>OZ010587.1:108220198-108270198 GCA_963932145.1 Acanthosepion lycidas | reverse complement strand
TATATATATATATATATATATATATATATATATATATATATATCCGAAAGCGCTCGTTATAAAAACAACATTCGGACGGTTTTTATATAATTTGTCATCAGAAAAGAAAAAAAATATTAGATCCCCTGAGAAATTGTATAAAAAAATTAAATCAAAGCACCTTGTCTGTCGTATTCAATGAAATGTGCATGAAAGATGGATTGCTGCTTAAATACACACGCACACACACAGACACAGACACAAACACACACACACATATATATAAGCCCTCTATAACCTCTTTGCACTACATTAATTATAATCTATAAACTTTCCCTTACTTTAATATCTCCCCAACTCTCTTTCCATTAATCCCTTACATACTTTTATCTATATATTTTAAAGTTATTTAAAACTCCTTTTTTATTCCTCTTTTAATTTTAAATTAATATTTCATTCTTCATATAACCCCAAATTAATGTCATAAGGTTAATATTTGGGTTTAATTTTATAAAACTTCTTCCCTTTAAAACAAATACCTTCCACCCTCTCCTGACACGTGCCTAGTGCCTTTCGTCTGACTAAAACATTGAAATAGATAAATTCTGTATTAGTTTTTCGACAGGTTGATACTTTTAGCTTTCACAGTTAAATCCTATTTTCTCACCCCTTCGGACTGTATAGAAATGAACTCATTCCACACCGGGGTTGATAAGATAATCGATTGATATCTTCGTCTGCCGAAATAGGCTCTTCCCCTATGAGGTAATTTGGGATTTTATTGTTCATTAATTATATTGCTCTGTATTAATAAATACATTGAACACTTTTTGTGGAACAGTTTTAATATTTTATATTACTAGGATCCACTTGGATTACATACCAATGGATTTGTTACCTTTACTATATATATCTTCCCCACTTAGTTTCGTAAATTTAATTCGCTCATCAGGTGATTAGATAGTTCAATTGGGATAATTAACAGATATTATGTATTGATTAAAAGACTTTACATAAAAAATGTTAATTTTTGACACCATCATATTTTTATGCACTGTCCATATGAAACTATTCAATCAGTTTTTCCCTCATAGAAAGAAATTTCTGTCCATAAATGTTATTAGATATTAAACACATGAAATTAATTTATATCATGCTACATTTCACTGACCGAACCTCTTGAACTCGCAAAAAAATTCATTTAGGCCAACTACAAAATCCAAAGAAACGTAACGTCGAAAAAACTCTAGGATATGTTTCAACATACAACAAGAACAATCCAGAAATATTTACAGAAATTACCAAAAATCTAGCCCTGCTTAGCAAGAATGACAAACTGAAAAATTTAATTAAAAAAAAAACAAAATAATTAAAAGCAAACGCCAATCTTAAAACCTGAAACACATATTAACCTAATCTAAATGTAACCAACGCACAGTACAAGGGGTCACAAAATGCAACAAAAAAGATGTGGGGTTTGTGACACCATTATAGAAGAAAACTCCTACACTTTTGAAAACCGCAAAACGACATTCATAATAAATAAAAATATATATCATGATATACATTGGGTCCACGAAGAATGAATTTAAAGCCAGATGGAGGCAGTATAAGTGCTCTTTCAACAATATAAATAAAAGAAATCAGACTTCTCTATCTAAATATTTTTGGCATCTGAAGGAAATAAACAGGACACCTAAAGTAAAATTGAAAATTATAAATAGGACTAGAACTTGTTAAACTTGGGATGACCCATGCCCTTCGTGCCTCCATGAGAAACTGCACATTATTAAGTTTCTAAATAATAAAAATCTATTAAACAATAGACATGAGTTAACGGTTTTTGCCGACATCATCAAATTTATGCACTGAGTAATTAGCTAAAAACAAGCATACAATAAAATAACTTTTATAACCTATAGCCCAAATAAATAGTTTAAATACGCGACAAAAAAAGATAACCCTTTATGAAGTCGTCAAAAAACAAATATTACGGCATTTTTTATATGCACAAATCCCTTTCATAAAGAAATAAAATAAAAAAATAAAAAAATCTCCATAGACACGTAAACCAGACTAGGCGAAAACATCTTCCGTTTTAAATTTAGACACCCCCACCTTATTCTGACTTGACATCTATGAAAGTAACTCTATACTGATACAAATTATTAACACTCAACACCCCTAACGATTTTAAACAATTCGCCCTGGCTGTTACCATGGAAATTTTGATTTCAATTGTGAATATACTATTAAAACACGTAAATTTAAGAAATAAGTTATTCCAAAAAAAATTTCGCTTGAAGATGGAACAGAGCTTACTTTAACTCAATTTAATTCAAATAATTATATTGAAGTTTTCAGCTCTTGTTTTGAAACATGAGACCTCTTATCTAGCGTGTTGGAATCATATTTTTAAACTATAATTATATTTATGCTCTACTTTTGTATCGAGCACTATTTTAAAAAAATAATAACTAAAATACTGAAGAACTTTGGATTATTTACCTAACCAGTTCTTTCCTATTTTCTATATATTTTCATATATATATATATATGAAAATATATATCTATATATATAGGCAAAAACAAATAGACTGCTCACAAGCGCACACACACGAATCCTACACAACGTAGGAAGTGTGTGTATATCTATGTATGTATAAATGTGTATATATATATATATATATATATATATATATATATATATATATATGTGCGTGTATGTGTATATGTATGTATATATGTGTATGCTAATTGTTTTTATAATAAAACACTATGTATGTATGGAGGGGGAATATACATATACATACGCATACTAGCAAAAACACACAATATAAAAAATGGAAACAGATCTAAGAACACACAGGAGTCAACGTTCTAAGCACTCGACCACATGCCTATATATATATATATATATTTTGATGCATGTTTCATTAAATAACATTGACAAGTTTTGTCTATTTATTTAAGTTCCTTTCATATTGTCTGATAAGCTTAATAACATTATCATTGAAGGGCAAAAGGAAATCACCATATTGATACATGTTTAAATCCAATCTAAGCTTTCGGCTTACATAAGCCATTATCAAAGATAACAATTACTTTTCAATATATCAACCAATACACGGAACAATAATGATAGTTTGTTTTTGTTGCATGAAAAATTTCAAAGCAACGACAACTCGTGTATACGAGACGCGGAATGTTATTAAGCTTCGGTCGAATCGTTGTGATAAATATGGCGACAAAGATGAGGACAATAGTCCGAATAATGTAAATAGTGTACATAATACCTCATCTCAGAAATATAGACATATACTGAAAGGCCGAAACGTTGTAATAAATATGGTGACAAAGATGAGGACAATAGTCCGAATAATGTAAATAATGTATATAATACCTCATCTCAGAAATATAGACAGATATTGGGAAAGTTGTATGACAAAGTGTAAAAAGTTTGCTTGTGATATGCTTCGTCTTTCGGGACTTCATTAGAATTTTTTTTTCTTTAATGAAGTCCTGAAGGAGAAGCCCATCACAAGTAAACATTTTCCACTTTGTCATAATACAATTTCCCCAGTATTGTTCTTGATATATGAAAATATATATCTTTATCTCAGATAGATAGATAGATAATATCTAATCCATCATTGAAAAGGACAATCGTAGTAGGTCTTTTTAATATAAAATATTATAAAGATAGATCCATGAATAGAGCTCAATGTATTCTATATAGAGCAATATCAAAGCAAAAAATTTAGCACATCTCAGAAAATCCGATAATAAATTTATTTCAGCAGGTAAGTTTTTTAATACATTCTTCATCAGACCGGAATTACAAAATGGTTTAAATTTATCCTGACGATATGTTAAAAAAATAAATAAATAAATTTTTTAAAAAATTCATTTTATTTTATTTTTGTTATTTTTCTTAATAATATAAAATTAAAATATGAATATTTACCACTAAAATATTTTTTATTTAATTTCTCTTTTTTACATTCATATATAAATCCCGCTTATTTTAATTGCCAAAAATAATTTTAAAATTAAAAAAAAAACTAATCCTAACATAATCTATAACTACGCCAAAATTGTGAAAACCAAATATATTATAATTCAAATGTCAGTTCATGATCAGTACCTGAGGATTGCGTTGTGCATGAAACTCCGAGTCGTGCTACCGGTTACTGATAATATATATATATATATATATATATATATATATATATATATATATATATATATATGGTGTCCCAAAATAATGTATACACTCTTTAAATATTAATAGTTAATAATACATTTTTTTTATATGGATGAAAATATTCAAAACAGGTGGATTGGAAAAAGAGGGACAGTTAAATACCCACCTAGATCACCAGATTTGACACCCTTGGATTTCTTTTTGTTGGGGATTTCTAAAAGGCAAAGTTTACAACAGGAAACCTGAAACAATTGCTGAAATAAGAGTAGCAATTGAAGAAGAATGTTATCAGCGATGAGGTGGCATGTACTCTGCAGATTTGGATCACTGCTCTTTGTTCCTCCTTGGTGCACACTGCTAGTGGAGTGGCTATGTTTACACTGTAACAGCAATAAATCTCAAACCACAATCACGTGATCACAACAGTACTAACAATAAGGGCGCATGAGCAAAACGCAGTGTGACAAACTAAAATATGTGTTAAGGCGAAAGTGCAGATAATTGTCTACTTACCCTCGTATATTCAGAAATATATACAGAATCTGCGAAACCCGACTGATTTGACATCAGTCAGATATCTTACCCCTAAGCCATTGTCGTAAGGCAACGGCAACAAGGAAGGGAATTTTAACGTTTTTCTTCTATACGAAATATGCCAGCGGCTCGGAGAACTCAATTCATACTTGAAGAGTAATGCTTAATTGCAGTAGGAGTCGGTGTTTTTAAAAGCCCCCTTTCTCTCGAAAGAACTAATATATATATATATATATATATATATATATATATATATATATATATATATATTGTGTATATTTAGGCAGCAATTTTTCATTGATGCATGTTTCATTAAATAATATAGACTACACAAGTTTTGTCTATTTTAAGTAAGTTCCTTTCAGATTGTGGTTGTTGGACATTCGACATAGTTCGACATTTCAACCACCTGAAGAAGGCCGGAGCGTACAACAGCCGAAACGTTGTGATAAATATGGCAACAAAGATGAGGACAATAGTCCGAATAATGTAAATAGTGAACTTCCCCAATATATATATATATATATATATATATATATATATCACTTATTATAAAACGCAGGTTGTGTGCGTGCGTGAGTGTGTCTGTACATTTATATATTGTATCGGATTTCTTACATTTTTCAACCGATTTCAACAAAACTTCACAGGACTACGTAAAATTACCTTGCGGTGGTTCTAACAGCGTCAAAAATTGAAAAAAAAAACACAATTGTTTTTGCACGAAATCAATTTGAAAACACGATAAAGGGGCATCACGAGAATGAAAGGGGGACAACTCACATCGAGTTATACTTATTATGAAACTCACGTTGTTTGTGCATGTGTGTGTATGTGTGTGTGTGTGTTTGTTTATATATGGGATCGGATTTCCTACATTTTTCAACCGATTTCAACAAAACTTCACTTTTTCTTTTGGCAGGTAGTGTTTCTTATTGTCTTGCACACTTTTTTCTTTATTTTTACATTCAGAATATTTTAAAAATTCCATTAACAAGACAATTGTTTATGATAAAATTCTATTCAATCGATAGACTCATAACGATTGAAAACAATATTTTTGTTTGAGTTTGGGTTTGACCAATTCGTAAAAAAACAAAAAAAACAAAAAAAAAACAAAACAAACTAATTAAAACATGCATGTCCATCAACCATAAACAATAATCTTTGTCAATTTTATTTTTCAGTCTTTATGATGGTCGATAGTTGATCTATCTCTTACTGTTACATCCCCGGGCAACGCCGGGATCTACTGCTAGTATATATATATATATATGTGTGTGTCTGTGTGTGTAAACGGACGTGGAATAATTGGATACTTAACGCCATATCAAAACTTGGGCCATTTAATATCTCACATGACTCCCAAGCAATCGGTAGTCAAAAGGTAGGTGGAATTTAGAACCGAGTCTAGAATTCGCTGTCCGGAATGACGTTTCTTTTGGTGATTGAGGCGCGTGGGTGGATTTCCTGCTGGGGATGTAGTCAGCCTATTTTAAGCCATGCTGCAGTGCAAAACGTGGAATTATTCGTAAACATACGTTGCAGGTCCGGTTTCTAGCATAGTATCAAGGGCAATGACAGTTATTATGTCTTCTAGATTTAATCAGAGATTTAAACAGAAATAAACGGTAAATCGAAGAATATACTAATTTAAGAAGTTTATATATTTTGAATCTGTAAAAGGTTGTATAGACTTTAAAAAGTATTACCAAAATGTAAATGTTTTAGATACTCTCAAGTTAATGCTTTAGAGACTTAAATATGATCTAGGAAAAGAAAAACTTTTAATTTGTTTTACTTTGTTTAAAAACAAATAAAAGACACATTTTATTCGATTGACATTCATGTCACTTGTTTTAAATGAAAAGTGACGAAATTTTGTATCACTTTGAGGAGAGTAAATCCCAAATGGAAATTGCCTCTACTCTAGTAATAACGGCTTACGTGGGCAAATAACTTAACGTTATTCTATTGCAGGGTTGGCTAAACTTGTTTAATGTAAGATTCACATACGGCAAAGTTCAGATGTTTGATAGCTACAAGACATGGACAAAATTTACGCATACGTTTTTGTTAAATATACATTGACATTAAACTTACGCTATAATTCGATGTAAACAGAAACAGACTATCATTACTGTTTTATCTGTGTATTGCTTAATATATTGTAATGTAATTGTCATCTTTGATCATGACTTATGTAAGCCGAAAGCTTAGATAGGATTAAAAAATATGTATCAATATTGTGATTTTCTTTCTTCGTTTAATGATAATGTTATTAAGCTTATCAGACGATATGAAAAGAATTTACATAAAATAGACAACACTTGTCTATATTATTTAATGAAACATTTATCAATATATATATATATATATATATATATATATATATATATATATATATATGTGTGTGTATGTATAAAGTTAAAAGACAATAGGAAAACTGTATTATTAGGCTAGGCATTTCGTCCAATGTGGACTTTTAAAGGCAAAAACGAAATGAATGTATTGAAAACAGAGTTACTATTAACAACAAAACAAAATGTCCTTAGCAACTAAAATAATTAAGAAAGCAGTATTATATTCATATTTTCAACTGGAAATTACGTTAAGTACTGTCACGTGTGGAAATATTGTTTTTATTGTTGCATTTTCCTCTATTGACTTTTAACTTTATACATATTGTCTTTTTCTACAAGTTAACTCTAAGAAATTTATATATATATATATATATATATATATATATATATTGAACAATAAAAAATATAAAAATTTTCAGACACACTTGGTTGTATATTAATATTTTTTTGTTTTATCATTTCAATTGGGTTCCTCGACTAGTTTCGGTCAGCATGGCCATCACCAGGAGAAAATAATTCTTGTTTGTTAGCAGCAGTGAACTACAGGATTAAATGACTTTCTCACACACACACACACACACACACACACACACACACACACACACACACACACACACACACACACATACACATATATATATATATATATATATATATATATACCGCAAAGGAAAAACCTTAACATATCTTGAAAAATCCGATAATAAAATTATTTCGGGAGGTTAGTTTTTAATACTTTAGACCGAAATTACAAAATGGTTTAAATTTATTGAGACAATATAAAAAAAAAAAAAAATAAAATAAAAAAATATTCTAAAGTTTTTACTTTTATTTATTTTATTTATTTTTTAACATATTATCTGGATAAATTTAAACCATTTTGTAATTTTACGATAATCGTAAAACACTCAGCGGCAATTACAGTTTGGGGAGCAATTTGAGGGGATGGGAATCATTTTATTCAACGAAAATCTAAATTCGAAATAATATAAATATATACTTGACGAACACAAACCAAAAATATATGTTGATTCGTACATTTTTAAACAGGGCGGTTCGAGCTGTTATTTATCGAAGTTTACCATAAAATATTTTAAAAGAAAAGACTTCATATATTCCAAAAATTGGTCAAACCAGTCTCGTGATTTGATTATTACAGAAAATTATTGGAATATGCTAAAGAAGAAAGCGAAAAATAAATCTCCAGAAACCTCTTTTATGTGCCGTGTCCGTTCAGGATGCTGGCAATCATGGCGCTCCACTTCTTCCTTGTAACTCTTTGTAAGTTTTCTCTTTTTGTTATTGTTATGGTCCAGGTTAGAACCAAGGAAGAACAACACGAACATAAGAGTAGAAATAAGGAAGGTATATTACACGAAATAGTATTAGGTTGGTGCAAAAATAATGTCGTTTTCTCACATATGTTAATATTTGAGAAAACGACATTATTTTTGCACCAACTTAATAATACAAGATGTGGAAGGTGTTAGTATGACTGTCAGTCTGATTTGGAGTGAACTACTATCGGCTCGACTAGATTCGACCTTCTCTCTTGAGAGGCGTAGTATACATAGTGTTAGGAAGAGTTCATTCTTTAGTTATTGGTAAGGACCCATGACAGTTATTTCTCCCAAACCCTGTTCTACCATCCATTTACTCATGCTCATAAACTATGTTACGTGCTACTTTCCTCTGTCCCTCTTCCCTCTTTCCTCAGTCTGTCCTGTGAGTATCAAGTTTTCCAAGCCCTCTTTCCAGATGTTAAGTATGTTTCCCTTTTGTTTCCATTTTCTGTAGAACCACATTTCTATCGTTTCAATTTCTCGCAAATACTGAGAGAGAAAATATATTTTCGATCTACATGGCGATGTTCAATGTTCCCTCCACGAACACCAAAGTCGAGCGAGAATTGTAACATGGCACTCTGTAACAATGATGCTTGAGGCTGTGTCTGTGTGTCGTGGGTGAATATACTCTGTAAGATATAACTTCTCAGGTCTACGTTGTACGCGTCACATGCATGAAGACAGGACCTGTTATCGTTAATAATGACTTCCTAAACCACATTGTAGATGAACAAATAAGGCGATTTATCAAAAACCTCCACACGCATCAAATAGAACTTGGTACTTCCTCAAAGAACCCTAAATATATAAAACTCTTATATTGTAACCAGATGCATGCTAACTACAAACAGGATGAGAAAATCATAAAAACCATCATTCGTACCAATATATCTCCCATGGATCCCAGTAAAAAATTAAATTAATCATATATTATACAAAATACAATAGAACCAATTTAATTATTCGTATTAACTCCTCCCCACCAACTGATGTATTGCCTAAAACCAACATTATATATCAGTTTAAATGCTCCTTGGGAGAATGTATCTCCGACAGAAAAACAAATATATAAGTATATGTTGGATATACGACAACTACATTATCAAGACGTCTTACTCTACACATGTCTGACCATTCGTCCATTGCGAGATATTTACATCAACATTCCTGTCCACATTCACAGTATAGAAAAATACTGATTGATAGCACAATTATCCTACACAAAGAAAGTAACAAATTAAAACTACAGAATCAACTACGAATACTGTAATAATGTTCTAAAATGCCTATAAAAAGAACAGTTTTCACGCATTAATGCGCGATTGATCATGACATTCCAACATAAAACAAAAAATTCCATAATGGATATTTGTTTCACATTCTAATGGACGCTAAAGCATAACTGTCAGCCATTGCATTTGAGTGCAAAAAGAAAAAAATTCAGTAATGGATAGCTAAACATGGTTTTTGCCTTACAAGTTGCACCCCTGATGATGATCTCAGATAGAGATAGAAAGTACTTGCGAAATAAAAGTAATTTTCACTGTTACAGTGTATTTCTTGCTTCATTTGATTGTAATACACCGAAAAATATTCGTGAATATGTAAGGATTATGCTAAAAATAAGCAATGATTGTAATTTATTTAATCAGACATATCAAAAAGAGCATTTGGAGCCTAAATACACAAATCTCTCTCTCTCTCTCTCTCTCTCTATATATATATATATATATATATATATATATATATGATAAAATCATATATAAATATATAATATATATATTATTATTTTATCATATAAATATATATGATATATATATCACTTTGTGATATATACAAGGTGCGACGGATAAATTGTCGACTAAATGAAGCAAAAAAAAAAAAGAAAATTTATTCCAGAGTAAAGTTATTCAATAAAATCCCCATTGGCTTTAACCACAACCTCCAGACGACTTCGGAATCTCCTGCAACTCTTCTGGGCGGTCTCCTTGTTTACGTTTGGTGAATACAGCCATAATCCTTCGTTCATCTTTGGTGTTACAATGAGTTTTATTGGTCTCTCGCTCAACTGCGCCCCAAATATAATAATCAGGGGTGTGCAGTCTGGGGAGTTCAGTAGCCAGATTTAAGGAGTGATGTGGTCAAAGAAATTGTCTGATAGCTATGACTAGATAGTGTGGTATGGTGCAGAGTCCTGTTGCTAGACATAGGGTCATCCAACAGCCACCCTCTTGACCCAGGGCAACACTACCTCCTCGTGGAACTTCATGTAGACCTCCGTGTTGAACCTGAGGCCCTATGGGAAGATATAATGGAGTCATAACGTTGCCATCACACCAAACACATTCGTAATCACTATTAGACTCATCCAGCTCTTTCCGAATCCTCTGTCCTGTTCTTTGACACCAAAACACTCTGAAATGTTCGTACTGGAGCTTCCAGAGAGAATGCCAAGCAGTACAACATGCCGTTTCCAAATTTATGGTGGAGTGAATTGCGTCATGTTGCTCTTTTTCTCATAGACGGTGCCCAATACCCCCTACTATACTGTGCAGTCGACAAAATCAAAAATAGAACGCGCATGCGCGAAATTGAAAATTATAAAATGAAGACAGTTTATCCATTGCACTCTGTACATAGATTTAAAGGATTCCTGTTGAATGATAGTGATTCATACATGTTGTCGTTAAACTATTTTTTTTGCTTTGTTTTTCTTACAGGGAAAGTTCATCCTGAACAAGGCCCGATGACCACTTGAGGTAGAGGATTATAGGGTAAAAGGCACAGTTTATATGAATATGTGGGTAAGATAAAGGTTAACCCTAGACTTGAACAGATTAAAATTGCGCTGTTCGGGGAAACATATCGTTGGGAGGCGGTTCTGTAGAACAGTAATTCGTGGGAAGAAGCTGTTCGAGTGGAACTTACTTATCACCAATGGAATGTAGGTGGCTTGTTACAATGTGAATGTGATGGCGGGCCCTAGCCATGAAGGTTAGAATTGATGGAATCAATGAATGCAGTTCGTCCGAACACTTTCCATGGAAGTAGCGACAGAGCAATGAGAGTCTAGCCACATCCTGCTTGTGAGAGAGAGGTTGCAGATTTGGAAATAATTCATCATCCACAAAGACGCGGAGATGCTTTTGGGCTCTCTCGAGACTAGAAATTGAGGACTGAGCAGCTCCTGCTCAAATATGACAGTAGGAGTCCATTTTAGGTTTGATATGGCTCTTGAGGATAGCACGAGGAGTCAGGTACTTACTGGAGCGGGATAGGAAACTGATCATGTTTTCCGGCATCTTAAGCGCTAATATGACTTTCTTCGTTTTGAATTATCGGATTCTATTTCAGACAAATAATAACGAACCTTAAAAGTATGAGCTTCTTAAAACACTTCTAATTTTCTTTTCTTCACTTTAGTTTTTCACACCCCTGTAGAGGGATCTAGGTAAAATGCTCGAAATCAATTGCTCGACAGTAAATTGCTCGAAAAATAATTTCTCGAACGATCAATTGCTCGAAAGGCAGAACACTCACTTTAGCAGTCAGTCTTGTAGAACTTTCTCTCTTGGCTGGCGCAACACACAGTGGCAAGGCTACTCTCTGTACGTGTGCTTCTCCCTTTCTTCCCATAGCAACCATATTTATTGTCATTAGACTTGTCTTACAGTATTCCATTAATTGTTAATACTCATCACTGGATTGTCTATTGTTGGTATTGAATTAACCTACAATATTACTGACTATTTTCCTGATTTTATTTTCTATATTTGTTTTCTATTAAAGAACCTTGTATCAAACTACGACACAACAAACAATGTTGAAGAATATTTAAGAAGTGCTGTATATAATATTTCATATTAATAGAGTAAATATTAGCAGCAATAGTTATATATTTTTATTTTTTTAAATCAGGAAGAATAGCAGTAATAATAAAAATATACCCTTTATTTTAAACTATGAAAAAAAGCAATGTAGAAAAAAAATAAGACTTGCTATGTAAATGTACTCGTTCTTTAATTTTAACTGTTCAGTTAAAAACAATAAAGTTGTATTATTTTATTTTATAGTAAATATTAGAAAAAATGTAGTTTTATTTTCTTTTTAACCACAGGTTTCGAGCAATCTGCCTTTCGAGCAATTGATAGTTCGAGAAATTATTTTCCGAGCAATTGATTTCGAGCAATTTACCGGACATCCCTGAAGAGGACTTGTGTAAGTCAAAAGTTTAGACGTAGATTATATTTAGGATATTTTTGCATCTGCAGCAGCCAATTTTGAGGAAGGTATTCCGCAGTTTGGGAAAGACGACGGATATATTCAGTAGCCATGGAATGAATACCTATCCATTTTAATAAAATTTGTTTAGAAGAAAAATTGCTATGCCTAATTATATATATGATGGACTCTCCCGCCGATTTCGATATATGACGATCCGACATTTAGTTTTTATGTTTGTGTCATATGTGACACTTCAGTCCTGCTATGTGACTTGCATACAAGTCCACATATTGTGCAACAGCGAAGACCTCGGGACATAGCCAGAGAAATATTTTTTCGCTGTTTTTTTTTTTGTCTCTGAGCTGATCAATACGACTGATTTCGAAGTTTCTGATACAACTCTGGCACAAATATCTACAGTTATTTATATTCAGAGAAACTCGCTCTGTTGAGGCACATTAACAGCTGAGAGGATACCCTTTAGTTTTATACCTGAGCCACAGCCGCCCAACAGTCCTTTGTCCACTGTTAAGCTGGCTATACATGAGGTCCTTAGGTATTCTATCGTCATTCGCCCTTGCAACATGAACAGCCCAGCGAAGTTGTGACTATATCAGGAAAGTCTCAATTACACCAATGTTGCATTTTGCTAGAAGATCAATAAAGTATAGCCACAGATTGCGCGGGGACAACTTTTGTAGATTCAATCAATTCGAAGTCCTGACATCTACAGCAGATAAGGTTGAATGCTTTGCTCAGATATTCTCTTCCAACTCAACACTTGATTTATTTGGCGTAACCACACCTGATTCCGCCCCATTAGAACAGAGGCTTTACTAAGTGGTATGTGCATAATTCTGTCACTGGTTTTAGACATCATTTCTAAATTAGACCCCCCCCCATAAGGCAAGCAGAGGTGACAGGATCCGAGCCGTCGTCCTAAACAAATGTGCTCCCAAGTTGGCTCCAGTTCTCTCTAAACTCTATAACTATTGCCTTTTTTGCTTTCCAGCTTGTTAGATATCTTCCTCTGTGGTTCCTATTTTTAAGAACACTGGAGAACATTCTGACCCCCTCTAACTATCTCCCTCTTAATCTCCTACCGCTTCCTGGTAATGTATTCGAGGCTTTAATGAATGCTGAAGTGATTAAGCATCTTAACTCTCACGACCTACTCTCTTTCAAACAATATGGCTTCCGTTTTGCCACGTCTACTGCTGATGTGCTAACGCACATCACTGAATATGTATATTAAGCTCTTGATAATAATGGCGAAGCTCGAGCTGTGGCTCTAGATATCTCAAAGGCGTTTGAAATGGTTTAGCACGCTGGTCTTCTACGTAAGCTTCAGGGCTTCGGCATTACAGGACGATTGCTTGATTTAATCCAATCGTTTCTATCAAATCGTGAAATGAAGGTCGCTTTGAACGCTTACAGATCATTTCATACGAACGCGGGTACCTCCCAAAACTCTATCCTGGATAGATCTGTTTCTGATCTTCATCAATGATCTTCCTGATGTCATCAATTCCCAAGTAGGCATTTATGCAGATCACACTAACATTTAATCCTGTCTCAATGGAAAATACGTCAGAGCTGACAAAGTTAACCTGGCCACAAAGGACTTCCAATCAGTGGTTAACTGGGGTAGAAAATGGCTTGTAAATTTTAATGCCTCCAAAACGAAACTGCTCTCATTTAAGGAACATAGAGAAACTTTCCTGCTCACCATCAGCATGGAAAGCAACACACTGTGCTGTATTGGCATCACGTTTTAACAGACTTGAAGTGTAACGACTACATTGAATCAATAGCTGCATCTACTGCAAGGAAAGTTGGATCACTTTGTCGTTCCAGAAAGTTTTTCTCGTCAGTGTCCATCTTGCACATTTATAAATCTACATTTGCCGATACATTGAATACTGTTGGCATATCTTGTCAGGTGCTCCTATTATTCATTTCGAGGTTGTTGAAAAAAATCCAAACAATGTAACGACTTGGCATATCGACTTCAGTGACTTTCTTACCGACGTCATGTGACTTCCTTTTGTCTTTTCTACAAATGGCTATGGCTACTGCTTTGATGAGCTTATTTCCTTGGTGCCCCAGCTACAGGAATTTAAGCGTGCTACTAGATTGGCATGGAGGTCCCACCTTTTACTGTTCAAATAGTTAAATGCAACCGCCACTTCTACTTCAAAAGTTTTCTTTCTCGCACTCATATTAATCTTTTAAACGAAACATATATATATATATATATATATATATATATATATATATGTATGTATGTATATATATATATATATATATATATATATATATATACACCTTTGTGCAAAATTAATTGAAAGAAATCGAATAATTCCGTCATTATGTACTTTTTTTGTATTTTTCCAATGAAACATGAACCAGTGCACATGTTAGAATTTTGTATATCCATTCCACGAAGCCATTCATTGCAGATTGACTATAGATTCTCGATTGTATTTAAATCAGGAGAGTTTCCGAGCCAGTCGATAGTAATTTGATCTGTTCACTGGTAATGCTTGCCAGTGTGTTCGTGCAGCGTTACAATTTTCGTACGCCTCCTTGCAGTAATGTCCATCGCAGACGATGGCCATAGAGCAACTAATCGACAGTCGAGACAATAGAGTCTGGGCGTGATAAAAATCTGATGCAATCACGGACGACGCAATATTTTTCAAGGCCAAACAAATTTCATTATACACCCTGAAAATAGATTCATATTACTGCACACCACTGCAAATGACGTAATCTGAGGAAAAAATAGAAATCGATTACACCCTGTCACTCCAGTGGGTTTAAAACTGACCGTATGGTGAAAGCAAGGAAGCTAAAGAGGTTTTTTCAATTAATTTTCACAAGGGTGTATATACATATATATATGTATGTATGTATGTGTGTGTGTGTGTGTGTGTGTGTGTGTGTGTGTGTAACTGATTCCATCCCTGCTGGGGAACGCATTTTCTTTATTAAGATTTCAAGAATGTGCAGACTGTAATACATAAAGTTTAAGAAATAACAATCTGGTGGCGTTTATTTAAAATACGAAGTATGCACTACAATTACGTTTACCATTAATAAAGATGTCGAATTAAAAAAATGAATTCATTGTTTAGAAATATATACGATATATATGTATATATGCACGCTCGCGTGTGTGAGTTACCGGCAGGACTTTCTTAAAATTTAACCCAATGACTAAAAATAAGAATTTTTTTTTTCTAGAAGGTGATCTTGATCAGGCCGAGGACTTTTCAGCACCTCCTGGTAAGTTGAAAAAAATAACAAACTTTTAAACCGTTCTGAGAGAAACTGACTTCTGTAAATTCACATCAATTATCCACTTCATATTCACATTCAAACCTCTGTTTCTCACGCAAACACGGATTTGCTCGTAGACATTAACGAATGAAATTAGTAAGTACGCATAGTCTCTTTTGTTTGTCGTTCTGCCACATCTGCCCTTCGGCTTTCCTTACCTGCTTTCTCTAGCCGAAAGCCCCTGCCAGCGATTTAAATAAAGAGGAAAGGAAACAAAAGGCGTAAGACTATAACACCATCCGCGGACAAGCAGTTTTCGAACAATTGCACACATTCAGATCCTGACACCTCTCACCCTTTCCTAATAATGCCATAAGGCCCATCACTTGACCCACGACCTCTTGGTTTTTTTCTCGATTTCACAAACAGAAGGCTTTATACGAAAGAGAATCCACTGTGGGCTATGGAAAATTTAAGTTATCAATAAAAGTCAATTGAATAGATTTGTGTGATCAGGAGAAGGAGAAAAAATATGAAAGAAAGAAACGACCTGGTCATCAGGAAAAGTGATTTGTTGAAGGAAGGGTTCGTCCTCAAACGAAAGTGTTTGGAGAGAACAGATGGGTCAAACACTTAGTATTTCGCCTGTCACCATTTGTATTGACTGTTTAAAGGCCAAAACGTCTCGATAATCGACCGAGTTTAAGTCTAACCTAACATCACATTGAATAGCATCAACAGATCTATGTGAACACCGGTAAACAGACTGATAGATAGATATCTGATTTCACATTTACATTATTCGGACTATCATCTTCGTCGCCATATTTATTACAACGTTTTGGCCGTTGTACATTCCGGCCTTCTTCAGGTGGTTGGAATGTCGAACTTAAACCGGGGTAGACTGTTCTAGTTCCACGTGCCATGTTTAATGGATGTCAGTTAACAGTTACCTCTGAAAGTCTTAACCAGGTATTGAACTCACACTCCTTGGGTCCTGTCACTGGATCTAACCAATGCCTTTATCCACTGTGCCATGTGTCCTTGAGGACACCGGTGTATGAATTTCTGGGTATTATAAACCTGGACCTAGAACAATCTACCCCAGTGAGCAAAATAAAGGGTTCAGTTTGACATTCCAACCACCTAAAGAAGGTCGGTGCGTACAACGGCTGAAACGTTGTAATAAATATAGCGACAAAGATGAGGACAATAGTCCGAATAATGTAAATAATGTACATAATACCTCATCTCAGAAATATAGACAGATCTGATTTCATATTTATTATAAATCAAATACACGTCCAACGTACAGTGAAAAGTTGTCATAAAAGTGCTCTTATTTAGCTAAAATCTTTGCATAAATTACACTTTTTTTAAAAGTATTTCACCACAAGCAAAGCGGGAGTGCCACTTGCACGGAAAGGGTTACAGAGAGAGAGAGAGAGAGAGAGAGAGAGAGAGAGAGAGTAAAGGCGGTTGTTTGAGGAAAGGATAAAGAGAAGGACGGGGATCAGGATCAAGGCATCAAAAGATGTCGATTGACATTACATTTGAACATTTGAAGATTATAGCTATCAGGGAAGCAAATAAGAGGAAGGGAGTTCCACTGATTGGAAGTGCTAGAGAAGGAGCTGTTGAATAGAAGAGACGGTTACATTTATCTGTTTGAACAGTAAAAGGGTGAGACCTAAATGCCAACTTAGTAGCACGCTTAAATTCTTGCAGTTGGGGTACCAGTGAAAGTAGCTCGTCAGAGCAGTTGCCATTTGTTTGCTATTTGTAGAAAAGACAGAGGGAAGCCACATCACGTCTGTGAGAAAGTAACTATAGACGAGATGCCAGATCAGGACCGCCCACATTGCATATCCGTTCGGCAAGACATCTATTTTATAATTATTTTTGTATCTGAATGTCCTATTGTGACCATGAGAAATTTTAAAAAATATTTTTTAAAGTTTATATTAATAATACAAATAATTTCAGCAGAATTACTATTTTTCAATTGTTTAAATAAATTCAGTACAGTATTAAGAATATCTTATTAAACAGATTATTTTGACTTATATAATTTCATATTTCATTTTTGGATCCATTCAACTAATTTCTTGTAATGTTAGACGACAGCGATGCTTATTATTACGAACGTTGTAAGTTTTCTTTTTTTACGAATGAATTTTAACAAGACAGTTATAAATTATTTATATACAAAGAGGATGAATTAAGAAAACTTTATTGAGATAAACCTTGTTTAAATATGGCAAGAAAAAATGAATTAGAAATAAATAACACTGAGGGAATATTTGATAAAATATGCTTTTAAAAAGTGTTAAACAAATGAAATGTTACCGCTTATTGTAAATGCCACTTGTTAGTAATACAGTAGAATCTATCATATACGGAATCCCTCATATCCGGAGTGCCTCCTATCCGGAATCCCTCATATCCGGTGTGCCTCATATCCGGAACCCCGGATATATGGACATGATTTTGGTGTGTATATTTGAACTATTTGGCTGATATGTAACTGATTTGAAATTTCTGTTTTTCAGGAAATTTACTTTGGATAATTGCTTATGTTTATTTCACCCTAATAACTTGTATTGGTGCAAAATATGATGGGAATAAGAGGAAAGGATAACAACGAGACACATCTGCAACAAGATAGCAACGAGATGCATCATTGTGATGAAACCTGGACTGAAATTGAAAAACCTATTTAAAAGATTGTCAGTTTTATGGAAAGAAAGCCAGCATTCAGCTATGACGATGCAATAACTCACGCAGAGTTTTAAAATGTGTCTTTCGTTTAAAACAAATTTCAAGAAGAAAAGCAAAACGAAATGCAGAAAAAGTTGAGAATGACATTAGAAGAGAAAGAATCATCATGCAACAGCGATTAAAAATCCTCGTTACATTATTTGTTTTGAATACGTGGCAGACTTAATTTAATGAATTTTCATTGACATTACATAAATTATTTCTTTTTTCCTTAAAATCAATTGCTTTATATTTCACTCACCATTAGCTTATTTTGTTTACTATAAAACATTGAAAATAAATGTTAAAGCTGATTCTAGTTATTTTATTTTGATCTAAATATAACCCCTAATAATTCGAACTTTGTAACTAATTCCTCATATCTGGAAGGCCTTCTTAGTCCGGTTGTCAGGGATTCTACTGTATATATAAAGGATTGCTTGCTTAATAATATGTTAGTGATATGCTGTTTTGTTCTACTTATATAAAGTGGGGGATACACAGACGAATTTGTAAAATATTCATTAACGCTTTCGCAATAAGCTCGGTATTAAGCAATGATGTCGATAAAACTTTCATGACGTACTTATATTTATATGAGGAATACTGTGTGAGTTTCAGTTTATGACTTGAATTATCATTAAATATATATATATATATATATATATATATATATAATATGAATTCTGAGTGTTATTTTTTGTTATGTAAAGTTTAAAATATCTATTAATAAATAAAACAAAAAGATATGGATCAAAGAAAGATATTTGGTTAACACATTATCCCATACACCAGAATACATTTTTATTTTTTAATTTTATATCTTAATAATCGGCTAATTGACATAACTATCAATGGTCTTTTACTCATTGACTTTATTAACGTTTCTTCAGTTTCGTTTCTAACATTGTAGCAGGCGGCGCTATGGAAGAAAGATTTATTCTCCCATTTTGCTTTCCCCCATTATGGGTATTATTATATCCATAATATAATAATACCATATATTACGGACGGGACTGAATAGCTGAAAGGAAAATAAACAACAAGCATGCTTCGCTCTCAGGTAGACCTTTAATATTACTAAGATATGCACAAAACGATATGTAAATATATACACGCACCCCACGCGAGGAATCTACACAGCGAGCAGAGTGTAAGGAGAAACAAAAAGGGAGGGCCTTACATATAATATGGAGATACACATGTGTCTGGAGAAGCCATGTTTAGGACTCCAGATTCAAACGGGCCGGATTCATCTATGAATCAGGGGAGAACATATTCCACGAACAGGGAACTGATTTTTCCTAATTGAGGACTGCGATATGGAGTTTCTTTCTATATATGGGAAAGATATATTCCCAAATAGAAACAGTGCCATGAACGTGTAAGCTGCTGGAAGAACATTTAGCTTTTGTTCGGGCTATTGTGGTAAGAGGGGGGCTCGAACTAAAGGAATCAACGTTATGGTTTAGCTGCTGTAAACGAACTGAATTTGGCTGCTGCTAAAGTCACTTTATCGACTGACGTCACTAAGTGACAGTCATGTCACCCACGTGACTTATCTCCATCAAACGGAGATAAGCGCCATCAGTATCCTTTCAACCTTATTTGCAACAGTTTTATTGCTTATCAGAGAGCTTCCTTGCTTGAATATTTTATTCCATTCTCATATACACCTCTTTTAATGATGGATACCATTTTTTATTGGATTGATAACTGGTGAGGGTAGAGGCCATTCCATTAGTTTTATACATTTTTGGTGAGGGGGTTTATGGGCATTATCTCAGAACGTGAAAAACAAGCACTGTCATGTACAAATGAACTCAAATTTCTTTCGATATGTCGCGTAAAATATTGAAGAATCATCTCCATTTGTCTTGGTATCACCATCAACTTTCAAAGAATTTTATGGTCGATAATACGAGCCTAAGTTATTATCCCCTCTCCAATCTCGATGTTGACTTCTAAGTCGCGTTGATTGAATATTTCCTTGGAAGACCCAAACTCTAGCCTGGCTGTCAGATTCATCCAATGTAGTTCGACATTCATCACTAAAAATTACTCAGTTTTAATGTACTTCTTCGCCAAACTTACACATTCCAGTTTGTGAGGTTTAATTAAATGTGGTAACTTAATGGTAACGGCGGAAAGCACTCAGAGAATTACACACAATTTTGGAAAGTTTCCACCAACATCAAACGACTTCTTTCGATACCAGGAGAATCAAAAAAGGCTTGACATTGTCCATTCTAACACACACACACACACACACACACACACACACACACACACACACACACACACACACACACACAAACATACACACACACACGCACAGACACACACACACATATATACATATATATATATATCGAGAGAGAGAGAGAGAGAGAGAGAGAGAGAGAGAGAGAGAGAGACAGCTAGCCAGCCAGCCAGCCAGCCAGCCAGACAGACAGACAGACAGCCAGCCAGACAGACAGAAGGAGGGAGAGCAAAACGAAGAGATGGAAAAAGAAACATGAAATTGATGAAAGCAATTAGATACATAATACAATAGAGAAAGAGACAGAGAACTCGAGAAAGAAAGAGAGTAGAGAGAGTGAGGGAGACAGAGAAACATGAGATATAAATTGATCAAGAGAGAATGAGAGAAAAACACAATTGCCGAAAGAGAGAGAGAGAGAAAGAGGGAGAGAGAGAGAAAGAGGGAGAGAGAGAGAGAGAGAGAGATAAGAAGCCTTCACAAGGGGAAGAAGAGAGGTATTAAAAATGGAAAAGAAAGAAAGAGAAAAAAAGAATAGGGTTTAAAGAGAGAGAGAGAGAGAGAGAGAAAGAGTGAGAGAAAGAGAGAGAGAGAGAACGAAAGTGAGAAAGTGTGTGTGTTTGTGAGAAAGAGAGAGTTAATGAGGAATGTATTCGGTATGGCGTCGTTATAATAGCGACACGCGTCGGGTGTCAATTTAAATATCAAAGGTGAAGGTAAAGATCGGAAGAATGAAAGGAAAAAGAAAGGGAGGGATAGAAACAGGGAGGAGAGAAAGAGAGGAAAAAGTGGAAGAAGAGGAGAGAGTAAGACAGAAAGAAAGCGTAATACATAAGGAATGGAGAAAGAAAGAAAGAAAGAAAGAAAGAAAGAAAGATGAAAATAAAGAAATAAGCACTGGAAGAAAGAAAGAAGGGAAGTAAAGAGAAGGAAAGAAAGAAAGAAAAAGAGAAAAAGAAGATATGAAAGTAAAGAAGGGAAAGAAAACAAAGAAAAGAGAGTAGAAAGTAAAGAAAGAGGGAATGAAAAGAGAAAAGAGGGGGAGTAAAGAGAACGAAAGAAAAAAAGAGAAAGGAGAGCTGAAAGTAAAGAAAGAGGCATTGACAGGAGGAAAGAAGCCGAGTGAAGAGAGGGAGAAAAAAAAAAGAAAAAAGAGAGCTGAAAGTAAAGAAAGAGGCAATGAAAGGAGTAAAGAGGGGGAGTGGAGAGAGGGAGAAAAAAAAAGAAAAAAGAGAGCTGAAAGTAAAGAAAGAGGCAATGAAAGGAGTAAAGAGGGGGGAGAGAAGGAGAAAAAGAAAGAAAAAAGAGAGCTGAAAGTAAAGAAAGAGGCAATGAAAGGAGTAAAGAGGGGGAGTGGAGAGAGGGAGAAAAAAAAAGAAAAAAGAGAGCTGAAAGTAAAGAAAGAGGCAATGAAAGGAGTAAAGAGGGGGGAGAGAAGGAGAAAAAGAAAGAAAAAAGAGAGCTGAAAGTAAAGAAAGAGGCAATGAAAGGAGTAAAGAGGGGGGAGAGAAGGAGAAAAAGAAAAAAAAGAGAGCTGAAAGTCAAGAAAGAGTCAATGAAAGGAGTCAAGAGGTGGCGGGAAGAGAGGGAGAAAAAAAAAAGAAAAAAGTGAGCTGAAAGTAAAGAGAAGGAAAGAAAGCAAGGATAATCATGTAAGGGGTGAAGGAAATAGAAAAGATATTAGATAGAAAGAAAAAGCAGAAATGCAAATTTAAACAGATCACCGAAAAAAATATCAAGGGTTCCCAGTGAGGATTGAACTCGCTGTTATGTTGTAATTGTTCTAGGGAGATAAGTTTGTCTGTCGACCGAGAAAACGACATTGTTTAAATAAAGCCGAAACAAAATATCCAATTAAAAATTGCAGCTATAACGTGAGAACGATAGATGTAAGGATAAAGGCAGTCGGAATAACCCCCCACAGTGAGCAGCCGTCGTCCAAAAAGTCTCGTTTTGTCTTATCAGCCAAAAAAGACAAAAATCCTGAACAAAATTAATAATAGAAAAAAAAAAAAACTCAAGAAACAAGCAAACTTTTACAGATATCAAATAGAAAAGAGAAAGTAAAATGCAGAAGGAATATAAAATAAAAACTTATCCAATCAGTAGCAGAGATAGTATAATGGTTAACAAGCTTGTCTCTCTCTAAATCAATTACGACTGTAATAGTGAGTTCAATTCTTTACTATGATGTTCCGTATTTCCGTTCTTATGATCTTTCTCAATTAATTCCACCTCCTCTCTCTCCCCATCGTAAAAATGTAAAGTTGCATATCGCAAATATTAATTAACGCCAATAGATTTTAAATCAAATTTTTTTTGTTTGATTTTATTAAATTTTTGGCACTCCTTTGAAATTACAAATTAAATCAAAATTTGCTTAGCTTGCCTTGCAACAACTGCAGCCCCCGGAATAAAAAACTGACAAAAATCATGGACACTATTCAAATTAGAGTAAGAAAGGATTATGAAGATTTTGCTGCGCCAGTAAGATGTGGGAATGGCTTAGAAATCAATATTCCGTTTTTGTCACGATTTTAATGCCGATCTTTTAGAAAAGAGTACTGAACTCTTTATTTACATTATTCAGACTATTGTCCTCATCTTTGTCGCCATATTTATTACAACGTTTCGGCTGTTGTACGCTCCGGCCTTCTTCAGGTGGTTAGAATGCCGAACTGAACCCTTTATTTCACTCACTGGATTAGACTGTTCTAGTTCCATGTTTAATGAATGTCAGTTATCTCCTGTTAATTCCCCACTGCCTTAACTAGGTATTGAACTCACAATCTTTGGGTCCTGTCACTGGATCTAACTAACGCCTTTATCCACTGTGCCATGTGTCCTTGGCACGTGGAACTAGAACAGTCTACCCCAATGAGCGAAATAAATGGTTCAGTTCGATATTCAAACTACTTGAAGAAGGCCGGAGCGTATAACGGTCGAAATATTGTGATAACATGGTGACAAAGATGAGGACAATAGGCCGAATAATGTAACTAGTGAACCAATCTACTATATTTCCCAAGAAAACATTCAGAGACATTTTAAAAAGAAAGCCGTGGAGAGCAGTGATTGTTTACAATGACACGGGAATAAAACCGATAGGAGTATGGGGCAAATAATTTTACTTCATAAGGAGATTCTTTCTTTTTACAGACGATTATTTATTTTATGCCTTTTTAAGTAAGTTTGATCCTTCCAGTCTTGTTATTATTCCTCCTTCCTCGCTTCATTGCTTCTTTCTTTCCTTCCAACTCTTCCTTCTCCCTTTCATATATCTTCCATTCAACGTTCTTTCTTTCTTTCTTTCTTTCTTTCTTTCTTTCTTTCTTTCTTTCTTTCTTTCTTTCTTCACTCTTTACTCACCTTATTTCTTTTCTTTCATCTCTCCTTCCCTCTTCTTCCTATCATCCTTCTACCCACTTATATCCCTTATCCCATTCTTTTCCCTTTATTCCTCTCTTTCTGTTATTGTTTTCATCCCTTTTCTTTCTCTCTCTCTTCTTGCATGAACAATTCTATGAGGGATTATAATAAAAAATGTTTAATATATAAAAAATGATTTACTCTTCAGGAATGATCATAACACTACAGTTTCTTTTTCTTTCTCGTCTGTGAAATGTCCTGATTTCTTGGGAAAGATAGTGGAGTAGTTTCTCGTTGCCTTCTCCTCAGATTCCTTCTTTCCTTATCTGTGAATTGCTATGGCGTTTTGGAAAAGATAGTGGAGTGGTTTCTCGTTGCCAGATTCCCTTTTTCGTTATCTGTGAATTGCTATGACGTTTTGGGAAAGATAGTGAAGTGGTTTGTCGTTGCCTTCTCCACAGATTCATTTTCTTTATTATCTGTGTATTTCCATCGCATATTTATAAATTTAGTAATTTCCCATAGTTTTTTTGTCCTTTTTATTAACTGTCTGCTATTTAAAACGCAAGAGACTAGGTTAGTTTTGTGGATTGAAAGACATTTCATTCAATATTTTCTTTTATTTTACCTTTTAATTCAGAGCTACATATATATGATTTATATTAATAAATAATTTTAACGTTAGGTTTTTTACATTAATTATAATCAAGGAAATTTACATAATTTTTTAAAGAATTTATTATTTGTGTATAACGTTTGCTATAGAAAGTGTCCAGTCTATCTTACGATTTAACTCATGACTGGGCTTGAAAGGAGAGATAGGTTCATGCCTATTCCGTGTGCAATATCAATAAAGTGAACTGGACTGAGGTATGACTCGTCCTGGGTAATACGATTAACTACATCTGACAGCAAGGCCTTTGATCAGGAGGTTTTGAGGAGCGTGGAATCACCTCCTAATTGCTGATGTTCCCAGGTCCACCCTGACCCGGGGTGGTAGCACTTGTCAGGGTCCCAGCTATGGGCAAATAGTTACCCCCTACTAAATGGGCTCAAAACAATATGAAAGTATAAAAATATTACCAGCAATATATTTTGGAAGAAAAAATTATTCCCTGCAATACATTATTTCCAACAGTACATTTTTTTTTAAAAATAAAAATATTACGTAATACATTTTTGGAAAAAATATTACCAGCAATTCATTTTTGAAAAATATATTACCAGGAATACATTTTTGGAAAAAAAAATACCAGCAATAAAAATCTTGTCGGCATTAAATAACCCATTGAGGTTGATATGCCGTAAAACAAACCAAACCAAACCAACCCACTAGAGTGATGGAGGTAATCGATTTCTGTTTTTTCCTCAGATTACCTCAGTTGCAGTGTTGTGTAGTAATATGATTCTATTTTCGGGGTGTAATACAAAATTTGTTTGCCCTTTAAAAATATTACGTCATACCTGATTGCATCAGATTTTTATCACGCCCAGACACTATTGTCTCCACTGTCGATTTGTTGTCCTACTATGAATTTGAGTGTCTTTTTGCGGTGAAAAACACATTGATTAGAAATATGCATTTTTGAAGAAAAAGTATTACATATAATATATTTTTGAAAAAAAAAAAATTACCAGCAATAAAAATTTTGTCGGCATTAAATAACCCACTGTGGTATTGATGTGCCGTAAAACAAAATAGACAAAATGGAATTTAAACTCGCTTCTCGTGTTTCACTTTCTGCGCAGATAACCGTTAAGCTACCCGAACCTCCTGTAATGAGTTTGTTCTTAATGTCATAGTTTATTTTACAACAAAATGCTAAATTATATCAAATGCTATCATTGTCAATTTTTAATAGATTAAAGCGTAGATAAATATACTTTGATCTAACCTGCATGCGCGTAGATAACATATTTGATAGGCTCTTTTAACATTTATGAGTGTAAATGCAACCTGAGAGCAAAAGGAATTACTGGTCGAATCTGACAAGAACATTAAAATGGCGAGCGAAAAAGAAAGAGGGGGAAAAAGTCGGATTGGGAGAGACAGATTGTGCTAGAAGAAAAAATCAATGAAAGATTGCAATAAATGATCAGGAAAAAGAACAGAAAAAGAAAGGAAGAATAAAAAGGAAAGAAAATGTAGAATTAATGTGAAGTAAAGAAAAAAAGAATGGGTTCGAGAGAAAAGTGCAAAGAAAGAAGGAACGAGAGGGAGAATGCAAGAAATTGAAAGAAAGGGATAATGAATGAAGGAATGAATGAAAAGTATAAAGAAAGAATGAATGAAAACATGGAAAGGAGAAAGCATGAATTAATAACATATACAAAGAATGAATAATAATAATAATAATAATAATAATAATAATAATAATAATAATAAGAAGAAGAAGAAGAAGAAGAAGAAGATGAAGAAGAAATAAATAACTGAAAGGAGAAATAAATAAAAAATGAATAATAAAGGAAAAAGAAAGAACGAATAAAAGGGGAAAGAAGGAAACAGAGAAATACAGAATGAATGAAAAAGAGGAATGAAAGAAAAATAAGGAATGAAAGAAAGATTGAAAAGATAAAGAAAGAATAACTTTTAAAGTAACAGAAAGAATTAACAGAAAGTGAAAAGGAATTAGAAATAAAGAAGGAATGAAAAGATGAAAGAAAGAACAAATGGAAAAATCAAAGAAAGAACGAATGAAGAAAAGACAGAAAGAATAAAATAAATAAATAAATAAAGAAGAAATATTTGAAGAAAGATCATAAGCGAATGAAAATTATGAGGAAAAATGAAAATAAAAATGAAAGGAAAAATGAAGTAAAAGAACGAAAACAAGTGAAGAAAAAGAAAACCAAAGCAGAAAGAAAGAAAAAAGAAAACAAAACGAAAGAAAAAGAGGAAAGAAACGAATGAAAAACACACAGAGAGAGAGAGAGAGAGAGAGAGAGAGAGAGAGAGAGACAGAGACAGACAGAGACAGAGAGAGACAGAGAGAGAGAGAGAGGTGAGGGGGGGAATGCGTGGCCGGTCGAGTAATAAGTGAAATTCTTAACAGAAGGTCAAAAAGGAAATCACGAAAAAGAAGAAATCAATGCCGACACGACCGATTATTAAGCGGAGGTCGGAGTCGGGAGTGTTGTGTCCGTCTGCTGTATATTGTGCCACCCCTTCGCATAAATAGAGAGAATGTCTGACATATCAGAGGAAATAATCTCTTATCGGAAGGGAAACCATATCAGTAATCATGAAGGGCTTGATCGCTGGGTGGCGCTCGCAACAAAAAGACAGGAGAGAAAGGCATAAAACACACCCAAACGAGGACTTAAGCTAACATTTCTCATTAAGAAACATTCTTTTAAAAAAGTCATTATTCTGTTTAGAAAAAAAAAATGATTTTAAAATGTGCAGTCAGACTTAAACATTACGTATTAAAGTATATGAATAGCAGCTATGGAAAAAAGAGCACGACAGACAGGTTTCCATAGCCTTGGCTGGCAATTGGTCTAGGAGAAGGAAAAACTCTGAATTCAAAACATCCAACTGTGAGAAAATAATAGGATAGACTGGGCCCAGTAGCCATGGCTGGCAAGCAAATTAGGAGACGGACAACTATGAATTCAAATCAGGAGGCACATTCCTTAAGATATATCTTACTGATATATATATATATATATATATATATATATATATATATATATATATATATATTATAATAAAAAGAAAGAACAGTAAGATATATAATCCGGTGGTCATATTGACATTTTTTACTTTTACAAAGTAGTGCTCAATGTAAATTTACAGAGCATAAACATTATAAATTAACTGATTTAAAATATGATTTCTTCGCTACACAGTAATAACCATGTTTCAAAAATGGAAGCTAAAATCTTCAAATTTAATTATATAATTAAATTAAAAGCATTAGTTCCGTTTCATCTTCAAGTGATTTTTGGAATAACTTATTTTTAAATTTACTGAGTTTTAAACGCACATATAAATTCATAATTTATATATGCGTTTAAGTACAATTAATATAAGGTATGTATTTTCCTTAATATATATATATATGAAATAGCTTTCTTACTTTGTATTGAGCACTGTTTTTTCTAACATTATAAAGTATTTATATACGATCGCTCGATCGTATGCCTATCCATTAGGATATATATATATATATATATATATATATATATATATATATGAAGCAATTTCTAAAGAATTAATGGATTTATTTTTAATCCGATGTTGTTATTACTTCAAATGTTATTCTAGTGGATATTCATATTTAAAATAGACGTTCCATTTTTTAAACACTGTGTATCACGCTTAACGGCTTAAAGAAAATGTGTTCTCCGGATGAGATCGAACCTGCGTCCCTCTTTGTAGAGGGGAAACTACTGCTTCGTCCGACGGTGTGCTTTATCACTCGCGGCTACAAAAGCGTCACAGCTAATCTAGGCTTTATTTTCACTTTTTAAGGAAAACACACATTCAGATTTTCAAAACGAAAACAACGCAATTCCTAAAGAATTAATAGGTTTGTTTTACATTCACTTTAATAACATTTGAAGTAATAAAAATGTCCAACCCTACCGTAGAGCGAATTTTCTTTACCAAGATTTCTCGAATGAGTAGGTCGATAAACGTAAAAAATAAAAATAAAATAGGGCGTCTTTTTTAAATACGAGTATCGACTATAATAGCCTTTGAAGTAATAAAAATGCTGGATTGAAAATAAGTCCATTAATTCTTTAGAATTGGCAGCTAGGTTTCATAATTTTACTGCTGAATGTGATACATGCAACCGTAAGTTCTATGGTAATAGTTTCTTCACTAGCACTACTCGCTTGTAGAAATTTCTTCCGCATTCTGGTTTTTCTGTTAACCCTGATTCAAAAATTCAAATGCAAAGTCCACTGTCTTTCGTCTCAGTAGAATCGAAGAGTTATGAGAGCGCAAGATAGTATCTGCCGGATGAAAATCGTAGTCCATTTTTTAAAATGATTTCACTCCAAGGAAGGCGATAAAAGCCACTAAGATGCAAGGGGTTAATGAGAGTGAAAGAATCAGGAAGGGCAATAAAGGAAGAAGATTCAAAGACACAGATGATGATGATGAACAATAAGAAAGAATTGACGCAAAGAGAGAGAGAGAGAGAGAGAGAGAGAGAGAGAGAGAGAGAATATACGAATATTAGAAAGAAAGGGAGAATAGACGTAAAGAAAGAAATAGAGAATAGGCGAAAAGAGAAAGAGAGAGAAAATAGACGTAAATAAAGAGAGAGAGAATGAAAGAGAGAATACACGAATATAAGAAAAAAGGGAGAATAGACCCAAAGAATATATGAGTATAAGAGAGAGAGAGAGAGAGAGAGAGAGAGAGAGAGAGAGAGAGAGAGAGAGAGAGAGAGAGAGTATACTCTAAGAAAGAATGAGAGACGCAAATAACAAGTTAATTTTTCATATTTTCCGTAATTATTTTTTTATTAATTAGATTTTATTTTCTGGAAAACTCGAAAAGAATTTTGAAATACATCAAGGAAGGAAAGAAAGAAAGATGGCAAAAAGGAAAAATAGGAAGAAATAAATAATTGTCTTTCTGAGTATTGCGTGAAGATATATATTATTAGGTTGGTGCAAAAATAATGTCGTTTTCTCACATATGTTACTATGTGAGAAAACGACATTATTTTTTCGTTTTTTTTTGTTGAAATTTTTCAAAATTCTTTTCGGGTTTCAAGGAAACAAAATATTATTTCTTATAAAGACGAAATGATTATGAAAGACGCAAAGAAATATATATATAGAGAGAGACAGACAGAATAGACAGAAAAAAGAAGGAGAGAATAGACGCAAAAAGAGAGAATAAACGGAAAGAAAGAAAGAAAGAGAGAGAATAGACGCAAAGAAAGAAAGAAAGAGAGAGAATAGAGGCAAAGATAGAAAGAGAGAATAAACGGAAAGAAAAAAAAGAAAGAGAGAGAATAGAGGCAAAGATAGAAAGAGAGAATAAACGGAAAGAAAGAAGGAAAAAAAGAGAGGAATAGAGACAAAGATAGGAAGAGAGAATAAACGGAAAGAAAAAAAGAGAATAGAGGCAAAGAAAGAAAGAGAGAATAAATGGAAAGAAAGAAAGAGAGAAAGAAAGAAAGAGAGAAAGGAAGAAAGAAAGAAAGAGAGGAATAGAGATAAAGATAGAAATAGAGAATAAACGGAAAGAAAAAGAAAGAGAGAGAATAGAGGCAAAGGAAGAAAGAGAGAATAAACGGGGAGAAAGAAAGAAAGAGAGAGAGAGAATAGAGGCAAAGAAAGAAAGAGAGAATAGACGCAAAGAAAGGAAGAAAGAGAGAGAATAGACACAAAGAAAGAAAGAGAGAATAGACGGAAAGAAAGAAAGAAAGAAAGAAAGAAAGAAAGAGAATAGAGGCAAAGATAGAAAGAGAGAATAAACTGAAAGAAAGAAAGAGAGAATAGACGCAAAGAAAGAAAGGGAGACTAAACAAGAAGAGAGAAATCGGTCAAATTAAAGAAGAATTTATTTTTTCTCCTTTGTGTTTTATCTTACTCTCTCTCTTGAAAACGTTTCTCTATAGAAAGTGCTAATTATTGACCTTAATCGGTGACAAATAGATTCACATCTGAGCCGTAAAGACAAGCAACCAATACACGCTTCCCGCAAATCATCAAAAAAAGACATAACGCGTGCCAAATTGTTTCTGTCATATGAGAAGACAATTTAGGTTTTATTTGCGGGGACCCAACTCGCTAATAATCCCTTTAAATAGATTTGAAACGTGAACCAGAAAATTCTCTTCGAAAATTTTTATTTTCGGTCGAGCAGGAGGATTCCGAAAAGCATTCTTTTTGCAATCAAATTTGGAGATGTCAGACTTCATTTCTTCAATTCGTGTTTTATCATCGCGATTTTTCAAAATTTCTGGATTTTACAAGCATCATAACTCGATTTGGCACTGAGGATTCTTTTCTTATCAGATCTGTGCCGTTTCATTGAGCTTTATTTGAGAACTACTTATAACAATTTGATTTTTACTTTTATCACTCTGTTCGTGATTTCATTTCGTAGTTGTGGTGTCGTGTCCTGTGTCGTTGTCACTAAAATATCAAATACAATATTTATAAAAAATCACACTCAAGAAAACACTTACATCTTAAAACACACCAATAAAATCATAGATTACAAATCAGAATGTTTGTTGTATTAGTCATCATTATTTTTAGGTAGATATCCACCAAATATCGTACGGACGTAGTAGAAGACATAGCACGTATCCTTTTTAGGGCCAATTAGGAAGAAATAAATAATTTAATTTTGGAGTCGATTTTGTTACGAAAAAGTGTATAAAAATATACGAAATCCGTTCCCAAACAGGATACACGCAGCTGTCACCAAACTACACGCATCTCTCGCTTATGATCTTCACGACCTCATGCTAAAAGCGACAGCGTTGGCAAACATCAAACTACGATAACACCGCCAACAGTAAGAAAAATTTCTAATTATCTCTTGTATCCGCTTTACTATGAATCACGCACACACGTGTTGACTTTTTCATACAAACACACATATCACATTTTATTATTTCTCACATACGTACACAAAGACAGTTTATATTTTACTTCAGAACTTTATTAACCCAAACAAAAAGACGTTACTTTCCAATCTATTATCAACTGCTTGTATTCTTGTCGCTATATTAAATTAATGCTTATTTGTTGAAACTAAGTTGTCTTTTCTACTGAATTTTATTCCTTCAATGAAAATCGTGTGATAATTCTAGACGGTCAAATTACGAGCGACTCTGTAACAATATTTTGTTAATGTATCGAATCCCGATACTCCAAATTTTACCATTCAACGAAAAACCGAGTAGAAGGATTTCTACACCTGTTATGGCAGCAGAAAACCACTTTGAATGAAATTAACAGTAAGGATACTGAAATTGAGAGGCCTTGAAAAAGAATGCATTGAACAGGGAAGTAATATTAATAATGCAGATGGATAAAGTTAAAAAGAATTTTGAAAAGGAATGCACAATGCTTCCATACTTAGACACGGATAGGAATAAGTGTGTTTCAGTAAAAAAAAAAAAAATAAATAAAAATATAAACCCGGAAGAAATATTCTTGATAGTAGAACAATTGAATGAAATTTTTTTTGTTCAATGCTAACTATTATTATTCATAAAACTTAACAATAACCGGTCCCTCCCTTCGTTTCCCAACTAACTAGTTTTCAATGTCGCTTCTACAAATCTAGAAAAGTACTGTAAAACATTTTATTATATATCGACTGAACTCACCGAGAAAGATAAACTGTGTCGCTCGAGTGAGAAAGAGAGAGCTGGAAAAAAATCGTACAGGGGGTGGGGGAAAAAGGTTCAGCCATTTTGTATTTTATCTTCTTTAATGTCGGTCAGCGTAAGGCCTGGATTTTATTTCGAGTCGGGGTGACGGTCATTATTCAGATTTCAGGATTAGAAATAATACATATTTAATTTAGGGGAAAATACTTCATTTTTTTTTTTTTTTTTTAATATACGCTATTTTTAAGAGGATCGACAACAAGAAGAGAAAAAAATCTTGCCTCTGTATAGAACAACACTACCAGGAAAATGTTGAAAGTCTAAAGATAATTTAGGCTTAACGAATTTCCTTTTTCTTTTTAAACAAAAATTCCCGTTTTTTTTTCTTTCTTTCATTCTGGGGAAATTGTATGACAAAGTTGAAAAGTTTACTTGTGACGCGTTTCGTTCTTTAGGGCTTCATCAGACTAATTTTGTTATGTTGGTACGCATTGATTTATGAAAGTTAAGTGAATCTGACTCAAGGCCACAAGGTCTAAAGAGAATTGAATGCACCTAACCGAGTCATTTAATTGCTGCATATATATATATATATATATATATATATATATATATATATATATTAAGACATTTTTATGTTTATACATTCTTTTTATAGATATAAATATTTAAGTAAATGCTCTGTTTATAATAAACAGTATTAAACAACATTTACCGGTTTAATGTCCGAGAAATTTTAATAGAAAAATATTCGTCCTCCGACAGGATTCGAAACTGTATGCTATATGGAACCGTCATTTAGCTTGATGTGCCTTAACCGATTTGGCTATAGAGGAGCGTTCAATTCGCAAGGTCGAATTCGACCTTGCAAATTGAACGCTCCTCTGTAGCCAAATCGGTTAAGGCACACACACACACACACACACACACACACACACACACACACACACACACATATATATATATATATATATGGTTGGTGTATACGGAATAAATTCCAATAGCCCAAAAATACTAAAAAAAAAAATAATTAAAAGAGTGCTCAATACAGAGTAGAGCAAATATAATTTATTCGAGAATTATAACATAAATATGTTATAAAATCACTACAAAAATAGCCATTTTGTTTCAACACTTCTGGTGTCTTATCAAGTGATGGTGTTGAATGTAGAATAAAGAGTTTTAAAAGGTTCAAATCAACCAAACACCCCTCACAAGGGGAAACGCTGTTACATAAACTGGAATGACCAATCAAAATACAAGTATATCAGGATTCAAAAAACTTGACAACGAACCTTGGTTATAATAATTAATGTCTTAATGTTAAGGTTAGACTAAAATAGAAATCATTCTAACTAATTAATATTAAATTTTAATATAAAATTGAAAATTAAAAATTACTAATTTTAAATTTAATCTGTATTAAGTTTAAAATATTATAAAATTATTTAAAGAAGAAACTCAGGAAAAAATACATATATTTTGTTATTTATTTTGTTTTATCACTTGATAAGACACCAGATGTGTTGAAACAAAATGGCTATTTTTGTAGTGATTTTAAAACATATTTATGTTACAATTTTCGAACACATTATATATATATATATATATATATATATATATATATATATATATATATAAATCTCTCTCTCTCACACACACACATATATATATTTTGATATATATATACATATATATATATATATATATATATATATATATATATATATATTGACAAAGTATGACCGTCACAAATGTGACTCACTCTGGTAGAAGTGAGCTCAGCATTAAGCAATCGAAAATCACGGTCACAATGTAAAAATGGCATTTATTCATTCGAACGATTCTTTAACATTTGTTTTGAATTTAATTTTGTTAATCCGCCCCGTCGTCGGTTGGGATCAAGAATGCACCGATTGCACCATCACAGTCGTGCAAATTAAATTTTTGACTTGCGTTCAAATCGGACTTATGTCTACCTTTTTGATTGTCAGGCTATCCAAACCTTTAATTACCTTTTTGATACTTATGCAAATCGGAGAGATTTCAGACTGGATAAACATTTTTAAATTTTCTTTTGCTCATGTGGAAGGGATATGCCCTCGAGGAGACACCGTGCCATGAGAGAATATTGGGCCTCAGAGTCACACCCAACCTCAAGAGGAATTCTTATATACGATCCATCGCTAAAGATGCAAGCAAAATGACCGACTGCCTGTACCGATCCAGTAAGTACCTGACTCCTCATGCTATCCTCTAGCTTTATAAGAGCCAGATCAGACCTAAAATGGAGTACTGTTGTCATATTTGGGCGGGAGCTACACGGTCCTCATTTTCCTGTCAAAAAAAAAAAGCGACTCCGTGTCCTTGACGTCACTGCTTTATCGCTACTTTCACGAAAAGTGCTCAGACGAACTGCATTCCTTAGTTTCGCCAGGTCTAACCTTCACGGCTAGGACCCGCTATACCACTTACATCGTAGTAAACTACCGACATTCCCCACGTATTCCATCGGCGAAAAGTAAGTTTCAATCGAACAGCTTCTTCCCGTCAACCACTGCCCTGTGGAATAGATACCCAATAGGATGTTTCCCCGATAACTACAATTTTAACCTGTTCAAGTTACCCGTTATCTTCCCGTCCTATCCATATAAACTACCTCTTAACATAACCCTCTACCTCGAGTGGCCCCCAGGCCTTGTACAAGGTGAACCTTACTCTACCCCACCAAAAAAAAAAACAGTATTTAATTTTTTTTAATCAATTCACCCCACGCAAGGCATTAACGTAATTCTGACTAAAAGAGAACGAGAAGAAAAACCCAATCCTGAACAGGAAACAAAGGATAAACCTCTACCCCTGTTCAAAAGGCCAGAAAGGAGTATGAACCGGGCGATAGGCGAACCTATTATTATAAGAAAATCTTTTAAACAAGAAATTATTTGTCGATATAATTTTTTTTTTCCTAAAGAATTTTTGTCATTAAGGAACCAAACAGTTGACTCCATTTTAAAAGTAGTTCCACATTTTTAATTAAAGAAAAAAATTACATAAATTAAAAAAATCATAAAAAATATGTAGATACTAATGACATAAGCACATTTTTAGGACATGACATTTGTAAATTAAAAACGGGATCCAGAACATTCGTCTAAGGAACATTGGTCTAAGAATATTGATCTAAGGGACACTCATCTAAAGAATATACGTCCGAGAAATATTCATCTAAAGAATTATGGTCTAATGTGTGTTGTATTAATAATATACAAACAATGAATGCCAATAAATGCATATAAACCACATGTCGCATCAGTAATTAATGTTACTATAAGTATCTTCTTAAATATTATTCTGTATTATAGTGAATATCAATAAAATTGAATCTTTTGTATATTAATAAAGTGTTAATTTATTTAAAAAAAATATTATTATAGACCAATTGGCCTTAGGCGGGTATTCCATAGACCGATGTCCTTAGTTGGGTATTCCACAGGCCAAAGTCCTTAGGCGTGTATTACAATAGATGAATGTCTTAGACGAGTATTCCATAGACAAATGTCCTTAGACGTGTATTCCTTAGAAAATATCCTTAGGCAGGTTAACCTTAGACCAATATTCTTTAGACGAGGAACCTCTACTAAATTTTCGACATCTAATGTTTAAAATGAAATTTTGAAAATGAAAACGCATTCTTGAATTTTTAAAGCCTTAATTAAAATCTAAATTTTTAAATTTACTGTTTCCAATAAGCAAAATACTCTAGTGTATTTCAAATAGAAATTATATTGATTAGAATTTCAACTTTTTGGTCGCTTTCGGAAAATCGTTTGCAATCGGCAATTTTGTCACATTTTGACACATTTGTAAACAAAACTTAATTCTCGGTTTTAAAAATCTTCTAAAAAGAAAATATATAGTTGTGATACCTAATTTGAGAAAAATTTACCAAATTTAAAGTTAAATTAATTTGATTTGAAACAAATATTACTTATGGCATAAAACGTAATATACAAGCATTTCTTAACCACGGGGTCTTGTTTTTCTGACATGTTGATTGATGTATTGACAGCCTGATGTGTTGAAAAGCAAAGTATCTGTTGTAACCTTGGAAGGGTTACTAAATGAGGAATAACCAAAACGGAGGTTCGAAAGGAAATGATAATCTTTATAACTTCAACAAAATACAATACTCGCCAGCGGCGTGAGATAGGTAAATCACTGCTAGTGATGGACTAATTAGACAGCATATTACCCCCATTTAAAATAGTGCCCAGCGTATTCATAAGGATTGGGACATAGCCATTAGTGTTCATAGGTACGGTGGTTAACGAGAACGGAAATAAATTTACGAAATCTAAGTGAACGCTTTGTTTTTTTTTTTTTTTTTTTTTTTTTTTAACTACCTAGTAATTTAAAAAAATAATTAACAATATTTTCTGCAATTATCTAATATTTTATTAATTTTGGTTATTTAGTCGTTGAAGATGCTTTATGAAAAATAATAAAATTTCAAATACTATAAAATTTTCTTAAATTAATTTAACAATTAAATAACTGAGGTATTAATGAGTTAGCAGGAAATAGGTAAGTAAATAATTTATGAAGTGTTAATATATTTTATTTATTATTAATTTAGACTTTTTAATATATTATTTATTTTTCATTTTATTCTTTAGTATAAATTGTTATCATGATAGTTGTGAAATGTTAAAGTTATTTTATTTATTAAATTTTCATAGTACTTTAATTTCTATTATTAATTACGTAATTGCTTACACGTTTATTATTTGAATTCAATATATTAGGTTGGTGTAAAAATAATGTCGTTTTCTCACATATGTTACTATGTGAGAAAACGACATTATTTTTGCACCAACCTAATATAAAAAATTCCAGTAAAGTACTCTTAAAACACGTGGCTTTTATTAATAATGTCATGTATAGACTACCATACTTACAAAAATGGAAATGTTTATACACTAAAAAATAAAATAAAATTATTTAAAAAATGTTGTTGCAAAACTACTTTTAGTAAGCTTTTCAATTTTTGATTCGTAAATATAGCTTCCACTTAATAACAATATCACCTAACAGGATTGAAGTAATGTGAAATTTTAAACGATTTATATTAATTAAAGTTAAAAAAAATGAAAACAATTATTGTAAAAATTCATTATTCATCTAAATTTTTTTCTTAAGTCAATAGTGTCATTAATAAATCTTATTTTCAAAAACAATTAAACGATTTTCTATTTAAAAAAAAAAAAAAACGTCAGTCATAGTTTTATTGCATTTTTTATTTTACGATTCGGAGTGGATTTTCAGGAAATGAAAAAAAAATTATTAAATTACATTCTCCAAGGAATTTTTGCTTTTAACTAATATGTCTATATATATATATATATATATATATATATATATATATATATATATATATATATATATATATATATATATATATATATATATATATATATTACCTAGATTTTCTAAAAAGAATATTCAAAACATTTCATCCATTTATGAGTAAGTTTTGAAAGTTTCATTAAAATTTGACAATTATTTGATTTTTGCAAGAATTTCCAAATCATAGTTTGTTCCTCCTGAAAAAAAGTCGCTAAAACAAAATAAAAAATACTTTGGTCTTTCCTCTTAATAATAACATAGACATTTTGATGATAAAAATTTCTTTTTATTAAGTTTCGGGCCTTTTTCATCATGCTATGTTGTTTTTTTCAACGACAAGTGGAGGTGCCTACTTTTTGATCAATGTTCCTTAAAAAATATTCTTTACAAATGTTCCTACACCCATAAAAAAAAGATAACTCTGCAAGAGTTATAAACAGGACCCCTTACTTTTAAATCGATAAAAAAATCAATTTTTACTTTCGATTCTGATAAATGTGGCGATTTGAAAAAAGAGGAATTATTTCTTTTTTGAATGAGACCAGTTTGTTTAAGTAGAGCCAATTTATCGTCGTTTTTTTTTAAGTTTATTTATTTATTTATTTTGATTTGTGAATTGTTTTGGATTGTCCTTTCGTGTTGATTGGGAAATAGAAATTTTTAAAATTATAATGTCAGCCATTTCCAGCTAAAGAGAGAAAAACGTCCTGTAAGTGTTAAAGAAAATAACCATTTCGGTAATTACAGATAATAAAAAAACCTACAAACAATTACTACGACGGTGGACACAAATATGGCGGTCATGGCGTCATTGTCTGTCCAACTCGAAACGAAATAGAGGGCGTCATAATGTCGAGAGACATATTCCGGCTGTGGAAGCCTGACAGCCCATGTGTCTGTATCTAATGGACGCAGGGGTGAGCTTTCTTTTCATCATTTGTTTATCACGCACAACGACCCCCCCTCTCAAAAAAAAAGGGAAAAAGAAAAAGAAAAGAAAAACTAAAACAGCAACAACAACAAAAACAAAACAAACGAAAGAAATAAAAAGAACATAAAAATAATATAGTCTTCTTTTTTTTATCACGAAATCAGTACCTAGACGCGTGCCACAAACTACGGTATATATATATATATATATATATATATATATATATATATATATATATATGTGTGTGTGTGTGTGTGTGTGTGTTTGTGCGTGTGTGCTTGTGCATGTGCCGCCTCATCCAGATTGACCATAAAAATAGTTTATCTATCTCACCTTTTCTCATGACCCTTTTAGTTAGTTATTCGTTTTCCAGGAGATATTCTCCCCTTTATCGTTTTACCCCTCACCAAACAACTAATCTGAAATCTAAATTCTATCGTCATTATCCTCTACCCGCTTTTTAAGATAACTGGGTGGATTAGGGGTAGATCTGACTTGTGCTTCTTACCTTCATTAACCAATGTACATAACTCAATCTTTCAACTCCTTTTCTCTCTGTCCTTTGGAAATAACTGGTTTATATTTGACACGACCCTCTTAATATCAGGGTCAGCATCGGTCATTTTCAAGGGCCACTGCAGATTGTCATTGTTTCTTTTATCACATAAAATGGCGATTTGTTGTCTAAGGTAAACGTTTTATCACCAGAATGTTTCTTTTTTCCCTTTTCATTTTTAATGTTTCTTCTTGTTCTTGTTCTTGTTCTTGTTCTTGTTCTTGTTCTTCTGCTCGTTGTTGCTGTTGTTGTTGTTGTTCTTCTTCTTGTTCTTCTTGTTCTTGTTGGTGTTGTTCTTGTTGTTCTTGTTCTTTTCCTCGTTGTTGCTGTTGTTGTTGTTGTTGTTGTTGTTCTTCTTCTTCTTCTTCTTCTTCTTCTTTATTGCTTTGGACATTATTACTACATCTGGTCTAGTGCTCCTGCTATATATTTAGAAATTCTTGATAAATTCAATCTGCAATGTTATTGGTCCTAACCTGGCATCTCGGCTTGAGTCCTTCCCCAGCGTCGTAACGTAACTTCCTTCAGCCTTTTTTTTAAAATAAATATTTTCATGGTAATTGCTCTGATGAACTTTCTGCTATTTTCTAAGTCGTTATTTGTATACCCCACCCGCCACAGACAAATTGTACATATGAGAACTAGTTAGGACTTCACAGAGACTCTGAGGAATTATGGTGACTGTAGTGGGAATGGTACATAAGAATGTGTTGTTTTGGTGTAAGGAATACTGTGGTCAGTAATTGTCGCTAGCTAAGTTTAAAATAAGGCAGATTCCCCTATCTTCCCTTTTTGCCTTATGCTACATTTTTGTATTCACGATATAAAAATTACTTTTTGCTATTTATGAATTTAAGCGAAGTACTTGATTGGTAGATAGGTCTCATCCTTTTTCAGTTGAAACTGCTAGATGTAACTGCAAGCTCTATGCTAACAGTTTCTTCTATCGCACTTCTCGCTTGTGGAACTCTCTTGCGACTTCTTGCTTCCCCGTTCACTTTGATCTACAAAAATTTAATTACCGCTTAATCGTTATATTCTGTCTTCTTAATTCTTGTTCTTTTATTTTCCTCTCTCCTTAATATTAGTTTTTCTCATATTCTCTAACACAGTAAACCCTTGTATCCTAGTGGCTTTATTGACTTCGATCTTCAAAAATGTAAATACAATATCAATCGTTATCTTCTGTCTTCTTAATTCTTGTTCTTTTATTGTCCTCTCTTCTTTGTAGTAGTTTTTCTCGTATTCTCTCATACTTAGTAACCCCATGCGACTTAGTGGCTTTATTGCCTTACTTGGGCGTGAAATGATTAAAAAAATTTTTTTTAATTATTTTTGATATGCATTTGTTTTATAAACACATGCCAGTCATAACCTTTGACCTACAACGAGCAAAGGAAGCGATTTTTGTTGTTTCCACAGAAACAAAATGCAGCTATTAACAAAATAAATAAATAAAAAATTAAAAAAATGAACTAAAATAAAATAAAATAAAAATAAAATAAATGAACAAAGTACTTCACAGGATATGACATGTGCTTTTTAGAACTATATTTTTAAATTCGCGGAGTGATGGTGCACCGGAGATTTTGCTGATTTGTTGGTGAGGTCCTTTCTTTATCAGTCCCAAAGCTCCAACCCCAGTTTTAGTTTTTAAGTGCTATATTTTTTTTTCTGTTTTCATCTCCAGAATTTTAAATTTGCTTAGTTTTTCAAATCTTTCACAGATTCACTTTCTGGGTGATTTGATTGTATCGTTCGATTTGTCCTGACAGAAAAACCCCAGAGGATTGTAACACCTGCTTCCTCAACTACAGATTCTGGATGATGTTTATACTAGTTTGAAGCTGTTTTCTTTATCCCGTGGCGTTGATAAATTTTCCATTGCATATATTGACCTACCGTCATGACACTTTTTGTACTCACTGGGTGTCAGCATTGTTTTCTTGAGATAGTGACCAATCGTCTCAATGCATTGATTACAGGACCTCCATTTTAGGTCTGTACTATTATGCAATAGATTAACTCGGTATTTATGTGTAAGCAGGCTGTGGTCCTGTGCAGCAAGAATAAACCCTTCAGCCTCACCCTTATGCACTGAACTCAATTGACCCACATCAGCATTTTAGCTTTGGAGAAGGAACTGGCTATATAGAGGCTTTTTGGTTCCAGTTTTTCTTGTTTCAATTTTCTGCACATGCATCATAATCAAATGTACGTGATATTACAACAGGTCATATAAAATTCAAAATAAAAACAGTACATAATCACGCAGGTGGGGCCTATATAGAAGTAAATTCAGATCAGATAGGCCAGTTCATTGCTTGGGGCCGTTCCCAAATATCTAGACGTGATTTCCAAGTCTCATTGTCTGTCCCATCTTTCACACTAGCTAAAACACACCCGGTCATAATGCTCTTCCACTCCTCGCGTTCATCAACCTTAGATGTCATGCCCAATTGGTTAAGTTCAGTCAACGGACAAGTAAATCTGTGGGGGTAGGTGGGATATTTACTGTATCCTATCTTAATTCACCAATGCAAAACATATACATGTTAACACCTGCAAACAGTTAAGATCAGAAGCCTAATGTTGATTATTATTATTATCATCATCATCATTATATTTTGATTTCCGTTATGGTCACACTACCTACCAAGTCTGCAGAAAGACCTAAGGCAGGTAATGTTGTGTCGTTATGGCTATATTTCATTATTTTTTTGTTAACTCCCATGACATCATTGGCGTTACATGGACAAAGTTCTTACAGTGTCGTTTGTTATTATCCAGATATTTTTTTGTATTTCTCTTATGCTGTGATTTCCAGGGATTTTTTTCAATGTATTATATTCCTTTTTTAATCATTCCAAGAGCACCTACTATGACTGGTACTATTCTTGTTTTGAATTTTCACATTTTCCCTATTTCGATTTCCATAGATTCGATAGGTTTTCAAATTCCTTCGTTGCTATATTAAGTCTTCTGGGCAAGCCATATCAATTAGGCAAGTTTTTTTGCGGTTTTTGACAATTATGTCCGGCCTGTTTGCTCCAATTTTCCTGTCTGTAAAGATGGTGTAATCCTAAAGAATTGTGATGTCTTCTGTTTCTGTAATCGATACTGGGTGATGTTCACAAGCAGTGTTTGTTAACATCTTTTCCAAAATGTTTGCACATTGTCCAGTGTAAATATTGCCCCACCCTATCATGACGATTTTTATATTCATTTGGTGCAAGTACAGAACATTCTGAGATTAGATGGTCGATGATTCCCTGATATTCGTCACAGAACCTGCATTTTAGATACACACTATTATGTATGATGTTTGTCTGAAAGATTCTAGTGAAAAGATACTGGTCTTGCGTTGCAAGAATAAAGTCTTCAGTCTCAGCCTTTAATCCAGATGCTAGTAACCATCGCTGAGTGTTAATTTTATCAATATCGGCTTTATTAGCCTCGTTCTGGATATTCATGATGCAGAGGTTTGTCTTTCCAGCATTGTTTCATCTGTTCTTTATCCTTGGCTTTCTTTTTCATATTTTTTGTGGCAACAGTTGGTTTTGGGGTTTTATTTTGTTTTTTTTTACGGCAAAAATTGGTTCTTAGGTTTTATTTTGTTTTTTACGGCAAAAATTGGTTCTTGGGTTTTATTTTGTTTTTTTACGGCAAAAATTGGTTCTTGGGTTTTATTTTGTTTTTTTACGTCAAAAATTGGTTCTTGGGTTTTATCATGTTTTTTTACGGCAAAAATTGGTTCTTGGGTTTTATTTTGTTTTTTTACGGCAAAAATTGGTTCTTAGGTTTTATTTTGTTTTTTACGGCAAAACTTGGTTCTTGGGTTTTATTTTGTTTTTTTACGTCAAAAATTGGTTCTTGGGTTTTATCATGTTTTTTTACGGCAAAAATTGGTTCTTGGGTTTTATCATGTTTTTTTACGGCAAAAATTGGTTCTTGGTTTTTATTTTGTTTTTTTACGGCAAAAATTGGTTCTTAGGTTTTATTTTGTTTTTTACGGCAAAACTTGGTTCTTGGGTTTTATTTTGTTTTTTTACGTCAAAAATTGGTTCTTGGGTTTTATCATGTTTTTTTACGGCAAAAATTGGTTCTTGGGTTTTATTTTGTTTTTTACGGCAAAAATTGGTTCTTGGGTTTTATTTTGTTTTTTTTACGTCAAAAATTGGTTCTTGGGTTTTATTTTGTTTTTTTACGGCAAAAATTGGTTCTTAGGTTTTATTTTATTTTTTACGGCAAAAATTGGTTCTTGGGTTTTATTTTGTAAAATCCCCTTTGTATTTACAACCTTTTTTCATGATTACATATTTTTTCTTTCTGTTTTAGTTTCCTTTGACTAATTGTATCATCCAGTCCTTTTTGGTTTCTATGTATGTTAGTTGTTGTCTTGTATGACAATTCTAGTTGAATATGACATCTTCCACCTTCTTTACGGGGTCTGTATAAACGGTCTGCATCAGCCTTTGGATGATGCATGTTATGCTTAGAAAGAAGCTTTCTTGTTTTAGAATCCATTCATCCGATGTCATTAAGGGACCAGTTCAAGATGTTGAAACTATATTGAATTATTGCGATGGCAAGGCTATCAATGGCCACAATTATGTTCCGAGAATTCAATTCAGGTCTTAATATCAGGCGCACCATTCTGTAGTACTATTTTCGCACCATTTCTTCCATTTTTATGGTGAGTTTCTTCAGTTTCATTTACATCGAGATACTTATAAGCTTCTTCTTTCTCTAAATATTTGATTGTTACCCAGGGTCTGAGTTGAAGTGTTGTTTTTCATATCGAAATACTTTGTTTCACGAAACTGATGACGACGGCTGATACCGTGTATATATTAAGATCCCGGAATGGGTCACATTATCGAATGCTTTACGATAATATGTCCAATCAGTACTGAGATTTTTATTTGTAGAGAAGCAGTTTTCCAAGATCATCTTATTAATAAGTAATTGATCTTTACATCCATAAGATCCACGTTTGCAGCCTTTTGTTCAAGAGGTAGTATATCATTTTGTAATTGGTCTAGTTTTTGGGACATTTGTGTCACCATTCTTGGGTAGAAGGAAGGTAATTCCTTTGGATATCCATGCCGGAATTTTAGTAGGATCATTGACCATTTCTTGAAGTTCTTTGGCTAGTTTTTTGTATTCTGTATTTAGATAATAGAACCAAAAGTTAAGAATTTTATCTATTCATGGAGATGTCCAGTTGCGTTATATTTAGTGCGCATTCAACGTCCTGTTCTGTGATTCCCGCCCATGTTTGTTCTGGTTGATTTTTCATCCATTCTACCGCTTGCCTAATCCAATCTGCTTCTTTGTTATGTTCGTTAGGGCAAAGCCTATTTTCCCCAGAACTGTAGATCCTCTTCCATTTTTTTCTTTTTTGGTGGGGGCTGTCACTTCAATTTTTTGTTTGTTTATTTGTCTGTAAAATTTCTTCGCATCACTTTGAAAGATCTTTTTCTGTCTGTAGAATCTTGACCTTTTTTCATATCGTCTGAATCTTTGAACCTTCAGTTATGTTGTTTGCTTTATTTTTTCTTTAGATGATGGGACGTCATTTTCATTCCAAATTTTGTATTTTCTTTTTCTGCTTTTTCTAGTCCTTACATTTATTCCTTTTGCCAATTCATTGAGTACTGATAATTCCCTTCTAAGTTGTTCAATTTCTTTCTCTATTTTTCTTTTCCATGATGAATCTTTATATCTGTAAGAGTGCCTTATTTACTATGATGTTTAATTTCTTAGTTTCTGCTATTGTTGATGTATATATTGCTTCGTTAAGACTTATATGTGGGTCTACTTCATCTAGAATTAATTTGAGTGCTGGATAGTTTTAAGGTTATGCATCGTTAGTTGCAGTTTTTCTCGTTCCTCCATTTCAGTATTTTGTGTCCGACATATAAGTCTCAGGATTTCTTCCTTGGCTTCTTTTTATGTCCATTTCCGGTCCCCTTTCTGGTCTCATGTTCTGTTACAGATCTTTTTATTTCTTTAATTTCAGCATCTATCAATCGGTTATTTCTCCTGAGATACCTTCTTAAATTAGCTAGTTTATTTTCGTCAATGTACTTTCTAATTTCTTGTCCAACCTTTTCTCGCCAAATGTCATATGTTTGGTGAGTGATTTTTCTGAGGTTTGTGCAGCGCTCCATAGAATTCAGTCATAACGAGTTTATACTCCTCACGAGACCATTTTACCTCTTCTTTCTTTAAATAAATTGTTGTGGATTTAGCTGGAGATTTCGCAGGACCATCGTTGGGATTGTCCCGGTTATGGAGACCTGAAGATTCATTATTTGTGTAGGAGTTTGTTCCTATGGCAGATTTTTCGACTTCATGTAGGTTTCCTCCTGAGGGACGGGCTATCTGTTTAACCTCTGGAAGAGCTATACTGGACTTTTTGCTTTGACTTTTAGTTCTCATATTGTTTCTAGTAGTGACGCATGGGTTCAAAAGTCCACCCAAAGTTTCCTGACACATTCAGTAACGCTCTTTAACAGGCAAGGTTATGAAGCCTGTAGGGGATTGTTCGCGACCTCATAACGCACCATTCATTCACTTCTCGGTACGATTAAAAGAAGCTATTTAACGAAAGAAACCATTATTATACCAGAGTTTTATGTTTAAATAATACATTGTTTATAATTATGAAAAAAAAAGATGATTTTTTAAATTTATTTTACTGTTTTTGCTACTACCCTGTTAATCAGATTGATTGTTAAGTAATTAAAAATATTATTGTTTTTGCTGCCATCAGTGGTCCTTTTAACGAAATTAATTGTCAAATAAATTAATGGAAAAATAAAACGTTAACACTCGCCTAATAAATTTTAGAATTTATACGACGGATAACGAATCACTGCTGTGAGATTTATTATTATTGTTGTTGTTGTTGTTGTTGTTGTTGTTTTTGTTTTTGTTATTATTATTATTATTATTATTATTGTTATTATTATTATTATTTAGTACTATTTAGTACTATATAGTGAAAGTTCCTGGGATCAAGTGATAGGCTAAGGTATCCAAAAATTTGAAGAATTCTCCTCAGTATTAACTGATACGACTTTGCCTCGATTCTCTAGCCTATCTAGTCTCTTCATGATGAATTTTGTGACTAGTGCTCCAACTACTATTGGAACCACTGTCATATAGTTTACAATTTTCAAATCTTCACAAGTTTGAATGTTCGTATGGCGGTTGTTGCTGTAATCTGAATGCTAACGAGTCTCCTCAAATCTCCAGGATCTTTCCTAGTATTCTCACCAGATGTGTTTTCAGTCATTTCTTATAATTTCAATTCGTATATTCCGCTAGAGTTTCACAGCGGAAGTAGAAATTGTTATCAGACATGCGCGTGTTGTTTATACATTTATTTATTTATTATATATTTTGAGAACAGATATATAGATATATATATATCTATATATCTATTCATATAGATGAGAAAACCATTTAACATATTATACAATTGTTAATATTAATGAGATTTGTACATGTGAGAAAAATATTTTACAAAAAGAAATTCTTGATAGATTTCATTAGACGCTTATAACAAAGTGAAGAAACAACTTCCTATGTACACACAGGCACCTAGATCCCAGCAGTTTAAACTATGCCGATTACTGAGCACTGATACCGGAAAAGAGTGGGAAATAGCAATTTAGGTGACCCTCTGTGGTAGGGCATATGTTGATTTTGTAAAAAGTAAGTTTCCTGAGAACAGGGCTTTGTTTGAGTTATATACCGTACATGAACATTAAGTGGTATGATGGAATCCTCATAAATACGTTGGATATTATTGTAAGTGAAGGTAATATGCTAAGTAGTGCCACCAGCAGTGGTTTACCTACTTCACGCCGCTGGCGAGTATTTTATTTTGCTGATGTTATAAAGATTACCATTTCATTTCCAACCTCTGTTTTGGTTATTCCTCATTTTGTAACCCTTTCTAGGCTACAATCATTACCTAGTTGTGTACAATAATGGATCATATTTCAGATAGAAAACATTTGAACTAGCCTATCTTAATTACTGTTATATATCGTACCTAATAACACTAATAGGCATATCCCAATCCTCATCAATACGTTGGACACTATTGTAAGTGTGTGTGTGTGTGTGGGGGGGGATAATATGCTGTCTAAGTAGTCCACCACTAGCAGTGGTTTACCTACTTCACGACGCTGGCGAGTATTATATTTTGCTGATGTTATAAAGATTACCATTTCATTTCCACCCTCCGTTTTGGTTATTCCTCATTCAGTAATCATTTCTAGGTTACAACAGTCACCAAGACTCATATTTGAAGATGCTACAATTTTAAATGAGATAGATAGATAGATAGATAGATAGATATGATCAGAACTGAGATAGATAGATAGATAGATAGATAGATAGATAGTGTTATATACCATACCTATGAACACTAATGGATATATCCCAACCCTCATAAATACGTTGGACCCCTATTGTAAGCGGGACGTAATATGTTGTCTAGGTAATCCACCACTAGTAGTGGTTTACCTACCTCACGCCGCTGGCGAGTATTATATTTTGTTGGTTTTATAAAGATTAACATTTCATTTCTAACCTCCGTTTTGGTTATTCCTCATTCAGTAACCTTTTCTAGGTTACAAAAGTTTGCATCTTTGTTGACTTTATTTCGGTTTGGAATTGATTGATATGTTGTGGAATATATCGTGCAATATGTTATGGAACATGTAACCAAAAAACAAAATCCCAAAATATATTAAAGGATATTTAAGAAATAATGTTTGTTGTGCATTTGCGGACTGCATAAAATCCTCGGTCTACAGGCGGTTGTTTATTTCAACCCCGTTCGTCTAGTCTCGACCCTAGTATGTTTGCACGGTTCCAGATGCACTAATTAATATGGGTATGACTTTAATTTTTACGTTTTACAACTTGCTAAATTCCCAAGAGGTTGTTTTTCTGTATTTTTTTATTTGTCTTTTGTCTTCACCCTTTGGTCCGCGTGGAGAGACTCGCCTACCATTTGACAGAATTTGTTTTCTTTATTCACAACAGCCATTCTGATCTTCTGCAGAAAGTGAACAGTTTAGATGTCATTACTTTCTTGAACAGCCTCTAGTCTGCGATGATCACATTTATTTATATTAAGTGCAGATCATTAGCAAAATTCATATGATTTCCTTTCCGCAAAACGAAACATTGCCGAAACATTTATTCCGTCCTGGGTATGACGATAAACTACATCTGGCGTCCTGGGTAAGACGGTAAACTCCGTTCAACAGCAAGGCCTTTGATCAGGAGATTTTGAGAAGCGTGGAACAATCTCTTAATTGCTGGCATCCTGAGTTCCACCCTGACCGGAGTGGTAGCCCCTTATAGGGTCCCAACTGTCCCAAATAGTTAACCCCCAAAATGGGGTCAAAACACTATGAAAGTGTAAAAATAGGTTTTAATACCAGCAATAAATTTTTTGAAGGAAAAATTATTACCAGCGATAACTTTTTGAAGAAAATAAATATTACCAGCAGTATACTGCTGGTAATAATTTTTCCTTCAAAAAATTTAGACAAAAAATATTACCGGCAATACATTTTTGAAGGAAAAAATACAGGCAATACCTTTTTGAAGGAATAAATATTAGCAGCAATAAAAATGTTGTCGGCATTAAATAACCCATTGAGGTTGATATGCCGTAAAACAAACCAAACCAAATCAATATATACTGAAATAGATAGATAGATAGATAGAACCAGGATAGATAGATAGATATATAAAAATATTACCAGTAATAAAAATCTTGTTGGCATTAAATAACCCATTGAGGTTGATATGTCGTAAAACAAAACAAACCAAACCAAACGTATCTTTATTCTCTCGCTATGCCACATCTTCTGACTAACTACATTCATTAGTTTCACCAGTTCAGACATTTGCAGTTTGAACCTGCCATACCACGAACACATGGTCGAATCATCCTCATTCCCCTCGTATCCCATTCGTAAGAAGAAAGTTCCATTTGAAAAGCTTCTTCTCAAGTGCCACACAGTTTTGGAACTCCCGACGTCATCTTCCCTACATATCCGCATAATCCGAATTTTTTACCTTCTCAACATACGTTTATGAAACAACTTCATTCAGTATCCCTCTACCTTGTGTGGATCTTGAGTCTTATATTGAGGGAATAATTAATAAAAAACACAAACTTCCTTTTAAAGCCAATTTAATACATATTTTTGTAATCCGTCACAGGTATATAATACAAATAATAATAGAAAGACTTCAATGTAAATTAATAAAGTATTTAATTACCAAGCTCAGTTTAAATACATTACAACAAAGAAGTAAAGAATCATGGTAAAGATTATTGATTACGTATCAGTTAATACACGACTGCATAGAGCTGCAAATAAAAATACTAATTCGTCTTTAAACACGTGAC
>OZ010587.1:108170198-108215198 GCA_963932145.1 Acanthosepion lycidas | reverse complement strand
AAGGAACCATATCCATTTAACATCCAAAAACATCTAGGTGGGATTAAATTAATTTATATTTCAAGAACATTGAGGAAGAACACGTGAAGAATACTAAAAAATATTAAAACCCCGCGGAGTGATTAACGCGTATCTATCTCTTACGTTTACATATATACCTAGGTATATAAATAATATCTGATTTTACATATCAGTTATTAGGGAAAACTTCTACCTACATACCCACATAAACATATATTAACACATGAATAAAGTTTATTAACCCAAATTAAAAATAAAACAAGGAAAAAATGTAAATAAATAAATATATGGCGCATCACTTAAACATACACAATGATACATATAGATAATCATAATAGTCATTCATTTAAATGTCAAGTCCGACGTTATTGGTCCAAGATGGAACTGTCACAAGTGACAACACATTATAAAACCGTGTTTATGTTTTGAATCGTTTTTTATGTCTACATTTAGAAAAGATCTCACTACGATGATTTAGCAACTCATCTTGATTCTTATCTTTAATAATTAAATTTTTTCTCCGCAATGCACATATCACACCGACCGCGGAAGTTATTAGGGTTACTAGCTCTTGATAAGTATCTCCATTCTAAATGTGGAGTTAGTCCCTTATCCACCAGATCCCAGTAGTGTTTGGATAAGGAAATTTGATTTTTGATGTATCTATATCTAAAAAGCGTCTATGGTTGTATAGACGCTGCTTCCAATCACCCGCGGATATACCTATATATTTTTTTCTGGTTTACATTTTCGTCGGGGAAGATTGTTGCCTCGTATACTACATTTTCATACATACATTTACCCCCGATTGGACAATTGTCTTTATTCCTACAATTGCAGGTAGGATTACTAGATTGAGTTTTATTACTATGGTAGTTTCTAAGTATTCTACAATTATGGGAAGATATAATTTTCTCCATATTCCTGACGCATGACTAATTTTCAGTGTCTTCATATTGAAAATTTTATGTAGAGGACGTTTATTATGAAAGTGTTTATCTATTAATCTCAGGAAGAAAATTCCTATATCAATGTTAGAGAGCCTGCAATATGGTGGGTTAAACCATATTACCTTCCTCTTTCTGTTTTTAGTTCTATTATTATTCTGATTTACTAGTTCTCTGTTAAAGTTTAATTCTTGTCTAAAACCACTATTTTTGAGGGCCTGATTCTATATAAATTTATTATCGTTAAAGATTTTTTGGCTAGCCTATTTATTCTCGTATTCACAGTTTTGAGGATGTGCTCTATCACAGATTTAGGATGGTTAGAGTGGACATTGATGTATAGGGGTGTCTGATCAACTTTATGGAAGGGTTTAAAGGTATCATTAGATAGGCTGAGCGTGATATACAAAAAGTTGACTATTTTCAGGTTGGAAGAAATTTCAATATTAAGGCCTAGGTATTTGAAGGTCCTAATTATCTTCTTATGTAAGCTGGAAGTCAAGGGAGCATTGCTATTAGGGACAATCTCAATTGGCCGTCATCTCTATACATTCCGACTTGGTTAAGGCTAACTACTCTACTCAAGGTGTCTAGAATATATATGCCCAATAATCTGCAATTTGGGCAGAATCGAAAGCTCCCATAGGTATACATCGAAACTTTCATTATTCTTCTTCACCCAAGTAGCATCATTGTATGTAAGTATTGATCTTCTTGACGCTAAAATAATGTCCAAATCATTATCCGTTATTTCGGTATATCCTTTAGCGAAATTAAGGCTGTTAATTAATAGTTCCTCTGAAATAGATGTCTTCCAAGATGTCAAATTGGATGAAAGTGGCTCTTCTTTTGTTAGGAATCTTTCGGAACCATTTAATCGTCTTAGCCGAGTCTTTCCAAAGGTTGATTGGTTATTTATCCAGGACACATCATGTTATTTTCTTAAGAATACTCTTAGAAATTAATCCAAACTCAGATTTGGAGGGATTAATCAGACGAGACTGCATCCTATTGATAAAGTTCGGCTTATGATCATTGAAGAGAATGTATGCCTCTTTCATATTAAAATTGCGCATTCTGACAGAAACTCCACATTTGTTAGCAAATTTGCAGATGTCTTCATTGATAGATAAGGTGCTATTGTCTTTGTCTTAGTTGTAAGAGCTGGTAATATATGTATATTATTCGTTCTGACTTAACATTGACCTCTCAGGATTTCATCCTCCTTTGGATTATCCATACGGATTACCAAGTTTTTCGTGACTTATATATATATATATATATATATATATATATATATATATATATATATATATATATATATGTATATAATTTTTTTATTTATCGATTTCTGTTATTGTCATTTAAAGTAATGATAATAATAATTCTTCAAGAAGTGGTATATTTATTCCGACGTTCAGTGTATATATATATATATATATATATATATATATATATATATATATATATATATATATATATGTTTATGCGTGTATATTCATATATATATATATATATATATAACTCATCAACCCGGGGTAGGGGGTCTTTCTAAGAGAAGGAAAAACTCTGATTTTAAACCTCCGATACTTCCAGTCATATGAAATTAGCCAGAGTCACTAAGACAGACAGATTCAACTTCGTACTGGCAACCCCTGCGATAATGTCACTCCCATTTCGGTCTGTACAGCCATAAAATATGCTACGCTATCGCCAGCCGCTAAGGCATAACTTTTTGAGTGCAGATTCAGGGACTCCAGAGACCGTTTATTGTTATAAAATTAATTGTTTAGTTGTATATAATATACAACTAAACAATTAATTTTATAAAAATAATAATAATAATGTATCTTTGCAGATCTTCGAAAAACTATTAAAATACAAGCACCATGAAATCGAAATCTCAAAAATGTGGCACAGGGGAACATTAAAATTTCCAATTGTAATTAGAGCCCTTGGATTGATTGGAAAAGATTCTAAAATACTCATGGAAGGAATCTCTGGTAGCCTATGCCTTAAAGAAATACAAAAAATTGTTTTCACGAGTACAGCCCACACCTTACGAAGGGCTTTATCTATGTAAAATATGACTTTATTTTGTTTTTTTTTTTGTCAGTGGAAAATGTCATGGTGCCATTTCTAAACTTAGGTCTCTGGTAGGGACCCGGAACGAAATGTGTGTACACTAGAAATCAAAGGAAATAATAATAATAATAATAATAATAATAATAATAATAATAAATGCATAAAGAACATTTCCTCGTGGCCTAAAAATATCAGGGTGATATCTGGCGGAGAATAGCCGTGTCTCACTTTTGGCGCTATCATTTGTCATCAATTCATAAAACACTTGCACAAATTAATAACCCCAATGAAATTCCAGAATCGATCACTGAATGGATTACATATTCTCCGACGAAAAACTGGTGAAATAGATGATCAAAAAATTATAGGCCAATAACATGTCTGCTGACCACATATAAATTGATTACGTCTATCCTGACAAACTGTACTTAATCTTTTCTCGATGAAAGCAACATTCTTTTCCTGGAATAGAAGGAATATCGAAGAGGTTCATATAGTTGCGAAGATTAACTACTAAGAAATAAAATGATCCTGGAAAATTGCAAGAAAAAAGGCAAAAATCTCAGCACAGCTTAGATAGATTACCGTAAAGCCATTGATGGTGTGCCACACTCTTGGATCATGAAGGCTTTGTAAATGTACAAAATCTCTTAATTTCCTTAAATATAGCATGAAACTGTAGACGACAACATTATACTTAAATCACATCAAAGGCAATGCCACTTCTAATTGTTTGAATATTCGACGAGGAATCTTTCAAAGAGATTCCCTGTTGCCTCTTCTGTTATGTCTGTCTTTAGCACTCCTTTCCCATGAACTAAACAATAATAATTATGGATGCAAAGTAAAAACAGAAAGTATTTAATCATCTATTCTACATGGATGATATCAAATTCTTTGTCAAAGACAACAATCAGTTGAAGGGTATGCTCAGTAGTGTAAAATGTTTCAGTGATGACATCGGTATGGATTTTGGATTAGATAAATGTACAAAAGTAACATTCAAGAAAGGGAGAATTACAAAAGCACAATCAGTAGATCTATATTTTGTCACAAAGATTAGGGAACTGGAACAAGAAGAAGCCTATAAATATCTCGGAGTCAGCAAAGGAGATGGAATACAGCATATCGATATGGATTTCGGATTAGATAAATGTGCAAAGAAAGATGACTTGTTTTTGTCTATATAGACTCTGCTTTATTTAAAAAGAAAAAAAAACATATTGTACTTTTAATTCATAATTTATCAATTTTTAAATATTTATTTCAATTCTAACAAGTGAGGAGTCATAAATTAAATGTCACGTTAACAGAATCACGGTTCGTTTTTTTCAGATTTAAATTTTAACAATGTAAATAAATGCAATGTTTTTTTTTTTTTTTTAAATGTCGGCCATATTGCTTTCCACTAACGATTTCGAAATGTATCGTCAAAGTCCGATGAGCGCCCCGGTCTTGATTCATTCTCCAACGACATTTCTCCAGAACGGAACTTTGTAAACCGATATCGTACTTGTTCGTCCGTTATGGCTCCTTAACCATAAACACTAAATATTTTTCTAGATGTCTCAGCGTCTGTGACGTAAATGCATTTTATCCCGCAATTACTGGAAGGAAGAAATTTATTTCAATCCACTGTGTATCCGTGAAACATACTAAGACAGTGTATCTCAACATTTTTAAGCAATGGCACACCTCGGAGCAAATGAAAATATCACGGTACAATTGCAGCCTGTATGTAAATCGTGACACTATTTCGCGGCACGTTCAATAGAATCGCGCGACACATTAGTCTACTGTGGAACGACGTTTGAGAATCCCTATACTAAGGTATGGTCGTGTACTCCAAATTTATTTTTAATTGTCACGTATGATTAGAAATTAGGATGAGACATTCGCGATTGCAATTTGTTACCCAAAATGAAAGTTATTTATGACTCAACCTAATACATCGGAAGTTATCGAACTGAACTTTTTATTTTATGTTTACAAATTAGCGCTCGTTAAATTCAGTAGACAAAGACACGGAGAAGATTTTGGATAACAGTCCAGTCATCTTGCATGGTGGCATTGGTAGTTGGGAGTTGGTGTCACCATAAGATTTTTTTCAGTGTTTCTATCGTCATCTGTGATATGTTCGATGAGAATATATCTGATCAAGAGCGGAAGGAGATTTTCAATGGTAGGTAAAAATCATGACATTCAATATGGCAACATTATCCATCATCCCTAAAAGTTTTAATAATAGAACCCCAACATTATTTTTCATTACAACATTCTGGGTCGATAATGTTTTTATTACTGGTGCTATTTTATTCAAAGATTTACTCCATTATTTCTTTTCATCCGAACATCCTGTGTCAATATGCACTTCATTAACGTTATTTTCTTACTGTTGTGACCTGGAAAAGGTTACAGAATGAGAATAACCAAAAGGGAGGTTGGAAATGGAACGGTAATCTTTATAACATTAACAATATACAAGATTCACCAGCGGCGTGTAGTAAGTAATCCACTGCTAGTGGTAAATCCCTCCCCGCCCAGACAGTATATTCCACTATATCTATGAGGATTGGGACATACCCATTATTGTCCATAGGTATGGTATAACACTTACTAGTTTTAATCTATCTTATTATTACTGCTTTATTCACAACATTCTGGGACAATACATTCTTTATGATTAATAGTATTTCATTTGTAACTTTAATTCAGCTTAATGATTGTTTTACCACAACATTCTGGGTCGATACGCTCTTCATTATTGGCATATTACTACAATTGCTTCATTTTAGTGGCAGTCTAACTGGTTTAGTTCAATTGTCAAATCTTTGTACAGTAATTTTCACTTCATTATCCAGCAGCTTGAAGTAAATGAACTCAACCGAAATTCAAACTTGTCTCTCCAATTCCTCAGTCATATATAAACATATGGTCGTCTACTCCAAATTTATTCCTAACTGCCATGTATGATTAGTAGTTTGGATGACACAGTCGTTATTGCAATTGGTTTCCTAAAACCTAATAAACTTGTTTATTATCAACATATCGACTGTGTACTTTCTAGACTTACCGAGGTGTCAGAAAACTATATATTGATCAAAGCGCTTCAAATACAGGCAAGAATTGATGGCATCTTGTTAGTGATAAGAGTGGTTTTTATTATATTGGGTTGTAAACAAAGTTCCTGCATTAACAACAATATACAACAAGTTTGTGTCCTACCCAATATTGTAAGAACAAAATGATGCAACTTTGAAGTAAATACACCAGTTGTCAGACATTAATACATCAACATTTGATCATGTGCCTGGGTGTGTAGAAGAAAAAATCTAGTGTGAAATGAGGTAGAAAGAAATGGCAAACGATTACAGTTGAATCATTCAAGGATGATATGATGAAACAGCTGCATCCGGAAGTGAAGGATCATGTAGAAATCCATGATTACAAATGTCCTTGAATCAAGAAAATGGTGCTAAATATGGTTGACTTTCAACAGGACAACAAATCAATAGCATTTGGGAAACGTAGTAGAAAGCTTTAAAAATTACTTGCAACCATGAGATTATTTAAGCTTTTCTGAGTTTACACCAAACAACTGGCACATTTATTTTGGTGATGATCATTTTGAATGCCGGGATTTTGTAAATTGAAGATGTGATTTTCTTTGGACTATTTTTCTCATCTTTGTTTTTAATCAACATATGAACTGCGTACTTTCTAGACTTACTGAGGTGTCAGAAAACTGTATGTATTGATCAAAGTACTTCAAATACAGGCAAGAATTGATGGCATCTTGTTAGTGATAAGAGTGATTTTTATTATGACATGTCAATAAAATCTGATATATGTTAGATTAAAAAATCAAGTGAAAAAAATCTGTCTTTTCACTTTTATAAAATCTCTTTTACTCTCTTCCTAGATTCTTTTTCAACTTCTAATTTATTAAAATCTCTTGGCACAAAAGTGAGACTTAAGTATATGTGCAAGAACTAAAATTTAAAATGATTTTTTTTTAAATACCTTGCAATATATTTGTTGTAACCTAGGGAAAAGGTTACTGAATAAGAATAACGAAAATGAAGATTGGAAATGGAACAGTAATCTTTATAACATTAACAACCAACAAGATTCACCAGCGGCGTGTAGTAAGTAATCCACTGTTAATGGTGAACATCCCCCAGACAGTATATTCCACTGTATGTATGAGGATTGGAACATGCTGAATAAATATATTAAGCACTCATTCTTCTCTGTGCATCATTCACCTCAACGATACAACATTTTAGACTCAACCTAATACATTAGAAAGTATTGAACTAAACTTTTTATCATATGTTTACAAATTAGCACTCATTAAGTTCAGTAGACAAAGACATGGAGAAGATTTTGGATAATAGTCCAGTCATCTTGCATGGAGTCATCTGTAGTTGGGATTTTGTCTCACCATAAGATTTTTCTCAGTGTTTCTATCGTCATCTGTGATATGTCCGGTGAGAAAATATCAGATCAAGAGCAGAAGGAGATTTTCAATGACAATGATTCCCGGGGTTTAGGGTTGATAAAAATCACGACATTCAATACGGTGACATTATCCATCGCCCCTAAAAGTTTTAAAAGGCAACATTTTTAATTTATATATTTTTTGTAAAATAAGACATGAAACAAATCATTTCTTAGATTCTCGGCTTTTGTATATCTTTGTTTTGGCCAAAGAATTTCTTCAGTTTATAAAATAAAGAGAAAAGAAAAGAAAATTATTTTCAACATAAAATTTATTGAAAAACATATTTACCGTTTTCTTTCATTACATTTTATCAACTTTCAAGCATCTTCATCCTCCCAGATGGAATATAATCACATCATATGTGATTAAGTAAATGACTCGAACTGATGACTGATTGGTCGTTGTTCTGAAGTGGGTCGTTTCGGCTATGATGCTCCATAGCAGTCTTCAGGCCAATACACCAAAGCCAGATTGTGTCTCTTACTGAAAATCAAATCTGCCTTCTTTTTACCAGGAGAAATATTTTTTTTTGTAGTATTAAATAGCACAACGCATATATTTTATATTGGTTCTTTTTATTATCTCCAGTAGGGAATTTTTGCTGATAATTTTCAGTGAGGGCAAGGGAGAAGCATTTGCAGCTCCACAGGCTCCCATTGAGACGAAACTTCTCACGGAAGATTTTTGAATGGTGAAACTGCTTTTTTTTTATCAGTAAACCTCGCCTTTTCGCTAATTTCTGGTTCACTAAGTCATGGTTCAATGAAACAACAACCAGACCAGCGAGAGTTGCGACGATCAGCTGAACCTATTACATATATCGCATTACAGAAATACCATATATTTCTCACACCCTTTGTGGCTCTTTGTAGTTATGGGATTCTTTTCTTCTTAAGCCTTATTTTGAAATAATTTTCTGCTATTTTAAATACACAATGTTACAACGGAATTTCCTATCTTATTCAGCAAATTATTCTTAATGGCGTTTACAGTTTTTCCAGATAACTGATAGTAATACAAAGTAATAATGTTGGATTAAAAATCAATTTAAAAATGAAAGATGATAATTTGCTCAAATGCTTTTCTTTTTCTTATTTTCTTTTATCTACAGCGTTAGAATAAAAGAGGTTTGTAATCTTTAAATGTACACACACACACACACACACACACACACACATATATATATATATATGATTTTATAAATATAAAAGTGAACATTGAAATCAAGACTTAGAGGCGACAGGCAGTTTCATGCTCGACGCAATCGTCAGGCCATATATATATATATATATATATATATATTATTTATATTATATATATATATATTTTATTTATATTATATATATATATATATATAGTATATATATTTTATTTATATTATATATACATATATATATATAGTATATATATTTTATTTATATTATATTATATATATATATAGTATATATATTTTATTTATATTATATATATATATATAGTATATATATTTTATTTATATTATATATATTGATTTATATGATTTTATATATGTATAAATATTTATAACATTATAATATATGTATATATATTAATATAATATTATACTTATATATCTTATAGATAATTGTATATATATATATAATTATATATAAATATATAATATATATTTTTAATATATATATTAATATTTATTAATGTATTTACTGATATAATATTTATTAATATAATATATTTAATATTTTTTAATATATATATTTATACATATAAATATTAATTTAATATTTACTATATATTTATGTTAATTTAATATATCATTATTTTCTCAATTTAATATTTATTAATATATATTAAAATAATATTTATTAATATCTATACTATATATATATATATATATTATATAAAATATTCATATGTATGATATATATATTAAGATATTAATAATATATAACTATTTATATATATTTATCATTATTTAATTTATATTATATATATGTATTAAAATATTAACAAATATATAAATATTTATATTTCTGTGTATATTTCAGAGATGAGGTATTATGTTCACTATTTACATTATTCGGACTGAAGAAGGCCGGAACGTACAACAGCGGAAAGATTGTGATAAATATGGCGACAAAGATTAGGACAATAGATCGAATAATGTAAATGTTTATATATACATAGCATTATATATATATATATATACATACATATATATATATATATATATATATATATATATATATATATATGTATATGTATATATATATATATATATATATATATGTATATATATATATATATATATATATATATATATGTATATGTATATATATATATATATATATATATATATATATATATATATAAACAATGATATGTATATATAAATATTTACACTATTTACATTTATTTTTACACCATATATATATATATATATATATATATATATATATATATATATATATATATATATATATAATATCCGACCAATATACCATATTGTTCAACCTAAGTAGAGCGGATCCATTCTTGAAGTTTAAAAATATTTCCACTTATTATCGGATGTCAAGAGATTTTCATTTATCAACGTCCTCTCGTAATGAGTTGGAAAAGGACGCCATTATTTAAAAAGAAAAAAAATGAAAAATAAAAACGAAATTTACTGTATTTCTAGATAATTCACCTTTTTGAAAATATTGAGCTTTATTTGAATTTCAGGAAAATTACTCATTTAAAATTTTTTTGTGTTTGAAGCGAAGATTATCAGCGAAAGGAAAACGAAATTATTCCAAAATAGTCGCTTCGTGGCGTCCATTATTGTCATTAAATAGAGAAACAATTTTTATCTTCGTTTTCCAGATGTAAAGAGAAGGGTGTTTTAAACATGTACTAATTTAAAAATCCGATTAAACGAACGTAACCTTTCTTAATTTAATCTTCTCTCTTAAATTTTACATTATGACATCGAACTGCCACCGCTTGTTGTGAAGAAGATACGCACTTATTCGGAAAACAAGTTAGCGTTATTTTAATATGGCGAGCACACCTATTATTTAAGACAGAAATTTTATGCAAGCTTCATAAGATATTTATAACTCTTGCAATTGTTTAAATTCCAGAGTGTAAACTGTGATATGACGATATGATGTTAAGAATTTACAGGGTGCAGCAGAAATATGACAGTAGCAATTCTGTCTTTAGGTAATGTTTTACTATCATGCGGGAAGTATTTCTAGGTGTTCTGTGTTTGGTATTTCTGTCAAACTATGCTATTATATGTCGTGAAACCCTACTCGGACATTTGGCCGACGGACATTTAACCAAATGGACATTTAGCAGAAAATATAGTGGCATACTTACATGTATGCCACACTCTTTATCGTAATCTGCTGCATATATTTATATTTATCTACTGTATTAGTTCATAAGTTTTCGTTTTTTTGACAGGCTTATTGTAAGATGATAAGTATTTTGAGAAAAGCACATTTTATTACAGTAAAAATCTTAAGCTTTTACAGTATGAAAGATCTTTCAATTTCGCTTTTAATGATCATTGTCTTAAAGTTTTGAACTAGCTTTTATCTTATTGATAAATATGAATAATGAGGTGCTTCTTTTTACTCAAATATTTTTAAAAACATCAATTTCAATAAACAAATATTGAAATAAAAAAACTTTTAACTTTAAATTCAGATTTAGTAATTTAATCACTTGAAATTCAGTGGTAATTATTAGTCCTATTCTACCTTATAATACTGCTAATTAAAATACTTAAAGTATTGCTTGGTACTATTTTTACTTGTAGTTTTAGGTGAAATGTCTGTCGGCCAAATGTCAGTTCAGCCAAATGTCCGTTCGGCCAAATGTCCGGTCACGCGAGAAACGGGTTTTAGCTGTTTTATGAGAATTTGGCAAATTTAATTTTTAGAATGTGGATTAATTTACATGCTGAGTATTGGTGTGGTCTTTGTTATATATATATATATATATATATATATATATATATATATATATATATATATATATATATATTGATTGCTTGTTCTATGGGGAGCTATTCACAGATAAGCGCTCAATAGGCAACCCAAAGAAACTTTGCAAAGACACGCTGAAGGTGTCTCCCAAGCATTGTGGCATTCCCTATTCCACCTGGGAAGAGTCTGCTGAGGTCCGTGCCATCTGGTGCTCCCTTGTATGGTCCGGAGAGTCTGATTTTGAAGAGAAAAAAATCAGGGACAAAGAACGGGGATGCCAGAAAAGGAAAGATCGAGAGTCCTCCGCCTCCCAGATTGGTTCAGCCCACAGCATCCCATGTCACACCTCCAACAGACTTTTCAAGGCGAAGATCGGACCCATTAATCATTTCTACACCCACCCCGCCCCTCCAGTGATTTGAAGTCAAGGTCATCGCATCCTGAGGACGAACAACATCACAGCGTTTTGGCCGATATGCCCTCCAGCCTTCATTAGAATTGTGTCGATCTGGGTTATCCATTAGTGCATTAAAGCGTTGATTCGTGAATTTCGTGATATAATAATTGTGAGTTCAATCCCTGGGCCAGGTAGAGCAGACCCAACGGCAGTTGAAGGAGGAGGCAAACAACAACTGAACTGTACGAAAAGAAAAAAAGAAAAAAAAGAAGAGGTATCCCTAGACACGGACAACGAGACGAAAATAATCTATCTTCAAAGGTTGTCTGGATGCGATGAGCACCTGAGGAAGGCCGCAGGACAAAACGATCGAAACGTTGTGATAATAACATCAAAGACGATGGCAATAGTCCGAGTGTAAATAATGTAAATAAAACTTATTATACGTACTAAAATATTAGTTTGTAACTGTATCTATTTATGAAAGTTTGCTTTCCAACCATGAGACCCGGGTTCGAATCTCACCATGATCAATTTGTCAAGAAGGTAATTTTTTTTATGTTAACGGACAGGCAACTTTGAAAAGTACCTGAAAACAATCCTTGTGATTGAAATTGTGAAACGAAACGGTTCGAAACTAGTCGATGGTTGTTGTCTGTGAAGTCACAAATCATCGTGGCCGAGGCGCTGAGCGTATTGGTTTTGTTCAAAATGCTGACCAAGACAGATTACGCATGCTCTCTATCTCGAAAACTGGAAGTAAGGTCCGCTCAGCATAGTTGTAGTATAATCCACGGGTGGGCGCTGTGGGTGTTGAGCAAACACAAATATGCCCATGCAGGCGTCTGCAACAGGGATTGGCTAGCCGCCTGTTAGAGTGGAACACACCTATTCTATAGTTAATAGACTGTCCCACCTATAATAAGTAGGAGTAGTAAGAGTAACAAGTCTGTCAGCTCAGTGGGTCGCTCAGTGAGTCGATGTCGGACGACCGTTAGTCGGATACTAAAGTATTCTCTGCGTCATTACCTATTATATCAAGTTCCTAACGTTTTGTAGGTCGAACCTATTTTAGGACCGACTTAGTACAAATACAAGCCTCCACTGAAACCACTCCATAACACCGCCTTAGCATATGGTTGTGCTCGGAAAACAAGAGTAGTCCCAGACGTCTATCAGTAAGGTTTATGTTGATTTCTGGAACTTTTTTGTTTCAATGAACTCCATGAATTCGGAAGCGAATCTGACAAAACACACACACACACACACACACACACACACACACACACACACACACACAGATTTACACACACACACACACACAAACACACACACACAGACACATAGTCACACACACACACACACAAATAAGTTCGAGAATTTGCTGCTGATTCTCAAAGTCCTGCGTCAACAGATCGCTTTAATGATATATTTATTTTTAATAATTTCATCCCAAACAAGGAAAAAAAGCCACTAAGATGCAGGAGATCACTAAGCGTGAAAGAATAAAAGAAAACATTAAGGAGCAAGTACAATACAGAAGAACTGCTTGAAGTATTAATAACATAATCTGTCAATTACACAAAATTAAATCTCATCAAAAGTGGGCTATTCTAAATTCTTCTGTGAGGACAACAAAATGTACTGCTTTTGATTTTTGGATACAACCCTGAAATTAATATTTTACATTTTATGCCATAAGGTATAAAAGTATTATTGTAAGCGGTCAACGGTACACTGAGTTTTTCACCGTCCGGACCCATGTTTTTCACTCAAAATTCTGATTCTTTTCTAGTTTTCGTCAAAGTGCACAAAAATGGGAAAGGTCCATCGCAAGTCCACAAAGAAGCAAGAGTTGGTAATCAACGACCAGGGAGAGAAATGAAAGCGCGAATCCTGTTTCCTATACTGGGTGTAACATTTTGTCCAGATTGTGTAACAGTCAAATTTTCAGATTAAGATTTGAATCGGTGTATCTTAGAAATGATTAAACCTATCTTACTGGAATTCTCCGAGGCTTTTACAACGCTATTAAACTCTACTTTGAGGAATAAGAATGTATACTTTGTAAGCTTAACGGAAGAATCGTAATGAAATCGATCATAAACGAATTTAACGTGTTTATCATTAATTAATAAATAGCTAAGGATCGGAAACTCATGAAGGATTGAAATCACGTACGATTTCATTTTCAAGTCTTTTTTTTCCACTTTCTTTTATCTGTCATAGGTGATTAACCTTTCTCACGTGCCAAACATCTTAAGTATTGAGTTGGATCTTTTCTATTTGATCTCTTTAAGTTTTAAGTTGAAATGATGATCCTTCTTCCTGTTGCGACCAGTTTTCCTCTCTACTGTGCCCTCTTTTTTAAACTTGTTCACCATTCTCTTGATGGTTCTTGAATGGAATTTGAAGATGGAAGCCAGAGTATGAATGTTGGTAGCAGTACTGAAAGCCCGATATGATTTTTTTCCTCACGTCATTTGCTCAGTTGAGAAGACAGTGGGGCTGATATAAAACGAATTTAACCTGTTCTCTTTCTAGTGGAATAATTCAAAGGGCCTTCTAGTGATTCTTACTACAAATGGTGTCAAGATGGCTAAACGTCTTATCTGAACATCTAGAAAAAAGAAACTCAATTAGTTTAGTGTTTTTTTTTGTTTTTTTTTTAGATATTAAACATTTTGTAAATGGATAATTATACCGCAACACGATAAAGTTACCCTGTATGATTGATTGTTTATTCAGGGAGTCACTTGCACGATCCAGCTAGTGAAGTAGGTGACATTTAGAACTTTGGCTACTTCTGCCATAACAGACTAAGCGGATCTGATTTTCGATTCAACCAGCAAGAACTCTGTCCTACCACACTTTCTTTTTCTATATTACTACATGGATCTGGAAAGTCTTCTCGACGGACAGCGTGTAGCCGCTAACGTGCAGCCAATCACTAACTCAATGTCCAAATGTGAGATTTTATGCGCTCACGTGAACGGAAATCCCCTACATCCAGATTATTGTCACTTCTTCCCTAAAGTTTTTATTTATCTATTGCGTATTCCATTTCGGTTAAATGGGTGGCTGTCTGGAAGTACCTCTGCCGTAGAGTTTACTGCTGGTCATAAAAAAGAAAGCATTTAAAACTGAAATAAAATCATTTAACATCCTCTATGTGGCTGCCATGATCACAGCCGTTGTGTCACGTGACAACCTCAAAAACATACTATGAAAAATTTTGGCGCCTCATCTCCTTTTCTTATTTTCTATGTCAAAACATCTTTAATAATAGGAATAAACAAAATTTTTCAAGCGAGATTCAACACACACACACATATATATATATCTTATTACTCTGTCCTGGACAATGAGTTCTACCTTGATTCTATTCTTTTGGGAATTTATATATATATATTGACCACTAATATTATCTATATATCTATCTAAATATATATAAAATATTGTATACAAGCATTTCCTAACCATAGGGTTTTTCTGATGTGTTAATCGATTTACTTACGACAGATTGACCGCCGAACGATTTCATAGTTAACTATGGTGGAGCAGACGACAAATTTCCTTATAGGTTTGTTATTTTTTTTCCTGTAAGGGCGGGGGACAACCCTCAAAACACGTGACCTTTTAAGAATAGATTTATCGGTTTCTATATTCATACTTCAGAAATTCTGCATGTATATGCGTATATAAAAACAAATCGAAATTCATTTAAAAATAGTCGGGGTCTTCAGATTGTAATAAGCTTTAAAATATTAATAAAACTAGTTTTACTTAAAAACAATATTCCAAAAGAGTTATGTCAACGAAATTGAACTTTAAAATCTTTATAAATTATTCAATTTTAAATTGTTAAAAATTGTAAAAAATCAAAACAAATCTTGTAAAATTTAATCTTTCATCGAATTTTTTTTTCTTTCGACAATATTGTCTTTAATATATACAGGGTGGTCCAAAAATACGTGGACTGTATGTGGAATGTATCGATTATATTATAACAACTGAGTATCTTGATGAAACATTTCCTGAGAAAGGGGATTGGCCGGCACGTTCACCAGACTTGACCCCAGTGGATTTCTTCTTTTGGGAGTATTCGAGGATAAAGTTTATAGTCGAAAACCAAGAAGTGTCAGTGATTTGAAAAATTACATAAGAGATGTATTTCAAGAAATTAATAGCCAAAAAGACTTGTACAAAAAAGTTTCTCGAAGCGTTTGAGGTAGACTTCAAAGGTGTGTAAATTGTGATGGAAAACAGTTTGAGCACCTGCGTTGATCAAATTTAAGGGCTTTTATATTATTGTTCACAATAAAATTTAATTGTCAGTGTAATAATTGTGTCAGTAAATATAATTGTATGCCTATGTAATCGCAAAATAAATTTAATTATTTACTGTCCACCTACTTTTGAACCATCCTGTATTATTCATAAAATCAGTTAAAAGATTCTCTAATTATTAGGTTGGTGCAAAAATAATGACGTTTTCTCACATAGTAACATATGTAAGAAAGCGTCATTATTTTTGCACCAACCTAATAAATAGTGTCTTAGTTTTACTGCGTTTTTTTTTTATTTTTGATTCAGAACAGATTTTCGGTAAGACCGGATCCAATTTTGAAAAAAATAGTCGGTGTTTTAAATTCTGCTTTTAACTAATATAGTCATTAAAAGTTTTCTCCATGAATTTCTCAAGATGTTATAAAATTAAGAAATTGGGAGAAACATGTAAAATAAATATTTTCAAAATATTTAAAAAATAATTCAATTCATTTGTAAATAATTCCTGAAAATTTCATTAAAATCTGTCAAGTATTTGATTTTTGCAAGAATTTCCAAATCAATGTGTCTGCCACGGCAAAAAGAGGCCAAAATTTGCTCTGCTAAAAGTTAGTACAACCGCTTCTGTAAAAAAAAAACCCACAAGTTTTTAATAAAAATTTCGAATGTTCTAAAAAGTAAAAAAAAAATAATCAAAAAATACTTTGATGCTTCTCTGAATAATAAAGATTTTGACGAAAACTATGTTTTCATTGCGTTTAGAGCAGGTTTTCATCACAGTATGCTGACTTTTAGCCATCTCGTTGAGGTACCTATATAAAAATGATATCAATACAATAATAACACAATCCGCTATTTAGAGTTTCATGTAACAATAATAATCAGGCGGAAACAATGCAAAACCAAGCTTTCATTTATGTACTCTAGGGATGTCAGGTAATTCCTACTCCGGATGTGTATTTTTAATTAAATATTTGTTCTGATGGCATGCAACCATAGACTCGCTTCTCTTATCTAACAGCTGAATATCCATTCGTTGTAAAAATATCAATTTTTCATTCAGACACAAATTACATCCTTTACCAGCTACATTGGTTTTGATTTGGCCAGTATTTTCCATGTGATGGTAGGCGCCGCTTTTCGCTGTTAATGATGATTGTTATTAGATGAAACAGAATAGCGGAATGTAATATTATTGAATTGGTAATATTACTATATATTTTCGAAAGAAAAACTGCTACGAATCGCTGCAATCCGACTGCGTGGAAAAGGCGTGAACATCTCATGTGCTCCCTAATGGGGTCGGGTGCCGTGGATTCCTTGAACGGTCAATCGTTTCCTTCCTTTTGAAAGTGGGCATCACTGGCCGGAACCTGAACCGTGCTTCATATCGTCTCTAGCCACAACTCAACAGGCATCGAGTTGGATCTGGTCAAGATCCAAAATAAAGTTAAATAAAACCATGCTCGCCACACAGTGTTTACCTTCCATTCTACGTCATTAATAACGGTCGCTATGAGCGCGTTGTGTATTTTAACACAACGTTGAAAATTTCAGTTGTAAAAATAAAATTGCATGAGACTGACTCGTATACAAAACAATATCCTGTCCGGTGTCGAAAGCTGCTGATGGCAGCAGGTATGGCAGTACAGCCTTAGTCACCAAAACTGTGTTACCGCCCTTGGGGGCAGGGTGTCGCATGTGCTTTCGCCCGTTGTATGTAGAAAATTATATATTATGAAATCGACTAAGTCTGACAATTATTTTAATATCTTTTCTTTTTATACGTTATTTTTGTGGATAAAAATATTTAATATATAATTAAATAATATATATATTATAATAAACAGTATTAACATTTACCGACTTGAATGTCAGAAATTTCATAAAAAATTATTATAAACAGAGTATTTACTTAAATATAGGCACCTCCACTGAATTTTCAATACCTAAGTTTTAAAATTAAATTTTAAAAATAAAAAAGAATTCTTAAAGATTTCATTTTAGTTTTAATTGAAATCTAAATGATTAAATTTATTATTTCCAGTAAATAAAACATTTTGGTGTATTTCAGATAGAAATTATATAGATTGGAATGTCAATAATTGCTCGATATTTTAAAGATTTTTTTTAAAAGCGGCAATTTTCTTAATTTTAAGAAATTTGTTAAAACAAATTTATCGGTTTTAAAAATCTTTGAAAATTAAATTATATATTTGTGAAACGTTATTTGAGTAAAATTAGAAAATTTAAAGTTTTGAAATAAATATTACTTACTTATAGCATAAAAAAAAAAAAATCAATATACAAGCATTTCTTAACGATAGATCCTCTCTTTCTTTTATCTTTGATTTATCGAGAAGCTCTTACGGTGATGAAAGCTCTTATTGATAATCAGAAATGACATACATTTACAAAATCTAAGTGAACACATTTTTTTTAATTTACTTTTTAACTACCTAGTAATTTTTACAAATTAACATATTTTTAGCAATTATTTAATATTTTATTGACTTTTAGTCAGGTTTCAAGAAGCTTTATGAAATTTGCATTTCGTCTCGAGGTTCTTAAGTTTACCACCTAAAACAAAAAATTATTTGAAGTATGACCCAACCTAAAATTACATAAAATAAAAATATTTAGTGAAATAGTAAAAAGTAAGAAAAGTAAAACTTTTTTTTATATTTTGAAGGGATGATTTGCAAAGACGTTAATGATGAAACAACTGAATTAAAAGTGAAATAATTGCATTGCATCAAACGGAACTTATATCGCATGACCTTTTTAAGGATTATGTCATGTATACACTCCCATAGGTAGAAATTAGAAAAAGTTTATTTCACTAAAAATTATTTTAAAAATATTCGGGTACAAGCGATTGTTATGAGCTTTTCAAATTTTGATTCGTAAATCTAATTTTCATTTAACGATATCACCAAACCGCTGTCTTGAAAGCAATGAAGGATTTTAAACGATCATTGAACTAATATTTTATTATAATTAAAATTTAAAATGAAAAAAAAAAAAAAAAAAAAAAAAAAAAAAATAGCAAGATTTTTAACCGAAATTTACTACGCGCTAGATAGGATTAAAAAAAGATTCAAGATAAATATTAAAAAAGAAAAAAACCCAAAAAACCTTTCGGTCTTTCCTCTTAATAATAACAAATATTTTGATGACATTTTTATTGAGTTTGGGGCCTTTTTTCATCATGATATGCTGTTTTTTACGCGACCAAGTTGAGTTATCTACTTAAATATTTGCATCTATAAAAATAAAATATAAACAATATATATATATATATATTCCTGGATACTTCTCTTGCACCACTCAGAAAAGGAATCCATATTTAAATAATTGGATATGTTATAGAATCTTGTTCACAATATTTGTTTAATCTCTTTACTTAAATTTAGAGTTCTCCACGAGATCGCTAAAAAAAAAAAAAAAAAAAAAAAAAAAAAAAAAAAAAAAAGCATAGCATGATGAAAAAGACGCCAAACTTGAAAACAAAATTTTATCGTCTAAATGTTTATGTTATTATGAATAAGAAAGACCAAAGTTTATTTTAATTATTTAAAAAAATTTCTTAGAACATTCGAAATTTTGATTAAACCTTGTTTCTCTTTGTATCGCCGGAACTAGTAAAATAACATACAATTTTTAGCACTTTTTTTTTTGTATTACACACATTAATTTAGAAAATCTTGCAAAAATAAAAATAATTGTCGGATGTTAATGAAACTTTCATAAACTATTCACAGATGATCGACATTATTATAAATATGTCTTTTTTAGTAAAGTCATGGCTGAATTATTTTTTATATTTATTACTCTCCTCCATAACTAATTTTATGAAAACGTTAGAAATTCAATAGTGTCTGGTTTAATGATTACAATAGTTAAAAGCACAAGGCTTTGAGGAATGCAAATCATGTTTTTTTTGTTTTTAATTAGACCCCCCCCCCATCTGAAAATCAGCTCTGATTTGTTACACACAAAACTTAAAACAAAGATATTAATTTCAAATGCTTTTAATTGCTTTTAGTTGTTTTTATGAATATGGACAATATTTTCTGAAAGCAAAAAAATTTTTTCGATGAAAAAAGAATTTTTAATACAATTTGTTATTTCTTAATTATGATAGATTTTTACATTTAATTTTTTTAAGTATTATAAAATTAGTTAAAAGCAGTACCCACTTTCGTAAATATCCTTATGAGAGGTCTTTTTCTACATTGTAAATTGTATCGTTCTGACTAATCAGAAGACCCGCAGTAATTAAGAAATGTAATTTTGTGTTTATAATTGGGCTATAATTATAAAGTACGAAAGACCAACCAGAATACAATTAAGTTGCGTTATTTGATTTAAGTATTGTTCTCCGCTGTTAAGGCCTTTACTTTTGCGAAACACGTGTGGAGAAGTTAATTTGATTTTTCAATTTCAACTGAGGTTACCTACAAGTGTCATCTTATGAAATATATATGATCTTATTTTTATATTAATCTCAGTTATGACATTTATCCATAAATGAAATATCAAAATTAATAATAAAATGAATGGAAGTACAAATAACACAGTAAAATGTAATAAATGTACATAAATTATATTAGGTTGGTGCAAAAATAATGACGTAACAATGTCGTTTTTTGACCTACTTTTTAACGTCAAAAACGACATTATTACGTCATTATTTTTGCACCAACCTAATAGTATTTTATGTACACTTCTGATAAAATTTCCTAAGAAAGGTACCTATAAATTAATTAGATACCTTTCTTATGAAATTTAATCTCACTCTTAACAGTCTTATTCTAATTTCTTTATAATATATTTTCCATAAAGCATCGTAAACGTAAAAGGTGAAAGCTAAGTACAAAAAACAAAAAAAACAAAAACAAAAAAACAAAAACAAACTAGAGCGTTGAAAGTTTTCCTTAAAAATAACTAGGTAAATAATTTGTTTACTTAAATGTAAATAACTTCTTCCGTAGAAGCAATTATCCTCACGTAATCCGTCAATATGTCATTCATCAACTGTCAAGTGACGCAAAAGTTTATGACCTGCTTTGTTTTATTTTCAAATTACATCTTTTCGGCGTAGAAGCTAAGTTAACCTTGGTTCAAAATATTTTAAATAAACATAATTTCTGATTTTCTTAAAATAAGTTTTGAAAAAATGAGAATTGATTTTTAAAAGAATCTCAAACAGATTTTCATTTTTTTTATAAAATGGAAAAAAAATGGTTGCCATGATCGATTATCTGCCAATTTTGCTGAGTCAAAAACAAGATTTTTAACGAAAATTTCGGACGTGCTAGGAATGATTAAAAACTGTAAAAAAATACCCCCTAAATACTTTCATCTTAATAATAACAAATATTTAGACGATAAAATTTTGTTTTCGTCAAATTTGGCGTCTTTTTCATCATGCTATGCTCTTTTTTTAGCGATCTCGTGGAGGTACATACTTAATTTTGATTCATATATGGTCCCACGGGGTAGTAGATTAATACGTTGATCTGATAATTCGATGACATAATTGTGAGTTCAATTTCTGGAGCAGGTAGGGGAAACTTGAAGCCAACAATTTAGCGAGGTCAAAAGCAGGCAAGTATTGAAATTTTCTTATCTGGCAAGACGAAAAATTTGATATCAACGGTACATTGAAATAACGAAAGAGGTCTTTCAAAATCTAAGCAAATTATTAGGAAATAGAAAAGTTACTATTTACATTGTTAGGACTATTGTCCCCACATTTATGACGTTTCGGCCGTTGTACGCTCTGGCCTTCTTTAGATGATATACGCTGGAATTTTTAACCAAATCTTTTTAGTCCATCGAGGTAGGTTGTTCTAGTTCCACGTGCCATGCCTTTTTTGGATATCTCAGTTTCAGTTATTTCCCTTTAGTAACTCAGCTCTCCATTTTTTCTTTACCCCTGCTGTGGGCAGGTATTGAACTCATAACTCTTTGGATAAAGTCACTAGATTAATTCAACCAAAGCTTTTAGCCACTGGGCCCAAGAAGGTCGGAGCCTATAATGGCCGAAACGACGTGAATATGACAAAGATGATGGCTATTGTCCTCGTCTTCACTGAACAAGGTAAATAGTTGCAATAGCTGAATGTAAATAGTGTAAATAGTTACAATATCTCGTCTCAGAAAGATAGACAGTAAAGTTTCGTTAGACACAAAGAATGGCGAACTTCTATGTCAAATCTCCAATAACGCAGTAAATGTTGAACATTATTCTGAGAAAGAAGAGATTTGAAGCAACGGAAATGCGATTCTACAAATGCTGAGAATGCCATGGACTGAGCATGTAAGCAACGAGGACATATTAAGGGAACTAGAAACAAAAAAGACACTTAGAATCAGAAATGGATAATTTAAGTTTCTGGGACACCTAACGAGGAAAGATGGCTTGGAGAATTTGAAACTCACATGACATATTGAAGGCAAGAATAGCAAGTAACCTGCCTAACAAGCTTGTGTAAATGGATAACAGATCAAAGAGGGGAAAGGATAGTACAAAAAGCAAACATTGCCAAGAGCTGCAAAGGGCAGGAAGTTGTGGAGAGCTATAATCACCCATAACCTGAAGTGACACAGCACATAAAAAAAGATGTTCAGATGTGTACACATAATAGCTTCGCAGCTGTGTCGTCTATAGGGATTTTCCAAGCGTAGCTTAGATGTGGCATAAGGCCGAAAGTATGGGACACCCAGTGAGGATCGAACTCGCTAATCAGTCAATAGTTCTATCGAGACAAGCTTGCTAAACTTTACACCACGTCTAGTTGCCCATCATGTCGTCTATATCTTAGAACCAAAGTAGGAAACGACAGAAGGACTGATTTAAAGGCTTAAGAAAAAGCTGGTTTTCGAATTGATCTGTTAGATATCTATGAAGATACTACTATTAAAATGTATCAAGGAAATCAGGCTTTATTTGACTTCGAAGCTTTCATAGGCGTTGGTTGAGTTGATGTCGGTCGTCCAAAGCTTCGTTAAGAGCAAATTCAAACTGCATACGGTGAAATTAAAGTTTTAAGCTATCAATGTTTGGTCAACTTTTTTTTCCTTTACTCAAATATGCACTGCACTTGGCCGGTCATGTGACCGTAATATCGTAATAGCTAGTCAGTAAAACCCATTTGGTACAGAACAATTTTCGGGGAGACTCCACAGAAAGAAGATGCTTTCTTGACATGTGAGTAAAACAGTTTTTTTTTTTGCAACATGGCGTACTGGATTTGTGAGTTTTTGTTAGCATATTCCTTTTCTAGGAAAAAATATTTACATTCTTCCCCCATCGCCCTAGACGTCTTTATTTGTTATTATTATAAATGCCCGGGTAAATATCTGTACCTATGTCTCTCATGTATTTGGCACAGAAAAATGTCTATTTTAGTATATGCCTCAGGTAGACCGGTGTTCTGACTGCGCAGTTTTTGGAGGGGATAGAGCCAACGTTTTCCATTAACGCGCGAATACTTGGAGACGTAAAGCCATCTATAATCAATGAAAGTTGTGTAAATAATGAACTCCCCACATTAAACCGACCTTGTGTCGCAACATAACCTTTGGGGGGGGGGTGAGTAAATACAAATAATGGGCCTTTTAGAAATGATGAAATATTCTGAGTAAAATTAACCACGCTTCCTACTCTTATGAATGGGCGACCCTTTTGCCCATATTAACCAGGACAGATATCTGCTAGTGCCAGTCTGTCGTCAGGGAAAGTAGAACAAACTTAACCACCGGTCACTTGATTAGAAACAAAACCATAGAAACTATGTTCTTCTAAAATACCTCATCACTTTTTTAGTACTAATCACCATGCTTCATCTTGGTTAAACCTCAACCTATCCTCTTTTCTCACTACCGACCCCGACTTGTATACGTCTCCATACATATATACATACATGTAGGAAACTTTTTCTTTTCGAAAATATGTGCCTAGAAGGGCTATACGATAACGAAAATCTTGGTAGAGAAGTCGTGTTTTCGGGTCCTGGTAATGAAGAATAATTTGGACGCATATTCACCGGCAAACATTTTATCATATATCTTCTCTATGCATTCCATCTGTCTTTTCTGCAAGTATTTTCATGGTAACTGCTCTGAAGAGCTACTTTCATTGGTTCCCAAACTGTATGAATTTAATTTAAGCGTGCTACTACGTTGGCATCTGGATCTCACCCTTTCACTGTTGGAACGGTTAAATGTAACCGTCTCTTCTACTCCAATAGCTTCAGGGCTTGCACTTCCCGTCTGTAGAACTCCTTTCTTCTTGCTTGTCTGATAACTATAATCTTCAAATATTCAAATATAATGTCAATCAACATCTTTTGATGCCTTGATCTTGATCCGCGTTCTTTTCTTTATCCTTTCCTCAAAAAACCTTTACACTTGTTATCACTGTACCTCCTTGCGTGATAGTGGCACTCCCGCCTTGCTTGGGGTGATATGCTTTAAAAAAGTCTCCCATTTGTTTTGCCTTCATTAGACCAATATAAAAAAGATCATGGATATTTATGAAGAATTTCTCAGAGTTAACCTGTAGAAAAAGACAATATGTATAAAGGTAAAAGACAATAGGGAAACAGTATTATTAGCCGACTCGTTTCGTTCAATGTGGACTTTTTCAAGCTAAAAACAAAATGAATTTATTGAAAAAGTAACAAACAAAATGTCCTTAGCAACTGGAAGAATTTAGAAAACGGTATTGTATTCATATTGCCAACTGAAAATTATGTCAAGTACTTTCACGTGTAGAAATATTGTTTTTATTGCTGTGTTGACGGATTCAACCATTTTCTTTTGATATAGTCGTTGTGTATGTTTATCTTGGGAAGCATAACAATCAATATTTCTAATAAAATTACAGTTTTCCTATTGTCATTTCACGTTATAGATATTTATGTATTTTTTTTTTTCGGTCTTAAATGTATTATTTTAAATCTTGCTCTCCTCGTAATATAGTTATATATATATATATATATATATATATAAAAATATATATATATATATATATATATATATATATATATATATATAAATATATATAAAAATATATATATATATATATAAATATATATATATATATATATATAAATATAAAAATATATATATATATATATATAAATATAAAAATATATATATATATATAAATATAAAAATATATATATATATATATAAATATAAAAATATATATATATATATATAAATATAAAAATATATATATATATATATAAATATAAAAATATATATATATATATATAAATATAAAAATATATATATATATATATATATAAAAATATATATATATATATATAAATATAAAAATATATATATATATATATAAATATAAAAATATATATATATATATATATAAATATAAAAATATATATATATATATATATAAATATAAAAATATATATATATATATATATAAATATAAAAATATATATATATATATATATAAATATAAAAATATATATATATATATATATAAATATAAAAATATATATATATATATATAAATATAAAAATATATATATATATATATAAATATAAAAATATATATATATATATATATAAATATAAAAATATATATATATATATATAAATATAAAAATATATATATATATATATAAATATAAAAATATATATATATATATAAATATAAAAATATATATATATATATATAAATATAAAAATATATATATATATATATAAATATAAAAATATATATATAAATATAAAAATATATATATATATATATATAAATATAAAAATATATATATAAATATAAAAATATATATATATATATAAATATAAAAATATATATATATATAAAAATATATATATATATAAAAATATATATATATATATATATAAAAATATATATATATATATATATATATATAAAAATATATATATATATATATAAATATATATATATATATATATATATATAAAAATATATATATATAAATATATATATATATATATATATATATATATATATATATATATATATATATATATATATATATATATCCGACAATTTTATTTAGTAAAGACATTTTTATGTTTAACGTTCTTTTTATAGATACAAGTATTTAAGTAAATGCTCTGTTTATAATAAACAGTATTAAATAACATTTACCGGCCTGAATGTCCGAGAAATTTTCATAGAAAATATTCGTCCTTGGACAGGATTCGAACCTGCATGGAAGATTGAAGTTTATAAGCAGTAAATTCGACCTTGCCTACCGAACGATCCTTGGTGGCTGAGAGGTTAGGCACGCAAGCGTAAATGACGGTTCCGTATAGGATATAAAAGCGAACATAGAAGTCAACACTTAGAGGCGACAGTCTGTTTCTTGCTAGATGCAATCGTCAGGCCACACCTATATATCAATCAAAATCGCCCTAGACTTTACTTTTGTGTCTGTTACTACCTATTTTTATTAAATTAAATGAAAAGTAACTCGTCATTTGCATTTATTTTACATTTGTTTATTTTCGTTTTTGTCGCACAGTGACACTACGAAAACCCGTAATAGCTCCAAGTTGCTCTCATAAAGGTTTCTTTTGTTATAGATTTTCTCAGCAATATTTCTTTTATTATCTTAGTCATTCTCCCTATCTTAGTTTCTAAGAGAGTTCAGTACATGTTGGTGCCACCTGTTTGTGCGTGATATTTTAGTTGTTAAGTATTATGCATATTTTTGTATATATTTCATTTAATAAAAAGTGTAAGTAAAATATCCGATAGAGTGCGTATATAATTTGGGGTTGGGTAGAGAGGGGCAGAATTCCAATAACTGAGCACTTTTCTAGTACTGCTTCAATGCAAGTTATTTATGTGTTCAAATATTCGAATTCCCAATCATGATTTTTCAAATGTTTCTACAGACGATGTTTTTCTTCTTCACAAGGTACATAGATATGTCATAATGAATTACACCGCTTATTTCAAAATCAAAATTAGAACTATGAAAAATACAGTTATTGGAATACGAACTAGGCACTGACAGTATTTTGATCATGATTTCTGCTTCTTTCAGTCAAAAGTCTCTCATCTGGAAGTCCAGCACTAAAACTAGGCACATTCACTAACCCGCGAGCAGCCATTATGTAAGGCCGACCTCCAAGTGCCACTGATGCAGGATCAAATGTGACAGGAAGACCGCCAATGAAAGGTGCCGCATACGAAGGAGAGAAAAATGGGTAGGTTTGAGGCATAATAGCAGCGTAGTTAGGACTAGCAGTTGGGGCCGCAGTTTGGTACGCACTTGTGCAAGGTATGCCGGAAAACATTACCGGATGGTGATGTGGATGGTGATGTGGATGGGGTTGTAGTGGAGGCGCAGTATTACCACTGGTTAGAATCGAACCGTTGATGCTATTACCGCCAGGAACATTACCAGTGTTACCTCCGTTTACGTTTATGGTTCCTTTGCTTGAGCTGTTACAGTCTGATCTGGTGTTTATGGGGTCGCCATTGTTCCGAGTAATGGCGAACGGAAGTCCTGATGTCGTTTGTACTGAGTCGGTGTTTGTCATTAAGGAACCGTCGCCATAGAATCCATTCGCTGACCATCGATCAATCGTCGCGACGGATATGGTTGGTGCCGCCCCTGGGTGCATCGCTGAGTGGGGGATATTCTGGACGGGAACTGCAGAAAAAGACAATAGTCGGAATATTCTCAATTGGGTAGAACAGTGAAATCAGAATTAGGGGCAACTCAGAAGAAAAGTTGGTTATTATATTATGTAGTAGGACTAACGTCCTCATCTTCCATGCTATTATTGAAACGTTACGAAAGTTGTACCATCTGACCTTCTTCAGTCAATTCCAAATTATTTATGAATTAAAAATCCAAAAGAAAATAAAAGCACATGACAAAATGCCATAAACCTGAATCTTCGAATATGAATATTATTATAAATTTACTAATTTAAAAATATGTTTCCATCGCTATACAAGAATTACCATGTTTCAAAAATGTGTGTGTGTGAGCGTTTACAATTAACAGAATACGGATATCCAATCCCTGTTGCAGACGCCTACTCAGGTACATTTAAGTTTGTTCAACACCCACAGAACCAACCTATGGTTTATACAAGAACTATACTGAGCGGATCTTAGTTAGTTTTTGTGGGAGGGTGCATAATGACCCACAGTTTGAAAAAATGCCAGTACACACAAACCCTCGGTCACGATGACTTGTGACTTCGCGCTAGCACAACCATTGACGAACGATGATGTCCACCAAATTTCACTCACAAGGCTTGGGTCAACAAGTGGTATGATTTTCCAGTCACTTTCCAAACGTCCCACACGCACAATAACAGTCATCATCCTGACAAATATACCATGGTGAGATTCGAACCCGGGTCTACATAATCGAAAAGCCACTGGACCACGCGCCTATTGTATAAGTCAGTGCTTCCCAAACGGCGTGTCGCGCGTTATAGGTGCGGCGGAAGAGGATAGCCGGTGAGGCGGAATGATTGAAAGACAATCAAAGATTTAGAAACAGTCTAAAAATATTGATATGCCAAAAATAAATAATTTCAAAATTTAAATTGTTATTATGGATTATTTGTAATTGTATGCATGAGTCCCAGTATAAATAGTTACAAATAATTATTGACCGATTTTATTATTGTGATATTTTTGTATTATATCAAGAATATAGTAACCAGGGTCCGCAAATTGGAGGAGAGAGTTATCAATGATAATGTTCTGACTTCGAATCCGCAGTTATCTCCATTTAACCTTGTACTTTGTGTCCCATAAAATCTGGCGAGTTTTGTCACTTAGTCATACTGTCGAATTTTTCATCATCCCTTCGTATCTCATTCTCTTTGTCAGCAGTAGCTCCAGAGCTGCCATTTTGAGCTTCAAGCAGAATCTCATTTTGAAAGCCCAGTTCTATTAAATTTTGAATCGACTTTCTTATAAGTAAGTCAACTTATCTGAGCTTTCATATGAATCCCAAATGTCACAAGGGCTGAGTTTTCAAAATGTAACCTCGGCCGGAAATGGAATTCGGTTCGGCCATTTTAGTTTCTTCGCTGATACATTATACACTCCTAACTTGAAACGCAAAGAGAAACTGGCAGACTCTTCTCCGTCGTTTTCTACTTTGTTTTCTCTCTCTCTCTGCCCTGGTCTCATCTGAAACCCACCAAGTATTTCCCATTCCTGCTGAAATTATTCTTCCGGTCGTTAGGCAAGCTTGGGGTCGTTGGCTGATGTAACGGGTTATCAGGTCAAATAAACAAGAAAAGACCAACGACTCCGAAAAGGACAAAATCTTCCACTTTAGTAAATACAGTTAGGGTCGAGTATGTGTGTGTGTGTGTGTGTGTATATATATTATATGTATATTATATATATATGTATATGCGCGCGCGCGCACACACACACACACACACACACACAGAGGCCATGAGACAGAAGTAGTATATGGTACTTATCGAGAAATCTCCATTTTTAAGAATTTCCAAACTGGTTTTAAACATTAACGTTATTCTAAGCTGTCAGAAAACCTAAACAATATTGGTAGGAGAATATAAATAATTTGGAATAATTCTTGAAAATCAATATCAATATTTTCCTGCAATTTAAGAAATATTACAAATTTTCTTTGCCAAAAGAGGAAGCTTGAATTTTACATGCAATCCGATTTTACAAGAGTTTATTTGGAGATTACCTGTTGGATAGAGAATGTTTTTTCTTGGTGTCTCCCTCTTCCGCCATTTCGCTCGTCTGTTTTGGAACCAGACCTAAAAGGAAAGACATTTTATATACTAAGAATAAATATACATTTGTTCCACACCGTTGCAGGTAATAGTTTCATGCACATCACAATCGTCAGACACGAATTAAAAACTGACCGCTACAATGTCAATATTTATAGACAACTGGCAAGATTTGCAGATGGAAAAATAAACTGGATTTATATACACACACACACACATATATATATATATATATATATATAAGGTTGGTGCAAAAATAATGACGTAATAATGTCGTTTTTTGACGTTTACGTCAAAAAACGACATTATTACGTCATTATTTTTGCACCAACCTAACTTATAAGCATAAGAAATTATACTCGTCCGGAAAACTTTCGGCGTCTTGATTTGCGAATAATCAAACCAATACCAAAAGGAAAAAAAAAAGGTATAAAAAAAAGAAAGAACCAAGAACATGTACGTTAGTCGAAAATAATTGTCTAGCATGCAAGCCCAAAGAAAAAAAATCCCGATACGAGTAAGCAAAATAACTAAATAAAGTGCTTAATACGGTAAGTAGAGCAGACCTAGTTAAACCTAGAGAACCAGACAAACCTAAAAAGGTTTCACCTAAGCGGATCGTCAGGGAAGGCTTCCCTGGCGATCCGTTTGTCTGGCTCACTAGGTTTAACTATATATGTCGATAAAAACGAAAGCAAAATTAGCAGTTTCATTCTTTGATGGACTCTCTCAAGGCAAATACAGGGTTTTACTTATAAGCATTTTATTTTGTGACATGTTTTTATAAACAAAAGTGAAATTGTCAGTTTTACAAAATTTTTAAATTTAAGAACGCTCATAAATATACATTTGCCTAAATGAAAGTCAAGGTAAATTATGGAAGACGCTAAGTGATGTAATTTTATGTCTGATAAACAGAAGTGAAAAAATGATATATTTTTTATAATGTAATTATTATTTATACATTTTAGTTTGAGATTAAGTCATGTATTAAATGAGATAAGTATTCCTTTTGATAAAAGGTGTGTGTATATATTTCAAAGAATAAGGACAAGATAGTGCGATTAAGCTTTTTTATTTAATTTTTCTTATAGAGTGTGTAGAAACTGTTCAAATGTTCTGTAATTCCGAGCGCTTTCGGCCATTATCAAAGATGATTTGACTTTTACTCTGGATGTATGTACACCCAGACATCCAATTAAAAGGTAAAAAATAAAATCATCCTTGGTAATGGCTAGAAGTATCACCGAAAGTGCTCGAAATTGCAGGAGATTTGTTCAGTTTATACACACTCAGTGTCCAGAAAAGAAAACACTTGTCCGAACACAAGAAAAATTAAATAAATAGCTTAATCGCAGTACCTTGTCTGTCGTCTCTAATAAAACATGTATAAAAGAGGGACTTCTGCCTAAATACAATATAAGAAATATAGTGTTAAGATGTGCCATATTTATGGAATAAAGTGCTCAATATCAGAGATAGAGCGTGTGTAAATATAAAAGTGAACATAGAAGTCAACACTTAGAGGCGATAGTCTGTTTCATGCTATATGCAATCGTCAGGCCACATATGCTGTTATTTTTCTCTGCTATTTATATATATACGGGTTAGTGGTGCATATATATATATATATATATATATATATATATATATTTGACATGAATATTAGTTATATACATTTACTACCGAGAATATTTGTAATGATTGAACCATGACAAACGGCCAGTGTTTGAAACGCTGATTTCCTAGGCAGGGAAATCATCTACACCTGGGAATTAGCGCAAGAATCTTCCCACTTGTACAGGTCACTGTGTCCTGTTTAGTAAATATCTGCATATACTTATGCCTTGCGATTTTCCTTATATATATATATATATATATATATATATATATATATATATATATATACTCGTCTCCCGTCGAATTCGACGTATGAGGGTCAAGCAGATCAGTTCCTCGGAAACCGACAGCCCGACGCCAGCACATGAGATTTGATTATAGAGGTGAACGTTTCGTGCAGGACCATCCACACTTTTTGAAGGGCCGAATACAGACACTGTGCACTACGTGCCACAGGGACCCCAAACGAACATCCGCAGGTTTTGAGTTCAACGTTGTCCTTCTAGACCAGTTGCCATCCAAGGCTATAGAACCTTAGTCTATTTAGCTGGAGAGAGAAGACGGATTCTCACCTTTCCCAAGGGTATTAGCACGTAAGTGAATGTGATTGATTCGACTGGAATTCGAAATCGGCTCTCTGATTCCTCAAACCAAGGATCTATCCATTACTCCACACACACATATATATATTTCGCGTTTCTTTAAGTCAAAATACGCTTTGACAGGTATTCATAGAAAGAAACCATATCACATTCAATAACTTCGATCCCCACGAGTAGGTAGTGCAGAGTGACAAATTTGCTTAAATTTGGAACACTTGCCAATATATTTATTAGAAACTATATTCATAGAAGAGTGGCCCTAAACCTGTATGCCTCACTTTCCTTGAGCAATTCTTAAAGATCATATTGTATCACTAATGGGCCAGGCTAATTTTGAACGGCAACCCATTGGACTGTCACATCCATTACCGATATGACTAACGAAACACTTGATATTTTCTATATTTGAATAGCAAGGAAATTTAGCATCACCCGGGACACAGACACGGAAAAGGCAGACTTTTGCTAATAATATCTGCCTCATTAGTCACTATTTCCACCTGCGACAGACTGCAAACGGACACGACATTTTCCCGCTCTTTATGAAGATCTTCAAGCATCTGTAGTGTCTGCCATTATTTGGTGGCCACAAAATTAGGTTACCCCCTCCATCTCTGTTTTAGTTTTACTCTACTTTCTACGATCACCATAGCATAGCACCAAGAAACAATTTAGCAAGAATTGCAACGGACTTTTTATGAAGTCTAACACCTACTCTTAACCTCACAGCAAATATAGTCGAATATGTATTCTATTTTAGAGGTTACTCTCTATACATTTGCGCGCCAAATGAAAAGATTATTTTCATTCAAGCTAACCCGTTCTGGGTATGACGATTAACTACATCCGGCAGCAAGGCCTCTAATCGAGAAATTGGAGGTTTTGAGTAGCGTGGAACCATCTCATAATTGCTGCTGTTCCCAGGTCTACCCTGATCCGCGGTAGTAGAATCTGTTCCGGTCCCAGTTATGGGCATCTAGCTAACTCACAAACTGGATAAAACACTATGAAAGTATAAACATACATTTTTGTAATAACAGTGCCAGCAATAAATTTTTTTATAGCAAAAGAATTACCAGCAATACATTTATGTAAGAAAAAATATTACTAGCAATATATTTATTTAAAAAAATGGTACCAAAATTACCAGCAATACATTTTCATAAAAGAAATTATTAGGTTGGTGCACAAATAATGACGCAATAATGTCGTTTTTTGACGACAAAAATACGTCAAAAAACGACATTATTACGTCATTATTTTTGCACCAACCTAATACTAATGCCCCAAGAAAATTAAATTCTAAATTATTAGATAACCCATAATGTGTTGATATGCCGTTAAACAAACAAAACGGCCAGACTAATGACCCCATCTTTACTGTTATAACGTTTCAGGCGTCGTGCTCTCCAGCCATCTTTAGGTGCTTGTCGTTTCAGGTAACCTTCAGGGAATTTCGACTAAAGCGGTTTGGTTTGGTTTGTTGAGTTTTTACGGTATCACGATTTTTATTTAATGCCGACAAAGTTTTTATTGCTGGTAATATTTTGTTTTATCAAAAATCTATTTCTGGTAATAAGTTTTTCCTTCAAAAATTTATTGCTGATAATTTTTTTTTTTTTTTTTTTTTTTTTACAAAGTATACCTGGTATTAAAACCCATTTTTACCCCAGTTTCGGGGGTGAACTATTTGCCCATAGCTGGGACCCTAACAGGTGCTACCACCCCGGGTTAGGGTGGAGCTGGGAACACCAGAAATTCGGAGGTGGTTCCACGCTCCTTAAAACCTCCTGATCAGAGGCCTTGCTGCTGGACGTAGTTTATCGTCCTGCCCAGGACGTCGACCAAAGCGGGTAAATTGTTATTTAGTATTGCTTAGTTTTTGGAATGCCTGCTTCCGTTGAGCAAGTTTGCAATATCTGACATTGAACTCACATTTACTATGTTATCAAATTCACGTTGCTGTCACGCTTGACTTCCTTCGTCGCTGCTTATGTTCTTACTGTTGAATCCTTACTATCGTTTCTCTTTATTAAATGGATATTGTAAGGTATTTATTTTTAGAAAAAATAATCTACTGAGGAGACCATCATAGCCTAGTATATTCATTGCTATCTACATTGGTTTAGCATGAATTTATTTGAAAGGCTAGTGCAAGAAACTTCCATTTTTCACAGCCTTCAGTGATGTTCTTTATTATTTGAACCTTCCAATTCCAAGGAGGTTTATATGGTTTCTCTCCCCGCGAATATAATCTGCGATATCAGATCATTCTGCTTCATTTTGAGGAAGCCAAAACTCAGATTATACCCTTGTGGACATTAATTGAAACAAAACGAATAATTCCGTTATTTAATTGATTTTTCGTATTTTCCCAATTAAACATGACCACGTACACATGTTAATACTTTGTATTTTCATTCCACAAAGTCGTTCCTTGATGATTGACCACAGATTCCGGATTGGATTTAAATCAGGAGAGTTTCCGTGCCAGTCTATAGTACTTTGATTTACTTACTGCTAATGCTTGCCAGTGTGTTCGTGCAGCGTTACAATTTTCTTGGAGTAACGTCCATCGCAGGCAATGGCCGTAGGACAACTAATCAACAGTTGATACAATATCGTCTGAGCGTCCTCAAAATCTGATGCAATCACGGATAGCGCAATATTTTTCAAGGCCAAACTTCATACACCACGAAAATAGATTCATATTATTGCATACCGCTGCAAATGACCTACTCTGAGAAAAAAATAGAAATCGATTAGACCTTGTCATTCCAGTGGCTCTAAAACTGACTATATGGTGAAAGAAAGAAAACTAATGCGGTTGTTTCAATTAATTTGCACAAGGGTGTATGACTTCTTAGATAAAATCCAAGAAGTTAAAGATCTTGGTTCCTCCCGAAAGGGTAGCCCAGACGGTATACTTAAAGCCCAAAAGTTCAAAGTAGGGTCTCAAAAGATGTCGAGGGAGCACAAACAGAAAGTGAACCCAGTTGAATTTAGAATATACATATACAAGACAAACCGGGTGACAGGAAACGCCCGACCCATAAATGGGAAAAAGAATCGCTCACCTGTCCGCAAGTAGATCGAGCGCTCGAAGAAAAACCCAAAACGATGTACCACTCGATTCGACAGATTTTAACTTGCCGGAGTCCAGAAGTGTATTTAATTTTATTAATTATTTTAAAATTTAGTCTCATATGTTTATCCGATGTTACTATGCATAACATTTCATAGGTTATATGTACCCCCCCCAAAAAAAAACAAACAAACAACAAACAAAAAAAAAACAAATAAAAAATAACCAGAAAAGCAAACAAAACAATATTAACAATCCTAACTTCTATTGATTCCGGTTAAAATTATTATTGTGAGACCGTAACATACCTACAACATGGACTCTTCCAGGACTATATAAAGTATGCGACATAACACTCTAAGAGAGAAGAGATAGAGTATTCTAATACCGCAGTATCAGCCGCGTACGACTACCAATATTGGTCACTAGCACATAGTAAGCTCGCTTACACTATCTTTGTAACCTTTTGTTTAATATATCTTTCTTACCTCTAATCCGTGTTCCGTGTTTTCTTTCCGTGGTCCCGACTTTGGGCCCACATCAATTATAAAAAGGTATCTTCTTAGATATATTTTTGATTTTTATGATCTGATGGTTTGTGAACATAAAAAAAAAAAAAAAAAAAAAAAAAATTCCCTTAAAAGATGAAAAGAAACATTTGTAAAAAAGATTTTTCTTCATGTCAAATGTATTAAAAGAATAACTATCATTAGTTTTCTTATTTAATATAGGATTTTTTTTTCGGCTTTCGAAGATCAAGATTTAAAAATCCGTCAACCGACTGACCTGAACACGTGATTCACTTAAGCCAATACGAATGGCTAGTTCTTCTCTGGCAAATACATCGGGATAAGGAGCTCTTTGAAAGGCCTTTTCCATCTCGTCCAATTGAAATGGAGTAAACGTCGTCCTAAGAAACGAAAAGAAATAAAGGAACATTTGATAAAAATGTAGTAAAGACTTACTTTTCAATAGGAAACTGACAGAAGCTTTCAGCTAAATTATTAATATTCAATGAAACTTTTCGTAATATCGACCACCTGCACACACATAAACAGATATATTTTTAAGATATTACATCGAAAACATGTCAAAATCGCTACACAACTGCAGTCTTGTTTCGATGCATATCAATGCATCTCATCAGAAGATTGTAAATTACTAGCAATAACATTGCTCTACTTTGTATTGAGCCTTCTTAAATTAAATGTTACCAACGCTGTAATTGTACTCTATTCGGTTTCATCTTACCTGGATATATAGTTTAATTTAAAGAAAAACAGACCACTTTAAGGTTTCATTGTTATAATTTATTTCACCGGAGAGTTTCTTTTCCCCTGGATCATCAGACCTCACTTCCAAGGATATATATATAAATAAATATAGTCTTAAGGTGTGCTATATTTATGGAATAAAGTGCTCAATATCAGGGATAGAGCGTGTGTAAATATAAAAGTGAACATAGAAGTCAACACTTAGAGGCGACAGTCTGTTTCATGCTATATGCAATCGTCAAGCCATATATATATGACATCAGCCGATTCCGCTACCTTGGTTTAAATCTTCAGGCGATTTCGGACAATACTTAAAAGCTCTACACGTTAAATTTTTATGTGTGCATGGAGCACTTTTTAATATTACTATTTCCTGGTCTAATTCAACTCTGGCCATTAACTTTTTATTATTATACCCGACTCTCCCGTCGAAATCGACGTATGAGGGTCAAGCCGATCAGTTCCTAGGAAACCGCCAGCCCGACGCCAGCACATGAGATTTGATTATAGTGGTGAAGGTTTTGTGAAGAACCAACCACATTTTGAAGGGCCGAATACAGAAACTTGGTGCACTACGTGCCACAGGGTCCCCAAACGACCGTCTGCAGGCTTTGAATTCAGCGTTGTCCTCCTAGACCAGTTGCCATCCAAGGCTATAGAACGCTGTCTGTCCTGCTATTTAGTCATAGCTGGAGGGAGAAGAGGATTCACACCATTCCCAAGGGTATTAGCACGTAAGTGAATGTAAAAGATTCGACTGGAATTCGAAATCGGCTCTCTGATTCCTCAATCCAAGCACGCACACACACACACACACACACATATATATATATGAAGAAAAATATACGGAAAAAAACAAAAATCCTTATATGCAATTATGCTGTTTTAATGTTAATATAATGTCAACGTCAGACGTTTCGGTCTAATAAACCATCTTCAGGACATATTCATAAAATATAATTAACATTATCAATTCAACATGACAAATATGAATATGTCCTGAAAATGGTTTATTAGACCGAAACGTCCGACGTTGACATTATATTAACATTAAAACAGCATAATTGCGTATAAGGATTTTTGTTTGTTTTTTCCGTATATTTTTCTTCATACTGTCGGATCTATATCCATATATTTGCTTATATATATATATATATATATATATATATATATATATATATATTAGTATGAATGGTCTCTCCCGTCGAGAAAGAGGAATGGGGGTACAGTAAATTCTAAGTTTTCACTGAACAATTTACACAATTGAATTGATTTAAAGTGGGCAATGCACGTCTTTTTCTCTATTATAGCACAATTTCAGATGGTGCTACAATTGCACGCTTTTTAGATCACTGTTCTGCCAGTCCCATGGAGACAAAACCTTTTCCCCTCCTCTACACATCAAATTAGGACTAGTGTATCAGTTTTTGAAATCGCGTGACTATTTTCAGTCCATTTGCAGGTGCATTTCATAGTCTCAGCATAGAAAAACTGAAACAATGTCCTGATGGACCACACGTTCCAAAAAAACCATCATGGATGATAACTTTCCATCAAATCTACGAATCTTTCTGAATCAAATAATTGCATTTCAATTTTTACTGTAGCAGTAATTTTCTGGTAATTTCCAAATAGACGACTATAGGGAACTAGTGGAGTAGTTAGTAAACTACTGGGATCTTGTTGATAACATGAGTATGTAATTACACTTCCTGCCTAATCAATTGTTGGGATTTCCAGAAAACTGTGGCGAAATAAACGATAAACAAGAACGTTTTCATCATGATATAAAAGTCATGGCGGACCGCGATCAAGGCTGATGGAATAAAAGACTGATGGCAGATTACTGATGGAGCCTGAAGAGAAACAAAACTGTGGATCATTCGCGAAGATAAGAAAAAGCAAAAGTTCTTACCATGATCGTTTTTTTTTTTTTCATTTTTAACTTCATATTTAATCTAACATGTACTTTTCTTCTTACCTCAAAGTTGAAACTGATTTGTATTTGCGTAGATGTTCAGTTTTCGATTTTCAGGCAAATGACCTAAAAAGAAGCAATTTTCCTGTTTTGGGCCATCATCTGGAGTAAGAACACTGAGGAAAATGTCTATGATATTTGAATTCGGTGCTATGAAACTGTTTCAATTTGGCTATGATATCCCTTGACCCGTTTCACGAAAAAAAAATTGTAGTCCTGTGTTTTTATTATCAATTATTGTTCAATTCGTACTAATTGTCTGATTTATTCGACGAACATTTTTTATCTTTACTTTTCCTAATATTTCAAAATAATATTTCCTTCTCTACATATCAAATTAGGACTCAAGAAGCAGTTTGTGAAAGCGCTTGAGAAGGAAGGCCAACGTTTTTAATACACTTGCAGCGGATTTCCAGGTCTCAGCATAAAAAATTGAAACAAGTTATTTTTAATGACAACTTTGTCAAGAATGTTACTGAATCAAATGCCTGGATTTCGTTTGTTGCTATAGTAAAAAAAAAATATTGGAAACTAGTCGACAGAATGTTAGCAAACTGCCTGCGGGAGATTGGTGCTAAAATGAGTATATGATTACACTGTCTAGTCATTTGTTGAGGTTTCCAGAAAACTGTGGCGAAATAAGCCATAAACAAGAACGTTTTCATCATGATATAAAAGTCATGGCGGACCGGGATCAAGGCTGATGGAATAAAAGACTGATGGCAGATTACTGAAGGAGCGTGAAGAGAAACAAAACTGGATCATTCGCGAAGATAAGAAGCAAAAGTTCTTACCATGATTTTTTTTTTTTTTTAAATTTTTAACATACTTAATCTATTTTTGTACCGATGTCCTTTTCTTTTTATTCATAATTGAATTTTTTTATTTGCATAGCTGTTCAAATTCAATTTTCAGACAAATGACTTAAAATAAGCAATTTTCCTGTATCTTTCCATCATTTGAAGCAATAAAAATAGAACTGGAAAAAAAAAAAAAAAAAAAAAAAAAAAAATGACTATGATATTCGAATTTAGCGCCATGATATTATTTAAAATTAGCTATGATGTTGTCGGAGTTAGCTCTTCCTTAAATACCAAATTGTAACCAGGGGGGTCTGTCCCCATACTGTAAATACTGGGTGACTTCTTTCGATCTTTTTCCCTCCCTCAGTCTTCGTGCCGCATCCCACCTCGCGTAGAGGTGAGGTAACTTTCTATTCTTTTTTCATTTCAGCAAACACCGCTACTATGTGAGCTCTCACAAAAGACAGCATCTTCCCATTTCTGGAAGACGCTATGAAAATACGAACATTCACCAAAGAACAAAGAAATGTTCACACACAAACACTATGTTAACGGTCTATGTGCTTTGTAATTGTTTTGTTTAATACATATATTTGTTTATATATACATATATCGGTCTTCCTTGTTTGTCTTTATCTTCAGTTGGACTTTAATTAAAGTCCGACATTTTCTTGTTGCTGGACCTTCTTCGGGCAGGAAATTTAAACGCACGTGTTTTCATCTTCACCCCACCCGGTCCTGTACAATATCCCTTGTACCATTTCAAAGAATTTTTTGTAAACCAGTGTAATAACAAGAGAATGCAAGAGGAAGCAAGAAAACTTGATACTGATGATAAAGAGAATAGTGTTCATGGAAATCTTGATAATGGCAGCAACAATAAGTCTTTCTCCAAACATCGACGAGATTGTCCTTAATCTTTGTGAATACTTGGGTAAAATTCATACAGCGGGTGCCTTCAAAACTTGATAGATTTGGGAATTGAATGGCTTTTTTGTTTTGTTTCCATTGTAGTTTAGTTGAGTTTTTACATGCGAGATCCAAAAGAAAAGTTTCTGCTGAATTGAGTGAAAAGGAAGAGTGAATTTCAGAGGCCATTTTGTCGAAAGCGTAAAATGGAAGACATAATGTCGTCATGTAAGGAAGAGAGTTATATGTAAAGGAATCTTCTATTTCGATGTTACATAAAATCTATCAAAACAGGAATAAAATAGAAGCGAATTTCAAGCGTTATCCTTTCAATACAAGCAAGTAAATTTACATTTGGACTAATGTCTTCTCGTTAGTATCACGTTTCGGACGTTATGCCCTCTGGACTTCATCAGAGTGTTTATTGCTCCGGGTAATCTTCAGGGAATTTCGAACTGAACTCTTTATTTAATCTACAGTTGACTTTTTTTTTTCACTCTGCTGAGCTGCTGCTTCTGCTATTACGTTTGATTGCATTAACAGAATCTTTTTTCACTACTGCTGAAGGCTTGCTATCCTTTTTTTTTTTTAACTCATTATCCCAGAAATTAAGGCAAAAAGTATTGTCCAAAGTCTTGAAATGAAATATACTTCTCTGGTTTCAACTAGAGTAGTTTCAAAATTATGTAAAGCTCAAGTCCCGGGTGGGGGTATCCGATCCCAGGCAGTACATCTCCTTCAGGAGGGAGCTGGTGTCATTATTCGTCACCTGAGGCGTTCCCGAAAGGGAAAGTACGTGAGTAAAGTGGACTTGAGTAAATTTCCCTGGTACTTCCATTAAATCCATTTTATACTAACCTTGTGTCACACTTGGTAGAGGATGTCGGCGTACTGAAAAAATCCCTATTTATGTGGTAGTTTGCATTATATTTTTAATGAAAATCGTAGAAAGAAACTTTTATATTGTGTACTGCCATGATTGTTAGATCAGAAGCAAAGAAAAGCGAACAAGGCGGCTATGAAATATTAATCATCCTTTACGGCAAGGAGGCGGGGGGCAAATTTACTTAAGAGCCACACACGATAAAGTTTAGATATTTGACAGCCGCAAGACACGAACAGAATTTTCATACATTTTTGTTACACTGACATTTTGTTCCGAAATGTATAAGCATATGTGGGAAGGATATGAAAATGTGCAAACAAAAATGAGGATTCAATTCCTAGCAGCCCTGAAATATATGAATTGCCAAAATTCCCACTCATGGGTCTTTCTCTCATCTTGCGTATATTTATCTCCATGAAATGACCACAAGTACATTCTTTGTTTTTACTCCCCGATTGCATGGTACCTCATCTGTTTGCGTCTTCTGATATAAAAGAATTGTTTCTTGAAGTCTCTGACCAAGACTTGTACTACACAAAGAAATGGCAAAACAGCAGCAGCAACAATAATAATAACAATAATAATAATAATAATAAACTGACTTCTCATCTTCATTGATTCTATATAACAGAGGTGGTCCAATTTGTTTAATGTAAAGTTGAGATATTTGAGAGCCGCAAGTCATGAACAAAATTTACGCATACGTTTTTGTTACAAAATTTTTTTTATATAAATATTAAGAAATGCAATAATATTTATTCATATATGTAGTTTTTTTTTTAACTATCGGTTTCAGTAATCACAAAGTAAACATAAACCGTCCACCATTCCTTCCTTCAACACTAAAGAGCAATGCCTCACTCAGATGTAGCATGGTACCTCATCTGTGTGCGTCTTCTGATACAAAATAATTATTGTTTCTTGAAGTCTCTGACCGACACTTGGAAGGAACTTGTACTACACAAAGAAATGGAGGTGGAGGAGGAACAAAAAACAACTGAATTTTCATTTGCATTTGTTCCTATATTGTGATTTTCCAAGCATAGATTAGATGTGACACAAGGCCGAAATTAGGGGGCACCCAGTGAGAATCGAACTCGCTACTCAGCCGTCATTGTTCTAGCGAGACAAGCTTGCTAACCATTACACCACCTCGAGGTGTCCCATTGGTTCCTATATAACAAGTCAGTTCAATTTGTTTAATGTAAGAGTCACAGACGATAAAGTTCAGACATTTGAGAGCCGCAAGACATGAACAAAATTTACAAATACGTTTTTGCTACATACACATTTTGTTACAAAATATTCATATAAATATGAAGGAATTCATGCATGCAATAATATTTATTCATATATGCAGTTTGTTAAACAGTTAAATAGAATATATCTTTTCGTTTCCATTTTCTCTAAAGTTCACCGGTGCTCACATGTTCGGGTCATGTTATGTTCAGCATCTTTCTGTAGAACCACATTTCTGTTGCTTCAAGTCTCCTCTTCATCTTTGATGAGATCGTTCTTGGTCAGAGATTTCAAGAAACATTGCCGTACAGGGGGACAGATATCACATAACAGTTTATTACTTTGTTTCTAGCGAATTCTTATTATTTCTTATTCTTTTAGCTTAGCTTTTGGAAGGCATCTTTCGTTATCCCAATACCCTTTCGGATCTCAGTGTCACTCTTTCCGTTCTCTGTTAAAACACTTCCCAGATATTTAAATTTCTACATTTGCTTGATATTGATATCTCCGACTTGCAATTCGCATCTGGGCTTCTTTTGCTGACAACCATTCGGTCTTCTTGCAGTTGATGTTTAGTCCTCTTGAGGAAGCATAACACGCTTGAAAGCGTTGCAACGCAAAAGTTTAAGGTTTCATTTTTTTTTTTTACCTGGATACAGCGCCCGGCCAAACTTTAAAAGTTACTTTATCATGTTTTTCTTCGTTTGAAGAAAGACGAAGAACTAAAACAACTTAATAACATCAACAAAAAGATAACTATCTGAAAAACATGTTACTCACGATAAAAACAAGTGTTGAAAGAAAAAAAGAAAAGAAAAAAAGAAAAGAAAAAAAGAAAAGAAAAAAAAAGAAAAAAAGAAAAGAAAAAAAAAGAAAAAAAGAAAAGAAAAAAAAAGAAAAAAAGAAAAGAAAAAAAAAGAAAAAAAGAAAAGAAAAAAAGAAAAGAAAAAAAAGAAAAAAAGAAAAGAAAAAAGAAAAGAAGAAAAGAAAAGAAGAAAAGAAAAGAAAAAAAGAAAAGAAAAAAAGAAAAGAAAAAAAGAAAAGAAAAAAAGAAAAAAAGAAAAGAAAAAAAGAAAAAAAGAAAAAAAGAAAAGAAAAAAAGAAAAGAGAAAAGAAAAGAAAAGAAAAGAGAAAAGAAAAAAGAAAAGAAAAACTTCCATTCTTTGATACCCAGTGTGTCTGGCCTTATGTCAGATTTGACTTAGATTCACACACACAAAAAAAAAAAAAAAAAAATTCTGCAATACGCAAAATAATATACCCGGAAGACGTAACACCGGAATTCTAAAAACATTTGCAAATCAAAAAAAAAAAAAAAAAAAAAAAAAAAAGTTTAAAAGCACCACCATTTCTCAAAGGAATGATTCAACTGGTTAATAGGTGGCCTTCACTAAATTTGGGCGCTATCGTTAAGGTCGTCATTCATTTAGTTTGGGTGCAGTGAGTGCGCGTCCTTTCGGTGACGGAAGAGAACTCATCGGGGACGAGCCAATCCAGCCACTCCTACATTTCATATGATGATCCCCTCTCACAAAATAACGATCATTAACAACGTTTCTCTAGCTTAGAGCACACATGGGCCAAGTGCACTGGAGAGCCAGGGTTTCCGTAATGATTAATCTAATTGGACAAGAGGAACTTCATTCACCATCATATCTCTTCGCCCTCATTCGATGTTCTGTTGAAATCGAGCGAACAGTATGACGCAATTTAGTTTGCAATGAAAGTATGGAAAGAGAAAATGAAGAAAATTTCTACGTCTGTTAGAATCACTTTGAAAAAAAGTATTGGTTCTTTTTCAAAAAGGGACAAAAATGAAACTGGAACACCGATTAAATTTTCTCCTTCGACTGGAGAGGGTCGACATGCACGACTTCAGTAGAGTATTTTCATTTTTAAAATCACCCTCCCCACACAGAGGAAAACTTAGTATTCTTTTTATAAATTCATTCTGAATCCTTGAATTATATATAGGTACCTCCAAAGATTCACTAAAATATGAGCATACATAAAAAATTGCAGCAAAACTCAAAGAAAAAAGGTTTTTGGTCAAAATATTTATGTTACTATTAAGAAAGACGAAAGGATTTTTTTTATTAAATTACATTTTTTAATACTTTTTAGAACATTCAACATTTTGGTCAATTTTTTTCTTGCATCAGCGGGTGACCATAAATTCGTATGGAAAATGTTAACATCTACTTGCTGTGAAAAGCACATTGATTTGCAAATTCTTGCAAAAACCAATAATCGACGGATTTTAATGACAATTAAAGTATTTTTAATCACTTTACCCCATGCAAGGCAATAAAGCCACTAGGACCCAGGTGGGTTACTGAGTCTTAGAGAATATGAGAAAGGAGAGATGACAATAAAAGGACAAGAATTAAGAAGACAGAAGATAACGATTGACATTGCATTTAAATATTTGAAGATCAAAGGCAATAAAGCCCCTAGGACGCAAGGGGTTACAGAGTGTTAGGGAATTTGAGAAAAAATATTAAGGAGAGGACAATAAAAGAACAAGAATTAAAATAGAAGTTAATGAGTGAGATTGCATTTAAATTTTAGAAGATCAAAGTTAATTGGGGAAAAAGAAGCTGGAAG
>OZ010587.1:108131395-108167498 GCA_963932145.1 Acanthosepion lycidas | reverse complement strand
GAGGAGGAAAAGGAGGAGAAGGGGAGGAGGAAAAGGAGGAGGAAGGGAGGAGGAAAAGGGAAAGGAGGAAAAGGGAAAGGAGGAGAAGGGAAAGGAGGAGAAGGGAAAGGAGGAGAAGGGAGGAGGAGGAGAAGGAGTCGCCATCGCCAATAAAACCAATATTGATAAAGTTAACATTCAGCGATGGTTACTAGCATCTGGATTAAAGGCTGAAACGGAAGACTTTATTCTTGCAGCGCAAGATCACAGTCTTTTCACTAGAATATTTCAGACAAACATCATGCATAATAGTGTGGATCTAAAATGCAGGTTCTGTGACGAATATCAGGAAATCATAAACCATCTAATCTCAGAATGTTCTGTACTTGCACCAAATGAATATAAAAATCGTCATGATAGGGTGGGGCAATATTTACACTGGACAATGTGCAAACATTTTGGAAAAGATGTTAACAAACACTGGTATGAACATCACCCAGCACCGATTACAAAAACAGAAGACATCACAATTCTACTTGATTACACCATCTTTACAGACAGGAAAATTGGAGCAAACAGGTCGGACATAATTGTCAAAAACCGAAAAGTAAAAAAAAAAAAAAAAAAAAAAACTTGCCTAATTGATTTGGCTTGTCCAGAAGACTAATATAGCAACGAATGAATTTGAAAAAATATCGAAATATAATGTCCTGGAAATCAAAATAGTAAAAAAAAAAAAAAAAAAAAAAAGTGAAAACTGAAAGCAAGAATAGTACCAGTCAAAGTAGGTGCGCTTGGAATGATAAAAAAGGAACACAACAACACATTGAAAAACAAAATGCCTGGAAATCCCAGCTTAAAAAATAAAATAAACAACAAAAAACATTGTCTTGATAAGTATATTCTACTCACTAAGATCTTTGTCCATGTAACGCTAGTGATGTCATAGGAAATGTAACTATAACAGCACACCACTAACTTAGGTCTTTCCATAGATCATATAAATCGAATTATGATAAGATATCCTCATAGATGTTTTATCTGGGTGATAATGGATCTTGGCTTCTTCCTGCAGCTTAGAGAGAATATTTTCCTCAGAGTAGCGCTAGCACCTGTATACTCAGAATTATTTCAGGTATTCCCAAGGCGTCTTGCGTGGCAGGAAGTTTCCTGGGGATAGCGCCGAATATCCCAAGCACAAAATAAACTTTACCTGCTTCTTGGTACGTTTCTCCGATTTGCCCTGTCGCGTTGAACCCCCTTTGAATTGCTGGTGTTCCCAAGTCCACCCTTACCCGAGGGTGTAGCACCTATTAGGATCCCAGGTATTGGCAAATAGTTAACCCCACCCCCCAAAAAGGGGTCAGAACACTATGAAAGTATTAAAATAGCTTTTAATACCATCAATACTCTATATTTCATCTGGGCCGCTTTGACGATGTTTCTATTGACATTTTGCAAAAGCATTTATTTATTAATGATTTTAACTTTATATTGAATCTTAAGTTATGTGGAAATAGTTTTCAGGTCATTTATACCTCATTTAACTCGCAGTCAGTCTATACTAATGAAGCTTGGATGTTCTTAATTTTCACATAAAAAAAAAAAAAAAAAAAAAAAAAGATTATATATATATATATATATATATATTCCTGTAGGTGTCATACAATTTCAAAATTAATTCCGTGTGCAAAGATCGAAAATATGTTCCGTAATCCCCAGAAAAGAATTCCGTGAAGCTCATTTTTGTGAAGTGTTACTGATACTTAAAATATTGTTTTTGTTTTTCGCTTGAAAATAAATCTTATATTTGTTTTTGAAAAACAGACTTATTTTTAAAATACGATTTTAAAACTTTCATGTGTTTATAGAATAAAAAAATAGGTAAAATTTAATGCCATTTTTGAGCGTCAGTCAGTGAGTTATGTGCCATGCGTGATACACGCTTAGGCTATCATGTATCTTTCGATACATGACTGACGAGGCAGATTTTTGCTGCGGTAGGTTGCCATTTCTTTCTGCAGTATAGAACTGCTTGTCCTGCTATTTATTGTCCTCTTCTCCCCCCCGCCACTAAGCTGGATGTAATGGATTGGTAGACCAGTTGCCATCCGAGGCTATAGAACCCGATCTGTCCTGCTATTTACCCATAGCTAGGGGGGGGAGAAGAGGATTCATACCTTTCCCAAGGGTATTAGCATATAAGGAAATTTCAGTCAGTTATGTGCCATGAGTGATAATCGCTTAGGCGATCATGTATCTTTCGATATGTGACTGACGAGACAGATTTTTCCCGCATAATGTCATAACTGAGATTAATATAAAAATAAGATCATATAAATTTCATGATACTGATACTTGTAGGTACCCTTCTCAGTTGAAATTGAAAAATCAAATTAACTTCTCCACACGTGTTTCGCAAAAATAAAGGCCTTAACATCGGAGAACAATGCTTAACTCAAATAACGCAACTTAATTTATTCTTGCTGCTTTTCCGTTGATTTTAGGGCCGTGGGAATTTTGGGGCTAAGCCACCCTCCCCTATATATTTTAAATAACTGAAAATCGTGGGGTCCAAATAAAACCCCACTACGATAATACCAGAGACCAACTTGCAAAAGTCGGGCTTAGGAGGTTAAGTACCCTTACCAAATATTTTTTTAAAAGCATTAACCACGGGTGTCTACATAAAACACCACTACAAAAATACTGGGGTCGTACTTTCTGGGGGGGGGGGGACCTCCCAACGTTTAAATAAGTATTAACTGAAAAAATCATTGGTTCCAGTCGAGATAAAAATCCTATGGCAACAATACAAAGGCAGTACATTTTAGATGGAGTTTAGTGGTCTAAGCCGCCCTCCAATATTTTTAAATAAATATTTATTTAATTGCTATGCTCTATTGTAGGGGTCGGCAACCTTTTGCTGACTGTACCGACTTAGGGTTTTAAAATCATTCAGTGTGCCAACAAGATACGTATTTTTTATACAAGTCAAGGTCAATATACCTGTTCTACAATATATTTTATATAGTAATAATATAGTATATATTAAAATTGACTCAGCTAAATGTCTGTGTGGTAGTAGTTATTGGATCGGACTTTGTGATGTCATTTGCGGCTGCCTGCCATTGGAAATTGCTTAGAACTTGAAATTATATATATATATATATATATGTGTGTATATATATTAGATAGAGAGAAATAATGAATGGCATACAGGGGTCGACAACCTTTTGGTGACTGTACCGACTTAGGGTTTTAAAATCAAAATCATTCGGTTTGCCAACAGCATACGTATTTTTTTTTTTTATACAAGTCAAAGTCAATATATCTGTTCTACAATATATTTTATATAGTAATATATATATATATATATATATATATATATATAATAAAATGGAAACAGCTAAATATCTTTGCGTTGTAGTAGTTATTGGTTCGGACTTTGTGATGTCATTTAGGGTTGCGTGCCATGGAAACTTCTTGACGTGCGACGTGTGGCATACGTGCTGTAAGTTGCCGACTCCCGCTCTATTGTTTTCGAGGAAATAAAATCGATTTATCGAAATTAAACTTCTTTTCAAATTATTATTTTAATAAAAAAAAGGTGGTAATTAAATTAAGTTTTAGATAGTTATTTTTTTAAAGAGGCAAAAACTATATAGTCTCATTTCTACTTTCAGAACGGCCTTGAAATCAATTTTCATTCGACTTTTATTTCATGTTGGGTTGGTGCATAATTTATTTCTTAATAAAAATTCCTGTTTCGTTTTTTTTTTTTTTTTGTTTTTTTTTTTTTTTTTTTTTTAAATAAAAATTTTATTTTCAGGTTATAAAAATACGTGTCGATAATCATAGACCCCGGAATAACCATTTAAAATGTTATTGTTAAAATGTTTTTTTTTCATAATAAATATTGTTAAAAAAAAAAAAACGCCTGATAATTATGCACCAATCCAATTGTTAGCGAATTTTAGTACCTTGTCAAAATTACCGAATTTTCTGGGTCCTAGTTATGGTTGAATAGATATTTTAATATTGAACCAATAAATAATCGACTTTCATGATCTACTGCGTCTAACCGGGCCTAATATTTCATTTATAGTATTTCAAAAGGTAAACGCGGAGTTTTTTTTTTTTTTGCTAGATCTATTCTCCCATTCTGATGCATTGTATTAGAATATGCGACCGTGCAAAACGCTGTCCAGTGAGAAAATGTAACCTGGAAACTTGAGCAAGTCTATTTAGCAAAAAATTCACTTGCGAAAATGTAACTAGCTGTCTGTATTGAATTTCATTTTAATTTTTGTCTATATTCATTTTAATTTATACCTATATTATTTTATTATAATGGTCGTTTATAATATACCTTCTCAACTAGCTGCACTTAAAGGAATTTTCTAGCCAATTACTGTCATTAGATGCTGGACAATCTCACAGATAAAGACGATGCTTGGGGCAGCAGAAATATGGTTCTACAGGAGGATTCTGAGAATACGATGGACTAAATACGTGTGCAACGAAGTTTTAGAGAAAACTGAAACAAAAGGGACCTTTATACATAACATCAGGAAGAGCCAGCTGAAACTTTTGGGGCACAATGAGGAAAAGTCTTTTTTTTCTCTTTTTTTTTCATTAGTTTTCAAAACTATTTTTCGTGTTTGTCTTTTTTTTCTCATTCTCGTCTTTCTCTATCTACTTAATTATCTGTTTTAACCCCGTTTCTGTTTCTGATTTCAAAGTCAAATTAGAAACTCTGTAACGTCTCCCTTCAGGATGTAGGTGATCATGGCTCTCCATAATTTCCTGTCATTCGTAGCTCTTAATAAATTGTCTTTCCTTTATTTCTCCTAAACCGTGTTCAGATATTTATTTTCTCAAGATCGCTAAGTATGTTTTTCCTCTGTCCCTCTTGCCTTCAATCTGTCCTGTATGAAGTTTTAGGATCCAATAGAAGTAGGAATGCAGACGATTTCCAGAGAAATCATTGTGCAAGGACCGAGAGAAAATTGGATAAGTGGGGCTCGCAAAGAAAAGAGAAATGATAAATTTTATTTCTTTACTGTTTATCAACCCTTTGTGGGTTATTTAAAGCCGGAACAATTTTTGAGTGTAAGAAAAAAAAATGCGAATGAATCTTCTGTTAACAATTTTTGAGGAGAAAATACAGATACAAGTCTTATTTAACCCATATCTGAGGAGAGGAAATAGATTCATATCTTTTCTAAAAGGTGTTTTCGCGAAAGTGAATGGAAAGATGATCGACTCGAATTTGATCTCGGCTCTGCGGTTTTTCATTCAGAGTCGCTATTCATTACACCATGCGCACATCCAACGAGAAAGAAAAAAAAAAAAAAAAAAAGGAAATTAAAATAATGCAGTGACTTACTTTTGGTGCCAGCAACGACAAAAATTTTCGGTAGTAAAATTTGAGCTGCGTTTGCTTCTAATACGGACGCTTGAGCATACGTAGAGTTGCTTGATTGGCTGATTCAGCAAGGTACATGTATTTATTGCTTGTTTTCTTTTTTTTTTTTAAAAAAAAAAGGAGAGAGAGAGAGAGAAAGAAAAAAAGAGAAAGAAAAAAAAAATGTATGTATCCTGAACATAGGTTCATGACCCATTCATCCATACAGTTTACTTATTCACCACAAGAACTCGCCCATCCTCGTTCAGTCCAACATAAACCGCAATACTACATATTAACAGGGATCCTACAAAAACATCCATGAACCCCTACCACCGTAGAATGTAGGAAAAGAAAAATCAAGAATTAGTCCAAGGATTGAAAACCTACGCAAAGATAAATCTGAAATCTGAGGCTAATTTAGTCGAAATCATGAAAAGTACACAATGCCGCTTTCCGTTTTCATGGAAACTCATGTTACAGAATTTGTGAAGCATGAAAGAAAATAGATAAATCTAGGAAAGGAAACACTGGTTGTTGGTAAATTTACCTGAACTAAGAAAAGAAGATCTCTATCGTTAATACAAAAGAAGAAAAAAAGATCGTCAATTCCTGAAATGACAAGTTGATTAATTCAGTTTGACGTTTCAATTTCATAATCGATTATTAAGCCTCTAACGCTATTTTTAACGAGTAGGGATGGTCATTAGCTGACGGACATTGTTTCTAGTAGAAGACCGGCATGTTAGAATTGCAGAGAGACTAGCCACATTTCCAGTTTGTCCCTGGAAGGAAGACAACGGACAAAAAAACAAACAAACAAAAAAAAAACAAACAAACAAAAAACAACAAAAAAAATCAAACAGTGATTCAACGACGTGATTCACTTTTTCTCGCCATCGTGACTATAGAAAAGGAGACCGTATTAGACACACGCTCTATTTTTGATTTGGGAAACCGAACTGACCTTGTGATAGATCGTCCTCGTTCTCCTGAAGGTCTGAAGAGTAGCAGGTATGTGGGGTAAGAAGTTCCGTGTAACTGTACTTCAGTCCTTATAGGTACCCAGATCTGTTGATGTGCACAGAACTCAAGGTTGTATTCGGCGCTGGTGAAGTGCAGTGGGTCTTAGGTTAATTCAGGAAAGGCAAAAAGCGAAAATATGCTTTTGCTGAAAATATTTGAAGAAGGAAGCCAAGGAAATGGTAGAATGGATCAATGAAGGGAGTTGCCATTCTTGTTACCTTTTCACCCTACCTTGTCACCATTATAATACCCGAAACTGGCACAACTGCTACCACTGCTGCTACTACCATACAAACACTTGTATCGACACCAAAAATATCTCCACAACCAGGCTTACCGCAAAGACTTTTCTTAGCCCCCAAATCTCGTCCTCCACCTCATAAATGCCCACCTATTTCGCCTCCGATGCAGCTGTTATAAGACAGAAAATCTCTTCTGTTGAAAATTTAGAGCCATGTAAAACCCAACCAAACATAAAAATACCAATTGGGGGAGTCATTTTGACGTGTTGATCTGATCTGGTTTGGTTTGTTTTACGGCATATTAACCTCAAAAAGTTATTTAATGCCGACAAGATTTTTATTGCTGGTAACATTTATTATCTATCTACCTATCTATTTCAGTATATATTGATTTGGTTTGGTTTGTTTTATGGCATATCAACCTCAACGGGTTATTTAATGCCGACAAGATTTTTATTGCTGGTATTTTTTTTCCCCAAAAATGTATTCCTGGTAATATATTTTTCAAAAATGAATATCTATCTATCTCAGTATATATTGATCTGGTTTCTTTTACGGCATATCAACCTCAATACCGATAAGATTTTTATTGCGGGTATATTTTTTCTCTCCCAAAATGTATTGCTGGTAACATTTTGTTTTTCCAAAATGTATTGCTGGTAATAATTTTTTCTTCAAAAATTTATTACTGGTATTAAAACCTATTTTTACACTTTCATAGTGTAAAACCCCAGTTTGGGTGTTAACTATTTTCCCATAGTGCTATCATCCCGGGTCAGGGTAGACCTGGGAACACCAGCAATTATTAGGTTGGTGCAAAAATAATGACGTAATAATGTTTTTTGACGTTAAAAAATACGTCAAAAACCGACATTATCACGTCATTATTTTTGCACAAACCTAATAAAAGGTTGTTCCACGCTCCTCAAAACCTCCTGATTAGAGGCCTTGCTGTTGGATATATTTTATCGTCATACCCAGGACTTGGATGTAGTTTATCATCATACCCAGGACGGATGTTTTGATCTGGACATTTTGGATAATAATTTCCAGCTGCAATCTTTGAGGGCGCTTACAGTCCTCCGGAATTTACGAACTTTAGAATCGAGACGTAAAAGTGTGGGGACCCCAAAACCTTCGTCAGGCTCCTAGAATGCTAGCCATTTTTAATTGATCCGGCCACACTGCATATATGGTCTATACTGGAGAAGTCCAACAAGGCCAGTAAAATGTCTACTTCACTGGTTATATACAACAGAAAGCGTAGAAAAAAAATGAGGTAATTTTTGCTCAAGGAGGGTCGACGTTTTTGTCAACATACCTGTAAGGAGTGATAAAAGTAAATTTTTGGAAGGACATCGTGCGGCTCTCTAGACGGTACTATCAAAAATCAGATGAGACGATGGTTTATGAGACCGGCAGTCAGTGTCCTGATCGCCGGGGTGTTTGTCTTTGTTGAAAAACTCCAGTAAATCTATCATGCAATTCTGGTTAGAAACTCTGAATATCCACGGATTGAGGGGGGCACCTCAAGGTGGCGTAAGGGTTAGCAAGATTGTCTCGCTAGATCATTTACGACTGAGTAGTGAGTTCGATCCTCAACTGGGTGCCCCATACTTTCGGCCTCGTGCAACATCTAAGCTACGCTTGGAAAATTACTATCCAAGGGTTGAGGTCAATTGAAAAGAGTTTAGCTTATCCGCGATTCCAAGGTCTACGGAGTTGATATGTTGTAAACAAGAGGTTTACCTTATTGCAAGCGACTATGCGAATGTACTGTCGAGGTTTCACTACTCCACAGCATATTTTGGTAATCGTTAGAGAGGTATATCTTAGTAATTTTTGTTCTTTTTTCTTTAAGGCAGCCTGTGAGTTAGAGATACCGGCCGACATCCGCGTGATCTACCAGAAACGTGAAAGCATTTCGTTATAGTGGGGTTTATGACATTAAAGAGCGGTAGGACTTTTTTTTTCTTTCAAATCGATTTCCTCTAGGAGCAGTTTCGGCAGTTGATTCTAATTGATCTCTGAACTTATTGCACAGCTTATTAGGACTAATATCCTTATCTATTTTTTTAATGAAAACGTTATAAGAGAAATAGAAAAAATCGAATAACTCGTAAAATAACGATTCATATTAGAATTTCGCACAATATTTGAATGCTAATTTTTTTTTTAAACTTGTATCCTGTTTTTTTTTATCACCATGTTTTCTTCGTCGGATTTGTATGGATTTGGAACAAAGATATTTTTAGATACAGGAACCCATCGATTAGCGCGGCTAATGTGTACATTAAAAAGTAAAATAGTTACCATTTTCCATCAATTTTCAATTATGTTTAAACTGAAGAATGTTTTACCGCACTAATCGAGTATTATGTATGCACTAATCGAATTTTGGTATATAAATATTTTAGTGCACTAATCGAAAATGCATTAATCGAGGGATTTCTGTATTTGACTGCGCTTTTTATAGTCTTAGAAATTGCAACTGATGGCGATTCCAGTTGGAAGGATATATATATGTGAAAAGTGTGTGTATATAAATATAAATAAATATATATATATGTATAATTATTTATATATTATATGCGCATTACTTATTAGAAAGCGCTCAATATCAGAGATAGAGCTAACATATATGGTTGGATAGATGTGAGCTTGTGACCCTGGTTTTCACGCTTTAGCGATCGTCAGACAAACTGATCAATTTTTTAAATTTTGGTTTGATGTAGATTGCGTGTATTGGTGTTATTGTGGAAGTGGTGGGGGAAACTTCGTTTTTTCATCGTACTGACGCCAACATCGATGTATGCAGACACATATACATACTTGGTCGTTCGTCGGGACTCATACATATATAAACATATGTGGGCAGTTTCGGATATGACATATGCATGTATACGGGTGGTGTTGTGTCTATACATACGCATTTGTATGTTGAAATTTAAACATTGGAAGTGTGGCGGAAATGTCTCGTGAATGTCTTGTGAATGTATACATGTTATTTTTTCCCACAATATATATATATATGATCAGCTATACACTACATTATGGCGTGTTAGTAGAATATAGAATCAGAAGAAAAGTGGATAATTCAAAATGGAAAACTTGAATCCGACAAATGTATTTTCCTAAAAAAAAAGGTTTTCCAATATATATATATATATATATATATATATATATATATATATATATATATATATATAGCTGTAGCCTCTGTCTATCTGTTTTTTATCGAACTCCTCCTATGGTTTTGGAGATAGACCCCCCCATAGCCATATATATATTCTGAACAACATTACGCAAGGTACTTGGATAAGTATATTTCATTTCGATCAAAGGGGGTCCTTGGGGGGGCACCAACCCTCGCACTGACTTTTTTTCCCTTTGGTTTAAATTAAATTTAAAATTGAACAAGGGAATGACTCCTATCCGTAATATAGAAGGGGAAATCCAGAAGATGAAAGTAACCCCGACAAGATCAAAATAAGACAATATGGACGTCAAATTGAGCAAGAAATCGTTAATCAGCGGGTAGTGTCTTACAATACATATTTGTTCCGACAAATTAACTGTCATATCAATGTTGAAATCTGCTCATCAATTCATTCAATCAAGTATTGTATTAAATATATATCAAACGGGTCATATTAAGTTGTTTTTGCACCCCACACTGATTTTCCTCTTTGATTTAAATTAAATTTAAATTTGAACAAGGGAATGACACCTATCCAAAATATAGAAAGAGAAAGCCAGAAGATGGAGGTCACATTGGCACGGTCATCCTTATCCACTGGGCCATGTGTCATTGAGTTTAGATGTTGGTTAGTTCCAGTGACTAGACCCAAAGAGTTGTGAGTTCAATACCAGGACACAGCAGTGGTGAACTAAACAGTTGGAGAGATGAGCTAAAGGAAAATAACGGAGACAGCCGGAAGAGGCATGGCACGTTGAACTAGAACAATCTAACCTGCTGAACAAAATAAAGGGTTCGGTTCGAAATTCCAATCACGTGAAGAAGGCCCGAGCGTTCAACGGCCAAAATGTTGTGAATATGGCAATGAAGGTGAGGATAACAGTCCAAATAATGTAAATAGTACAAGTATTCATAATACCTCATCTCAGAGATATAGAGGCCAAAACGTTGTGAATATGAGAATAAAGATAATGATAACAGTCCGAATAATGTAAATAATGAAAGTAATCATGATACCTCATCTCAGAGACATAGACAGATAATGAAAAACAATCGATCAAATTTCATCATTCCCCGTAAACGCTTGGAAGAGCTGCACAAAATACATTCATCGCCGACTTTACATCGGGGCCAGCACAAAATACATTCTTACATCGGGGGCCAGCACAAAATACATTCATCGTCGACCTTACATCGGGGTCCTGCACAAAATGCATTCATCATCGACTTTACCTCGGGGCCTGCACAAAATACATATAGCGTCAACTTTACATCGGGGGCCTGCACAAAATACATTCATCGTCAACTTTACATCGGGGGTCTGCTCCAAATAAATACATAGTCAACTTTACATCGGGGGCCTGCACAAATACATTTATCGTCAACTTTACATCAGGGGCCGGCACAAATTGCATTCATGGTCAACTTTACATCGGGTGCTTGCTCAAAATACATTCATCATCAACTTTACATCAGGGGCCTGCACAAAATACATTCATCGTCAATGTTATATCGGGGACTTGCTCAAATACATTCATCATTAACTTTACATCGGGGGACGGCACAAAATACATTCATCGTCAATTTTACATCGGGGGGCCTTCACAAAATACCTTCATCGTCAACTTTACATCGCGGGCCTGCTCAAAATATATCCATCATCGACTTTACATCGGGGTCCAGCACAAAATACAGCGAATAAACTGGTAATTGATCGTGCCTAAAAAATTCCGTTTTGCGAAAGTATGACTTTACTCAGCCAATATTTACATTTCAGTTAAAAACACCTCTTTGGGGATACTTTAGTGCATGGGTCACCGAATGTAAGTTCATACGACCCACCGCCGCACTGTGTCACAAATGAGCTAAAATATAATTATTTATATCTAATCTTCAATAGATTGTAGTTAAACTTACTATGTAGAAAAAAATTAAAATAAATGTCATTAAAAATGCCCAAATTTGGCCAATCTGAATTTTGCATCTGACAATAACAAGTTTTAGGAAATCAGTGAAATAAAAAATTCGTCGACTTTTGATATATGATCGCTTTTTTGTGTCAGTACCTGTAATGAAGTTTCTAAGAAAAGTGATTACGAGCCTGCTGCAGGAGATTATGCTTTAACATGCATTGCCATGTTTGAATCGGTTTGAAGAGTGCCCTATATAAAAAGGACTGACTTCGTCGACTTATGTCATATATTTTTCCTGAATGCATTATAAATTTTAAAGAATGTAAAGTGAGCACACCTAACGAGGTTGACTGAGGAGAATTTGACAGCAATTCTCTTGGTTTGGATGCAGTAATTCCAAAGCAAATATTGATTATGTCTTAAAAGGTAAACACCATTTTCATAAATCTCACTAATGTTTTTTGATGTTTAGTTTAGTGCACTGGGGGTGATCTAACCATTTTATTGCTAACATCGGTTTCAACTTTTTGGTAAATAAATATGTTCGTTGTCTTTATTTTTTTTAATCCGTGTATCGTATTGAACAAAATGTTTGTTCAACCCACGCTCGTCATTCTCTGAGTTATCTGCCCCTTTGTGAAAAAAGTTTGGTGACGCCTGCTTTAATGCATTTGTGTCATTTTTTAGCTCAGTAATTTACTCTAAAAGTTTATTCTTGCGGGCCGGCTAATTTTCTGTGAGCAATATAGCTTTTCACAATGATTAATTTTACAGGGCTCCTTTACATTTTATTCATACTAGCAACGTGCATTTAATTATATCATGATTTTTAAACTAGTTACATTGTTCCGACAAAATAGCGTCTATATAATTGAAATCAGGGAAAAAGCTGCAATTGCCTGTCCACTGCGAGACAAATATCTTTTTCAAATATCTCTACAACGACTGGGCCTGTACTTTTCTCTGCTATGTCTTACCAGTAAACTCATTTCTTCACCCTTTGTCCAATCTGTTCTCGCTTCATTTTCTTTTTTTTTTTTGCACCAGTCAATCGTATTTTCCTCCATCTTCTATCATTTCTCTTTTGTTTCTTCTTCACCTAAAGTCAGCCTTTTTTTTCCGTAATAGGAATAAATAGTTCCTTTTATCGTCCGCTTCCTCTTCGGTCTCTCGAACAGGAGTAGAGGTTTATCCCTTGTTTCTTGTTCAGGACTGGATTTCCGGTTCCTTTAAAAGTTTACTTGAACTCTATACTTCTAACATCTCCGAAATTTTATTTAAAACTTATTTTTATTTTATTCCTTCAGTAAAAGATCGCCTATCGTCAGTTTCACACACCACTCTAGTCTTTTGAACAGATTTAGAGATTTATCCCTTGTTTGCTCTTTATCATTGAGTTTCCGGTTCCTTCTAAAGTCTACTTCAACTCTATACTTCTAACGTCTCTCCCTAAACTCTGAAATTCATGCTATCATTAGGTTTCTTGTTCTTTCTAAAGACTTTTTTCTCCTTCAGTTCCACTAGTACCTCTCTTGCATCTTAGAGGCTTTATCGCCTTGCTTGGGGTGAATTGATTAAAAAATCAATGTGTTCTTTAAAATATTACTTGAATATTCATAAAATTGATATTCAGGAATTCTAAAGATTAGAATGAGTCTGTTTTCAAACTCATCTTCATTGCCATATTCACAACGTTTCGGCCACTGTACGCTCCAGCCTTCTTCAGGTGATTGGATCTCTGAGATGTGGTATTATGATTTGTTGCATTATTTGCATTATTCGAACTGTTATCCTCATCTTCATTGCCATATTCACAACGTTTCGGCCGTTGTACGCACCTACCTTCTTCAGGTGATTGGATCTCTGAGATTATGTATTATGATTGCTTGCATTATTTACAGTATTCGGACTGGTATCATCGTCTTTATTGCCATATTCACAACTTTTCGGCCACTGTACGCTCCGGCTTTCTTCAGGTGATTGGATCTCTGACATAATTTATTATGATTACTTGCATTATTTACATTATTCGGACTGGTATCCTCGTCTTTACTGCTATATTCACAACGTTTCGGCCGCTGTACGCTCCGGACTTCTTCAGGCGATTGTAATTTCGAATCGAACCTTTTATCTCGTCCACCGTGGTAGATTGCTCTAATTCCACGTACCATGCCTCTTCCGGATGACTCAGTTTTAACTCAACTCTCCAAGGTTTGGTTCACTATTGGTCTGGTACTGAACTCACAACCCTTTGGGTCTAGTCACTGGATCTAACCAACGCATTTATCAACTGGACCATGTGTCCTTAAGGATATCTGTGCATGAATTTTTGGGACTTTTAAAACTAATGTCTCAGAAACCATATTTTTTTTTACCAGTGCTTATATTGCAATTTTTCTGTTATTATTATTGCATATTTTCCTCAAATTCTTATTATTATTAAGAGAAAAGACCAACAGACTTTTTCATTATTCAATTATATTTTCTAATCATTTTTAGAATCTTCATATTTGAGTTAAATTTGTTTTCTTGCCTCAGCGGGCGACCATGAATTAGTATAGGGAATCCTAGCGTCCTTTTAGCGGTGAAAAAACACTGATTTAAAAAATCAAACAGTTGTCAAATTTTATTGAAACTTTCAGAACTTATGGATTTTATAATTATTTTAGAAACGTTTCTTTTTTAGAAGATCTTAGAAAAAATATTGTTTTTTTTTTACATCTGTTACCCTTCACTTATTTAATTTCATAAACATTTAGAGACATTCATTTTTGTATAGCTTAATTTCTTTTATTAGCTATAAGCAGTAATCTTTGGAGCATTTAAATCATCAATGTTTTTTTCAAAAAAGGACTCCCAGTTACCGAAAATCTGCTCTGAATCAGAATATAAAAAAATCAAGCTGCAATTGTAGTAAGAAAAGCCCTGTGGGTCTATTTTTCCTGTTTGCATCGCAATAGACAAGCAGGTGGCTTTGTATGCAAACGGAAAGGACAAGTGAATATCGATGGTAAAAGATGCAGCTGGTTTTTGGTGCCGAATATTTCTATACATTTTTAAGATTATTGAGTAGTTAAAAATATAGAAAAAATATCGCTGATGTTATATTCGACAAGTAATTTTTACGGATATGTCACATTGTAGAAAAAATTAAATTTCTCAAACACCAGGCTGTCAAGAGAGCACATAAAACATCAGGCTGTCAGGAACACCACATAAAACATCCGAGCTTCGTGTAAAAAATACTTTTCTGCGTTATTTGAAACTAAAAGTGAGTAAATATGTGTTTAAAATTAAATTGCTTAAGTTAATCTTCCTCGATTAAATTATCAGAAATGTATGCTTTATTTTTGAAAGAGAATTACATTGTGCTGAGGGAATTGTAAATATGGCTAAAATCAACAATAAAATTAACTCATTCTAATAAATTTGAATTCGTTTTGAAATACAGCAAAATTGCTTATTGAAAATATTAAATTTAATCTATTAGCTTGAAATTAAAACTTAAAGCTTCAAGAAAGATTTTTTACTATTATAAAATCATTTTAAATTTTAGGTATCGCGTTTCTTTCGAGGTACAGAAATAAAAGATTAGCATATGTATGTATACAAAACAATGTCTCTTTATATGTCTCTGTCAGGTTCTGTGTGTGTGTGTGTGTGTGGAGGTGCGCACGCGCGTGCTCGCACCTGTATTTTCAGGTGATTGTGTGTGTGTAGTTGTTCGATTGTTTCATTTTTATTATTATTTTCACACTATATTTTTATTATTATTACTAAGCTTCAATCTTCAAATCCCGTCACAATAATCTACCACTTCTCAAAACGCTACCACATGCCGCACCCTCCTAACAGGGTCAGTGCTGATCACCGTCTGACCCTGAGGGTACCTTTCCCACTAATTTAGTCAGTGATGCGAACGGCCAATGAGAGGGACAAGGACATTATATTCAGTGACACGTGTGAGCGAGAACCCGCTGTCGTTTATTGGTCGACGACGTTGGCCTCAGTAGATTTCGCCTACTGATATCGAAGCCTGCAGTCGAAGTAAGGAAAGCCCTGTGGGTCCATTGTTCATCCTTGCATCGCGATAGACAAGCAGGTGGCTTTGTATGCAAACGGTGAGAACACGTGCGAATCGAAAGTGGATAGAACTGGTGGTGTGGTGTGGCGAGACGCATCAAGGTTGTATGTGGACGGGTCAGTCGTTCGACGTAGGATCGCCGACGGCCGCCTCACGCATTTTATCTGTTCAAAAACGGGCGGAGTCATGACAGGCGATTCGACAGATCGGAATCGCACATGTCTGTTGGTAGTTTAGTGCCATTCATGGAAAAAAAAAAACGCATTATCAACAAGAATCGTCGAAAATATTATAAAACGAACTCGCACACATGCACACACAGATCTATCTATCTATCTATCTATCTATCTATCTATCTATCTATCTATCTAATTTTTATTATAAGAGATTATAATAAAAACATGTTGAAATCGCTACACAAAAGCTTTCATATTTCAATACTATGATTAGCCTGAAGAGGTAGAATAATATTGAAATATGAAAGCTTTTGTGTAGCGATTTCTAAATGTTTTTATTATAATTTCTTATAATAAAATAATAATGATATATTGCTCTACTTTGTACTGAGCACTTTTTATTAGGGTGGTGCAAAAATAATTTCGTTTTCTAACATATGTTACTATGTGAGAAAACGAAATTATTTTTGCACCAACCTAATAAAAAGGAAATGCTACGGACAGTAGAATTTTACTCCATCTGTTCTTTCTCACATTTGTATATATATATATATATATATATATATATATATATATATATATATTAGTTCTGTTTCATCTTCAAGCAAATTTTGGAATATTAGCTTGTGGATGAAACGGAACTAATGCTTTTAATTTAATTATATAATTAAATTTTTTGAAACATGGTTATTACTGTGTAGCGAAGAATCCATATTTTAAATAAGTTAATTTATAATATATATATGTATATATAAATATATATATGTGTGTGTATCTTATATATAAGATACATATATAATATATATCTTATATATATATATATATATATATATATATATATGAATTGGTATCAAATACAGAACAAATATGGATCAGAATCCGACAGACTGATATGATAAAGAACAAATACGAAATGCTTATAAATGTAACATGTTTCGCTTTTACTGAAGTTTCATCAGAGAATGGGGAATCGAAAAATTTCTAGTATTTTCAGTTTTTGTGTTTGATTTTTCATTGGTTTAGTAGACTTCAGGTGCACTTGACTAGTCAAGCAGCATTCGTGTGTATAATTTATGTGCGTAAGTGTATTATAATACTAGTTTTTCTGTGGATGATAATGTATATATGTGAGTTTCTGTTTTATTTGTCTTGTAGACATTATTTATGTTTGGAAGTTGTCCGCATGTTGATTTGAGGACATTTTGACGTCAACATCGATTTTTTATATATAGCCATTGAAATCAACATTGCATAGTATTTCCCGCCTAAAGAGATAAATAGTCCATGGATGATTTCTCTGTCTACAATATTTATATCAATAAGTGCGTTTTCTTGATATTGGGCATTTACCACTATATTTTAAACACGAGAATAATCTATCTATCCGTAAAGAAATGATATTAAAATATATATACTTACTACCATTTAAGAACATTTTCCAACACACACACATACACACACACTTTATATATATATATATATATATATATATATATATATATATATATATATATATATATATATATATATTTAGGTAGCAATCCTTATTTTATGCATGTTTCATTAAAAACGACAGACAAGGTACTACGGTTAAGCTTTTTATTTAATTTTTTTGTGTTCGAACGAGAGCTTTTTTTTCTGAAAAAACATTTGGACAGTGTGTAAAAACATTTGGGCAGTTTTACACAATATTAACAATATTAACTACGAACAAGGCCACAATGTGCTAACCGTATTCGGAAAGTAAAAACAACCCTACTACGCACTAAGACATACACAAAATGCACAAACTTAATTAAGCTGGAAAATCGAATCATCCTTGATAAGGGCTAAAGGCATAGCCGAAAGCGTTCGGAAATATAAAACAGTTTTTACACACCCTTTGTCCTGAAAAGAAAGCTCTCGTTCGAACACAAGAAAAATTAAATAAAAAGCTTAACCGTAGTACCTTGTCTGTCGTTTTTAATGAAACATGCATATATATATATATATATATATATATATATATATATATATATATATATATATATATATATATATATATGTAAAGTGGACATGACTGTCAACACCAACAGTCTGTTTCATGCTTCTAACCAATCTTGCAACTGATTGGTGTTGACCTAAATGTACAATTTTATATTTACATAGGCTCTATCTCTGATACTGAGCACTTGTACACATCAATATAGCATACCTTAAAACTATATTGTAACATATATATATCTATTTATATCAGGTCATCCCATAAGTTCTGTCCGAATTTTAACTCTTTGTTAAAACGAACGAAATTTAAAGAGTATTTTATAATGTCTTATGGAGCTGAACATTATTTTTATGTTTAGATGCATTTAAACTGATCAAATTTTATTTCAGTGAACAATAAAATTAAATTTTGTTTGATTAAAACCCTGCTAACATGGAATTACCCAAGAATCATTTGAGGCACATAATGCTTTATGAGTTCAAGAAAGGAAACTCAGCAGCCGAAGCGGCTAGAAACATTCACTCAGTTTATGGAGAGGAATGTATGAATGAAAGAACTTGCAGAAGATGGTTTGCAAAATTCAGAGGTGGAGATTTCACCCTTGAAGATGAAGATCGAACCAAACGTCTAGTTGAGTTTGATGAAAAGCTTCTTGAAGCAGCCCTTGAAGAAAATCCTGCTTTATCAGTTGAGGAATTGGCAGTGGTTCTCAGTTCAAACCATACAACTGTTCATCGTCATCTTCAGCAACTTAGAAAAGTTCCTAAACTTGGAAAATGGGTACCTTCTGAATTGTTTGAAAACAACCTCAAATCCCGAATTGACATCTGCTCTTCTCTCTATTCTCGCCAACTTGTTTCATCTTTTTTGGATAGACTTGTGACTGGCGACGAAAAATGGATCTTTTATCGAAATGTAAGCGTCGTAGACAGTGGCTTGGTAAAGGGGAAGGACCCCAGCCACAGCCGAGAAGGGAACTTCATGGACAAAAGGTTCTTCTTTCAATCTGGTTGGATCGCCAAGGAATAATCCACTTTGAATTCTTACCACCTAATGCAACAATTAATGCTCAAATATACTGCCAGCAATTAGAGCGTTTGAACCAATCTTAGACGAATTTTTTCCTGCTCTAGTGAATCGAAAAGAGGTGATGTTTTTTCAGGACAATGCGCGACCCCACCAAGAATCACGTCACAAAAGATCGAAGAACTTTGGGAGAAAATTCCTCATCTACCTTATTCTCCCGATCTTGCTCCTTCAGACTACCATTTGTTTCGTAGCTTACAGAATCATTTGGAAGACACAGTTTTTGTAACACAGGAAGTGGTTAAAACTGACATTTGTGAGTTCTTCGAATCAAAGCCAAAAGAATTTTACAGTAATGGAATTAGTAAGCTTGTTAACAGATGGAAGGAAGTCATAGAAAGTCAGGGAAAATACATTGCTGATTGAATCTGTAATTAAATGTAACATTTGGTCACTTGTTTTCTTTATTCAAAATTCGGACAGAACTTATGGGATGACCTGATATATATATATATATATATATATATATATATATATATATATATATATATATATATACATACATACATATATATATATATATATATATATATATGTATATATATATATATGTATATATATATATATATATATATTTGTATATATATAAATATATATATATATGTATATATATATATATGTATATATATATATATGTATATATATATATATATATATATATATATATATATATATATATATATATATATGATGGACTCTTCCATCTAAGAATAATTTTTACAAGCTGGGAGAGTCCATCATACATAAAATAAGGAGTTACTTTGAAGGGAATTACCATGTTTCAAAAACAGAAACTAAAAATTTAAATTTAGTTATAAAATTAAATTCAAATTTCTAGTTCTGTTTCATTCTCAAGCGATTTTTAGAATATGTCTTCCATATGACAAGATACAAGAGAGTCCATCATACATAAAATAGGATGTTAATTTTCAATCTCCCTATATATACATATATATATATATATATATATATATATATATATATATATATATATATATATATATATATATATAACTACGTTCACAATTCCTACTATCATCTCTAAACTAGATCCCCACAGAGCATGTGGACCTGCCTAGCCGTTTATTGCTATACTGCTTGTTGAAAATCCTCTTCTGTAATTCCAGTCTTTAAAAACTCAGATAACTTCTAGCTATCGGTCTATTAGATTTCTACCTCTTTTCGCAAGTTGCTAGAGGCTCTAATTACCTCTGAATTGGTTAAACACCTTACATTGCAGGATCTTCTTTAAGAAAAACAATATGCCTTTTGCTTCTCTAGGTCAACTGCTGATATATTAATGATTTTTGCTGAAAGTGACTATCAAGCTTTTAAGAAGAATGGTGAAGTTCAGGATGTTGTTTTAGATGTCTCGAAGGCATTTGACAGGATTTGCATTCTTCATTTCTTCCCGAGATGAAAGGTTATGGCATTTCTAGACGGATTTTTAACTTGTTCAATCTTATCAATCGCGAAATGAAAGTTGTGTTTAATGGCCACTCTTCTAGATCTTTTTGCATTAATGCAGGTGTTCCCCCAGAGCTCTATCCTTGGATCTACGTTGTTTCTAATTTTCATAAATGACCTTCCTGATGCCGTCAGTTCTCAAATCGGTATCTATGCTGATGACACAACTATTTACTCTTGTCTTAATAGTAAATCTGATAGACTCGATAAAGTCAAATTGGCATTTGACCTCAAAAATCATCTATTGCTAGTAAATTAAAATGTTTTGCTTATAAATTCTTGGCGAACTTTTAAACTGATTCAGTCTTTCTTTTGAAATGAATGTAGTCTTGAACGGCCACTCTTCTAGATCTTTTTGCATTAATGCAGGTGTTCCGAAGGGCTCTATCCTTGAACCTATGATGATTCTAATTTTCATAAATGACCTTCCTGATGTCGTTAGGTCTCAAATCCTGACGACTGCGATACGGGTAGAATTGATTCAAATACGGGTATATTTTACTTTTTCAAATTACCTTTCAAGTTTCTCGTTCCGCATGATTTGTTTCAATTTTGTTCTCTCCGTGTATAGCTCTAAAAGCTAATGTTGTAAGCTTACACGCTTCCATCTGTAATACAAATCTTTTATTCCATGGTCTTTAAAGATCTATATAACCATGCCCCCTACAAAATATCTATGAATCTCCATGACTTCTGTGGAAATATAGGGGAGTGATTAGCTGTTGTTTTCTCCACAGTTTACAATTCGAAGACACTGGTTTCTACGTAAAGCTATATTACTCAGTCTACTCTTCTATTTTACTTATATCATGTGTGAGAAGAAGAAATGCATATTTTTGTTCCACGGGCATTTGTGTCAAAGTGAACGTAAATTTTTGAAATGATTAAGTCTTTCTTATCAAATTGCAGTATGAAAGTTGTCTTGAATGGCCACTCCTCTAGATTTTTTTGCATTAATGCAGGTGTTCCCAAGGGCTCTATCCTTGGACCTATGTTGTTCTTAATTTTTATCAACGACTTCCTATTTATTCCCGTCTTAATGGTAATTCATATCGACTCGAAGAGGTCATAATGGCAGCTGACCTAACAATTGACCTATACTCTGGTGTTAACTGGAGCAAGAAATAGACTCTATAACGAAACTGTTCTCTTTTAACCGTTTTATAGAACCTATTCAACCGTCTACTGCTAACCTTTCTGCTAATATTAATCTTCAGGAGAATTACCCATTGAGGTCTAGAACTAACGGTTTCTACAGGCATGAAACGGAAAGATTGTAATTAATCATTTGATAAATCTGTTGCTAGGTAATGTGATTGTGTCGTGCTAGAAAAGTTTCGCCAAAATCTATCTTACACATTTATAAGTCTACCATTTGGCTATGCTTTGAATATTTCAATCATGTCTGGTCAGGTGCTTCTGCTATATATTTAGATATACTTCATAAAACTGACAGAAGAATCTGCAATGTTATTGGTCCTGGCTTGATATCTTGGCTTCAGACACTTTCCTACAGTCGTCACCTAGTCTTTTGTGCCTTTGTTTTTATAATTTCATGTGAATTGTTTTGGTGACCTTTCCTCTTTGGTAATCTTTGGTGAACTTTCCTCTTTGATTTTATGAATTTAAGCGCACTATATTGGCAGTGCTAGATTGACATCATTTTATAGTTGAAATGGCTAGATGTAACCGTAAGTTCTATGCTAACAGTGTCTTCTATCGCACTTCTGGCTTGTGGAACTCTCTTCCGGCTTCTTACCTCCCAGTCAGCTTTGATCTTCTAAAATTTAAATGCAATCTCAATCGTTGTCTTTTGTCTTCATAATTTCTGTACTTTAGCATTGTCGCTCCTTAATGTTTTTCTCATATTCTTTCACATTCAGTAACTCCCCACTCCCGGCGGGTTAGTGGCTTTATTTCCTTGCTTGGGCCGAAATGATTAATCTCTCTCTCTCTCTCCCTCGATATATATATATATATTGTGTGCATGTGTCAAATGTCTTTTTGCAAGACCATAAATGCAATAAAATTTGTGAGAAAAGGATTAACTTAAAACAAGAGTAATTCATTTCTGTTTAGAAACATGTAAAAATTATATCACTTAGCCCCCTTCATATTTTACACACACACACACACACACATACACACACATATATAATTTATTCGAAAATTATAGCATAAATATGTTATAAAATCATTACAAAAATAGCCGTTTTGTTTCAACACTTCTTGTGTCCTATCAAGTGATGGTGTTGAATATATATATATATATATATATATATATATATATATATATATATAGAGAGAGAGAGAGAGAGAGAGAGAGAGTGTCTCAAAATAATGAATACACTATTTAAATCTTAATAGTTAATAATATGTTACCATGACGTGACAACTTATGTGGATGAAAATATGCAAAACAGAGGATTGGAAGAAGAGGTACAATTGAATACCCAGCTACATCACCAAATTTGACACCCTTGGATTTCTTTTTGTTGGGGTTTCTAAAAGACAAAATTTACAGCAGAAAACCTGAAACAATTGCTGAAATGAGAGTAGCAATTGAAGAAGAATGTGCTCAAATACCAGAGGAAATAATACTGGACGTTTGTAGGTCTATTTCTTCAAGATATAAAAAGTGTATTGAACAGAACGGCAACCACTTTGAGCATTTGATATGAACTCATTATTATATGAACATTCTGCCATTGCCCCAAGTAGCTTTTATCTTATTATGGTTAATTTTCTATCTTTTTTGTATATTTTACTCTCAAATTCTTTAAATGTGTATTCTTTCTTTTGTATTAATCTTATTTACAATTCAAAATACATAAATTGAATAAGTTATAACGATTCAAAGAGTGTATACATTATTTTGGGACACCCTATATATATATATATATATATATATATATATATATATATATATATATATATATATTGTATATTCTTTTCTAATACTCAGATATCTGAAAGCTGTTTTTTATTGTGAATCATTTAGTTGTTTCTTCCAGTTTTGATGTTGTCGCAAATATGACAAGTGATATGTCCCCAAATCACCTGAGACACAAAGAATAATTTTCTGTTTCTTTGTTTTTGTATTTCGGGAAGAGACGTCAAGCCGATGAAAGGATGTCAAGCGTTTTTGAAGATTTCTACGTGCTTCGATAAACACAGCAACCATTTTGAAAACAAAAAGAAGCTAATCTTCCTAAAAGGACCATGAGATAAAGACGTCACTCCATATATGCGTACCGCAATGTGTTTGCTTGTTTGTTGTGTATATATATTTAGTGTGTGTATATATACATACATACATACATACATACATATATATATATATATATATATATATATATATATATATATATATATATATATGTATTCATATACATATCACAATATATTCGCGTGCGCATACTCACACACTCATATATATGGATAATAAATGATATACTCAAATACTAATGTAAGTTAACACCTAAATAATCTAAAAGCTTAAAATATAAAATAAATCTAGCACTCAAAGCCAAAATCGACAGAGCTTAAACAGAATATATTATAAAATATATAATAAAAATATAATATAACAATATTAAAAATTATAATGCAATAATAATAAAAGGTGTTCCAATGACGTGAACCGATTTTAAATGCGGATTAAGTTTAAGCGTCTTATGATTTTTTTCTTTCAGATTTGGCGGATATTTGGGCGATATTATTTTTCGCACATAATTGCCATGACTTGAATAACATGAGCCAACAGAGGAATAAATAGATTTTCACCATTAACACTGATTTATACGCTGCTGACTTTGATCCGTCTTAATGAAACACCTATTAAATATAGTAATATAATAATGTGAAATATAATAATATAATATGAAATATAATATGAAATATTATATTAAATATAATATTAAATATAATATTAAATATAATAATATAATAGTATTAAATCTGATATTAAATATAGTAATACAATTATATTAAATATAATACTAGGTATCGTAATATAATAATATTAAATATTATAATATATAATAATATTAAACAAGCAATCTCTTAGTTTCCTGCTGAAACTGTGTAGAGAATTTCCATTATTAGTTTAATATTATTGTATTTATGATATGATTATTATAATATATTATTAATTAATTGATTAATTAATTAAAGAATATCAAACATTTAAAATCCCATAGGCAATAACTTTTATTTTCTAAATATTACCTATGGGATTTTAAGTGGCTGATACTCTTTAACTACTAATAATTTTGGTCAGTCTTTTGACAGAGCTCTCATTGGATTTATATCCTCCTGGCAATTCCATACGGATTACCATATTGTATCATCTCTCTCTCTATATATATATATATCTGCCAAACAATATATATATATATATATATATATATATATATATATATATATATATATATATATATATCTGCCAAACAATTTCTTCCAGTTTGTCATGTTTTTCTACATGGTGTTTGTTTATACATAAATTATACAAAATTATATATATATATATATATATATATATATATATATATATATATATATATATATTACAATATCTACATATATATATATATATATATATATATATATATATATATATATATATATATATATATATATATATATATCTACAATATTAGTACAAAAGATATAATGATAAACTCTATCCAACCGCAAAGGCGCGTTTGATCAGGAGATTAGAAGTTTTGATGAGCATGCAAACACCACTCAATCGCTGTTCTTCCTGTGTTCACCCTGACCCGGGCTGGTAGCAACTGTTAGGGCCCCATGCTATGGAAAGATAGTGAACTTCAAACTAAAACAAAATACTATGAAAGTATAAAATATCTATTTATAATAAAATGAACTACAATATGTTTTATAGCAAAATGACTAACAATACATTTTATCCGTAGTGGAAGGCATGTAATTGCTTTAAAAATATATTTAGTTGAAGCCATAAAATTGTATTCAAAATATTTAGATTTCAGCATAGGGGTTGATATGCCGCTAAATAAAATCAACCTCACAACCAACATGAAAGAAATCTTTCATGGCATTAATCCATATAATATCCTACAATTTCTTAAAGAAATCAAACTGTATTCCCAAATATAACTTAAAGAAACTACAACTTAAAACACTCATATCATTGCCTCTAGTAATTATGTCCACACAAACAAGTATATGCACAAAAGCTGACTATCATCTACCATGGATTCAATTGTGAAAGCAGAATAACATCATATTTTTATTACTTCAAAGTTCCCAAGAAAGTTAAATTTCGCCATTAACTCATCTAGAAGTTGATATGCCGTTAAACAAACAAAACAAGGAAACTAGCCCAAAACTTTCTCCTAAATGATGTTGACTGACTTTTTCTATCAAAGATCCAATCTGTCATTCAACCATCAAGTCCATCCAATGTAGCCCTACATTCATCACTAAAGTTTACTGTTGAGAAATCAGTTTTCATGTACTTCTTCACCCAATTTACACACTTTTTGGCTATATTTATTTAAAAGTGATAGTTTGGTTTTCATACAATTAGCCAATTTTCGTAATATTCTGCTTTTTTTTTTCTCTCTGTTTATTTTCGCAACCCCAGCTTCTTCTAATATGGAACATGCTTGTCAAACTAATTTAATGCCTATTAACCTTTTGATATTTTAAATCCCATAATATTGTTATTAACCAATCACTGTTTCAGGATTTATGATAATTAAACCATGAAAATGTAATATCTGCTTTTGTTCGTTTTACGAGAGCCGATCGAAAGATGCAAAATCGAAGGTTGTTCATAATATTTTAAATAAATACATATAATAGTATTGTTATTGATACTTATTTTTTTATTTCAGATATATATTATGAGATATAAATATATCTCTCTTTATATATATATATATATATATATATATTATGAGATATAAATATATCTCTCTTTATATATATATATATATATATTATTAGATATATATATATATTATGAGATATAAATATATCTCTCTTTATATATATATATATATATTATTAGATATATATATATATATTATGAGATATAAATATATCTCTCTTTATATATATATATATATTATTAGATATATATATATATTATGAGATATAAATATATCTCTCTTTATATATATATATATATATATATATATATATATATATATATATATATATATATTATTAGATATATATTGTTTTGCAAATTAATTGGACCAAAACGAATAATTCCGTTATTATTTACTTTTTTTTCGTATTTTTCCAATGAAATATGACCGAGTGCACTTGTTAGTACTTTTTATGTCCATTCCACGAAATCGTTCCTTGCAGATTGACCACAGATTCTCGATTGGATTTAAATAAGGAGAGTTTCCTGACCAATCTATAGTACTTCGTAGGACAACTAATCGACAGTCTAGACATTAGTGTCTGGGCGTGATAAAAATCACGGATGACGCAATATTTTTCAAAGCCAAACAAATTTCATCACACACCCCGAGAATAGATTCATATTACTGCCCACCACAGTAAATGATCTAATCTGCGGAAAAAAATAGAAATTGATTACAGCCTGCCACTCCAGTGGATCTAAAAGTGACCGTATGGTGAAAGAAAGGAAAATAAAGCAGTTGTTTCAATTAATTTGCACAAGGGTGTATAAACTCAAAAGGGGAGCAACATGTTTTAAATCTGTTTTGTGATGGAAACACAACGTTGGAAATAGTGATGAAGTTTAACTGAGATAACACGTCAATAAAAGAGGAAATTAAAGCATTCGCAAAATAAAAGCAACAAAAAAAAATTGATTTTATCAATGTCATAAAAAATGACTTGATAAAAATGGTAACAAAAAAGAGAGTTTATTGTCCATCAAGAAAATATTTGAAGTTTTGAAAATATAAACAGAAAAATTTAGAATATTAAAAACACTGTCTAAAGACAGGAAAGCAACTAAGCTATCATCTTTAAGTAAAAATCACAAAGAGAAATTTGTATATGAAAGCGTACGTCTCAACAGTATTTTATCAATGAATGTAGAGCTACATTGGATGGACCTGATGGCTGAGCTGGAGTTCGGCTCTTTCATGGAAATAGTCATGGAAATAGTCAGCCATCACAGCTTAGAAGGCGACATTCTTAAGCTGGACAAATCTTTCACGCTATTATTTTAGGCAATAATTATGCTAATGGTAATATTATCCGTTTCCTTATAAGGAAACATTCGGCATTCGTCGACCGAGCAGCCAATGCTACTGTCGGTTGAAATTGATAACATTTTCTTCTTCAATTTTTCAGTAAAACTAGATTTATCAAGCCCACTGTTATCGGATTTTCAGTATTGATGGGAGTTTCTTTGCTAACATTGTGTATGAAGTATTGTGAAACACTAACGTCTTATGTCATTCGCGTTACATATGCTGTCCATTTTAGTTGTTGCTGCTGTTGAAAGTCCCCAGTTCATGTGGCTTCTGTTATTTTGCACAGTTCTTTGTTTGTGATTCTGCAGCGCCAATCCACAACGTTGGATCTGAGAAATCGGTTGCATACAGCTGATAGTTTTGATATTTTTGAACGAGTTGATGTCATGCACTATATCCACATGAAAATCACGATCGGACAAAAGCTATTTAACAATATGACCCGACTTCTTAGGTTAATATTTTGGTTTTGTATCAGCTTGCGGTATTGTGGGAAACTATATCTGGTGCAGCTTATTCTATATTCAATTTCCTTATCTATCTAAATTTGTTAAAACTGATCCATAGACTGAAGTATTTGAAGGTTTTAGTATTTATTAAAATGGGCAGCCCCAGCAGTGTATGTAAAGAAAACAAACGTGTTTGTGCTAATTATTCGACAGGATAAAACAAATACTTAGAACGCCATAACTACCCATTACCAAGTCTAGAAGAAATTTTTGCAAATTTAAACATTGAAAAATCTTTTCGAAGTTGGATCTTTCTGAAGCTTATTTGCAATTCCAGGTTGAAGACGAATGTCAGAGTTAATAACTATAAATACGTACAAGGGATTGTATAAGTTCAACCGATTTCCTTTCGGGATAAAAGTGGCTCCAACTATATTTCAACAAGCTATGGATACTATGCTTGCAGAGTGTGACTTCAAAGTGGCTTTATCTGGTTGATATATTAATTAAAAGTGTATCTAAGAATACGGATTCAAACTCAGTGAGGAAAAGTGCGAATTTGTTTTTACCTAAAATCAAGTACCTGGAACAAATTGACAAAAATGATCGTCAACCGGATCCGTCGAGGGCAAGTGCAATTAATAATACGCCTCCTCCAACAAACGTTACTAGATTACAAGCATCTCTAGGACTAGCAAACTATTATCAAATCTGTATACCTAATATGAAGAATTTAAGAGTTTCACTGAACAATTTGATTAAAAATGGTGTAAAGTGGAACTGGACTGATAAGTGTCAGAAGACGTTTGAAGAAATCAAGAAAATTCTAATGTCAGATTTATCATTAGTGTATGATGCAAAAATATAATATAACCCCTAGGGACGAGTTATAAGAGAAACATACAGTCACCCCACCCGTGTTTGGCTAACATTTTCAGCATCACGATGTAAGCAGAAACATTGATCCTAACGCATTGCTGGATGAGCCCGGTAGCTCACGACCCCCAGAGGCATCAGAGATGACATGAGATTGGTGTTCATCGCTCTGGATTAGCCCAGAGTCCTCTGTCTTTCTTCTTTGCTCATTTGGTAACTTTCAAAAGAATTACTTATCTCCGAAACTCTCTGGTTGACGGCTAGTTCAACGAGCAAGGTTTTTAAATTTTCTGTGTCATATTGAGAAGCTGTTTGTACCCAATATAGAGAAATGTGAATTTAAAAATTTGGCAATTGCCATGTAATATTGCGTTCGTTCGCCTTTCATTTGCGACCCTCTATATATGTCGTCTCAAATGGGTACGTGGCCGATTATGATCAGGTGGCCGATTATGGGCTTAGTGGTTAGAACGTTTACATTCGGACCATGAGACCCGGGTTCGAATCTCACCCTGGTCGATTTGTCAGGAAGGAGACTTCTTGATATTATCGGACTGGAGGGGGGTCGATCCTAGCGTGCGGCACCTTTAGACAGCATACCGAAAAGCATACCACGGGTATGTGAGTGAAGTTAACAGCTTTGCAGGTACGAAGTCACAAGTCATCGTGGCCGAGGGTTTGAGCGTGATTGCCTTGTTGATCACGCTAGAAACTGCAACCAAAGTCTGCCCAGCATAGTTGAAGTATAAAACACAGGTAGGTTCTGTGGGTGTTGAATAAACACAAATGTGCCTGTGTAAGCGACTGCAATAGGGATTGGTTAGCCGCCCTAGTAGATGGGTATCATCAAATATGAGTGGCCAGCTTCACCCCAAGCAAGGCAAAAAAGCCTCTAAAAACAAGGTGGTTATTAAGTGTGAGAGAATATGAGAAAAACGTTATTAAGAAGAGAGAAAAATAAAATACAGAAGATAACGATTGATATTAAATTTAATTATTTGAAAGTCAAAGATGTCTGGGAAGCTAGAAGCCGGAAAAAAGTTCTATAAACGCGAAGCTACTATTTGTATGTTTTTGGGTTGCTGAAAGGTTTCACAACTGATCAAGAGGGAATAGAAAAAATATATTATTGTTTACACAATTACACAGATTTTCGAAACATGGTTTGGCCGAGAACTTTTCAGTAGTTCTTCTTATATATAATTTAGTGTAAGCCTGATAGAGAGAAACATAATATAAGTGCAATGATGCACTTATCTGTATGCAATAAATGAATGTTAAAGACAAAGTGCACGTCAGGAGACTGCAGGAATATCAATAAATCAATTCTATATCTGAAAATGAATCGTCAAGTTCTTTCGTGTTTTGTTTTTTGTTTGTTTTGTAAACAAATCCGCTGCACTTTATTAAGAAATGGATTCTTAATGCATCTGTAAAAAGCCGAACAGAAAGAAAAAAAAAAAACGAAACATAAATTTACGGCTAAAAGAAACTAGGGAAAAGAAACAATTCGACAAGGAAATATTCAAAATTATGAAAGAATTCTTATAAAAACAACACTTGAAATAAACAATTTGAAATATCATTCTCGTGTTATTCAACTCGAAATAATATATATATATATATATATATATATATATATATATATATATATATATATATATATATATATATATATATTCCTTTCTATCGCTTCCAGAGATTTTGTATATTCTCTTCCTATCGTTTACAAAGATTATATATATATATATATATATGTAAATATACCCTTTTTATCGCTTACAGTGATTATATATATATATATATATATATATATATATATATATATATATATTCCCTTTCTATCGCTTACAGATATATATATATATATATATATATATATATATATATATATATATATATATATTCCTTTCTATCACTTCCAGAGATTTTGTATATTCCCTTTCTATCGTTTACAGAGATTATATATATATATATATATATATATAAATACACACACACACACACACATATATATATATATATATATATCCCCTTTTTATCGCTTACAGTGATTATATATATACATATATTCCCTTTCTATTGCTTATATATATATATATATATATATATATATATATATATATATATATATATATATACCCTTTACTTGGCTTAAAGAGATTGTACCTACTTTTGTATTTATTCTTGTTTATATCTTATGAAGAGCCACAATTGTTTCAACTTGAGTTGGCTTCGCTTGACGATTATAAACATGGAATTTATTTTCTCGCTTATTTCTGTATTTTAAATTTGGACTTGATATTTTTGTGTCGTGCTCAGAGAGAGAGAGAGAGAGAGAGAGAGAGAAAACAATAACTATTCAGAAATCTGGAGTGGGCTCTCTAAAAGGGATTTTTTTGTATTGCTTCCAAAATACAAGGGAGACAAAGAATCAACACAGTGTAAGTTAATAACAATTCATTTGTTCACAACTTCCATGAAAAACACTGTTCAAAAACCGGAAACGAAATCTTTTCATATTAGGTACGCATAAAATACATAATACAATGTCTTTTTTTTATGGGGTTCAGACAAAAATGAAAAGATATATGTCTATTGTTTCTTCGGTCTTAGTGAGAACACTCATTCTATCCTAATTACCAACCATTTTCTGGGCGATGGAGTTGTTCTGTCTTTAGGGACAGTTTTCCGGTCACCAGATATACGATTTAATAAAAAACAAATTATCACTCCTTGAATGCTATCACACAGAGAGTGTGATTAGTTGAGCATTGTAAAGCCTATTGTGTAAGTTTTTCATTAGTAATTTATTTATTAACTTTGTTTGACACATGTCTATAAACTAATGAGAATTGGATGACAAAAGCGAGAAGAAGCGGCTTCTTTTGACAATCCCGAGTCTTAGCTCAACACCGCAATTTCAGAATTTCATAGAACAAAGTCTCAAGTTGTCTGCAAATGGAATGGAACTATCAGAAGAGTTTGAGAAACACTTTGATTCTTTTAAGAGCCTTCCGTTGTTTAAATTAGGTTGGTGTATCAATTTATAGAAGCTTACTTTTGCAATTTTTTTTGCTTTCTTTTAAGGCATATAAATTGTTTTCCGGTTATTTAATGACTAATTCTCTCTTTTTAATAAACAATGGATAGATTTGGTTATAATGAGAGCCAAAAAGGTAGACACGGATTTGGTTTACATGAGTTTAGAAAGAAAAATAGATACAGGTCCGGTTTGAATGAGAGTCAAAAACAGTAGATTTAGTCCCGGTTTGAATGAGAGTCAAAAACGGTAGATATGAGCCCGGTTTGAATGAGAGTTAAGAACAGTAGATTTAGACCCGGTTTGAATGAGTCAAAAACGGTAGATTTTGGCCGGGTTTGAATGAGTAAAAAATGGTAGATTTTGGCCCGGTTTGAATGAGATTCAAAACCAGTAGATTTATCCATGGTGTGAATGAGAATCAAAAACGGTAGATTTAGGTTCGGTTTGAATGAGAGTCAAAAACGGTAGATTTTAGCCCGGTTTGAATGAGTCAAAAACGGTAGATTTAGGCCCGGTTTGAAAGAGAATGGGAAAAAGGTAGATATAAGGTACGGTATGGATGAGAGTCAAGAAAGGTAGATTTAGGTTCGATTTGAATGAGAGTCAAAAACGGTAGATATGGGGCTAGTTTGAATGAGAGTCAAAAACGGTAGATTTAGGCCCGGTTTGAATGAGTCAAAAATGGTCGATTTTGGCCCGGTTTGAATGAGATTCAAAACCAGTAGATTTAGGCATGGTGTGAATGAGAAACAAAAACGGTAGATTTAGGACCGGTTTGAATGAGAGTCAAAAATGGTAGATTTGGGCCCGGTGTGAATGAGAATGGGAAAAAGTTAGATATAAGGTACGGTTTGGATGAGAGTCAAGAAAGGTAGATATTGGCCTGGTGTGAATGAGGATTAAAAAATTTAGTTATAGGTACGGTTTGTATGAAAGTCTAAAAGGGTAGATATAGGCCTGGTTTCAATAAAGGTAGATATAAACCTGGTTTAAATCAGAGTAAAAAAAGATAGACTTAGGTCCGATTTTACACGAGATTCAATAAATTTAGTCTTAGGTCCGGTTTTTCCGAGAGTCAAAAAATTAGAGATAAATCGGTTTTGCTCGAGAGTCAAAACGTTAGATAAAAATGTCAACAACTTTTGTTGCGGGTTTACAGCGCTGAATCCGGCCCGCATATTCTTCAGCACAACCGATGAAGCGTGCGTAATTTAAAGTAAATCTTCACCACACGTTCTCTGCAAAATCGTTGCACTGCGTTCAAAACAAGAAAATCATCTTAGAATTCATAAAATTTAGAAGTTTTCTTTTCTGCTAGCATGAGGTCACCGAAAACCCAAAATAGCGACTGACTAATGACGGTATATATATATATATATATATATATATATATATATATATATATATATATATATATATATATATATTCATACATGTTTCATTAAATAATATAAACAAGTGTTGTCTATTTATTTTATGTAAATTCTTTTCATACCGTCTGATAAGTTTAATAATGTATGAATGAAAAATGCTGCCTAAATACACACAATATATATATATATATATATATATATATTTATTTATTTTTATAAGTATATATATATATATTGTAAGTATATATAATTTATATATATATTTATACATATATTTATATATATATATATTTTATATATATAAATTTTATTTATATATTTATATATATCTATTTATATATATATATTTATATATATATTTATATATATATTATACATATATTTATGTATATATAAATATATATATATATTTTATATATATATATTTATATATTATATATATTTCTTTATATATATATATATAAATATATATATATTATATATACATATATTTACATATATATATATATATTTATATATATATATATATTTATATATATATATTTATATATATATGCTTATATATACACATTTATGTATATATATTTATATCTATCTATCTATCTATCTATCTATCTATCTATATATATATATATATATATATATATATATATATATTCACTACTTATGAAACATATATATATATATATATTCACTTACTTTGAAACAAAAAATTTAAATGAATCTTTAATTCAAAAATTGGTTGTAAACAAGGAAAGAAAATATTTGTATTTATTCAGGGAGCTAAACATTAGAATTTTAGCCGTTTTTAAACAAATGAAACATGGTAAAACTGAATAAAATTTCACAGATGTTGACAGAAATAAAATTCATGTTTTTGCATGAATGAAAAACAAAATGGTTAAAAATTGAAATCAAAATGGAGTTTTTTTCTTAAATAATTCTTCCTGTAATGCGGCAGAATAAACAACATTTTTTTTTGAGAAAATATAAATAAATTTCTTCCATTTCCAACTCTTGAACAACAGGCAACATATAATTGATCAAGAGAAAGGTTGCATAAGGTGAAGTCCAGTAACTTTTGTAAAAAAGCACCTAATTATGGATGCTAGATATATAAACTGGTAAATGTTTAACTTAGAAAAATAACCTGGTAATTTTTGTAGGAAAAAATAGTTGTTTTTTTTTATGGGAATAATGTTCTCTATTTACGAAATATTGAAAAGGTTGTGAACGATCAATATATTTGTTCAAAGATTATCACTGTAAAGACAGAAGAAATGAATTAGTCGGATGTGGCGGGGGGCAAGGAAAGTTTTACAATTTGAAGGCTTGTTGGAGGCCAAGTAAAATGTCAATTTCAAACACTTTTCTATCCGATATAAGAAAATATTCCTAAACAGAACTGTTTTTTTATATAAAAATCAAAACAATTCTCGAATAAAAGAGAACAGTAATCAAGAACAGTTAATTAATGAAATATACTTTTTAAAATTCAATATGCAAATTAATTAAATTCCTCCTTGGTAGGGGGGTGTACGCATTCGGATACTTACTGGCACAGGGCTCCTGACTCAGTGGGTGGGGGGTCAACTAAATCTCAATTCCTCCTTGCAGGGATTTCTAATGCATGGCTTATCATCTCTCAGTTGCGTCTCTGTCTTTGGGTAGAGTGCGCTCAGGAGATTCTCTGTCAGAGGACGGAGGGGCAACTGAGAAAATTATACTGAAGAGGTGCCCAGCCCTGGGGAACAGCTACCCGAGGCCGTGCCCTTCCATTGCACCAGAGGGAGGGATCAGTGCTCGCATTGAGGCCAGCGCAACCGTCGATTGCGGGTTCTGAGGGGAATTTTTCTTCCTGTCCCGGGTGTAACCGCTCGGGTCCCCACCTAAAAATAGACCTTGTGTTACATCTCGTCCTAGTGGGGGGCACAGAATAAATACCGTGTGTAAATTTCTATGAAACTGAATTTCTGCCTTTTAACCCCGGAAATCGTGGGAGAATTGAGCTCCAATTTCGAATTTATTCATATAGATAATTTAAATCTTAACTGCATAAATTCATGTTCATCTCTGTTCAGTAATAGATTGATCATTCAGGTAGAATGAGAAGTTCTTCTGCACACCTTGTTATTCAGAAGTCTCAATTTCAGACTTTCGTTTCCGGCTTCATTTCTTCTCCTGTCAGTGGTTCCAAAGAATTCAAGATATCAAAATATTTCTCTTAAAATCAAAAAGTAATTATTCGTTTGAATATAACATGAAGTCAGAAAAAGAAAAAAAGTCTCAATAATGATGCTATGAATTTTGTATGAATATAACATTTCATTTGGTAAAACAACTAGTTTTAATATGGTACAGCATATAGCAAAAGTGGCTCAACTATTTCACTAAATATCTTGAAAATTTAAAAATTGAATTCTAAGATATATTTTCACGGAATACACTGTATTTCTTCCGTTTGTCAAGAAAAGATGGAACCAGTTGTTCTGAGATTAAGTTGCTTAGAAATACAACGATCATTCAGTGATAGACATTTTTTAAAAAAATCATCTCACCCT
>OZ010587.1:108121395-108126395 GCA_963932145.1 Acanthosepion lycidas | reverse complement strand
GCTTTAATTCTGTGTATATATACTTTTTGCAAAATAAAAACTTTATATTTGCCTTGAAAAAGTCCATCAAAGGATGAAAGGCGTCGGCTAAGAAAAGTTTTCCTTCTTGTTTTTAAGGTGTGTCTAATTTTTAATGTAATATCTCTTTAGGTAGTATGTGATAATGGCTCTCTACAGCTTCCGTTTCTTTATTATTTGTGAATTACTATGAATTCTTGGGAAAGACAATGGAATTGTTTCTTTTTGGCTTCTCCACAGTTTTGCATTCAGAGTTCTTCTCGTAGTGTGGGTGCCAATCAAGGCTAGGCAGGCCAATGTACAATACCATGTAACTCGAGGGGGTGTGTGGACGGAATAATTGGATTCTATGCATTTCCCAAGGCCGTTAACGTGAAGTGAATGTAACAAAATAGTCCGGAAGTAGACCTCGACTGTTAGATTCCACTCATAAATATATTTCAGGCGAACTGAAAGTCATGGTAAATTATGGAAGATGCGAAATGATAAAATTTAATGTCTTATGTCGAAAGTGAATAAATGTAATTGTTGATTTTTTTTTAATGTAATTTAATTATTATTTACTAGATTTAACCCGTGAAAATTTCACGGTTTTCCAATTTGAAATTTTTGATGAATTTTAATTCTTTATTTAATGATTGAATAAGCTCATGGCGAGTTCTTTGACAATAAAATGTCGAAGAAATTCCCCTGTTTCATCGTTAAAGATATAGACAAAATATTGAAATAACAATTATAAATATGAATGTCGGTCGTTATTTTAAGAAGTAAGGATGAAAAGATCTGAAATTGATAACTTTTTCCTTTCACTGAAACAGCAGTTAAACACCTCTATCTCCCCGTCTTTCTTTCATCTTCTCACTGAAACCAAGTGGCGTTTTTGATGTCTTTTGTCTTCTCACGTGATCAAAACTGAATAGCCCATTATTAAGGGTTAGAAGGCGACGTTAAACATTTCTATTTTTCTTTCTTTCTTTTTTTCACTGAAACCAAGTAGTGTCTCTGAGTTGTCTTTCGTTTTTCCCACACGATCAAGACGAAATAGGCCATTATTTATGGAGGTGGCAGGGTGTAGCGGTCGTGTGAACTAACGAAGGGAGGGAACAAGCAAAATTATTTATTACTAGCTGAATTACCCGCGCCTTGCTGCCTATTACACATTTTTTATAAGAAAATTATGATTGATTTTAAATAATTTTCATAATTTGTGGAGAAAAATGATTGATTTCAATGACCTTGCCAATGTGACCTCCATCTTCTGGCTTTCTCCCTCCATATTTTGAATAGGAGTCATTCCCTTGTTCAAATTTAAATCAAAGGGGAAAAAGGTCAGTGGAGGGCTTGTACAAAAACAGCTTGATCTGACCTCTTTGATATGTATTTGATGCAATACTTAATAAATATGAAATTTAGTCATTAAGTTAAGAAGTAAGGGGTACAATTAAAAAGATTTGTAATTGAAACCTTTTCCATTTCACTGAAGCAGAAGTTAAACACTTCTGTTTCACCTAATTTCTTTTATTTTCTCACTGAAACCAAGTGGCATCTTTGTTTTTTTACGTTACCAAAACAGAATAGTTCATTATTCATGAGGTATTGGCTGTGAGTAAATGTTGGGCGAACTAACACAATTATTATATGAGGTTATTTTAGTTTGAGAAATTAATTTAAATAGTGTACATAATACTTCATCTCAGGAATATAGACTGATATTGAAAGGCCGAAACGTTGTAATAAATATGGCAACAAAGATGAAGGCAATAGTCCGAATAATATAAATAGTGTACATAATACCTCATCTCAGAAATATAGACAGATACTGAAAGGCCGAAACGTTGTAATAAATATGGCAACAAAGATGAGGACAATTGTCCGAATAATGTAAATAGTGTACATAATACCTCATCTCAGAAATATAGACAGATACTGAAAGGCTGAAACGTTGTAATAAATATGGCGACAAAGATGAGGACAATTGTCCGAATAATGTAAATAGTGTACCTAATACCTCATCTCAGAAATATAGACAGATACTGAAAGGCTGAAACGTTGTAATAAATATGGCGACAAAGATGAGGACAATTGTCCGAATAATGTAAATAGTGTACATAATACCTCATCTCAGAAATATAGACAGATACTGAAAGGCTGAAACGTTGTAATAAATATGGCGACAAAGATGAGGACAATTGTCCGAATAATGTAAATAGTGTACATAATACCTCATCTCAGAAATATAGACAGATACTGAAAGGCCGAAACGTTGTAATAAATATGGCGACAAAGATGAGGACAATTGTCCGAATAATGTAAATATTGTACATAATACCTCATCTCAGAAATATAGACAGATACTGAAAGGCCGAAACGTTGTAATAAATATGGCGACAAAGATGAGGACAATTGTCCGAATAATGTAAATAGTGTACATAATACCTCATCTCAGAAATATAGACAGATACTGAAAGGCAGAAACGTTGTAATAAATATGGCGACAAAGATGAGGACAATTGTCCGAATAATGTAAATAGTGTACATAATACCTCATCTCAGAAATATAGACAGATACTGAAAGGCAGAAACGTTGTAATAAATATGGCGACAAAGATGAGGACAATTGTCCGAATAATGTAAATAGTGTACATAATACCTCATCTCAGAAATATAGACAGATACTGAAAGGCTGAAACGTTGTGATAAATATGGCGACAAAGATGAGGACAATTGTCCGAATAATATAAATAGTGTACATATTATAGATAATGATGAAAGTGAATTTATACATTTGTTTTTGAAAATTTACATAATAATAAACACTTTTTATTAGATTGTTTACTTACAAGAATAATTTTACAATTACAACATTCTAAAAACTAATACAATTAAAACTAACGCAATGCAATATTTATAATTTACCAATTTATAAAGAAATAAATATGAAAACAATTTTTATTCACAAATTTATAAACATTTACGAAATTATTAAAATCTTTATTATTTACCATTTTAAAACAAATATTGCTGAAGAGTGAAGGTAATTTGAAAAGCGATGTTATAGGGAAAAACCGCCATTTTTACACTGCGTCATCTTGCGTTTATCCATGTTTGCCGGAACAGATTTTCATGAAAGAATTCCGCTTACAAGTTTCAAATGTTCATTACAATAGGTGTGTAAATTGACTGAACCTTTGTAAAGTGCCGTTAATTAAAATAAATAATAATACGTTAAACCGTATAAAGTCATTTTAAATTTTGTACGGACTAATATTTATAGTGTAAGCAGAGCGTATCTTGCTATTTAGAAATACACAGTAACCCAGGGATTGTTCAAATATATTTTAAGTTTTATTAGCTCTATATAGTACTGTGCACTTTGTAGAAGTTATATTTACCAAGTATATCTATGTATATATGTATATATATATATATATATATATATATATATATATATATATATATAAGATGTGTGTGTATGTATATATATATATATATTTATATATATATATATATATATATATATATAGATAGACAGATATATATATAGATATATGTAAAAAGTGTATGTATATATATATGTATATATATATATATATGTAAGATGTGCGTGTGTGTGCATATATATATATATATGTGAGATGCGGGTTTGTATATATACATATATATATATATATATATATATATATATATGTAAAATGTGTTTGTATATATACATATATGTATATATATGTAAGACGTTTGTGTGTATATATATATATGTAAAATCTGTGTGTACATATATATATGTAAGATGTGTGTGTATATATATATGTAAAATATCCGTGTATGTATCTATATACATATATATATGTAAGATGTGTGTATATATATATATGTCAAATGTGTGTGTATATATATATGCATATATATATATATGCATATATATATATATATAAATATATATATATATATGCAGTTTATATATATTATTTATATATTAATCATGCGCGGTAGTTATTGGAAAACGCTCAATATCATTAATAGAACTAACATATTTAGTTGGATTGATGTGAGTTTGTGACCCTGGGTTTCACGCTCTTTGTGATCGTCAGACAAATGGTTATCTGACTATCGCAGAGAGCGTGAAACCCAGGATCACAAAGTCGCATCAATCCAACTAAATACACACACACACACATATATATATATATATGTGTGTGTTTGTGTGTGTATGTGTATTTGTTGGCTAAATCAAGCGAATAAAAACCACATTGTCGATTTTCAAAAGAAAACCACACAAACTCAAAAAAACAATTGAAAACTAAACAGAGGTTACTTTTCTATTGTATACCAAAGTCAAATAATACGCCACCCCTGCTCGGGTAACAATCGAGAAAGGTAATGGGTCGGGTGTTCTGAGTCACGGCACGCGCCACCTTTTTTTTTTTTTTTTTGTTCGGGGTACAATCTGAAGACAGACGGGTGATAATCATAAATTTGGCTAGTGGGTAGAGCCTTAGGGGGTCAAGAGTTCGGCACGTGGGCCTCCGTTCCTCGAAGGACGTGTCTCAGAATACTCACGACATTATTCAGGTGACGAACTGTGACTGTTGAAGAGATACACGTGTGTATCGACCATCACGAAAGCTATTTTAAAAAAAAAATAGAAAATCTATGAATAATATGTTCGGATAATGGAATTTAATAATACCTCGACGACCATCTTTCTTTTATTTAAGGTTCTAATTTTATTTATTTTCTAGATGTTTCCATGATCGTGTGCCATTTAAATACACAGTTCCCAACACTTTTTCTCAAAATCTCGACGTGTCAACATGAATGTGCGTGTGCGCGCACACACACAAACCTTTTCTCTCTCTCTCTCTATATATATATATATCTCATATATATATATATATATATATATATATATATATATATATATATGAAAATTTCTCAGAGTTAACCTGTAAAAAATGAGAATATTTATAAATATAGATGACAAT
>OZ010587.1:108066395-108118895 GCA_963932145.1 Acanthosepion lycidas | reverse complement strand
TACTGTAAAAAAATGTGTATATTTATTTTTCAGTATAATCTCATTGTTTGTCAATGCACTTAATTCTGTGGTGAATTCTAAGCATGTAAGTGCTAATCACATCAGTAGCCTTCTTGTTCTTTATGCCGTGTTTCTTCAGCACGTGGGCGATCATATCTCTCCACAACTTTCTATCCTTTGTACCTTTGAGTAACATTTGTTATTTTTGCTGTCCATAACACCCCCCCCCCCCGCTTCCATCGTTCCGCCATCTATTTACATATGCTGGTCAGGTCGGTAAGCTCGTTGCCTCCGTCTGTCACTTTTGTTTTTGACCATGTCGTGTGAGTGTCGTCAGTAAAAGAAAAAGTACTTATTTTAAATAAAAGATATTTTCAACATACTCTTCTTGTTTGTTAATGCACTTAATTCACTGATTGATATATGAATCACATGAATTGAACTTTAAAGGGAAAGTTTCGGATCCAAACTCGGCTAATAACTACAGGCTTAGGTTTTAGGTCATTTCACTTAAAATGGCCGCTTCTTAAATCTTAAATCGGAAATGAACGTAAATCTGTTTCGCTTGATTCATATTTATATTCTCTTTTTCTTTTTTTTAAAAATACAAACCATAAACTTTTAAAGTCTATACAATCTGCTAAAAATCAAATCAAATTTCGCTTTTTTATTCATTTTTTTTTTTTTTGTCAACTGAATGAAAACTTCAAAATGGTAAAAATGAAGAATACTCTAAAACAGGGCTTCTCAAAATAGTTCATTCAGAGTCCTGGGTATAAATAAAATTTTGACAGAAGTATATAAAAATTTAGGGGTTTACCACAAGTCTGCATTTATTAATCCCTTTATAAGGAGGGAGGTGGAATAAAAATCGTTGGACCCTGTTGGCTAGCAGCTAGACATCGTAAACCACTCAGGATACCTTATGGTGGGTTATCAGTTATAGTGAAGTTTATGAGTGTTGAAACAGCTTAGTTTGATTTGGCCTTGTTAGATAGCCCACCATAAGAATTAAGGTGTCTACAAATAAAAATAATGTATTTTGGTTGATACAAGGTCGTCAAAATATTCATAGACGTCCTTACAAAAATGAGTTTATGTGTACTTAGGCAGGAACGTATGTATGTATGTATGTATGTGTGTATGAGCGTTATCGTCTTTGAAGTAATTGCTCAGTCTTAAAATGTTCCGTTCGTTTATCAATTATAAAAGAGGTAAGGCAGAAAGGTAGAGATAATAATAACGATCGCTTGACGTTTGTCAAGGGACGTGTTAATACGCTCGTCTCCTTCTCTCTGGTGACAAGCGAACTTGGCCGTCTTTTATTTTGTTTATGGGGCTTGAAAAGGTAATTTGGGAATTCACTCCTGGATATGATTCGGGCCTTTCCATTGGACGACGAACAAACTTCGCACCGGATCGCGAAAAGATTCGTAAAAGAATTTGTTTCTGAGAAATGAAGATTATTTGAATTTTGTTTTTAAATGTTTCCTAGTTTTCTATTGGGCCAAAAACATTTCGCATCAAGGTGTGAAATTTCACGAGTTTTGTTTTGGATTCGCTTTTGCGTATGTGTTAAGCAAAATTTGTACATTCGAGTCTTTTTAATTTATATCAAAATCAGTGAGTCAGTGCTTAGCATTTGAATTTTAAATCTAGATCTTGTTTTGTTCACTACAACTTGAGGGCCGTTTACGAATGATCCGTTCAAAACGAACGGATTTCTTAAAAACACATCGTTGGCATTAAAATAGGTCCCTCCACGAAATCGCTAAAATATCAAGATACTGTGATGAAAACATGCTTCAGACGTAATGAAAACATGGTTTTATCTTCAAGATCATTATGTTATTATTACGAGCAAGGATCAAAGTATTTTTGATTATTTAATAAATATTTTTTACTCCTTTATAGAATGTTCGAAATGTTGATTAAAAAAAATGTGTTTTTCTTGCATCAGCGGTTACATTAACTTTCAGCAAAGCCAATTTTAGCCTCTTTTTTTTTTTTTTTTTTTTTTTTTTTTGCAGTGACGGATATTAATTTGAAAATTCTTGCAAAAATCAAGTACTTGTATTTTAATTAGATTTTCAGGACTTATTCACAAATTAATGAAATTATTTTTGAAATTTTATTTATTATAAAATCTTGGTAATAATATTTTCTTTTTTTACATATTTTTATCCCCTTACTGAATTTTATGAAAACTTGAGAAATTCAACGAGATAATTTTTAGTGACTATATTAATTAAAAGCAGAATTCTTTCAAGAATTTAAATCACCGAATTTCTTTTGCAAAATCGGACCCCTTCTTACCGAAAATCTGTTCTGTATCGATAAATAAAAAATGCAATAAAATTAATTAATTATTTAATTAGAGAACCTTTGAATTGTTTTTATGGATAATACATATTACAGACACTATTGTCTGAAGAAAAAAGATTTTTCGATGCAAAATTAAGATTTGTTTTGATTTTTTACAATTTTAAATTGAATAATTAATAAAGTTTTTAAATCTTTCAAACTTAAGTTTCAATGTGATAACTTTTAGAAAATAGTGTTATTAAGTAAAATATATTTACTTATCATATATTGTAAAGTTTATTTACTCCGAATATTTTGAAAAGAATTTCGATTTGTTTTTGCATGTGTATATACGTGCAGAATTTCTGAAGTATTGATGCATAAACCGATAAATATATCATTAAATGCCCCCGCTTATAAACTTTATCGTCTGCTCTACCATACTTAAATATGAACACGTTCAGCGGTCAATCGGCTGTCAATAAATCGATTAATACGCCAGAAAAACAAGACTCCGTGGTTAAGAAATACTTGTATGCGCCAATTTATTTTATAAGTAATATTTATTTATTAGATTAATATTAGATTAATTTAACTGCAAATATTCTAATTTTACTCATATAACTTTTCAGAAATATATATTTTATTTTTGCAAAATTTTTCAAAACCGAGAATTAACATTTGTTTATTAATCAGTCAAAATGGACAATTTTTACCGATTTTACTGAAAAAAAAAACCCGATTCCGATCAATATAATACACCACAGAGTATTTTGTTGACTGGAAATAGTACATTTTAAATCGTAAATTTTAGCTTTCAATTAAAGTTTCAAAAAAGCTTTTTCATTTTTAAAAATTAAACTTTACGTATACCAAACTAATTGAGTGATTGAAAATTAATTCACATGTTAAAGGTGTGTTTGCATTTCTGGTTGATATATCTTTAGTCATGAGAATTGTATTGTTAACAGTAATTCTAATCAGGAAATATTCGGCCTACATTGACTTGTACTACTTGAATTACGCTTATCTTCACTCTCTGGCCATCGGACTGGGAATCAAATATAGTCTCTGTTACCTTCATCTGTAGTGATAATGGTAATATTAGCTGTTTCTTTATAGGGATACATTCGGCATTCAGTGACGAAGCAGCCAGTCGGTTGTAATTTATAAAATCTATTAAAAACAATTTTTCAGGAAAAAAAGTCCAGTAGCTGTTATTGCTCTTTCTTGTATTGATGGGGTTTTTCGTAAAACAGTCATATTTTTGTAATTATTTGTTAAATGATTAATTGAAGTTAAATATTGTTAATGGAAGTGTCTATAAAGTAAAATGTATTAAAATTAGTAAATTATATTTTCTAATTTTATATTTCATTACTTTGGGGGTTAATAGAAATTAATTTTGTTACAAGATGTCTATCAAGTTAACAGTTTGAGAATACATGTTAGGAAACAATTTCCTAGGTACCTTATCTTTTCTTGAATAATAGTGGCCGTCTATTGCTACGGACCAATGTCACTGAATATTCTAGTCTACCAATTTTATACCATGGAATATAAACTGGTCTAGATTAACTTATATCCCGGGTAGAAAACATTTGAGTCCGGAATAACCCTGGAATACTCTGGACGTTTAAACGGGACTCATTTAGTTCATCTTCTGCTGTAAAATAGAAGTAGGTCGCCTGTACCATTAAAGATATTTTGAAAGCGGTAAAAAAAAAATATTTTGGTTATTTGAACACACACCTGGGTGTGTACTTGACAAAATATATCATAATATAATGCAGCTAGCGTTTCTTTGCCTCATTTTAAAGGTTGAGTGTTTGCTGCGTCCTAAGAAATGTTGTAGGAAAAAGTCCCTCGGCAAGTATATTGCAAGAATTTTCTTGAGGTTTTTTAAAGGTAAAATTATTAAAACAACAATCTTAAATAATAGCTTTTGAATTCAATCGTTTTCTTTTAATTTAAAAAGCAAACTTTTATAGTCATACTTCGAAAAGGGGTATTTCTTTTTGAAAAATTCCCGCTCGCAGAATTACATTTAGGAAAAATTCTATAGCGACACTCTCAAGAATATTCCGCCTAAGTAAATAATACAGTGAATTCCCCCGTATTCGCGGGGGTTAGGGACCAGAACCAGCCCCGAATAGTTAGAATCCACGAATACTTGTAAATCCCACCCCATAAAATTGCTAATAAGTATGTGTTTTGATTGTTAAAACACCATATGCCTTAAATTTTCATCCTAAACACTTTAGAAACATTTCAGACCCTTTTTCATACATTTTTGAAAATTAGTATTGGTGACCATACACTTAGCTAAATTTTCTTTCATAACGTACAATAACCGTTTTTAATGACGCATAGATCGATACAACCATTGAAAATACTGTATGAAATATGTGTAACAAGACATAAAATATAAAGTTTAAAACATTTTCTAAAAACAGAACTGTGATGATGCCCCCAGACTTAGCATAAGCCACTTTTAAGACCTCAGCCCCTAACAAAGAACAAAACCCAACCACTACGAATGTTTTTTGAGTTTGTTTTTTTACAATGAAGATGTACAATTCTGCAATTTTTACCATGAAAATGGACTGTTATATGCTTTAATTCACTTAAATAACAGGAAAATAATACAAGAATATTTTAAATATGTTCTATCGAAAAAATAAGCGAATCGAGGAAGTCCTCAGCGAATAATTTGGACATATGTTCTTCAGAAAAACACGCAAATATTCGGGGTTTCCGCGAATAACAAATACATATGTTCTAAAGAAAAATCCGTGAATGTGTGAGGCCGTGAATGCTGAAATGCGAATAGGCAGGGGCTCACTATATTCTCTTTTAATGTGTGATATTTTTAAAAGAGAAAGTAACTATTGAAAACTATGTTTTATTTAGTATAAATCGACTGTACCAATAAAGATAGCTGTCTTTTGAATTTGATCGCGCCTTGCTACATGTGCAGTAATATCCCGTGAAATGGTGGCATCAGGATGCCCTGTAAGGCATTATAATGTTTTGGGCAACATTTTACGAAAAAGGAGAGAAAAAAAAGAACTCAGTGGTTCATGTAGAGGGTACATTAAACCAATACCACCGGTCACATTATTGAAGACCGGCTTTGGGCACCTCTAGGTGATGCAATGGTTAGCAAGCTTGTCTCGCTAGAACAATTACGACTGAGTAGTGAGTTCGCTCCTCACTGGGTGCTCCTTACTTTTGGCCTTGTGCCACATTTGAGCTACGCTTGGAAAATCAATATTGAAGACCAGGTACGCTGCTTCGTAGTAACAGTTTTCTACGGGGGTTGTTTCATTTTTTTTCAGAAGGACGATGCGCTCTGGCTTAGTACAAGAATGTTGTCTGTCACTTTCGCACCACCATGACGTAGATTTCCTCTGCCTTTTCTAAAAATATTATCGAAATAATTGTTCTGATGTGCTTTTCACTTTTGGTAGGTTTATCAATCTACAATTTGTTCGTGACTTAAATATTATTGCCATATCTGGTCTGGTGTTCCGGCTATATCTCTCGACATTCATAACAAAATCCAAATAAGTGTCTGTAATTTTATCGGTCGTGACCTGTCAAGATGACTTCAGACACTTTCCTACAGCCGTGGCTTCCTCCTGTCTTTTCTATAGACATTTTCATGATAATTGTTCTAATGAGCCCTCCTCCTTATTTTATTTGCTTTCTTGTAAACAGTGTTGTTTTCATATTATTCATTGGGGCTAGTTTTTAAATTGATGTTTTATTCCCCTCTCCCACAGACAATGAATTGTAAATCTGGAGAGTAGTTAGGACATTCATAGAGACAATGAGGTATTATGGTGGATGTAGTAAGAAAGACAGCGTTGTTTTGGTCAGTGTTTGTGGCTAGCTAAGTTTAATATTAAGACAGAAGAAGACCATTCTTTTCCCCATTCCCCATTTTTAGCCTTGTGACACATTTTCTGTATTTGAAGTGGAAATACATATCGCTCTCCTGCTTGCTGCATTTAAGCATTATGGGAGTTTTTATTACTAACATTATTTTGTTTGATTTCTTGTAAATAGTTTTGATTTCATATAGTAAATATATACTGGAGTTAGTTTCTTAAATTGTTGCTTTATCCCCCTCACAGACAATGAATAGTGGGGCTAGTTAGGATTTTCATAGAGACAATGAGGTATTATGGTGAATGTAGTAAGAAAGGTAAGTAAATTCCCCGATCTCTAATTCCGAACCGGGAAGCAATTACACCAGCCGCACATCCACTACAATCCTATTGAAAGCTAGGGTCAACCGTTATCTACCACTTCTATACTAACAAATAGCTTCCTAACCTAGCCCTCTATCTTGAATGACTCCCGGGCCTTGTAAAGAGGTGAACCTTATTGTAAAAAAAAAAAAAAAAAAGATCGTTCTATTATCTGTGAAACACGGGTGTGCTCACTTGAAGGAGAGTAGACTGAGGGTGACACACTCCGTGGGTATTGCAGGTTTTAAAATTCGATGATATAAACTATTATGGGGTGGAGGTGACCTGAGTCTTATCTATATATACACAAGGTGAATGACGCCGGTGGGAAGGCGTACGCATTTGAAATAATCTCCATATCTGGAGACGAATATTAAATGCGAGTTTTTTTGAAGGAGATTTCAACAGAAATTAATCTATGTTTATCTATGGATATAGACAGAATAGGTTTGAACAAGTGGCAGATATATAGAATGTCAATAAATAGACTGACAATAGTAGACTAATTAAATCGATATATTCGACTGATATTGATTTACGCTATAAATAGAATAGATTCGCGAAATAGATATGAATAGAGTCGAATATATATATATATAGAGAGAGAGAGACAGAGTGAGAGAGAGACAGAGAAAGAGATGAATAGAGTGGATACATATATGGATAGATAGACGGATAGATGTGGAGAAACTGAGATAGATAGATGCAGAGAAACATAGATATAAAGAGACATAGATGGAGGGATAGATAGATAGATAGATAGATAGATAGATAGATAGATAGATAGATAGATATGCCTAGAATGAGATAGCTATCTAGCTATATCTGTAGTACAGAAAAGTGTGGGATTAGGCAGATATGACCAGACTAAGATACATTGATAATAAACAATTCCCCCCTTTTTTTGCTCTTTATTTTCGTTACTGTTCTTTTCGTTAATTAATGATCCAACGATTGTCTCCTGATGAGATGTTGGTTAAAAGGGCCTTAGAGACTAATAAAATTAAAATCAATATATTCCTAGTTTTTAAAACTGTATATAAATTTTGTACGTCTAAACATTCGTATATCTATATCTATATATCTATCTATCTCTCTCTCTCTCTCTCTCTCTCTCTCTCTATATATATATATATATATATATATATATATATATATATATATATATATATATATATCTGTGATCAAACAAAGATAGATGCATAGAAAGCAAGATATGAAGAGACAGATACCAAGGGATAGGGATCGATATGTAAAGAGACAGAAGAACAGATAGATAGATTGATTGATAGATATGAAAAGACTGAAATAGATTGATTGGTAGATATGAAAAGACTGAGAAAGATAGATGGAATGTACATTATTTACATTATTCAGACTATTGTCCTCATCTTTTTAGCCATATTTATTACAACGTTTCGGCCGTTGTACGCTCCGGCCTTCATTAGGTGGTTGGAATGTCGAACTGAATCCTTTATTTCGATCACTGGGGTAGACTGTTTTACTTCCAAGTACCATATTTTTAATGGATGTCATCTCCTGTTAATTCCCCTCGCCAAGTTCTCCACCGCCTTAAACAGGTATTGAACTCACAATCTTTGGGTACTGGCGACAAAGATGAGGACAATAGTCGGAATAATGTAAATAATGTACATAATACCTCATCTCAGAAATATAGATAGATACTGAAGGGCCGAAACGTTGTAATAAATATGGCGACAAAGATGAGGAGAATAGTCCGAATAATGTAAATAATCTACATAATACTTCATCTCAGAAATATATAGAGATACTGAAATACCGAAACGTTGTAATAAATATGGCGACGACGATGAGGACAATAGTCCGAATAATGTACATAATACCTCATCTCAGAAATATAGACAGATATAGATGGAATGATAGATATTAGGAGACTTAGATAGATACATATGAATAGAATGAAACAGATAGATATTAGGTTGGTGCAAAAAAAAAGTCGTTTTCTCACATATGTTATTATGTGAGAAAACGACATTATTTTTGCAACAACCTAATAGATAGAAAGAAATAATGAATCGTGAATAAAATAGAGCGACTAGTGTAACGACGGAGACATATTGAAATATCAATAGAGTTTAGATAATGAAGAAAACGTAGATGAAAAAAAATCCAAGGAAAATGGCGTCCATAAAACTAAGACAAAAAAAAACGAACAAAAAAAAAGAGCAACGCAGACGACATTCGTAAAGGAAGGGAAAAAGAGAAGCATAAAGGATGCAAATAAATGGCTCAATTTTTATGATTAATGTATGAATCAGCCGACAATTATCCAATTTGCTCTACTGACGTTGATTGCATCGTTAATTAATGAAATTAGTAATGTGAAACGCTATTAGTAGATAAATACCTAGGCACGACTCTTCATTGATAGATAATACCATAAGTAAAATTTATTCTGGCTGGGTTATACGCATTTAGAAAGATATAATCGCTTTAACCAACCAGGGCATATATAAGCGAATAAATTCGCAAATAAAGATTATCTATCTATCTATCTATCTATCTATCTATCTATCTATCTATCTATCTATCTATCTATCTATCTGTCTGGCTGGCTGTATGTCTGTCTGTCTGTCTATCTCATTCTGTTCATATCTATCTCAATCTATTTAAATTGTTCGGACTATCGTCCTCATCTTTGTTGCCATATTTATCACAACGTTTCGACCGTCCTACGCTCCGGCCATTCTTCAGGTGGTTGGAATTTCGAACTGAACCCTTTATTTCGCTCACTGGAGCTGACTGTTCTAGTTCCACGTGCTATGTCTAATGGATGTCAGTTATCAGTTATCTCCTGATAATTTCCCTCCAAGTTCTCCACCGCCTTAAACAGGTATTGAACTAACATTCTTTGGGTCTTGTCAGTGGATATAACTAACGCCTTTATCCACTGTGCCATTGAAGACACATGGCGCAGTGTCAACTACCTGAAGAAGGCCGGAGCGTACAACGGCCGAAACGTTGTAATAAATATGGCGACAAAGATGAGGACGATAGTTCGAACAATGTAAATAGTGTACATAATACCTCATCTCAGAAATATAGACAGATACTATCTCAATCTGTTTATATCTATCTATCTATCTATCTATCTATCTATCTATCTATCTATCTATCTATCTATCTATCTATCTATCTATCTATCTGATTCTATTCATATCTATCTATCTATCTATCTATCTATCTATCTGTTTGCTTGTCTACTTATCTATCTATCTATCTATCTATCTATCTATCTTAATGTATATTAAAATTTACCTTATTTATGACGAAAGATTGTTTAGTATTGGATAAAGGGAGTTTGTAGTTATAGACAGTGTGGACATAGGCATCAACATAGGCACTGTGACGCTCAAAATCTGGTCACTGGCAAAATATAAATCTGTTTATCTATAGATTTTGATAGTGACCAACTTGATCTGAAAATCGCATTGAAACGTGAAACTGACAGTCACACTGTAGTGTTGAGTTCTATCTTCTCACTGTCTATAACTAGAAATATAGTAAATTTTACAATATTGATATTATCAGGAATTCATTTAAATTAAAAAAAACAAGCAAACAATGGGACGAATATACAAACAAACATACGCACACATATATAGTGATTTTTTAAATGTAGCTTAGATGTGGCACAAGGCCGAAAGTATAGGGCACCAAGTAAGAATTGAAGTCACGACTCAATCGTAATTGTTCCAGCGAGACGAACATTTTAACCATTAGATAATGGCTAAAAGTATAGCCGAAAGCGCTCGAAATTACAGAACATTTAGACAGTTTCTATACATTCTTTGTTCAAAAAAGAAAACAGTTGTTCGAACACAAGAAAAATTAAATAAAATGCTTAATCATAGTAGCTTGTTTGTCGTCTTTAAGGAAACATGTATAACTACATATTTAGATACAAATTAGAAACAGAACATCAAATAACACACACACACACATATATATATAAATGGTGGTACTCGCTTGGAAAAACCTCGGATAGCTTATAAATTACTGAGAAGTAAAAACAAGAACAAAATCTACTTCCATACCTGATGATGTCTGTAGGAACAGACGAAAGCTTGTAAAAAATTAAAAAGACCTTATGCAACTGGAATTTATAAACGGGGATCATATCATTCATATACAGGTTCGGGGTTGATGTATCTTATTTATATTGTTTGCGACGAAGTATTCTCACCATTTAAATCATTAACCTCTATATTTGTTTTTTGTATGAATGGTTCATGAATTTATAAATGTATATATATATATATATATATATATATATATATCTTGTTTTTAAAAATAAATAAAGAACTCTGGTTTATAAATCTGATTGTTCTTTCTTTATATATATATATATATATATATATATATATATATATATATATATATATATATATGTATAAACCTACCTAGGTTTCAACTAAACGGATCATCAGGGTACAACTGGCCAAAGAGGTAAAAATGGAACAGATAGCTTAAACCAAAAACACCCATGACCACATCACTAAAAAGAAAAGAAAAAAAAAGAAAAAAAACAGAAAAAGTAAAACCAGTAAAAACTCAACAACAAATTATTGGTTTCTTTATACATACCAATAGCTAACTTTTCCTCTGTGCATAGTGAACAAAATTTATCGCTTGCTTTATACCTGTGACATTCTTTTCATATTTCCCATTTCAAAATGGGGTCTTTATTATTCTCTTGTTTAACCTTCCATACATAAGAGGATAAGGTGGTACTGTGTTTCGTTATTGAAAACTACTAAGGTGGTTATAGTTTAGGGTTTTCATCGGTATTATTCGGTTTATCCTTATAGATTTTTACTTGATAAATCACGCACTCCTGCTGGCATTTGCCCTGAAGTGGGCAGGCGTCCTTATTACTACAATTACACTTGGTTGGGACAGTGCGTGGCTTGTCTTTAATTTTTCTCCTAATTATATCAATTAATTAAACTGGTCATATTAGGCATAAAACTATAGCTTAATTTGACGTAGTTTTTATTAAAGATTTTGTGCAACGTATTTGTTTGTGGGAAATTCTTTTTAAGTAGTTGAAAAAATATCTTGACTATATTAGGTTTGCCAATATTAGGTTTGCTCTACTTCGTGTATTGAGCACTTTATGTAGTTACTTTACTAGTTTTGGAGGGTTTTTTTTTCTTTGAACTCTGAGCTTGAATTCTGGACGATTGTTTTCGCCTCCATTTCATGGTCTTAGTTCTTTCTTATTTGTATTCCTCATTTTTCCTTGGGCATTGGTTTGTTCAATCACAAGCCGAAATACCTAAGGTTTTTCCAAGCGAGTACCACTATCTATCTATCTATCTATCTATCTATCTATCTATCTATCTATCTATCTATCTATCTATATATATATATATATATATATATATATATATATTGTGTTGAAGCGTGAAACAGACAATAAACGCTTGGTGTTGGCCGCAGTATCCACTTTTATATTTATATTCGCACTATTCCTGATAGTTTACTTTAAATCTATATTTTTATCATATATATATATATATATATATATATATATATATATATATATATATATATACAGATGATATACGAACGAATCGAGTACACTTCCAACGTTCGTAACATTTAATTTAAAAGAGGGCTCAATACATAGTAGAGCAATATTATTTATTTTAAAATGTTACAGCAAAAACAAAGAATCGCTACACAATTTCAGTCGTGTTTCACCGCATAACAATGCGGCTCTTCAGGCGATTGTAAGTTACTGGTGAGTGAACGATTTGGTTTCAAAAGCCAAATACATCCTCATATTATGAAAAAATAACCAAAAAAAAAAAAGCCGAAAAACAAAAAACAAAAAACAAAAACAGAAGGTTTTATCCTGATCAACAAATCGAACATGATATACATTAAATTCAAACTAAACGAAAAAGGAAATATAGAAATATATTATCTTTGTAAGACGGTGTTTAAGCCAATATGTTACGGAGAATGCGGATTTTCAATTCAAATGTGGCTTTTCTACTATCTATGGAAGCTGTCAAAATACAAGGACCTTGAAATAGAAATCTCAAAAATGTGGCACATGGGAACATCGACAATTCCTTTTGCAGTTGGAGCTCTAGGATTGGTTGGAAAAGATTCCAGTAGACTAACTGAAGGGATTCCTGGAAATCCATGCCTCAAAAAAATACAAAAGATTGTTCACACAAGTACAGTCCACGCTTTGCTAGAGGCTTTATCTATGTAAATTTTTTTTTGTCAGTGGAAAGTGTCATGATGCTATTTCTAACCTTAGGTCCTTGGGCGGGAACTGGAAAGAAATGTGTAAACGCCAGAAATCAAAAGAAATAAAAAAAATAATAATGTTGATTAGTATCTGGCTATATTTCTGAGATGAGGTATTATGTACATTATCTACATTATTCGGACTCAAGGACACATGGCACAGTGGATAAAGGCGTTAGTTAGATTCAGTGGCAGGACACAAAGAGTGTGAGTTCAATACCCGGCTAAGGCAGTGGAGAACTTTCAGAAGGAAATTAACAGGCGATAACTGATAACTGAAATCCATTAAACATGACACGTGGAACTAGAACAGTCTGCCCCAGTGAGCGAAATAAAGGGTTCAGTTCGACATTTCAACCACCCGAAGAAGGTCGGAGCGTATAACGGCCGAAACGTTGTAATAAATACGGCGACAAAGATGAGGATAATAGTCCGAATAATATAAATAATAATAATGTTGATTATATCTTTTTCAGAACATTTGGAGCAGAAAGTTATTGATAGCAGAAGTTTAAATAATATGGTAAAGCACTTTCCAAAAATTCCAACAATTGAATAAAACTGCACCAAATTTCCTGTTTTTTTTTTGTGGGTTACCTTGAAATTCTTTTTTTTTATTTCCGCATATTTTTCTTTTATCCATTTCTCTTTAATCTGACTGCATTTGTTCCTCATTTCTTTTTTTGCAGAGTGCTATATTCTGTTTCCTGCCTTAGCATTACATTTTTCTCCTGTCGAGCATTTGTCATTATGCCAAGAACTTTATCTGCCATCCATTCCTTTTTTTTTCTTTGTCTCTACAAACGTAAAAAGAAACATCCACGGAATTTCCAACCGTAAGGCGCTTGGCATCCGCGGATCAACAACTGTGCTTTCCCTTATCCGCGATCGGTCCAAACAGCTGAACATTCATGTCCAAAGTTGTTCTTTGCAAAACATATTTCAAAATAGTAAAGTATAAAGTTTAAAGAAATCATCTAAGACTGCTAGCATCTGTTATTACAATCCCGACTGGTTCTGTTGCTTTGTTTTTGTGCTGATTCCATTTCTTGTTTTCTTTTGTCGTGGAAGAGGTCTTCGATCTATTCGTTTCATCTCTGAAGTATTTTGTCTTTTTCTAATATCAGTGACTCATCCTTGGAGTCTTTTCTATTTTTATACACTTTATCTATTTTATCTGTCATACTACAGCGTGATCCGCAAAACCCAGGAATTTTTTAGATTTACTCTATGATGAATATATCAAAAAATTAACTATATATTTTATTGTATGAATGAAGTAAAAAAAAAATTAACTAACATAAATTTCTTAAGTATTTGTTGTTCCAGGATATTTTCAACGTGAGATGATTATTCTCTTCAAGAAAGAACATCCAACTTGGAGACTAAAAAAATGCCAAGTTCTTTAGTTTCATCACCATATCTAAGGTGTTTTCGTTTTAAGCTATTAAATTTCTATTCTTTGCTTTTGTTTCAAATAACTGTAAGAAAAATTTCAACAATTAAATAAACTGTTTTTTGGGGCACTCTGTCGTAAAATTGCGAACATTACCTATTTATACTAAAATTAGCAACAATCCCTACTTATACTAAAATTACTTTTCACTGTTTTAAAACAAAATGACCAGTAATACATTTTATAGCAGAATGGCCAACGTTTTGTCTTTAATTGAAGGCGTACAATTACGTTCGAAAGTTTTAGATTTTGGTATTAAATAACCCACAGAGGTATTGATATGCCGCTAAACAAAATCAACCAACCAGCCAACTTTATTATTCATTTCATTTTCATCCTGTGAAAGTCCTTTGTTGGGCGTCGGCCTTCCTCAGATTTCGCCATTTTTGCCGTTCATATATTTGTCTTGACCATCAAGGTAGGTAATGCGATGGTGCCTATGGTCTAAATCCGTTGACCCGAAAAGAATGGCCAGTGTTAGAATGCGGTGTCGTACATTGGGGAGGAACGGACCTTTTTCTTTTTTTTTTTTATTAAAGGTACGCAATAAAAAATTAGTTTTTTCTTGGAATTAAAGTGAAAAGCTGTCTCATTGAGAAGAAATTAAATAAAAATATTAAATGATCTGAAATGAAGAAATGCCATTATTTATTTGTTGTTTTTTTTTTGTTTCTTATAGAAAATGTTTCGGTTTGTTGTGCAGCATTTAGTTTCAACGTGAGAAAACCTCAGATGAAGACAGTCATGTAAAATTTGGAACTTAAAACACAGCAGCAGAACAGGATGATGTTGTCGTCGAGGCATTTTAATCCCGTTTCTTTCTTTCTTTCTTTTTCCTCTTTCATTATGTGTTTCTTTCTTTCTTTTGTTCGAGCTTTCTCCTTCCTATTTCATTCTGTCTCTTGTTATCTTTCTTTCTTTCTTTCTTTCTTTTGTGATGCTCATTATTACTTTCTATCCGATTTTGTTATTTTTTCTTTCTTTTTTCTGTGGCATTGGCATTAATATTTTCTTTCTTTCTGCTAGTGATTTCTCTTTCCTCTTTTATTCTGTTTGTCTTTCTTTCTTTCTTTCTTTTCGTGTTGCTATCTTTCTTTCTTTTATTCATGTTTTCACTTTCTTCTTTCATTCTGTCCGTGTTGTTATCCTTTCTTTCACTCATTCTTTCTTTTTTTCACATTCTTTGTGTTCTTTCTTTCTGTCTTTCTTTTTCTTTCTTTCTTTCTTTCTTTCTTTCTTTCTTTTGTCCGACCCTTCTCTTTCCTATTACATTCTTTCTATTGTTTTCTTTCTTTCTTTTTCTTTCTTTCTTTCCTTCTTTCTTTCTTTCTTTCTTTCTTTCTTTCTTTCTTTCTTTCTTTTCTTCGACCTTTCTCTTTCCTATTACATTCTTTCTATTGTTCTTGTTCTTTCTTTCCTTCTTTCTTTCTTTCTTTCTTTCTTTCTTTTCGTGTTGTTATCTTTCTTTCTTCTGTTCATGTTTTCACTTTCTTCTTTCTTACTGTCTGTGTTGTTATCCTTTCTTTCTTTCTTTCTTTCTTTCTTTCTTTCTTTCTTCATCTTGTTCTATCTCTAGCCTTCGTTCTTCCCATAAATTTCGTCACCCTTTCTCTCTATCCAACTCTTTTCCCTCTACTCACTTCTTTCCTAACCATTCTCTTTTCCAAGCGTCACACTTAACAACATAATTAAGCCAATAAAACTCATCGGGGCAAAATTGTCCAAAATTACACAAGCGGCAAATAGCAAGGAAATCAACAACTGGAATTTTTGAAACGACCCGACGACCAGGAGGAAAAAAAACAAACTAGTAACAATTGACTGATAATATTTAAGTTGACGTCGATGCCCGTAATAACTTTTGACTAGACTTGGAACAATCTCAAAATACATTGGCGCATTTCGATATCCGGGGAAGGAACGACACGCTTTAGACGATAGAGAAAATATTACAGAGTGATTTGTATTGAGGATCTGTCTATATTTCTGATATGAGGTATTATGTACACTCTTTACATTATTCAGACTATTGTCCTCATCTTTGTCGCCATATTTATTACAACGTTTCGGCCTTCAGTATCTGTCTATATTTCTGAGATGAGGTGCTATGCACACTATTTACATTATTCGTTGTAATAAATATGGCGACAAAGATGAGGACAATAGTCCGAATAATATAAATAGTGTACATAATACCTCATCTCAGAAATATAGACAGATACTGAAAGGCCGAAACGTCGTAATAAATATGGCAACAAAGATGAGGACAATAGTCCGAATAATATAAATAGTGTACATAATACCTCATCTCAGAAATAAGGACAAATCTTAAATCATTTCTAAGAGACAACGGTTCAAAGCTTAATATAATAATATAAACTATTTGAATACAATCAAAGAAACAAAAATGGAAGAAAGATAAAAATGAATAAGAAAACAATACATACAGTCAGTCAGTTATGTGCCATGCGTGATACACGCTTAGACGATCATGTATCTTTCGATAGATGACTAACATGGAAGATTTTTAGGTCGCCATTTCTTTCTGTGGTAGACCAGTTACTATCCATGGCTATAGAACCTAGTATGTCCTGCTATTTACTCATAGCTAGGTTGGGGGAGAAGAATAGGATTTATACTTTTCCCAAGGGCATTAGCACGTAAGTGAAAGTAATGGATTCGACTGGAATTCGAACTCGGCTCTCCGATTCCTCAATCGAAGTCGCTAGTAAAAATTTAATAAAGGAGACGATCTGTATCAGTAACAACTGGGTTTGAAAAGACAGGCAAATATAGACTTCAATTGAAACAGCGGGAGATTAATGACTTTTTCTGACGGCTGTACAAAATAGAACATAAGTAAATAGATACGAAGTAGAAAAGGGGTCCTTTAAAAAGGGACAGTATTGTTAAAACGGTCAAAATAGGATTACTAAAAATGCGAAGGAATCAGGAAAATATTCGTAAGAAGTATTAAAGTAGGGAGGAGTAAGGAATGCTAGAAGGAATAATAAAAAGAAGGAAAATATAGAAGGAATGAGGATTCGTACGAGGAATGGAAAAAGAAAAAGTGGCTAAAGACGTTGGTTAGATGCATTGACTACACCGAAATAATTGTGAGTTCAATAGCCGACCAAAGCAGTGGTGAACCAAAAACATGGAGAGTTGAGTTAAAGGTAAATAACTGAGTCATGTCACGTGGAACTAGAACAATCTACCCCGGTAGACGAAATAAATGGTGCGATTCCAAATTCCAATCATCCGAAGAAGGTCGGAGCGTACAACGGCCAAAACGTTGTGAACATGGCAATGATGAATGCAAGTAATCATAATACCTCTTCTCTGAGATAAAGAGAGATATTAAAGAAAAATTTCAATCACCTGAAGAAGGCCGGAGCCTACAACGGCTGAAACTTTGTGAATATGACAATAATGATAAGGATAGCAGCCCGAATAATGTAAATAATGCAAGTTATCATAATACCTCATCTCAGAGATAAAGACAGATATTGAAGAAAAATTTCAATCACCTGAAGATGGCCGGAGTCTACAACGGCTGAAACGTTGTCAATATGGCAATGAAGATGAGGATAACAGTCCGAATAATATAAATAATGCAAGTAATCATAGTACCTCATCTCAGAGATAAAGACAGATATTGAAGAAAAATTTCAATCACCTGAAGATGCCCGGAGTCTACAACGGCTAAAACGTTGTTAATATTGCAATGAAGATGAGGATAACAGTCCGAATAATGCAAGTAATGTAAGTAATCATAATACCTCATCTCAGAGATAAAGACAGATATTGAAGAAACAAGAAAGATGAAAAATACGGGAAGACTAAGAAAGCTTCAGTGGAGAGGCGGTTTAAGAGGACAAAATCAAATAAAAAAAACATGGAGGCCACAGTGTTTTCCACGAAGTCATGAGAATTTGCAGATATTTATGAAAAGAAGGACATGAAGAGTCATGAAGATCTAAGTCCTGAACGTATTAAAAAGGCAAACATGTATAAAATTCGAACAACAGTTCCTGGGGAAATTAAATTAAGAGTCGTATCTACTGCAAAACTGCCTTGGAAGTGGCTGTTTAATTAGAAGAAATTTCGTCACACCACCGAAACAGAAAGAGATGAATGAGAAAACCAACTATACATAGAGATGTGCGGTGTGGCGTAATGGATATCGACCTGCGATGAGAAATCGGTAGAGCTGAGTTCGAATTCCAGTTGAGTTTGTTACGTTCAAATACCCTTCGAATGGATCCAGGTACGGGTTGAATAACTGGACAGACTGTAGCCTTGGTGGCAGGCAACCAGTTTAACGCAGAAAACCGGCAACCCACTGCAGCAAAATATTTTTAGTCAGGCATGAATCGAAAGAGACATGATCGCCTAAGTGTGTATCACTTTCTCCACTGTCTTCTTGATTCTTCTTCTTTTATTGTTCTCACTCTTTAATAATGTCTGTCCTGGGTATGACGATAAACTACATCCGCGTCCTAGGTAAGACGATAAACTACATCCGCGTCCTGGGTAAGACGATCAACTACATCAGCATCCTGGGTAGGACGATAAACTACATCCGTCGTCCTGGGTATGACGATAAACTACAATCGCGTCCTGGGTAAGACGATAAACTATGTTCAACAGCAAGGCCTCTGATCAGGAGGTTTTTGAGGAGCCTGGAACCACATTTTAATTGCTGGCGTTCCCAGGTCCACCCTGATCCGGGGTGGTAGCACCTGTTAGGGTCCCAGCTATGGGCAAATAGTTAACCCCCAAACACTGGTCAAAATATTATGAATGTGTAAAAATAGGTTTTAATACTAGAAATACTTTGCAAAAAAAAATCATTATCAATAATACATTTTTGACAAACAAATACTACCAGCAATATATTTTTTGAAGGAAAAAATATTATCAGAAATAGATTTTTGAAGGAAAAAATATTATCAGTAATAGATTTTTGAAGGAAAAATATTACCAGAAATAAAAATATTACCAACAACGAAAATTTTTGTCGGCATTAAATAACTCATTGAGGTTGATATGCCGTAAAACAAACGAAACGAAAGGAAAACATAATGTTTTCTTTTTCTTATTACTTCACACTCAGCAACCACTTGTGGCTTTATTGCCTTGCTTGTGGTATGATAAAAAATATGCGCACGGAGCGATAGAGAGAGAGAGAGAGAGAGAGAGAGAGAGAGAGAGAGAGAGAGCGTTTCTATATATAAAACTTATATCTCGTATATATATATATATATATATATATATATATATATATATATATATATATATATACACTAGAATAAATCCTAAGGAGCCAGGCAAACCTACCTGGCTTCTTAGGATTTATTCTAGTTTATCGCTCTAAGTATTGAGCAATCTACGTTTTAATCTTTCTACTTGTGTGTTTTTTCTTCTTCTTTGAAATAAACACTTAAAGCATTTGGTGATTTGTTTTGCTTTGTTCTGATGTTTTAATTTTTTTCTTTTTTTATTTACAATTTTTTCCTCGGGTACCGCTTTGTCATTACATATCTGCAAGTTGAGCTATCAAAGGTTTTCCAAAACGAGTACTACTACTATTAATATATATATATATATATATATATATATATATATATATATATATATATATATATATATATATATAACCTTATATTTAGTATATTTAGTGCATGAGTAGACATTTTTACTTTTTAAAAAGTCTAATTGACTTCTACCGGCCTGAATTTTCGTGAGATTTTAAAAGATGAGGAGGCGCCTCTACTACTACTACTACTACTATTACTATTATTATTACTACTACTACGTCCTGGGTATGACGGTAAACTACATCCGCGTCCTGGGTATGACGGTAAACTACATCCTCGTCCTGGGTATGACGGTAAACTACATCCGCGTCCTGGGTACGGCGATAAACTGCATCCAACAGCAAGGTCTCAGATAATGTTTTCAGAAAAATAATGTTGCCAGCTCTATGTTTTTGAAACAATAATGTTGCCAGCTCTAAGTTTTTGAAACAATAATGTTGCCAGCTCTAAGTTTTTTTGTAAAAAAGTAATGTTGCCAGCTATACGTTTTTTTGTAAAGAAGTAATGTTGCCAGCTATAAGTTTTTTTTTGCAAAAAAGTAATGTTGCCAGCTATACGTTTTTTTGTAAAAAAAGTAATGTTGCCAGCTATACGTTTTTTTTTGTAAAAAAGTAATGTTGCCAGCTATACGTTTTTTTGTAAAAGAGTAATGTTGCCAGCTATACGTTTTTTGTAAAAAGAGTAATGTTGCCAGCTATACGTTTTTTGTAAAAAAAGTAATGTTGCCAGCTATACGTTTTTTCGTAAAGGAATAATGTTGCCAGCTATACGTTTTTTTCGTGAAGGAATAATGTTGCCAGCTATACGTTTTTTCGTAAAGGAATAATGTTGCCAGCTATACGTTTTTTCGTAAAGGAATAATGTTGCCAGCTATACGTTTTTTCGTAAAGGAATAATGTTGCCAGCTATACGTTTTTTTTTTAACAATGTTGCCAGCTATACATTTTTTATTCCATACAAAATAGGCATTTAAAATTCATATAAACTGGATTTGGCATTAAATAACCCACAGTGGTTGATATGCCATAAAACCCAAACAAACAAACAAACTACTACTACTACTACTAATAATAATAATTAGTACTTTAATATTTTCTTTGAATATTTTGTTATATTTAAAAGGAAAACACACGTCACTTTAAAGTTTAAAACCTGTCACCGCTATGTTCTTTGTCACATTTTTTTTACCACAAGATCTTTTACTAAAACACTAATTTTTATTCTTTAAAAAATGATAGTTGTTGGTTGTTATTCTTACGTTTACTTGTGTTTAAGCATTCTTTTGTGGTTCGATAATTTGTTTATTATTTCCTTATTTTATTTACTTATTTATTACTTTTTATTTTTATTTATTTTTGTTCGTTTTATTTCTCTATTTTTTTTCTTTAATTTATTTATTATTTATTTATTTTTATTGTTTATTCTTTTTAAGTTTTCAATTTTTTAACTAACGTAGTAAAAGTTTGTTTTCGTGTTTGCATTTTTAGATGATTTCTAATCGTTTATTTAATATTTTGTGTTGATATGGGAAGGTCATTATATTTATCTTTACAGACTTACACAAACTACTTATTTTTTAGAGTTAAAATTTTGAAAAAAGTTTCTTTTTTAGAAAATCTTTGTAAAATATTTTTTTTAATTTGAGAAATTCTTTTTTTTACAGGGCTTAATGTTTATATTAGTTATAAACAGAATTCCTTGTCTAATTTAAATCAGTTTTTATTTCGTAAAACAGGATCACGGAAAATCTGCTCTGTATCACAAAATTAAACATTGTTTAATTAGAAAAGACTCTAATTGATTTTATAAATAAGATATATTATAAACACTATTCACTTGAGAAGAAAATTTTTTTCGAGGAATAATGAATTTTTAAAAGTTTTTAATAAGTATCTGTCGATATTTCTGAGATGAGGTATTATGTACATTATTTACATTATTCGGACTATTGTCCTCATCTTTGTCGCCATATTTATTACAACGTTTCGGCTTCAGGTGGTTGGAATGTCGAATTAAACACCTTATTTCGCTCACTGGGGTAGACTGTTCTAGTTCCACGTGCCATGTTTTTAATAGATGTCAATTATCAGTTATCTCCTGTTAATTCCCCTCTCCAATTTCTCCACTGCCTTAATCGGGTATTGAACTCATACTCTTTGGGTCCTGTCACTGGATCTAACTAACGCCTTTATTCACTGTGCTGATAACTGACATCCATTAAAAATATAGCACGTGGAACTAGAACAGTCTACCCCAGTGAGCGAAATAAAGGGTTCAGTTCGATATTCCAATCACCTGTTGTCCTCATCATGGCCTGACGATTGCGTCTAGCATGAAACAGACTGTCTCCTCTTCAATGTTCACTTATATATATATATATATATATATATATATATATATATATATATATATATATATATATATGTATATAGACATATATATGTCTCTATATATCTGTCTCTGTCTCTCTCTCTCTCTATATATATATATATATATATGTAGACTGATATATCTTATGTTTCTTATTTTTCGATAAGACAAAGCACAGTGAGAAAAAGATCGATTGTATTCTTTATCACAGAGTGATGGTAAAGTTCGATTTCTGACAAAATCCGAAATTGCTTCGCCGATTCCTTTTTACTACGCTTAGGAGCGGCGCGTCACCTCCCCCTGTAACTCTTTGCGGTTCTAAGAATGTGTGTAGACACCGGTGGTAGTGGGGATGGGGTTACCAAACAACGGAGACCAACAGTCTGCTGACCTTTTACGAGCCTCACATTCAGTAATGTTTCTTCCTTGTCGAGGCGTAAAGAGCAGAAGAAATAGCGGAAAAGACACCTCCAAACATTGACAAAAAATACACAAACACTACCACCCCCACCATAAAAGGAAAAAAAAAATCCTGTACAAGATCAACCCCACCTACCAACACACAGGCGACCTCCGGCCTCAATGTCAACCTAGTTTTCTCAGGTTTTAGCATAGCAACATTACAAAACGCCCAATCAAAAGTTAATATTTTTCTCAGGGCTTCGTCGGACCGAAGAGAAGTTTCGTCCTTTTGATTGGCTCGATCATAACCAATCACCAATTATTGCATCCTTCAATTCTTACATTTTCTAAGCACTGTCTCCCACGCTCCTGGCAACCCCTGAAAAGTGTCTATCAGTCTGCCCTTAATGTTACATGACATATTTTCAAGAAAAGATAACGATAATTTTCCCATAACCTTACGAAACAATCTCAGTTCAATGTCGCGAGATAATTGTCATTTGAAGGATATTCTTAAAGTCTGGTCTTGAAGATATCAAGCATTTATACACTTCGACATCGGGAACAGTTGAGATTTACTTTTAGTTTAGGAAGGGCATTTTCCAGTTCTGTTTACTTTAGCGTTACAATCGTTTACCTTATTTTAACTTCCGCTTTTTACTCTTGTCATTACGAGAGTCGTTTATTTCGACACTGGTTTGTCAGTGCGTGGGAAATTTATTTTAGAATTCCTTCATTGACTTAGTGACAAAAAAAAATGGATCTTCGACAAGATGAACGAAATATCAACGCTCAAATTGGGAAGTCGTTAGTAACTTTCAATGGAAAAACACTAATTATTCCTTTATAACTCATGTATAATACGCGGCCTACAATTTGGGCAAAACTATTCTAGAAAAATATCTCATGCATAATACGCAATGAATTTACAATTAATTTAAGTTAAAGCTAAGCTTCATTCAACTTTTCATCGGATACGTATTGATTCTAAGTAAGAATTGTTTTAGTTTACTGTTGTGGATTCCGCGTGAAAAATCGGTCTCCAATAAATGACAAACTTAAATATTTAAGCTAAGAAATTAAATGTATTTACAGAAAATACAAAAGGTAATGCTGTTAGTAAAATCCAGGAACGCCGGTTAGTATTAATCAAAGATCGCTATATACAGTCTCGAAGTAAACTTCCTTAGAGTCCGGCGTCCTTGTAACTGACTTCTGCCGTCAACTCAATCACAGTGTCTATGTACTTTCCACTCTGTTCCTCCACCCTGTTCCTCTACCTGTTCTTCTACTCTCCTGTGGCTATTTTATGGCAGCAGGACGAGTCCATTATATCAGAAAAGGGTGGACCCCATAACATTTACATTAATTAAACAAAAACTGAAGAGTGGTGTTGGCTTGTCAGAGGATCCCAGAAGCAAGGTAAGGAAAAATAATTATTAACCCTTGAACAATAATTGAAATGTTCAGGAGAACAACCAGGCGGGAGCCTGTTTTGCAAAGTGGCCGTTCTTTGCGGGAGTGGGGGTAGACAGGCCTCTGAGTCGCACTTTTTTCTTACATTTGGAACACGGGGGAAATGAAAATGATTCGACTCCGTGAAAGTATCATGGCATGCTCTTCTTATGAAGAATCCGACAGCAAGGCCTTTCTGATCGAGAGACTAGATGTTTTGAGGAGCCTGGCATTACCTCTTAATTGCTGTTGTTTCCAGCTCAACCCTAACCCAGGATGGAAGCAAACACTGAACTCACAAACAAAAACAAGACTATGAAATACATTTTTATAGTGGAAATACCAGCAACACATTTTTATAGTAAAAAATACCAAAAATATCTATTTATAACAGAATTACCCATTAAATGACCCAGAGAGATGTTGATATACCATTAAACAAAATCAAACAACCAATCATTATGAAGATTTTAACAGTTGAGATGAAAGTGTAGACTTCATCTGAACATTTTCTATAGAAATAGCGATAGAGTAGCGAAGGGTTTTGCAATATCTGTTTATATTTCTGAGATGAGGTATTATGTACATTATTTACATTATTCGGACTATTGTCCTCATCTTTGTCGCCATATTTATTACAACGTTTCGGCCTTTTACTATCTCTCTATATTTCTGAAATGAGTATTATGTACGCTATTTACATTATTCCGACTATTGTCCTCATCTTTGTCGCCATATTTATTACGTTTCGGTCTTTCAGTATCTGTCTATGTATATTTCTGAGATGAAGTGTTATGTACAATATTTACATTATTCCGACTATTGTCGTCATCTTTGTCGGCATATTTATTACAGCGTTTCGGCCGTTGTACACTCCGGCCTTCTTCAGGTGGTTGGGATGTCGAACTGAACTTTTTATTTCGCTCACTGTGGTAGACTGTTCTAGTTCCACGTGCCGTGTTTTAATGTATGTCAATTATCGGCACAGTGGATAAAGGCGTTGGTTAAATTCAGTGACAGGACCCAATCAGGGTGAGTTCAATACCCGGTGAAGTCAGTGGAGAATTTGGAGAGGGAAATTAACAGGAGTTAACTGACATCCATTAAAAAAATTCGTTTTTCAGATTGTTAGGCTCTTCATTTTTTTTCGACAACTGATAGTAACCTTGGTATATTTGGGAAAAATATTAAAATAATCAAGACCCTATACTGGCAGCAAATTTCATATGCAAATCTCAATAAAATATCGTCTTGGGTATGACGGTAAATTACATCCACGTCCTGGGTAAGACAACAAACTACATTCAACAAGAAGGCCTCAGATCAGGAGGTTTTGAGGAGCGTGGAACTACTTCTTAATTGCTGGTGTTCCCAGGTCCACCTTGACCCGGGGTGGTAGCATCTGTTAGGGTCCCAGCTATGGGCAAATAGTTAACACCAAAACTCGTGTAAAAATAGGTTTTAATAGCAGAAATAATTTGTAATAAAAAAAATTATTACCAGCAATAATTTTTGAAAGAGAAATTATTATCAGCAATACTTTAAAAAATATATCAGTAATACAAACAGTTATACATTTTTTGAGAAAAATATGACCAGCTATAGATTTCTTCAAGGAAAAATATTCCTAGAAATAGATTTTTGAAGAAAAATATATTATCAGCAATAAAAATTTTTCGGTATCAAATAACCCATTGAGGTTGATATGTCGTAAACCAAACCAAACCACCATAAGCATATTTATTTATTTTTCAATTTATTTAGTAAAATTAGTTTTAGTTTTCTATTTTTTAGTCTATTTTATAATGAATATATTACTTGACCCTCTGTTGGTAAACGAAATTATTTTGAAAAATGGAGAATAAGTCTACCCCCCCCTCCCACAAAAAAAGATCGCTTAAACGATCAAGTCTGGAGAGTGAGGATGAGCAGCGCCAACCTGGATATGGCAGCAATAATTCATTTGATTCTCTAAGGAGTAATGGATAGTGGCTCGGATTGAGGAATCTATTATATTCACTTACATGCTAATACTCTTGGGAAAGGTATGAATCCGCTTCTTCTCCCAACAGCTATGGGTAAATAGCAGGACAGACCGGGTTCTGTCGCCTTGGATGGCAACTGGTCTATCGCAGAAAGAAATGGCAACCTACTGCGGGAAAAAATCTGCCTCGTCAGACATGTATCGAAAGATAGATGATTGCCTAAGCATGGATCACGCATGGCACATAAGTGACTGACTGGCGTGCTAATACCCTTGGGAAAGATACGAATCCTCTTCTCCCCCGAGCCATGGGTAAATAGCAGAGCAGGTTGGGTTCTTGGATGGCAACTAGTCTACCGCAGAAAGAAATGACAATATACTGCGGGAAAAGAATCTACCTCATCAGTCATATATCGAAAGATACATGATCGCCTAAGCGTGTATCACGCATGGCACATAATTAACTGAAAGATAAAGCATGGCAGGAGGAGTCAGATACTTCTTGAAGCGACAGTATCTTTAGCAATGGATTGAATATTAAAGATCCATTTGAAGTCTGGGGTGGAACTGAAACTCAAAAGATGTTCAAAACATGAAACCTGGTTTCGAATCAAACAGTTTATCAAGACTAGAGAAAAAAAAAATACGTTCATACCAGTAATAATGAAACAATATTAACTTGTTTTTGTTTGAGATATCGAATGTCACTTATTCTCCCATTGAACAGTTATAAAAATTAAAGGCAGACGAGATATTTGTTGCAAGTTCCTGATTATTTTGGATTTGGGAAGTACGTCCACAAATAGTATGGTATCATTTGCATAGATGTTTACTAATGATCAAAGAATAGTCATATGTTTTATCGGATTAATATTTAATATCTGTTTTAACCCCTTCCCCGGCGTAGATGTGTATATACGACTTTACTGAAAATGTCATTTTCAGATAATGGCCGAATATACACGCCCAAAACCTAACGCTCTAAAACTAGCTACAGACATGTTTATACGTCGATCTCGATCCTTTTTTATGCCGTTCTTAGCAGGAAACGAGTCCAATTGTAACCACATATGCCTGGTAGAATGTTTTGTCACTGCTCGGGTACTTCAAGCTACCTTAGCTTCTTCGTAACTATATTAAAAACAATAAAAAAAACTTCGTTTGAAAATGAAACGATTTTTGAATTTTTAAATTCTCCCTTCTATTTTGAAACATCACCTCTGGGAACGGATGTAGCAATTTCAACGACTTTTCCTTTTAATTGTGAGTCAAGAACCAAGAATTTTGCATCAAAGTGATATTTACTCACCTTTGTTTTGTGAGGATCTACTGCTAAAGTCCATCATATTGTTTTATGTTGTTTTCCTACAGCAAGTAGGCGATTACGGTTGTCTGGATGTAGATTTTCTTTTTCTACGTGAATTGTCATAATTTTCAGAGAAAGAGAGTGGAGTACTTTCACGTTCCCGTCTCCGAAATTTGCAATTCAGCTAAGATCTGGATTTGTTTTATGCCCTTCTGAGCTTGGAACGAGTCCAGTTGACAACTCAAACATCTAGTAGAGGTGTTAGCCACCGCTCGGGTACTTAAGGTGCCTCAGTTTCTTTGTTACTGTATTAATAACAAATAAAAAATTCGTCTGAAAATTAAATGTTTTTCTCAAAATAATTGGCGGGAACGGGTTAATATCTTATATTATAATGAGTATTATAAATATTTCTTACTTTGAAATGAGATGAAAAAGTGTTGAGTAGTGGAGCAATTAGGAGCGCGTTTTCTGTGGCAGATTTAGTGCTGGAGAGAAATGCAAAGTTTCATCGAAGGGAAAATAAAAGAATCACAGGTGCGAAAACAAGAGAGAATAATTCCATTATAATTCTCTAGAGAGTTTCTTTGTTTTTTGTTTGGCATACTGGATAGAAGGCAAAAAGAATAAAGAGAGAAAATGAAAAAGAAATGAAATGAGAGAAAAGAAAAAGAAGGCGAAATAAAAAGGGTGAAAGGAAAAAGAAGGCGAAAATAAAAGAGAAAAAATGAAGGCGAAAAGAAAAGAGAGAAAAGAAAATGAAGGCTAAAAGAAAAGAGAGAAAATGAAAAGAAGGCGAAAAGAAAAGAGAGAAAAGAAAAAGGAGGCAAAAAGAAAAGGAAAAAGATGGCGAAAAGAGAGAAAATGAAAAATAAAAGAAAGGAGAGAAAATGAAAAAGAAAAGAAAAGAGAGAAAAGAAAAAGAAGAGAAAAAGAAACGAGAGAAATGAAAACGAAAAGAAAAGAGAGACAATGAAAAAGAAAGGAAAGAGAGAAAATGAAAAAGAAAAGAGAAGAGAGAAAGGAACGAAAAAGAAGGCGAAAAGAAAAGAGAGAAAAGAAAAAGAAGGGGAAAAGAAAAGCGAGAAAATGAAAAAGAAAAGAAAAGAGAGAAAGGAAAGAAAAAGAAGGCGAAAAGTAAAGAGAGAAAGGAAAAAGAAGGCGAATATAAAAGAGAAAAATGAAAAAGAAATGAAAAGAGAGAAAAGAAAAAGAAGGCGAAAAGAAAAGACAGAAAATGAAAAGTAGGCGAAAAGAAAAGAGAGAAAAGAAAAAAGAGGAAAAAGAAAAGAGAGAAAAGAAAAAGAAGAGAAAAAGAAAAGAGAGAAAATGAAAAAGAAAAGGAAAGAGAGAAAAAGAAGTCGAAAAGAAAAGAGAGAAAAGAAAAGAAAAAGAGAAAAGAAAAGAGAGAAAATGAAAAAGAAAAGAAAAGAGTGAAAAGAAAAAGAAGAGAAAAAAAGAGAGAAAATGAAAAAGAAAAGAAAAGAGAAAAGGAAAGAAAAAGAAGCCGAAAAGAGAGGAGAGAAAAGAAAAAGAAGGCAAAAAGAAAAGAAAGAGAATGAAAAAGAAAAGGAAAAAGGGAAAAAGAAGTCGAAGAGAAAATAGAGAAAAAAAAAGAGAAAGGAAAAAGATGGCGAAAAGAAAAGAGAGAAAATGAAAAATAAAAGAAAAGAGAGAAAATGAAAAAGAAAAGAAAAGAGAGAAAAGAAAAAGAAGAGAAAAAGAAACGAGAGAAAATGAAAACGAAAAGAAATGAGAGAAAATGAAAAAGAAAAGAAAAGAGAGAAAGTAAAGAAAAAGAAGGCGAAAAGAAAAGAGCGAAAAGAAAAAGAAGGGGAAAAGAAAAGAAAAGAGAGAAAATGAAATAGAAAAGAAAAGAGAGAAAAGAAAAGAAAGAGAAAAGAAAAAGATGGGGAAAAGAAAAGAGAGAAAATGAAAAAGAAAAGGAAAAAGAGAAAATGAAAAAGAAAAGAGTGAAAAGAAAAAGAAGAGAAAAAGAAAAAAGAGAAAATGAAAAAGAAAAGAAAAGAGAGAAAGGAAAGAAAAAGAAGGCGAAAAGAAAAGAGAGAAAAGAAAAAGGAGGCAAAAAGAAAAGAGAGAAAATGAACAAGAAAAGGAAATAGAGAAAAAGAAGTCGAAAAGAAAAGAGAGAAAAGAAAAGAAAAAGCGAAAGGAAAAAGATGGCGAAAAGAAAAGAGAGAAAATGAAAAATAAAAGAAAAAGAAACGAGAGAAAATGAAAACGAAAGGAAAATAGAGAAAATGAAAAAGAAAAGAAAAGAGAGAAAGTAAAGAAAAAGAAGGCGAAAAGAAAAGAGGGAAAAGAAAAAGAAGGGGAAAAGAAAAGAGAGAAAATGAAATAGAAAAGAAAATAGGGAAAAGTAAAGAAAAAGAGAAAAGAAAAAGATGGGGAAAAGAAAAGAGAGAAAAAGAAGAGAAAAAGAAAAAAGAGAAAATGAAAAGGAAAAGAAAAGAAGGCGAAAAGAAAAGAGAGAAAAGTAAAAGCAGGGGAAAAGAAAAGCGAGAAAATGAAAAATAAAAGAAAAGAGAGAAAAGAAAGAGAAGGCGAAAAGAAAAGAGAGAAAGAAAAAAAGAAGGCGAAAATAAAAGAGAAAAAATGCAAAAGAAAAGAAAAGAGAGAAAAGTAAAAGAAAGCGAAAAGCAAAGAGAGAAAATGAAAAGAAGGCGAAAAGAAAAGAGAGAAAAGAAAGAGGAGGCAAAAAGAAAAAGGAGAAAATGAAAAAGAAATGAAAAGAGAGAAAAGAAAAAGAAGGCGAAAAGAAAAGAGAGAAAAGAAAAAAGGCAAAAAGAAAAGAGAGAAAATGAAAAAGAAAAGAGAGAAAATGAAAAAGAAAAGAAAAAAGAAAAAGAAGGCGAAAAGAAAAGAGAGAAAATGAAAAAGAAAAGAAAAGAGAGAAAATGAAAAGAAGGCGAAAAGAAATAGAGAAAAGGAAAAGGAGGCAAAAAGAAAAGAGAGAAAATGAAAAAGAAAAGAAAAGTGAAAAAAGAAAAAGAAGGCGAAAAGAAAAGAAAGAAAAGAAAAAAAATCAAAAAGAAAAAAAAACACAAAAAAAAGAAGGCGAAAAGAAAAGAGAGAAAAGAAAAAGAATGCAAAAAGAAAAGAGAGAAAGTGAAAAAGAAAACAAAAGAGAGAAAAGAAAAAGGAGGGAAAAAGAAAAGGGAGAAAAGAAAAAGAAAGTAAAAAGAAAGAAAATGAAAAAGAAATGAAAAGAGAGAAAAGAAAAAGAAGGCGAAAAGAAAAGAGAGAAAAGAAAAAGAAGGCAAAAAGAAAAGAGAGAAAATGAAAAAGAAAAGAAAAAGAAAAGAAAAAGAAGGCGAAAAGAAAGGTGAGAAAATGAAAAAGAAAAGAAAAGAGAAAAAAGAAAAGAAGGCAAAAAGAAACGAGAGAAAAGAAAAAGAAGGGGAAAAGAAAAGCGAGAAAATAAAATGAAAAGTAAGAAAAGAAAAAGAAGGCGAAAAGAAAAAAGAGAAAGGAAAAAGAAGCTGAAAATAAAAGAGAAAAAATGAAAAAGAAATGAAAAGAGAGAAAATGAAAAGAAGGCGAAAAGAAAAGAGAGAAAAAAAAGAGGCAAAAAGAAAAGAGAGAAAATAAAAAGAAGAGAAAAAGAAAAGAGAGAAAATGAAAAAGAAAAGGAAAGAGAGAAAAGAAAAGAAAAAGAGAAAAGAAAAAGATGGCGAAAAGAAAAGAGTGAATATGAAAAAGAAAAGAAAAGAGAGAAAATGAAAAAGAAATGAAAAGAGTGAAAAGAAAAAGAAGAGAAAAAAAGAGAGAAAATGAAAAAGAAAAGAAAAGAGAGAAAGGAAAGAAAAAGAAGGCGAAAAGAAAAGAGAGAAAAGAAAAAGAAGACAAAAAGAAAAGAGAGAAAATGAAAAAGAAAAGGAAAGAGAGAAAAAGAAGTCGAAGAGAAAAGAGAGAAAAGAAAAAGAGAAAGGAAAAAGATGGCGAAAAGTAATGAGAGAAAATGAAAAATAAAAGAAAACAGATAAAATGAAAAAGAAAAGAAAAGAGAGAAAAGAAAAAGAAAAGAAAAAGAAACGAGAGGAAATGAAAACAAAAAAAATGAGAGAAAATGAAAAAGAAAAGAAAAGAGAGAAAGGAAAGAAAAAGAAGGGGAAAAGAAAAGCGAGAAAATGAAAAAGAAATGAAAAGTAAGAAAAGATAAAGTAGGCGAAAAGAAATGAGAGAAATGAAAAAGAAGGCAAAAATAAAAGAGAAAAAATGAAAAGACGGCGAAAAGAAAAGAAAGAGAAGAAAAAGGAGGAAAAAAGAAAAGAGAGAAAAGAAAAAGAAGAGAAAAAGAAAGAAAGAAAATGAAAAAGAAAAGGAAAGAGGGAAATGAAAAAGAAAAGAAAAGTGTGAAAAGAAAAAGAAGAGAAAAAGAAAAGCGAGAAAATGTAAAAGAAAATAAAAGAGAGAAAGGAAAGAAAAAGAAGGCGAAAAGAAAAGAGAGAAAAGAAAAAAGAGGCAAAAAGAAAAGAGAGAAAAGAAAAAGAAGAGAAAAAGAAAAGAGAGAAAATGAAAAAGAAAAAGAAAGAGAGAAAAGAAAAGGAAACAGAGAAAAGAAAAGTAAAAGAGAAAAGAAAAAGATGGCGAAAAGAAAAGAAAGAATATGAAAAAGAAAAGAAAAGAGAGAAAATGAAAAAGTAAAGAAAAGAGTGAAAAGAAAAAGAAAAGAAAAAAAGAGAGAAAATGAAAAAGAAAAGAAAACAGAGAAAGGAAAGAAAATGAAGGCGAAAAGAAAAGAGAGAAAAGAAAAAGGAGGCAAAAAGAAAAGAGAGAAAATGAAACAGAAAAGGAAAGAGATAAAAAGAAATCGAAGAAAAAAGAGAGAAAAGAAAAAGAGAAATGAAAAAGATGGCGAAAAGAAATGAGAGAAAATGAAAAATAAAAGAAAACAGAGAAAATGAAAAAGAAAAGAAAAGAGAGAAAAGAAAAAGAAGAGAAAAAGAAACGAGAGGAAATGAAAACGAAAAGAAATGAGAGAAAATGAAAAATAAAAGAAAGAGAGAAAGGAAAGAAAAAGAAGGGGAAAAGAAAAGCGAGAAAATGAAAAAGAAATGAAAAGTAAGAAAAGATAAAGAAGCCGAAAAGAAAAGAGAGAAAGGAAAAAGAAGGCGAAAATAAAATAGAAAAAATGAAAAGACGGCGAAAAGAAAAGAGAGAGAAGAAAAAGGAGGCAAAAAGAAAAGAGAGACAAGAAAAAGAAGAGAAAAAGAAAAGATAGAAAATGAAAAAGAAAAGGAAAGAGGGAAATGAAAAAAAAAGAAACGTGTGAAAAGAAAAAAAAGAGAAAATAAAAGAGAGAAAATGAAAAAGAAAATAAAAGAGAGAAAGGAAAGAAAAAGAAGGCGAAAAGAAAAGAGAGAAAAGAAAAAGAAGGGGAAAAGTAAAGAGAGAAAATGAAAAAGAAAAGAGAGAAAAAGAAGTCGAAAAGAAAAGAGAGAAAAGAAAAGAAAAAGAGAAATGAATAAGATGGCGAAAAGAAAAGATAGAAAATTAAAAATAAAAGAAAAGAGAGAAAATGAAAACGAAAAGAAAAGAGAGAAAAAAAAAGAAGAGAAAAAGAAACGAGATAAAATGAAAAAGAAAAGAAAAGAGAGAAAGGAAAGAAAAAGAAGGGGAAAAGAAAAAAGAGAAAATGAAATAGAAAAGAAACGAGAGAAAAGAAAAGAAAAAGAGAAAAGAAAAGAAAAAGAGAAAAGAAAAAGATGGGGAAAAGAAAAGAGAGAAAATGAAAAAGAAAAGAAAAGAGAGAAAATGTAAAAGAAAAGAAAAGAGTGAAAAGAAAAAGAAGAGAAAAAGAAAAAAGAGAAAATGAAAAAGAAAAGAAAAGGGAGAAAGGAAAGAAAAAGAAGGCGAAAAGAAAAGAGAGAAAAGAAAAAGTAGGGGAAAAGAAAAGCGAGAAAATGAAAAAGAAATGAAAAGAGAGAAAAGAAAAAGTAGGCGAAAAGAAAAGGGACAAAATGAAAAGAAGGCGAAAAGAAAAGAGAGAAAAGAAAGACGAGTCTAAAAGAAAAGGGAGAAAAATGAAAAAGAGATGAAAATAGAGAAAAAAAAAGAAGGCGAAAAGAAAAGAGAAAAAAGAAAAAAAGGGAAAAAAGAAAAGAGAGAAAATGAAAAAGAAAAGAAAAATAAAAAGAAGGCGAAAAGAAAAGAGAGAAAATGAAAAAGAAAAGAAAAGAGAGAAAATGAAAAGAAGGCGAAAAGAAATAGAGGAAAGAAAAAAGAGGCAAAAAGAAAAGAGAGAAAATGAAAAAAAAAAAATCAAAAGTGAGAAAAGAAAAAGAAAGTGAAAAGAAATGAGAGAAAAGAAAAAGAATGCAAAAACAAAAAGAGAGAAAATGAAAAAGAAAATAAAAGGGAGAAAAGAAAAAGGAGGGAAAAAGAAAAGAGAGAAATGAAAAAGAAAAAAGAGACAAAAGAAAAAGAAGGCAAACAGAAAAAGGAGAAAAGAAAAAGAAGGTAAAAAGAGAGAAAATGAAAAAGAAATGAAAAGAGAGAAAATGAAAAAGAAAAGAAAAGAGAGAAAAGAAAAAGAAGGCAAAAAGAAAAGAGAGAAAATGAAAAAGAAAAGAAAAAGAAAAGAAAAAGAAAAGAAAAGAAAAGAGAGAAAATGAAAAAGAAAATAAAAGAGAGAAAAGAAATAGAAGGGAAAAAGAAAAGAGAGAAAATGAAAAAGAAAAGAAAAGAGAGAAAAGAAAAAGAAGGCAAAAAGTAAAGAGAGAAAAGAAAAAGAAGGCAAAAAGTAAAGAGAGAAAAGAAAAAGAAGGGGAATAGAAAAGCGAGAAAATAAAAAAGAAATGAAAAGTAACAAAAGAAAAAGAAGGCGAAATGAAAAGAGAGAAAATGAAAAGAAGTCGAAAACAAATGAGAGAAAAGAAAAAAGAGGCTAAAAGAAAAGAGAGAAAATAAAAAGAAGAGAAAAAGAAAAGGGAGAAAAAGAAGTCGAAATGAAAAGAGAGAAAAGAAAAGAAAAAGATGGCGAAAAGAAAAGAGAGAAAATGAAAAAGAAAAGAAAAGAGAGAAAATGAAAAAGAAAAGAAAAGAGTAAAAAGAAAAAGTAGAGAAAAAAAGAGAAAAAATGAAAAAGAAAAGAAAAGAGAGAAAGGAAAGAAAAAGAAGGCGAAAAGAAAAGAAAGAAAAGAAAAAGAAGGGGAAAAGAAAAGCGAGAAAATGAAAAGAAGAGAGAGAAAAGAAAGAGGAGGCAAAAAGAAAAGGGAGAAAATGAAAAAGAAATGAAAAGAGAGAAAAGAAAAAGTAGGCAAAAAGAAAAGAGAGAAAAGAAAAAATGGAGAAAAGAAAAGGGAGAAAAGAAAAAGAAGGCAAAAAGAAAAGAAAAAAGACAAAAGAAAAAGAAGGTGAAAAGAAAAGAGAGAAAAGAAAAAGAATGCAAAAAGAAAAGAGAGAAAATGAAGAAGAAAAGAAAAGAGAAAAGAAAAAGAATGCAAAAGAAAAGAGAATAAATGAAAAAGAAAAGAAAAGAGAGAAAAGTAAAAGGAGGCGAAAAGAAAAGAGAGAAAATGAAAAAGAAAAGAAAAGAGAGAAAAGAAAAAGAAGGGGAAAGGAAAAGAGAGAAAATGAAAAGAAGGCGAAAAGAAATGAGAGAAAAGAAAAAAGAGGCTAAAAGAAAAGAGAGAAAATGAAAAAGAAAAGGAAAGAGAGAAAAAGAAGTCGCAATGAAAAGAGAGAAAAAAAAAGAAAAAGAGAAAAGAAAAAGATGGCGAAAAGAAAGATAAAATGAAAAAGAAAAGAAAAGAGTGAAAAGAAAAAGAAGAGAAAAAAGAGAAAAAATGAAAAAGAAAAGAAAAGAGAGAAAGGAAAGAAAAATAAGGCGAAAAGAAAAGAGAGAAAAGAAAAAGGAGGCAAAAAGAAAACAGAGAAAATGAAAAAGATAAGAAAAGAGAAAAGAAATGAGAGAAAATGAAAAAGAAAAGAAAAGAGAGAAAGGAAAGAAAAAGAAGGGGAAAAGAAAAGCGAGAATATGAAAAAGAAATGAAAAGTAATAAAAGATAAAGAAGGCGAAAAGAAAAGAGAGAAAGGAAAAAGAAGGCAAAAATAAAAGAGAAAAAAATGAAAAGACGGCGAAAAGAAAAGAGAGAGAAGAAAAAGGAGGAAAAAGAAAAGAGAGAAAAGAAAAAGAAGAGAAAAAGAAAAGAGAGAAAATGAAAAAGTAAAGGAAAGAGAGAAAATGAAAAAGAAAAGAAAAGTGTGAAAAGAAAAAGAAGAGAAAAAGAAAAGAGAGAAAATGAAAAAGAAAAGAAAAGAGAGAAAGGAAAGAAAAAGAAGGCGAAAAGAAAAGAGAGAAAAGAAAAAGAAGGGGAAAAGAAAAGCGAGAAATTGAAAAAGAAATGAAAAGAGAGAAAAGAAAAAGTAGGCGAAAAGAAAAGACAGAAAGGAAAAAGAAGACGAAAATAAAAGAGAAAAAATGCAAAAGAAAAGAGAGAAAAGTAAAAGAAGGCGAAAAGAAAAGAGAGAAAATGAAAAGAAGGAGAAAAGAAAAGAGAGAAAAGAAAGAGGAGGCAAAAAGAAAAGGGAGAAAATGAAAAAGAAATGAAAAGAGAGAAAAGAAAAAGAAGGCGAAAAGAAAAGAGAGAAAAGAAAAAAAGGCAAAAAGGAAAGAGAGAAAATGAAAAAGAAAAATGAAAAAGAAGACGAAAAGAAAAGAGAGAAAAGAAAAAGAAGGCAAAAAGAAAAGAAAAAAGACAAAAGAAAAAGAAGGTGAAAAGAAAAGAGAGAAAAGAAAAAGAATTCAAAAAGAAAAGAGAGAAAATGAAAAAGAAAAGAAAAGAGAGAAAAGAAAAAGAATGCAAAAAGAAAAGAGAGAAAATGGAAAAGAAAAAAAAAGAGACAAAAGAAAAAGAAGGCAAGCAGAAAAGGGAGAAAAGAAAAAGAAGGTAAAAAGAGAGAAAATGAAAAAGAAATGAAAAGAGAGAAAAGAAAAAGTAGGCGAAAAGAAAAGAGAGAAAAGAAAAAGAAGGCAAAAAGAAAAGAGAGAAAATGAAAAAGAAAAGAAAAAGAAAAGAAAAAGATGGCGAAAAGAAATGAGAGAAAGAAAGAGAAAAAGAAAATAGAGAAAATGAAAAAGAAAAGAAAAGGGAGAAAAGAAAATGAAGGCTAAAGAAAAAGAGAGAAAATGAAAAAGAGAAGAAAAGAGAGAAAAGAAAAAGAAGACAAAAAGAAAAGAGAGAAAATGAAAAAGAAACGAAAAGAGAGAAAAGAAATAGAAGGCAAAAAGAAAAGAGTGAAAATGAAAAAGAAAAGAAAAAGAAAAGAAAAGAGAGAAAATGAAAAAAAAAGAAAAGAGAGAAAAGAAAAAGAAGGGAAAAAGAAAAGAGAGAAAATTAAAAAGAAAAGAAAAGAGAGAAAAGAAAAAGAAGACAAAAAGAAAAGAGAGAAAATGAAAAAGAAAAGATAGAGAGAAAATAAAAAAGAAAAGAAAAGAGAGATAAGAAAAACAAGGCAGAAAGAAAAGAGTGAAAATGAAAAAGTATTATGAGACTGGAACTACCTACACAAAAGACTGTTCCAGGTCTATATTAAGTATGCGACACACACTCTAGAGAGCGACTGAGTCAGAGAGAGCCGCGTACGACTATCAGTATTGGACACTAACATATATTAAACTCCGCTTACACTATCTCTGTGACCTGTTGTTAATATATCTTTCTTACATCTAATCCGTGTTCCATGTTTTCCTTCTGCGGTCCCGATTTTGGCCCCACATCAAAAAGAAAAGAAAAGAGAAAAATGAAAAAGCGAAAAGAAAAAGAAAGAAACGAAATGAAGGCAAAAGAAAAGAGGCAAAATCAAAAAGAAAAGAAAAAGAGAAAAGAAAAAGAAGGCGAAACGAAAAGAGAGAAAAGAAAAAGAAGGCAAAAAGAAAAGAGAGAAAATGAAAAAGAAAAGAAAAGAAAAAGAAGGCTAAAAGAAAAGAGAGAAAATGAAAAAGAAAAGAGAGAAAAGGAAAAGAAGCGAAAAAGAAAAGAGAGAAAAGAAGGCGAAAAGAAGAGAGAGAAAATGTAAAAGAAACGAAAAGAGAGAAGAAAAAGAAGGCAAAAAGAAAAGAGAGAAAAGAGGGAAAAAGAAAAGAGAGAAAACGAAAAAGAAAAGAGAGAAAACGAAAAAGAAAAGAGAGAAAAGAAAAAGGCAAAAAGTAAAGAGAGAAAATGAAAAAGAAAAAAAGGCAAAAAGAAAAGAGAGAAATGAAAAAAAAAAATTAAAACTGAATTACAAAAATATGAAATATTTTAAATGAAGGTGATCAGAATTTAAAATGAGTTGTGAAAATTCGCTAAGCGAAATTCGAACTGAGTATCAATGTCTAGTTTGATAGAATCATTAGTCAACACATTGTACTTGGTGTTCATTGCGATACACACACACATATATATATATAGTTAGAGTTAAAATAGTAATTCACCTCCTAGAACAAAATTAAATAGTGCAAATATTGTTTACAAATTTAAATGTCCATAAAAGAATTGTATTCCTGGTCAATCAAAATTCGTGAATAATTACATAGGCCACACTACAACATGTTTGACACGCAGACTAACACTGAACCTTTCTGATCATAGCTCAATTAGATCTCATTTAAATATTCATGGAGACCTACCGGAGACTATTCGTAACATAGTTATTGACTACACTAGTATAATAACATCATCTACATGCAAAAAAAAAAAAAAAAAAGGCTAAAAATATTAAAAACAAAAAAAACAACACTTAATAATATTAACTTTGAACATGGACACAATATCTTGACCGTGTTTTAAAAAATGAAAACATTTTATAAAACATACATACAACAAACTATTTCTTATTTAACAGTTAAAATATTTAATCCTTGAAAATGGCTAAATGTATAGCCGAAAGCGCTCGGAGAAAAAGAACATACGGACAGTTTTTATATAATTTATCATCCGAAAAGAAAAAAAAATAGATCGCGTGAGAAATTGTACAAAAAACTAAATAAAAGCACCTTGTCTGTTGCATTCAATGAAATGTGCATCAAAGAAGGACTGCTGCCTAAATACACAAATATATATATATATATATATATATATATATATATATATATATATATATATATATATATATATATATATATATAATCAGTGTGAGATAGATGGAAAGAAGTTGAGATGGATATGAACATACTGTGATGGATAGATAGATAAATGTGAACAGATTGATATATAAACAGATTGAAGCCGATAGAAAGAAAAGAAAGGAGCATAATGAGATGGATATGAACAGATTACGATAGATAGATAGATAGATAGATAGATAGATAGATAGGAAGAGATATAGATATGAAGAGACTGAAAGAATATATATATATATATATATATATATATACATATATATATATATATATACATATATATATATATATATATATATATATATATGTATATATATATATGTATGTGTGTGTGTAGATAGATAGATAGATAGATAGTAATATACTAAAATATAAACAGATTGAAATAGATAGAAACAAACTGAAATATAAGCAAGTAACACACACACAAACGCCCCCCAACACACACACACACATATATATATATAGGTAGATAGATAGATAGATAGATAGAGAGAGAGAGATAGAGAGAGAGAGAGAGAGAGAGAGAGAGTGGAAGAGAGTGAGTGAGTGAGTGGGAGATTAGGAAGAGAGAGATAATAAAATACGAGGTAAAAAGATAATTTCATAAACAACGAATAATTTGTTTAATTATGATTTCTTAATTTTTCTCCGATCATATATATATATATATATGTTTATATATATATGTGTGTGTGTGTGTGTGTGCGTCTGTGTGCGTTCGTGTGTGCGTGTGCGTGTGTGTGTGTGCATGCGTGCGTGTGCATGCGTGTGATTAACACAAGAGAAGGTAAAAATAACGAAACGAATCTTTCAAACGTAAATAGAATAAAAATTAAATAAGAGGAATATTTTCTATTTAAACAGGAAATTGCATCCGTACGGGAGCACTTCCCAGCGCACGTCTTCAGCCAATCAGAATGGAACACGTCAATTGCATCGCCGGTAAGCGAGTCATTAACATTTCGCGCCCCCAGAGCAAACGTCGACAATTAACTCTGGTTGATTTGAAATAGGTTTATACAACCTAAGTTCCGAAGCCTGATGATTGCGTTTCCCATCGCCCAAGGGTCACTATTCGCTCCCGACATTCGAACGGTTTCCAGAAATTGACAGTTGATTACCCGGATATTATTAATATGGTCTGTTCGCGTTAACCCTTCACCGGAAATACAAAACCGCCTGCCTGGCAAAAGCGAGGAAGAAAACAGTTGAAAAAAAAAAGAAAAAGAAAAAAGTACAACAGAAAAAAAAAACTGAATAAATAGATAAAAAAAAAAGCGGGAAATCGAAAATGTTAATCTTTATTCTGTTCCAAATATTCTTATCTTGTACTTGTTGGATTTCTTTGAAGGTCAAGTGACAGCAAACCTACTCATTCTTTTACTTACCGATTACAAAAGCTGTCGTCTATTTTCATTTGGATTCCTAATTCTTGCAGAATTATTTTTCAACGCTTTTCAGAAACGTTTTAAGTGCGTTAACAGCGATGATCATTGTTTTGATATTTAGACTAACCATGTGAAGTGATATCACCTATATAGATCTAACCATGTGAAGTGATATCATCTATGTATATCTAACGGTGTGAAGTGATATCACCTACATCTAACCGTGTGAGGTGATATCACATATGTATATCCAACCAGGTGAAGTGATATCACCTATGTATATCTAATAATGTGAAGTAATATCACCTATGTATATCTAACCGTGTGAAGTTATATCACCTATGTATATCTAATCATGTGAAGTGATATCCCCTATGTATATCTAACCAGGTGAAATGATATCACCTGTTTATCTAATCATGTGAAATGATATCACCTACCTATATCTAACTGTGTGAAGTGATATCACCTATGTTTATCTAAACATATGAAGTGATATAACCTATGTATATCTAACCATGTGAAGTGATATCACCTACGTATATCTAACCATGTGATGTGATATCAGCTATATATATCTATGTGAAGTGATATCACTTATGTATATCTAACCATGTGAAGTGATATCACCTATGTTTATCTAATCATGTGAAATGATATCACCTACGTATATCTAACCGTGTGAAGTGATATCACCTATGTATATCGAATCATGTGAAGTGATATTACTTATGTATATCTAACCATGTGAAGTGATATCACCTATGCTCAATGAATCTACCAAGTTTTAGGTGAGAATAGTGAAGGCCATAGGCGTTGAGAGATTTTAGTATGCGGGTCTTCTTCACAAGTGGTCTCGCATGTAAGGGAGTGGGCCCACTTCTTGTAACACCCAGAACAGCTTTGGTACTGTGCGCATGCGTATGGGACACACATGGGTAAATATAGTTTTAATAAGCCCCTTGAATATCAAGGGCAAAATCTAAAGAGAAATTATCCGTGAATATTTGCTGTGTCTATAAGGGGGCTCAGGAAACGGTCATTTATATTTTCGCATGGAGGTATACATGTTTGTAAAACTAGACTCGTGTTGCGCCTGTGCATTCATAAGGAACAGAAAACACATACACACACGCAGAGAGAGAGAGAGAGAGAGAGAGCGAGAGAGAGAGAGCGTAAGACAGGTAGACAGACAGAGAGACAGAGAAAGAGATAGACATATACACACATATATTTAACAATTGTCTTAAATAGGAAAGATGACAACTTCTTGATACTAAAAAAGACGGAGGGAAATTTCTTATCATATCGAGAAATGAAAGTTATCTGTAATGGCCACTCTTCTAGATCATTTTGCATTAATGTGGGTGTCTCAAGGGGTTATATCCTTAGACGGACGTTGTTCCTACTTTTTTATCATTGACCTTTATGGTGTCATCAGTTCCCAACTCGATACCTATGTTTATGACATAAATATTTACTCCTGTCTTAATAGTAAGTTTGATCAGTTCGATAAAGTCAAATTGTCAGCTGGTCTAAAAAAAATGGCCTTCAGTCTGTTGTTAACTGGGGCTAGAAATGGTTTCTTCTTAATTTTAACGTCTACAAAATGAAACTGTTCTGTTTTAATTGTCTTAGAGAAATATTTTTCCCTTCCACCAGCATGGCTGATGCTAACCTCCTTGAGAGTGACTCATTGCACCTTCTCAGGCTAACGTTTTCCGCTGACATGAAGGGGAAAGATTATATTGAATCAATTGTTAGGTCTGCTGTTAGTAAAGTTGGTTCACTGTGTCGTGTAAAATAATTTTTATCACCAGAATCTATCTAAGATCTTTATAATTCCACCATTTGTCCATGCTTTGAATATTTTCTATCACATCTGATCTGATGTTTCTACTATGAATTTAAAGATTCTTGATGAAGTCCAACGAAAAATTTGCTGTTATCGGTCCTGACTTGGCATCTTGGTCTCAGTCACTTTCCAACCGCTATAACGCTGTGCTTTTTTTAGAAATATTTTCATGGCGTTTGTTCGATGTACTTTCTTCTTTGCTACATAGACTTTATGAATTTAAGCGCAGTACTAGATTGGCGGCAAGGTCTCATCATTTTACAGTTGAAATGGCTAGATGTAACAGTAAGTTCTATGCTAAAAGCTTCTTTTCTCGGACTTATGGTTTGTATGCATCTCTCTCTCTTTCTCTCTCTCTCTCTTCTGGCCTCTTGCTTTCTAGGAAACTTTGATCTTCAAAAAAATCTAATCATCATCTTTTGCCTTCTCAATCCATGTACTTTAATTGTTCTCTAACCGTAATAATGTATTTATTTTTCTCGTAATCTTTCACACTTAGTAACCAATTAAGGCTTAGTGGTGTTATTGCCTTGTTTGGGGTGAAATGAATTTAAAAAAAAGATTAGGTATTTATATCATTTATTAAATGTTTTTAACAAAACTTAGAATAAAAGTAAATACCAGATTGGTTTAAATGAAAATAAAATAAACAGATAAAGTCTAGTTATGAGAAAGGCACGAGTAAAAATGCCTACATTTCAAGAACAAAGCAAAATTCTACTTACAACCAGCTGGAGAAGGGTGTTTTTCTGTTAGGATCTCTGACCGTACGTCGTGGTGATAGAAAAGAGAAGTGGGCTCCTTTCAGAAAACATATTGGGTTGGTGCATAATTATCAGGCGTTTTTGTAGCGAGTTATTAATAAAAAAATAAAAAAAATGCCGGATTTTACTTTTTTTTAATAAAAATGTTATTTTATTTTCAGATTATAAAATGCGTGTCCATAATCATACGCTCCAGAATAATCATTTAAAAGTGTTATTGTTGAATTAGTATGTTTCTTTGTTCATAATAAATATTTAAAAAAACGCCTGATAATTATGCACCAAGCCAATAGATTTTTATATGTCCTTGGTGGCAGCTGCTCTGCTGTTATATATATCCACTACATACAATCGTCTGTGCATGCATAAATTCACTACGCATGTAGATAGGAAGTAAATTCAACAAGTAAGATACATAAATCAATCAGAATTAAAACATTAAGAACACCGTATTGATTGTTTCGTTTTTTACGGCTTGTCAACACTTTGCAGGGTATTAAACAAAATATTTTTTAAGTTGTAAGGGTTCTTTGGAAATAATAATGATTTAATAATACAAGTCTTAATAATTAACCCATAGCTGGGAGGAGAAGAAGAGGTGGATTCATAACTTTCCCAAGGATATTTGCGCGAAAGTGAATATAACGAACCGAACTAAAATTGAAACTAGGCTCTCCGAATAACAATTCCAAGCCATTATCCATTAAATCTCACCCACATCCCAGCTTACAGCATCTGGCATTTCCCAAAGGTCACCCATCTAGGTACTAACCAGACTTGGCGTTACTTAACCTCGATAATCATACAGGAACTGTTTTTTTTAGCGCTATATGGCCCTAAGCCACAAATGCCGTAAATACATGGCAACGAGGGAGTAGCCCCAATTCTTGTAACAGCCAGAACAGCTTTGGTATTGAGCGAATGCGTATGGGACCAACATGGCAAAATATAGTTTTAATAAGACACTTGCATGTCAAGGACAAAATCTAAACAGAAATTCGCCGTGAACTTGATGTGTATATGAGGAACAGAAAACAGTCAGTTATGTTTCGTAGGGAGGTATACATGTTCGTAAACCTAGCCTCGTGTTGGGCCTGCGCCTTTATAAAGGACAGAACACACACATACACACACGCACACACGCAGAGAGAGAGAGAGAGAGAGAGAGAGAGAGAGAGACAGACAGACAGACAGAGTGAAAGAGATAGAGATATTGACTCATATATTTAACAATTGTCTTAAATAGGAAAGATGTTGATTTCTTGGTACTAAAAAAAAAGGTGGAATGAAATTTCTGATGAACTTTCGGGCAATCCTTCGTCAGAGAAAAACGTAGGCGAAAATTATTATTCTATTTATAACCGGAACAACAAAAACGATTTAAGGCGAATGAATGGAAAAATACAACTGATGCACGATTAAAAAAGAAAATCGTAACATGCATTATTTACATTATTCGGACTGTTATCCTCATCTTCATTGCCATATTCACAACGTTTCGGCCTCTATATCTCTGAGATGAGGTATTATGATTACTTACATTATTTACATTATTCAGATTGTTATCCTCATCTTCATTGCCATATTCACAAGTCTTTGGGGCTAGACACTGGATCTAGACAAACACCTTTATCCACTAGACCATGTCGGTGGATGGAATCAGGGGTTCGGTTCGAAATTCCAATCACCCGAAGAAGGCCTAAGCGTACAACGGCCGAAATGTTGTGAAGATGAGGATAACTTTACGAATAATGTAAATAATGCAAGTAATCATAATACCTCATCTCAGAGATATAGAGGCCGAAACTTTGTGAATATGGCAATGAAGATGAGGATAACAGTCCGAATAACGTAAATAATGCAAGTAATCATAATACCTCATCTCAGAGATATAGAGACTGAAACGTTATTGCAATGAATATGAGGATAAAAGTCTGAATAATGTAAATAATGTAAGTAATCATAATACCTCAACTCAGAGATAGAGACAGAACATCGTAACAATCGGAGTTGGTAAGTCAATTCAATTTGTCAAGATAAAAATGAATAAAATTCATTTACAAACCTGACAAAAGCACTGGAAATTGGTCAGGAATGAGAGAAAGAGAAAAAAATCTTTTCGCAAAAGAAGAAGAGAATGAAGGAAGAGTTCTCAATTTGATAGTGACAGCCTCAACGATCTTTAATAAATGCCAAGATTGTATTCTACGTAAACCAATTCTCTCTGTATTGACCAGAAGCAGGATTTTCAATCAAGTGTTGGCCAATGGCAGAATCCAACACCGACTATGTTGTCCGTGTTGAACCATGTGAATCACCCCGTCTTATCCAGGTTGGAATATGCTGGTTGATTCTTGGACCTAGGCATAATAATAATTTTCGCCAACGATTTTGTCGCTGACGAAGGATTGGCCGAATGGTCCTTTTAAATTTTATTCGCCCTTTTTTAGTATTAAGATGTTTTTTTGTTTTTAAATTTTTTTTTAATATTATTTATAATAATATTATTTTTAATATTATTTATAATAATATTATTACATAAATATAAAATTAGTAAATTATAAAATTATTCTAATATATAATGTTTATTTTCTTTTCAATTCTCGAGAAAAAAGAGTAATACATAAATTCACTTTCATATGAGTAGGTTTTATTAAAATTCTAAAAATAGATTTCTAAAACAATATAATTACCGAGGGGTTATAAATGAATAAATTATTAATAAATTAATTATTACAAATAAATTAATAATCAAATAAATTAAATAATAAATTAATAATAATAAATAAATAAATAAATAAATAAATAATATAAATAATTAATAAATTTAATGAATAAATTAATAATTATTATAAATTAATTAATTATAAATAGATTAATAATGGTATCAAGAAAAAAACCTTATTTTTTGCGCATACATTTGTTAAACTTTACCAAAAGTTAATATACTGTGTGTAACAGAAAATTAGTCCAAATCGTGTAACAGCATGCGATAATTGTCCATCCCACAAAACGTTTAATATATACAAACCACTAAACCAATTGAGTTTCTTTTTCCAGGTTTTCAGATAAGACGTTTAGCTGTGACACTATTTAGCGGTTGCGTGAAAATTAAAAGCGAGAAATACTTAAGGCGAGAAGCTATCACGAAAGACATACTGAGCGATGTTATTTTTTTAACAAAAGAAAAGTGGTAAAGATTTTATTTTCGTTTGCGAAGAAAAGTATTTTTTTCGCAGAAGATAGGAAATTCGTAAGATCTGCGGAATTAATTTATGCTACACCGCGGCGAATAAAAGATAGCAATCTGCCCATGGCAATAATGAAAATTTCAAATTGTTCAAATGGCCTACAAAGCAGAATGCTAAAAGATAATGGATGCGACCGAAAAAAAAGATCAGTTTAGACCACCCCCAAAGAAAGAAAAAAGAAGGGAAAAGAGAAAAAGGGAAAGAATAAACCATTAACTATCTTTCGAAGATATCATTTGGTTTTGGGAAAAGGCACCTGTTTTGTGTCCAGACCTGGACATGATAAAAGTTTGTTACCGGGATAGATAATTGGCGACAGGGCGCGAAGACGTTCGGTTGACCACCCATTTAACGCCTGACGAAAATCTCGTTGATAAATTCCAGATGACATTCGGTTAAGATAGAGATTAAGGACCACACTACGAGTCGTATTAGTCTGTTCGAGGAAAAGAAAGAAAAGAAAAAGTAAGATAATTTTTTTTTCTTTGAGCGATAATTGTAAACTGAGGCCAGACTGGCCACACACGCGCTGCCGAGCGTCATTGGCTTAGTGGTGGCGTGAGCGGTGTGCGAAGGTAAACATATGAGAAGGAGGGGAGGCCTGTTGACGCCTCTGAGGGGATTGGTGTGAGATACCAATATGAGAAAGAAGGGAAACCTCTTGACGCCCCCCGAGGGGATAGGTGTGAGATACCAATATGAGAAAGGAAGAATTTGGGAGGATGATTCCCTTAAGAACCCCTCTAAAGCAAAAAGTAATGGACTTCCAAAAATGGAAAGTGACAAATTTTCCTGTCCGAAAACAAAGAAAATCCTTATTCTGGATTTGGAATTATCGAGGAACCTAAACCACGACAGGTCCACACCCGGTTTTGGTCGGTGTCCATATAAACAGAGTCGCAGCGAGTAGACGGCAGTTGCAGAGACGCAGTTCCGAGAGCAGACGCAGACAGAGTTGAGCTGTGAGCTCGCAGACCAGCCTCGCAGGAAGCTGACTGAAAGAGCCACGCATTCCGACTTAGACTTCTAACCAAGAACAATTTATTTTTGAAGAGCGACTTAGACTCACACCACCAAAACAAACTTTACGAATATCACCTGAAGATACCAAAAACCAGTTATTGAAAAACAACTTAAGATATTAAGACTCGCCTAACAAACGTAAAGTGTCACGTATCCATAGAAGCGATTTGGGAGAAAGACGTAGTCCTGTATTCAGCAACGAGATATAAAGATATTTGTTATTCTTTTTTTTAACATACTTGAAACTTTCGAGTTGTTTCTTTATTTTCTTTTACATATACTTGTGCGATGTCACCTTTGCTCGAATTCGGCTTGCATTACGGCCCGACGACTGATTGATTTCGTCTATCTAAGATCAAATCACAACGTGGGTAGGTTAGACTAGAAATCAAAGCAGTTACTTCGGTAACCAGACGTTGGATGCGAGCTGGGAACGACAAAGGTGATACCGAATCTAACCAGATTCCCATCCGAATCAGCCAAGGGTTAGAATGTCACATTTGGCGCCGCGACCAATACCAAGTCACATTGGTCGTCACAGGATAGCACGGGCGCGAGAGAGGCCGGAGTGACGTCACAAGCCACCTTGAAACCATTTGTCGTAAGAATCACTGAAAAATCCTTTAAGTTATTCAGCTAGAAAGATAACAGGTTAAAATCGTTTTGTGTCAGAGCCACTGTCTTCCCAACTGAACAATGGTGAGAGGAAAAAGACCACTCAGGCCTTAAGTAATGATACCAACATTCATACTCTTACGTCCATTCAAGAACCATCAGGAGAAGGGTGAATAAGTTTAAAAAAGACGGAACAGTAGAGAGGAAAACTGGATCAGAAGGTCAGTACAGGAAGAGGGATCATCATTTCAACTTAGAGATGAAGAGATCAATTAGAAAAGATCCAACTCAATTCAGACGTTTGGCACGTGAGAGAGAAGTTTCAGCTATGACAGTCCAAAGACCAGTGAAAAAAGACTTGAAAATAGTATCTTCAGTATACTTCTGTAGAACCACATCTCTCTCTCTCTCTCTCTCTCTATATATATATATATATATATATATATATATATATATATATATATTGGGAAGTGCCTGAAAACCATACCACGGCTTAATCCAAGCCTTGTGAGTGAAATTGTTTAGACGAAACCATTGTGGACTGTCGATAGCTGTGCTAGAACGAAGTCATAAGTCATCGTCGCTGAGGGCCTGAGCGTGCTGGCCTTCAAATTGTTGATCATGCTAGATAACACGCAGTAACTAAGGTCTGCTCAGCATAGTTGCAGTATAAATCACAGGTTGGTTCTGTGGGTATTGAATAAACACAAATGCGCCTGAGCAAGCTTCTGTAACGGATTGGCTAGCCACCCTCAAATACGAGTGGCCAGCTATATATATATATATATATATATATATATATATATATATATATATACAACTTAGGTGGGCAGGTCATGTTGTGAGAATAGATGAGCATCGGCTTCCAAAAACGGACAACTGTTAAACTCCAACCGTTCATTTGAACGTCCATTCTTACGTTGCAAAGACAATTGAAAGACAACTTGAAAAGTTTCAATTTTGATCTGAAATCCTGGGAAGCCCAAGCATAAAACTGAAAGGACTTGTATAAGACATATTTCATAAAGTTAAAGGGTTTTGAAGACAGTAGACTGAAGCACCTTAATCAGCTTCATCATGACATCGAGACGCCATCAAAATCCTCTCATTTCATCTGTCAGTGTGGCATTGTCGCCCCGCAGTAAGGTCGGGTTAGTATCGCAACAAATGAAATATGCCTTACCTGATTTTCTCCATAATAGCCTCTGCTAGCATGCATAAGTGTAAAACGAAAGGTACCATCTAATGCTGACCCTCATTCATCGTTCACGATAGGAGAGTCCACAATATGTGTATGTGTTGTGTGTATGTGTGTTATATGTACATATTACATGTATGTTGAAATAGAAAAAATACAGAATTATGAAAATAGATGTGATAGATTTGATAAAACCGTGTAATATCTTTATATATATATATTCTGTTTATACATTATTCTTAATAGATACAATTTCTTTCAGTAAATGCTCTGTTTTAAATAAAATTAATTTTACGTTAAGGTTCGTTTCGTGAGCAGATATGATCGTTCGGGAAATACCGTTGAAGATTTGTTGTTTATAAACAGTAATTTGGACTTTGCTAACCAGACGTTTCCCTGTAGCTGAGTGGTATAGCACGTCAGATTAATTGACGGTCCCGTTTAGGATACAGGTTCGTTCCTGTGGGAAGAACGCATATTTTCTACGAAATTTCTCGAACATTCCGGTAATTAATATTGATTAGTTTAACCCCCACCACCCAAAAACCCCCCAGAGTATTTACTTAAATAAATGGTATCTATAAAAAATAACATAAACAGAAAATATATTAAATAATTGTCGGACTTAATCCATGTCATAATATATATATTTATTACAATAATTTTTTATTTGTTTATCCAACGGATTTTTACCACTTTAAACATTATTTTTAGTTGATACTCGTATTTAAGTAGACGCCCCGTTTATTTATTAAACAGTATATTTATTTATTTTCGCCTAACAGCCTGAGTGTTCAAGAAATATTATTTAAAAAAATGTACGCACTCTGGCAGGCTTTAATAAGATTTCTCAAACTTTCAGGCCGGTAGACGAAAATAAATAAATATGCCGTTTAATAAATAAACGGAGCGTCTACTTAAATACGAGTATCCAATATATATATATATATATATATATATATATATGAAGAAATATAGTTTTAAGGGATGCTGTATTTATGAGATAAAGTGCTCAATATCAGAGATAGAGCGTATGTAAATATAAATATAAAAAGTGAACATTGAAAACACTCATAGGTGACAGGATGCTTCATGCTGGACATAATCATCAGACTTGACAACTGCGTCCAGCATGAAACAGCCTGTCGCCTCTGAGTGTTGAATTCAATGTTCACTTTTATATATATATATATATATATATATATATATATATATAGAGAGAGAGAGAGAGAGAGAGAGAGAGAAAGAAAGAGAGAGATATGAAAAGATTAAGTTAGATATACAATTATCTACTTATTAAATAGACTTTTAACAAATAGAACTTATGCCTGACAAGTACTTATTTCATACACAAGGTGACGTGATTCTTTTGAAAACGCTTGTATGTTTAATCTGCATACAGGGCAAGATGTATGCACTTTGTGGGCAGTACTTTACTGAAAGTGTTAATCTCTCAAGCTTTTAAGTGTGTCGCCTGCTTCTAGCCTAGTATTTTTCCGTCTGGTTTGTCTTCAACTAATTAAATCAAAACTTAATATGTGGAAAACAAAGCCAAATAAAATTATCGGAGAAAGAAAATAAAAATAAAACAAAATGAATGCAATTACAAAAAACTCATCTGCTGTCTCTCATTATGAAGAAAACAACGAACAATGATTTTATTAAAAACGATATCAGCAGACATGTTTTTGTAATAGACAAATAATTAGCATCATATTTCTATTCTGATTTTTTTTCTGCGAATTTTCTAAACAAAATATGTTCCTGTCACTTTTGTCTGAAATTCTAAAATAATCTGTTAATATTGAATATTTTCTCTTTTTTATTTTTTACTATATTTTTTAAAAATTATTCTTATATACATTTTATCGCTCTCAACAAATCAAGTCAATTGTATTTAAATGTGTCCCTTGTATAGGAAAGTAACTGTGGCATCGAAATGCGAAGATGTATTTGAATAGCGAAAGATGCCTTCCAGAAATTAAACGCAATATGAAAAACAGGAAAAATTTCACTGGTAAAAAAGGAAAGTGTGCTTTGCTTCTATGTAATATCAATCCTCCTATATAGCAGGCTTACGAATATCACACGTTAAAACACCGGTTCTGGTGAGATCATCGTGGTTAAGCAACACCGAACCTGGTCAGTACCTATAGGAGCGACCGCTTGGGAATACCAGCTGCTGTAAGATTGGATGTTTGTGGAGTGTAATTAGAGGTCGGAGAGCCGAGTTCTAATTCCAGTCGGGTTCTTTATATTTACTGATGCGAAAATACCCTTGTGAAACGTATGTATTCACCTTTCTCCTCCAACTATGGGTTAATTAGTAATCATTATTATATCCCCAAAATATTTAAATCTACAAAACCTTTTTCTGGCTTTAAATAATCTGAAAGGTGTTAATGGGCCGTAAAACATAAAACAGTCAATCAATGCTCTATGGGAGTGAATTCTGGACAGAGTAAGAGAAGGCTTGAGGCAACAGACATGTGGTTCTACAGAAGGATACTGAGAATACTATGGAGCAACTAAGAAGTTTTAATAAAAACGGAAATGAAAAAGATAGATTTAGGATCATAAAAGACAGCTGAAACTACTAGGACATATAACGCGGAAGGGGTACTTGGAGAATCTATCACTCACATGACATAATTAAGGCAAAAGAAGACAGAAAAATCGAATAACTTACTTAACAAGGTCGTGTAGGTCGATGTCAGAAAATGAGCAAAACGGGACAATGAGGGGGTCAATTATTTTTTGTGCTACAATGGATAAGAAGTTGTGGAGACCAACGATGTTCCCGTCCTGATAAGACATGACACATAAAAGTAATCTATTGTATAATTTTACTACTGGCCTACAAATTTGAACTGCACACCGCTAACATTTTGATGGATTAATAAATTCTTGTTTGAAGCTTTCTTTGAGCAGAAACATCATACCATTCGTTTAAGCAGTTTTCGTCCATGCTTTGAATATTGCTGCCACATGTGGTCTAGTGCTCCTGCTACACATTTACAGATTCTTGATGAAATTCTAAGATGAATCTGCAATGTTATTGGTCTTGATCTGGTATCTCGCCTTCAATCATTTTCCACCGCCGTAATGTAGTTTTTTCTAAAGATACTTTTACGGTAATTGTTCTGGTGAAACGTCTTCATCTATAGTGCCTAGACTTTATGAAATCGCAGTACTAGATTGGCGGCTAGGTTTCATCATTTTACAGTTGAAATGGCAGGATGTAATCGTAAGTTTTATGCTAACAGTTTCTTCTTTCTCAATTCTCGCTTGCAGAAATCTCTTCCGGGTTCATGAATCGTAGTAAACTTTGATTTTCAAATATTTAAATGCAATGTCAATCGTTGCCTTCTGTCTGCTTAATTCTTGTTCTTTTATTGTCCTCTCTCCTTAATAGTAGTTTTTCTCATATTCTCTAACACACAGTAAGCCCCTTGCGTCCTAGTGACTTTATTGCTTTTGATCTATAAATTATAATGCAATGCCAAACGTTATCTTCTGTCTTCTTAATTCTTGTTCTTTTATTGTCCTCTCTCCTTATATATATATATATATATATATATATATATATATATATATATATAATTTTAAGGTATGCTATATTTATGTGATAAAGTGCACAATATCAGAGGTAAAGCGTATGTAAATATAAAACTGAACATTGAAGTCAACACTCAGAGGTGACAGGCTGTTTCATGCTAAACGCAAACATCAGGCCACAAGTGTTGAGTTTTTTCTCGACTATTTATATATATATATATATATATATATATATATATATATATATATATATATATAGGTCAGTA
>OZ010587.1:108038895-108058895 GCA_963932145.1 Acanthosepion lycidas | reverse complement strand
TAGAAATTAAGAGAGAGAGAGAGAGAGAGAGAGAGAGAGAGAGAGAGAGAGAGAGAGAGAGAGAGGAGGAAGAAAATTATAAAATTTCCTTATTTGGAAAAGACAGACAGCTGATTGGAAGAACAAAAATGAACAATTTTTAAACAAAATCAGCAAGATTTCAATATTTTTTATACGTTTGTGATCATAATAATAATAATGACCAGATGTTCTACTTTTCCATTTTTTTTTCTATTTTCTTACGCATGCGCAACGTGGCAAACACAAAATGTGCATCTCCAGGAACTAAACATCACAGATTGACAGTTTCCTTCATATAAAAACTAAATAAAAAAAAACCCTAAAAGAACTAGAACAGAGTCAGAAATGGCTGATAAAAAAAATACAATAAAATAAACGTAAAAAAAATAAAATAAAAATAAAATAAAGGAAGGTTGAATTCCGGAACAGAGGGGGGGGGAGATATTTTGCAAATGATTTTGGGATGAAATTAGAATCTCTCCCGCCTTTTCCACACTTGTTTGTCCGGGTAAAATTTCTTTTTATGTTCTTTACACTGCTCTTTAACCGGCACAATTAAGTGGTTATCTCAAATAACAACTTCCCCGCGTACACAACTTTGCCGAAAATGCTACCAGGGTTCTTTTAGATTTTTTGCCGACACAGACGGATAAACCTGAACATCACGTGTCAGCGTTGCGTACACTCGTCTCAGCCCAGCATTCACACACACACACACACACACACACACACACACACACTTATATATATATATATATATATATATATATATATATATATATATATATATATATATTTATACATTTTATTTATTATTAATTATTTTATTGTTGGGTGTTATCACTGCTTTTTGTTATGTGTATCTGTGCGTACGTGTTTCGTTAATTTGTTTATTATTTACTTAGTTTATTTAATTTTTTATTTGTTTGGATTAATTCATTTCACTTATTTTTGTTTATTTTATTTTATTTATTTTCGTTTATTTTCTTCGTTTTCAGTTTTCGATTTTTAAATAGCGTAGTAAAAGTTTATTTCCGCGCTTGCATTTTGGGATGAGTTCTGATCGTTTATTTAGTAGTTTGTTTTGGTCTGGGAAGGTAATTATAGCTAGTTTTTCTTCCAGGCAGAGTTTTCAGTTTTTGGATTGATTGTTGTAGGTTGACTTTCTTTTCCTTGTTTTCTATGATATTTTAGTGTGATTTTTGGTGTGATTCAAAGTCCACTTTTATACTTACATACGCTCTATCGATCATATTGAGCACGCTAAGCCTTGAATATAGCATACTAGAAAACTATGTATATATATAAGGAGGCACGCATTGAGCAATCGGAGAGCCGAGTTCGTATTCTATTGCATTCACTTATGTGCTTCTCCCTCTAGCTATGGGTAAATAGGCAGGAGAAGGAGAAGGACAACTCAATGGGCACCTTTGTGGCACACGGTGCACCATGTCTCTGTATTTGGCCCTTCAAAAAGTGTGGTTGGTTCTGCACAAAGCCTGCACCACTATCATCAAATCGTATGATCAGGTTGTCTTGCTGTTGGTCCCTAGGACCTCTCATACGTCGGGAGAGTCCAATACATATATAGAGATTAAGGATTTGAAATAATTATAATTAAGTAATTCATCGAGTCTAGAAGAAAGCTATATATTCGTCCTATATTTGGGACTCATCAGCAGTGCGCATCCACTACCGAGAATTGAAACCCGAACACTTACGATATGAGGCAAACGTCATACCAACTGGCCTCGGTGACGGAGAGGTAACGAATTCGACTATATATAGCGCCGCTCGATCACATATTCCGTAGTGGGAGTATATATATGTATGTATCTATGTATGTATGTATGTATGTATGTGTCTGTGTGTGTGTGTGTGGTAATTTTAGAACGTTAAGTTTCAAATTCTTATATACGTCGATCGTCTAAGATATGTCGAGTGGAAGGCATTTTCCCTTAATTATTAAGCATTTCATCCGCATTAGAAATATCTTATACACATTTTAAAATTAATTTTCTTTTTTTTTCTTGCCGAATAATAGATTTTGTTTTTCTTTTTAGTTTTAATAATATTAATTATAATTAGCCTCGTGTTAAGAGCTGTATTTTAATTGTCTGTCATGTGATGATCAATATATGTGTATGAATTGCATTTTTTTTTTTTAGTAACAAGTTCACTTACAAGAGAGTAGCTTGCGACGAGACATTTGTCTTAAAACATGAAATTGATTCCATCAAACGTGAGAACGCCAGAATGAAAACCAGTTGCGTAACTTCACACAGAATAATAATTTAGGACTTAGTCTATGCTGCTATTTACGCATAGGGGAGAAAAGATGAATTCATACCTTTGGCGCAACGGCATTAGCATATGAATGAATGTAACAAACTCGTCTGGAATTCGAACTCGGCTCTCCGATTCCTCACTCCAAGCCGCTATCCACTACTTCACACAAAATTCTGTCGGATGGATAAATAAATATCCATCCCGTTCTTCACACACACACACACACACACACACACACACACACACACACACACACACAGAGAGGGGTTTGGAAAGGAATGAATTTTTAATTATCAATCCGATAGACTGTTATTTTTAGTGGTTACTCGTATTTGGGTAGACGTTGCGTTTATTTATTAAACAGTATATTTATTTAGTTGTATCTACCGGTCTGAATATTCGAGAAATCTTATTAAAGAAAATATGCGCCAGTATTCGAACCTGGGAAGGGGAAAGCATTGTTAGATCCGACGTGCTTTAGACATCTCGGCCACCAAGAGCTTCGATGATCAAGCAAAGTTGAATAATGCCTTTAAACACAAATCATTCCCTGGGAAAGTGACTGAAGCTGAACTGACAGATCAGGACCAATAATATTGCTGATTATACTTTAGATTTTATCAAGGAGATCAAGGTAAATAGCAAGGGCACCGGATCATATATGGCAGAAATATTCTAAGCATGGACGAATGGTAGACTTATAGATATGTAAGATAGACTCTGGAGAGAAAAATTGTCTTGAACGACACAGTGAATCAACATTTTTAGCAACTGACCTAAGGACTCACTACAGTCTTTCCACTTCATATCTGCCGAGAACGTACGCTCGAGGAGCCGCAATGAGTCACTTTCCGGGAGGTTAGCATCAGCCATACTGATAGAAGGTAGAGAGGGGCCTCTCAGATGATTGATGGAGAGTTTAGTTTTGATATATAGAATTTATTCATATTCTTCTATACGCGATTCTATAAAAACAGCTGTAATATAAATTTATATCCAAATATATTGATGCACGGAGAGTCGCGACTCATGTCTAATATTTCGCATTAGTGCTGACATTTAATTTAATTATTGCATTTTCGTTGTGTGTGGTGTGATGATTGACGTCTGCATGAATTACACAAGTTTCGATCGGTGACAACTGTCAGCTGGATGACGAATAGAGGCTCATGGGAAGTCAGCAAAAGAATGAAATTAAGAATGACGAAGAGATAAAGTGTAATCATCTGGTAAATTATATAAAGTTAATATGAATAAAAGAAAAGAATTAACGCAACAACAGAAACGAGAAATAACGAGACAGTAAATAAGGGGCATCATGATCATTATCATCGTCATCATCATCGTCACGTAAACCACCGACACCATTATTGTCATTCCTTTACAAACACTTGACCAGCTCTCCCCATGTGTAGCAGAGCATGTTGGTTGTATTTAATCAAACTTATTCGGATGAACATATACTGCCTAAATAAACGTAATATATATATATATATATATATATATATATATATATATATATATATATATATATATAATATTAAGTATTATAAAAATAAATATAAAATATTATATATATAATATTAAGTTTTATAAAATTATATATAAGTATAAAATAAAATTATATATAAAGTATAAAATAATATGAATAATATATATAATATACATAATATATATAATATAATATATATATAATATAATATATATATATATATATATAATATAAATAATATAATATTATATATAATATTAAGAATTACAAAAAGAAATATAAAAATAAATTTTAAAATTCTCCCTTCCCTCTCAAACTGGGACCATGTCTCTCATACCATCTCTCACCACCCTCTATGTCAACTTATATAAGCTTAATACTGCCCGTCAAAAGTGTAAATTTTAATTTCATTTTTCGTTTCTCCTTTTGAAAGTAAAGTCTGAGGATCCAGAGAAGGATAAAATTCTCTGGTGAAATAAATTTTTACAATCGACCCTTAAAGTGGTCTGTTTTTCTTTAAATTAAATTATTAGCTCTGAATTGAGCTCTCAGTATTTCATCCTCTTTGTAATTATCCATACAGATTACCAAGATTTTCGTTATTTATATATATATATGCACAGTCCTATGGGTAAAGAATGTATATCGAGCGGCGCTATATTCATTGCCTCTTCGTCTTTGGTACAGTTGGTATGGCGTTTCCATTCTATCGTAACTGTTCGGGTTTCAATTCTCGGTAGTGGAATAATCTATTTGTCTATATTTCTGAGATGAGGTATTGTTTATTTATTGTCCTCATCGTTTTATAACGTTTCGGCTGTTGTCGAACTGAACCCTTTATTTTTCCTCATGTTTAACTGGGTATTGAACTCACACTCTTTGGGTCACTGGATCTAACCAACGCCTTTATCCACTGTGCCATGTGTCCTTAAGGACATCTGTGTATGAATTTCTAGGAATTATAAACCCAATGTCTTCAGCAACCATTTTTGCCGGTGCTCATATTGTGATGCTGTCATCATTACATGTTTTTACCAGAGCTCATATTGCAACTTTTGTTGTTATTATTGCTTTTCTCTGGCCCTCCATATTACTGATTCCCATATTGTATTCCTTTCTATGCTTGGTCGGCTCAGGAGATTTTTGTGGCCTAGAATATGTGCTGATTCCTTAAGTTTTTTTCCAATGGTGTTCCTTGTCTATGATCTCAACCTGATCCCACAGAAGGCGGTGATCTCCTTTCACTCTCCATATGTGGTCAGCCACCTGAAGAAGGCCGGAGCGTACAATGGCCGAAGCGTTGTAATAAATATGGCGACAAAGACGAGGACAATAGTCCGAATAATGTAAATAATGAACCTATCCCATCTAAACAGTATTCAAATAATCACAACCACTTCCAAAACCATTCCGTCTGGGTATGACGATAAACTACATCCGGCACCTGATTAAGACAATAAACTACATCCAACAACAAGGCCTTTGATCAGGAGGTTTTCAAGAGTGTGGAACCACCATTTAATTACTGGTGTTCCAAGTTTCACCTTGATTCGGCGTGGTAGCACCTGTCAGGGTCCCAGCTATGGGCAAATATGAAAGTGTAAAAATAGGTTTTAATACACGTAACACTTTTTTGGAAAAGAAAAATATTACCAGCGATACAGTTTTTGAAATAAATATTACCAGCAATAAAAATTTTGTCGGCATTAAATAGCCCATTGAGATTGATATACCGTAAAACAAAATAAACCAAACAAAACCAAAACCATTATGGATATAATCAGATATAGAAACACCGATAACAATAATATTTCAGAAGAAGGCATATATAAAATAGATTATCAATATATATATATATATATATATATATATATATATATATATATATATATACCTAGTTTAGCCCCTAGTAGACAATCAACAACAAACACATTCAACCTTAAAAAAAACGGAATAAGCCCCCAACCAGGACACCTGGATGGGGGTATAGCATCCCTAATAGGAGATATGATGCAAGCTTTCGAGCTTTTACAAAAGAACTTCGCCAAACTTGCAAATTCGAACTTGACCCATACGGGCGAGTTATAAATTTGAGTAACAATAAATTTTCACTCAATACATTCAGGGTATTAAATAAAGGACTAAGATTTTGCCCTAGTTCCCCAAGGTTTGATAAAGACACCTTGGCAAAGGACCTGAAATCCTTCTTCAGAAGAATATGGTTAAAAGCCCACTACGGGGAAAATGATCATACACCTTCCATACTTGAGACATTAAAAGAGAAGGACACTACCTACACCCCCACAAAACACAGACATGACTATACAGACAAAATAGGACACCTAAAGTAAAATAGAAAATCATTAACAGGACTAGAACTTGCAAAACTTGGGATGACCCATGCCCTTTGTGCCTCCATGAGAAACTGCACATTATTAAGCTTCTAAACAATAAAAACCTATTAAACAACAGGCAAGAATTAACAGTTTTCCGTCGACACAACCGAACTTACGCTCTGAATAACTAGCTAAAAACACGCATACAATAAAATAAATTTTAAAATCCATAGCCCATATACATAGTTTTAATACCCTACAAAAAATGATAACGCTTTATGAAGTCGTCAAAAAACAAACGTTACGGCCTTTTTATATACACAAATCCCTTTCATAAAGAGATATAATAAAAGAATAAAATAAAAATAAATAAATAAATCTCCATAGACGCTCAAGCCAGACTATGCGAAAACTTCCTCCGTCGTAAATTTAGCCACCCCCACCTTACCCTGACCCGGCATCTATTAAAGTAACTCTATACTGATACAAATTATTAACACCGCACCGCTGCTTATTCTAAACAATCCGCCCTTGATGTTACCATGGAAATTTTTGATTTCAATTCTGAGTATACTATTAAAACTCGTAAATTTCAGAAATAAGTCATTCCCAAAAAAATTTCGCTTGAAGATGGAACAGAAGCCTACTTTAACTCAAGTTAATTCAAATATTATTTTGAAGTTTTCGGCTCTTGTTTTGAAACATGAGACCTCTTATGTAGCGAGTTAGAATCATATTTTTAAATAAATAATTATATTTATGCTCTACTTTCGTATCGAGCACTATTTTTTAAAAATAATAACAAAAATACTAAGGAACTTTGTATTATTTACCAAACCAGTTTCTTTCCTATTTTCTACAATATTTTCACACACACACACACACACACACACACACACACACATATATATATATATATATATATATATATGGCAGGATGTGTGTGTGTGTGTGGTGTAACGAATGCACGGCCGCAATTTTCGACGGATTTGCACCAAAATTTTCATGCACATGCTCCAAGTTAGCAGGAAGGCCAAGACCAACTTTGCATTTCCCAAATCCCATCGATAGTGGAAATAATAAATTTTTTCATGCTTCTACGGCAGTTTCCATGTAGTTTGCAGCCATTTTGTACTGGCCAGAATGAGAGCCTATAGCTGGCTGTCACGAATAGGCCGGAAGATTATATTGGCAAGCGTCAGAGCCAACAGCTGACTGACACGAATGTTAACTAGCATGCTAGCATGCAAAAAATCGATAGCTACATTGGTCACAAGTGGGAAAAATTTAAATCTGCATGGCACTTTACTCGAATTGGCTCATTCGCTTGCTTAAACTCAACGTTGATTCTGATTTCGCGGAACTGGGTTGGGTGTGAAAAAGTATTTGTTGTTACCATTCGTTTTTCATTCGATTTTTCCAGTTACGAATCCTTTTTTAAATGTGATCGTTTTGTGTTCATTTTGTTTAGTTCTTTTTTCGTAACAGATTTAATGTTTAGTATAGAGCTTAGAAAAAATTCGCAGTGTGAGATAGGCAAGAAGTAAGGCATGTAGCAACATTAGCACGGCAAAAGGCACTCCTTTAAAGGCATGGAGGGGCAAAAATATTTTAAGTCAAGTGATAGCGATTGCTGTATGAGTTTTTGAATCAAGCACGGGCAACGCCGGGCCATGCTGCTAGTATATATATATATATATATATATATATATATATATATATATATATATATATATATTTTGAACAATAAAAAAATAAAAAAATTAAAATCTTTAGACACACTGGGTTGTAGAGTAATATTCTTTCGTTTTTTTTATTATTATTTCATTTAGATTCCTCGACTAGTTTCGACCAAAATGGCCATCATCGGGAGGAGAAATATTTCTGCTTGCTGGTAGCAGTGAACTACAGAAATGAATGTCTTGATGGAGAAAATGAACTTTTGTCTGTAGTTTTCATTTGTTTTTTTTATTTTTTTATCTTTTTAACATGAATCTTTTAACATTCCTTGTGTTGGTCAAACAGTCTCTTTTAAGTTGTTATTTTAGATAAGAGCTGCTCTGAATTCTCTGGTCAGTTTGGTAACGAAATGTTCTTTTTTATATTTATTCATATTGTCTATATTCTATTGATATCCAAATTTTACGCGCGCACACACACATAGAGAAACTTAAAGCACCAGGTATTCCCAAGCGGTCACTCATCTAGGTGCTGACCAGATTCAACGTTGCTTAATTTCGGTGATCGTACGGGAATCGGTGTTTCAACGTGATATGGGTGTAAGGCATATGCATTAAACTCTATTTTAAAGTGGGAGGTATTGAAACATGACACTACCTATATATATATATATATATATATATATATATATATATGATGGACCCTCCCGTCGATTTTGATATATGAAGATCCCTCAACCTCATTCAATTTTTAAGTTTATTTCGTATGTCGGCCCAGCTTGTGACGTTCATACAATATTGTGCAACAGTGTGGATCTCGGGACATAGCCACGGGAATATTTGCTGACGCTTTTTGCCGTTGTCTTGTGTCTCTCAGGCGGTCAATACGACTGATTTAAAAAAAAAAATATATCTGATATCACATTGGCACAGATATCTCAAGTTATTTCTATCCAGGGCAACTCTGTCGAATTTAGTATGAGGCACATTGACACCTGAGAGGGCACTCTTTAGTTTGTCTTTATACCTGAGATAGAACTGCCCAACAATCCTTTATCCACTGTCAAGCTGGCTATGCATGAGGAACTTAGGTATTCTGTCGGCCCTTGTCCGTGACGACATAATACCTAACTTCCTCATGTATAGCCAGCTTGACAGTGAACAAAGAATTATTGGGAGGCTGTAGCTTATATATATATATATATATATATATATATATATATATATATATATATATATATATCTTATATATATATATATATACTAGCTTAAAAAGCGCCCTATAGGACGGCATTAAAAGTAGCGCCTACGGAGGGCTCTTGATTGGCCCTTCGGCTTGTTCAAGAGTTTGAGTGTACCTAAGTATTTGCATATTCTCAGTATTGGAAGCTCTCCTGGCTGCAGTTTTATCTTGTTTTCATTTACACAGCACATTCTTTCCCTCACTGCTGCCTTGGCTCTTTTGATTGCAATCAGGTCTCCTGTTGGCGGAGATTCCCTTTTGTGTGTTTGCCTCTGGGTTCTTGATAGGCTCCCGAGGCGGATATGCAATATAATTGGCCTTGTTCTGGCATCTCGTCTACAGTCACTCTCTCACAGACGCGCCATCACCTCTCTCTGTCTTTTTTACAAATACTTTCATGGCAATTGCTCCGAGGAGCTGCATTCGCTGGTTCCCAGACTTCATGAGTTCAAGCGCCCTACGAGGCTGGCATCCCGCTCTCATCCTTTCACTATCGAAACTCCTAAATGTAGCCGTCTCTTCTACTCCAATAGCTTCATGTCTCGCACCTCTCGCCTGTGGAACTCCCTTCCCTATTCCAGTTTCCCTGAGAGCTATAATCTCCAACTATTCAAATGTAACGTCAATCGACATCTCCAGTTGCCTTGATCTATCCACTATCCTTCTCCTCGTCCTTTTCTCTATCACCCCTATCTGATCTTGCTCCAAATTTTCTGTAACCCCTTGCGTCCTTGCTTCTCGCCTTGCTTGGGGTGAAACGCTTAAAAAAAATACTGCAGCCATATGCGATAGGCAACAATAAACTGCAGAAAGACTCAAAACTGATTACTGCATTTAAGTATTGCATTAATATTTAAGCTTAGCTTTTAAAAGTTCAACAATAATTCATCTGCCGCCATTTAATTTAAAGACAATTTTATATACGTAAGTTCTTACTTTCCTTACGAACAATTATTTTTATTTCATGGGTGACTTTCGCTGGATTTCGCAATTAATCTTGATTAATCCCAAATTTATTTCCGGGTTATAAAATTTTTTTATCGTACAAAAGAATTTGTTGCAAAAAATCACGTAAAAATTTGCCAAAAACAATGGCAGTCATGAAAACTTGGGAATCCAAAATTTCAGGATTGCGGTTCCGAATCTGTCCTGAAATGTTTGTAATTTGCCCACGGAGCTGGCCCGATTCCCAAATGGTATGATATGTTGGGCCACGTCCTCTAGGAGTAAAATTAAAAAAGTGTGACACACTGACATACGCATTTATTATATAGACTAGATATTATAATTATTATTTCCTTTGATTTCTGGTGTGTACACGTTTTTTTTCCGGGTTCCGCCCAGAGACCTAATGTCAGAAATGGCATCATGTCATTTTCCACTGACCAATTAAAAACATTTTACACAGATAAAGCCCTTCGTACTCGTGAAAACAATTATTATTATTATTATTATTTTATAATAATAATTATAAGACAACGTAGAAGATATAATTAATCTTAAGTGTCAGAAAAAAGCAGAAAGTATTGCATTAATATTTAAGCTTACCTTTTAAAAGTTAAACGCTACTTCATTTAAAGACAATTTGATGTACGTAGGCCCTTACTTTCTGTACAAACAGTTATTTTTATTTCATGGGTAACTTTCGCTGAATTTTGCAATTAATTTTGATTAATCCCAAATTTATTTTCAAATTATAAAAATTGTTATCTTAGAAAAAATTAGTCGCAAAAAATCACATAAAAAATCGCTGAAAACAATGGCAGTAATAAAAATTTGGAAATCCAAAATTTCAGGATTGCTTGTCCGGATCCGACCCGGAATGTTTTTAATTTGTTCATGGAGTCGACCTGATTCCAAAATGGTATGATATATTGTACAACGGCTTCTAGGAGTAAAGTTGAAAAAGTGTGACACACTGACATTCGCATATACGGTGGTCTGTGCTAAGTTTTTAGCTACACTTGATTACAACAATTTTGGCTTCTTTAATTACGTCTCTTCTTTTTATTCAATCAATACTGTGTTAGTATCAAGTTACTCTCATCTATGAACGATAGTTGACATATCCTGCAATGAAAGTTCGGGGAAGTAAGAAAATTGGTGAATTTCAACGAGGGCAAATAATAGGATGGCGTCAGTGTGGATAGTCAAATAGAGAAATTGCTAGGTTTTTCCAGGTTAATCATCAAACGCGTCATAATATTCTCAAGAAATTTAATGAAGAAGGCTATTGTCGTGCGAAACAACGTTCAGGAAGATCAAACATTGTGTCTGAGCGAATGAAAAGGGAATTCATCAGAAACCGTCGTCAGAGCGTCAACGATGTCGCCAAAAGCATGGAAATGTCGCCATATGCGGTGAGAAAGACTCTGAAAGTTTTGGGCTATCAAAGAAGAGTTGGAAGAAAGAAACCCTTAATTTCAGAGGTTAACAGAACCTTCGTATGAACTGGGACAGAGAATTCGAGAGCAAAGATTATGAATGTTGGCAGTCTGTAATTTTGTCAGATGAAAGTAAATTCTGCCAATATTCTAATTCGAGATTGGTTTATGTTTGGAGAAAGAATGAGACTTGGAACACTGAATGTTTGCAGGCGACCGTGAAACATGGAGGGATTAGAGTAATGGTGTGGGGTGTTGTCTGTTTTGGAGGGAAATCGGAGCTGATTCTTATTGACGAGCGGTTGAATGGTCCAAATTACTGTCAAATATTAGAGAAAGGAACACTCCCAGTATTTGAAACCAATCAGATTGACAAGAATGTTTGCCTTTTTCAAGAAGATGGAGCGTCATACGAGCAAAGTAGCAAAGGCTAGAAATCGCAAGAATTCAAGTCACTGCTATGGGTAGCCCAAATTCCTGACATGAATTCAATAGAGAACGTTTGGGAGAACCTTCGAGAGCATGCAACGAAAATCACGTCAGTGGCAACACTGAAAGAAGCATTCTTAAAGGAGTGGCAAAATATGAATCAAACGATTTTTGATAACTTGAGCAAATCCATGAAAAATCGATTACAAGCACTCAAACAAGCAAATGAAGGACCTACTCTATACTAGTTCCAAATACTGTTTATGTTGAATAGGGATGACGTAATTAAATTTTGAAATTGGATGTTGTTTATTTCTCCTTTTCTCGCTTTTCTTAGGTCACTGTATATATATATATATATATATATATATATATATATATATATATATATATATATGGTGGACACTCCTGTAGGCAGCTCAGTTCCTAGGAACCGATAGCCCAGACACCAGTACGTATGATTTGATTATAGTGGTTAAGGTTTTGTGCAGAACCAACCACATATTTTGAAGGGCCGAAGACCTGGTGCACTTCGTGCCAGAAGGTCCTCAAACGACCTTCCGTAGGTTTTGAATTTCAAGGGTATTAGCACGTAAGTGAATATAATGGATTCGAATGGAATTCCAACTTGGCTCTCCGATTCCCCAATCCGATTCCCCCCCCTCTCTCTCTCTCTCTCTCTCTCTATATATATATATATATATATATATATATATATATATATATATAATGAAATGGACAAAGTCCGACAATTATTTTAAGACATTTTTTATGTTTATACGTTCTTTCTATAGATACAAATGTTTAAGTAAATGCTCTGTTTATAATAAACAGTATTAACAACATTTACCGGCCTGAATGTCCGAAAAAATCATGGAGAATTGTAGTTTAAAAACAGTAAAATCGACCATGCAAATCGAAACGCTCCTCTGTGGCGAAATCGGTAAAAGCACGTCGGGCTATATGACGGTTCTGTATAGGATGCAAGTTCGCTTCCTGTTGGAGGACGCATATTTTCTATGAAAATTTCTCGGACATTCAGGTCAGTTAATATTGCCTTTTTTTTTTTTTTAATAAACAGAGGATTTACTTAAATATTTGTATCTATAAAAAGAACGTATAAACATAAAAAATGTCTTAATATATATATATATATATATATATATATATATATATATATATATAACATAATGGATTAGCGCAGTGGAAGAATAAGATAGTAATGAGACGATACAAAGTATAGCAATGCTGAATTCAGTGAGACTATTGAAAAGTTTGCTACAGAATTAAGAAGGATTATTATCCAGCACTGACTAATAGGGAACGCTGTTCTGATGATTCATATGACAATGAAATCTAGAAATAGTATTAATTACTTTTCTACGAATAAAGAAATAGTTTTACAAGTTGTATGACTATTAATTAAAATTAATGAGAAATCAATATAGGGTTCTAGAAATTCCATTTAACGAAAGAATTTCGTGTTTCAATAAATGGAATAGATGGCATTCGCTTTAAGGAGAAAAAAGAAAAGAAAAAGACATTCAAGAAAAATATTGATGAAAGAACAGGGTGAGAATTCCTATAGCACCAAGACAAAATACTTCAGCTGTTTCGATAAATTTCGGCCTAAGAGACTAATTACTTTAGTTTTATTTGTTAAACAAAGTTTTCATATTTTCCATCCACACTTCAAGGGGAATTGAGTACCAAAATATAAACACCGACATTAATTTATTATATATATATATATATATATATATATATATATATATATATATATATATATATATATATATATATATATTGTTATGCATATATATATATATATTGTTATGCATATATATATATATTGTTATGCATATATATATATATATATATATATATATATATGTATGTATGTATGTATGTATGTATGTATGTATGTATGTATGTATATTAGTAAGTTAGTAAGTAACTAAGTAAACCTAAAGAGCCAGACAAACATACCTAGGTTTCACCTACGCGGATCGTCAGGGTAAACTGAAAGAGCCAGTTTACCCTGACGATCAGGTAGGTTTATCTGGCTCTTCAGGTTTACTTAGTTTGCTCTACTTAGCGTATTGAGCACTTTGCTTAGTTATTTTTACTTTACTCGTGTCAAAGGATTTTTTTCTTAGATTTGAGACGATTATTTTTAGCCGGAAGTACATGTTCTTAGTTCTTTCTTTTTTTACACCTTTTTTCCCCTTGGGTATTGGTTTTTTCATTTACGTTTTACCAGACGAGTATAGCTGCTTATATTTATGAGATTATTATTATTATTATTAATATTATTATTATATATATATATGTGTGTGTGTGTGTGTGTGTGTGTGTGTGTGTGTGTGTGTGTGTAGCGCAGATAAATCGGAAATAATTAATGAATAAGAAAAACATATCTATGTAAAACATGTGAGATCTTAGGTGTTCTTTCTTTTCTTTTTTTTCTCAAAAAATGCTCAGAGGAAGATGCCATGATGCCATTTCTTACCTTAGGTCTCTGTTTGGAACCCGGAAAGAAAGGAGTAGGTAGCAGAAATCAAAGGAAATAATAATAATAATAATAATAATAATAATAATAATAATAATAATAATAAAGCACAGGCGAAACAATAAACTGATAAAAACAAATGTTGATTAGTCGATGAAAGAAACAAATAAAGATGCAATTTTCGAGCTACAGACAGAGAAAAATGATAAATGCTGACAGTTAAAATAAATGAACCCTCTTGAGGTTCAAAAACGTTTCAATGATGGCCAGTGATCGGGTGTGGGGAAGAAATCTCTTTTTTAAATCATGTACATAAGCATGTGTGTGTGTGTGTGTGTATTGATTTGTACATATTAATCAATCTATTTTTCTATGTCGGCCATTTTATATCTATTTTTCAGAGAAACAAAATGAAAGAGATAAACTCGATCTATCTCAGCCTGTTCAAATCCATCTATCTATCTATCTATCTATCTATCTATCTATCTATCTATCTACGAACACCTATGATTAATTCCAAAATAAAAATTTTCACTCAGATGATTAATGTTATATTCAGCACCCAATCTCCAGAGTTCCGTTGAGGAATCTTTGTATAAATGTTCAGTCAACTCGTCAGGAGGTAGCAGCTATTGTCTGCCGGTTTTCTCATTTTCGTAAATTTTTTATTAAGTTAAAAAATGATTTATGCGCTTTTTATTGCTGTCAGCTTGTGATTATTATTATTATTGTGTGTGTGTATGTACGCATGTGTATGTGTGTTTGTGTACGGCTGTACGTGTGTGTATGTTCACATATGTCATGGTTCTTTCTTTTATCTGCTTATCTAGTAACTCACAGTTGTGTTATCAAATCTGAATATTAATCCGGATAATGTTTATTGCCTGACTTTAACGCCCTTGATAAATACATAAATGTTAACTTTTCTCAGTTAGTGCAATCGCCGGTCATTTCAATGTACTCATCCTTCGATGTGCACTTGAGTTAGAGAAGAACGTCAATGAATGCACCGACAATTATTTTCTTTTACCTCGAACAGTAAAGAAGTGACTGAGGCAATTAAGAGCAGTCAACTCAGCAATATTATGCCAATATTGAAGATGGCTTTCAATCGGAATTATCATCATGTTAATAATAATAATAATAATAATAATAATAATGAAAGGAAATTTAAACTTCCAGGATATTGTCTGAGATCAAAAGAGCTTTGGAAAAATGAAAGTTTTGGCTAGTGCCTACAGTAGCTGGAAAACTCGGAGCTATGCTAAAACATTAGAATATTAGGAAGAATGTTGGGTGTGTTATTCGGGAATACTGAGAAAGGTGCTGGAGATTTGAGGAAATTTATTGCCAGTCTCTTAATTAGAAATTTTATGTGAACATGACATTGCGTAAAATATACTACTACTACTACTACTACTACTACTACTAATAATAATAATAATAATAAAATTGGTCATGGTCGTTGGAAAAGAAATTCTAATGATCTAATGGATATAACTGCTCTCGTTGGCCACAAGATAAACATGAAGTACATTGAAAATGAGATGACAACTGAAAGATACGTTAAAATAAATGCGTTAAAGTTACTAACTAAACAAGTGATCGATAGATAACTCGGGCGGCAATATTCAGTAAATCAATAAAACTTCAATTGACGCTCAACTAAGATAATTACACTGAAAATTTATTGATTAATTGGAAAAGGAAAATATGGAGAAGTACCAAGACTTTGCTTAAGAGCAGGTAAAGCTGAAGGTCATGCCAGTAATTATTGGAACATTTCAGAGTGTCTTAAAGATCGTTACGAGATTCAATGATTAACACCCCCCAACACACACACAAACACACGCGCGTTCGTGGACGCACATACGCACACGCATCCACCCACACACAGAGGAACTGAAAACGCCGTGTTGATATATGCAAGAATGCTAAGGAAGATGCTATCACTCATTAAATACTCGTGAAATACCCTGAAATATACAATACTGGGGTATTGTTACTGGTTAGACTGAATCCTTCAACCAAAGACAGGAAGCTGGGGAGAGTCATAACAACCCAAATGTTGATGGATGCTTGTGCATTGTGGTGTATGCCTTATCAAAAAGCGGAATCACCTAAACGACTTTGAATTTTGCAACAATGCCCTTCGGAAAGGCATGAAACTAACCTGTCTTTGCATTATTTACATTATTCCTACGGTTATCCTTATCTTCATTGGCATATTCAGCCGTTGTACGCGTCAGCCTTCTTCAGGTGATTGAATTTTCGAACCGAACCCTTTATTTCACCCGCTTGGGTAGATTGATCTTGTTCCACGTGCCATGCCTCTTCCGGATGTCTCAGGTACTTTCCTTTAACTCATGTTTTGGTTCACTACTGTTGTCGCCTGGTATTGAACTCACAACTCTTTGGGTCTAATCACTGGATCTAACCAACGTCTTAATCCAATGTATTCTTGAAGACGTGGAGCTAGAACAATCTACCCCGGTAGACGAAATAAAGTGTTTGGTTTGAAATTCCAATCATCTGAAAAAGGCCGTAGCGTACAATGGCCGAAACGTTGTGAATATGGCAATGAAGATGAGGATAACAGTCCGAATAATGTAAGTAATCATAATACCTGATCTCAGAGATATAGACAGATAACATGTCTTTGGACGCTGCACTGTCACCAATTAACTTTAAAGAGGACTTCGTCATTGACATGCGACAATGTTTGGCGAAGTTGATCTCGAACCCCCACGCATATTGTCCACTGGGTAGGAGAATAAGGTCATTAACAAGAGCGCTAACCCAAAATTCGGCTATGAATTGGGAGCGTCAGAATGAATCAGACAGATGCATTTACCGATTTGGGAACTGTCAGGCAATGGAGAAAATGGTACTGAAATCCGAAGATGCAAAAAAAAAAGGAACATTTCGCTAAAAAGGAAAGAATTGATTTGTTTTTTTACGGCTTATCAACCTTTGAAGGTTATTTAAAACCAGAAAATATATTTAGATCATAAGAATTTATTGGAAATGATAATGATTAACTAATACAAGTCCTACTGATTAACCCATAGCGGGGTGGGAGAATAGGCGGATTCACATCTTTTCCCAAGTGTATTTGAGTGTAGGCGAATATAACGAACCCAACTGAAATGAGAACTCAGCTCTCAGATTTCCAGTTCCGAACCGTTATCTATAACACCATCCGCACATCCAAGCTTACAGCACTTGGTATTACCAAGCGGTCACCCATCTAGGTATTGACCAGGTTCGACGTTGCTTAACTCCGGTAATCTTATGAATATTGGTGTAAGAAAAAAAAAAGCTTCATAATACTAATCGACATATATGGAAGTAAATGCTGGAAAATTTAATATCAGATGATAGAGGATCGGGACCAACAGAGATATGGCTCTACAGAAGGATGCTGGGAATAGCACTGACAGCTTAGAAATTTTAAAAGAAAATGGGGATGAAAAGGACACTTGTGAAACATCAGAAACAAAAAAGTTGAAATTTCTGGGATATATATTGAGGAAAGAAGGCTTGGAGAATTTGATACTCACTAGACACATTAGCGGCAAGTTATACATCGAGTCAGAGCTTGCAAAAATGATAAGGAGACAAACGTTGCTTAGAACCACAAAGGAGAGGACGAGTGGAGAGCCATTTCTCTCATGATCACTTGATAGATTTTATTTCAAAATCATAGAATCAAGTAATCTACCTAAGAAGCGTGTGTATATTTATGGGAGAACAAGGACTAGCAGGGACAGTAAGATAAAACATTGCTAAGAAGTACAATGGATAGGAAGTTGTGGAGAGCCCTGATTGTCACATTTTTAAGGGCCATAAATCATAAAATAGGAACATTTCGTGCTTGTTTTGACAAGTTCTTAAGCATCCGAAATTGATTGGCTACCCTAGGGTAGAAAAGGTGTATTAAATACTTTCTGTTTGAATTTCTGGAATAAGGAGTTATCATTATTTACACTATTGTCCTCATCTTCGTTGTTATCACAATGTTTCGACTTTTGTGTCCTCTAGCCTTCTTCAGGTCTATATTGATCTTGGTAACTTACAGGGAACTCTGAACTGAACCCTTTGACGGAGCAGTGCTATAAAAGAACTAGATACCCTAGACATCGACAGTGGAACGTGAACTGTTTACTCCCGCAGATTAAATAAATGCTTCAGTTCAAAATTCCGTATAGGTTATCAAGATCAATATACACCTGAGGAAGGCTGGATGGCACAACGGTCGAAACGGTGTGATAAAAAAAAAAAGAAAGAAAAAAGATGAGAACAACGGTCTGAATATAAATAGTGTAAATAATTAGAAACGTAATTCAAATTATGGTACGCTTGAAAAAAAAATGGAACTTACCTATTTTGTTCAGTGATGACATCGTGCATTTAGAAATCTGTCTAGAAATGTCCGCTTTTCGACAGTTGGCATTTTCATCAAAAACATTGGACACATTGCAAGATGGCGTCGATTGCGAAGACGTTGCAGAACTAGTGCAGCAAGTGGAAGAAGACTTTGGCATCGAAAGATGCCCGGATTTCTTGCACAGATCCATCGTACCAGATCCTTGTTTGGTTTTTATCTAAATGATAGAATTATAATTATATATATATTAGGTTGAGTCATAAGTAATTACTGTTTTTGGGGAACCAATTGTAATGACGAACGTTTCACCCTAAGTACGAATCATACGTGGCAGTTAATAAATTTTTAGGGCACGAACATACCTTAGTTATTAGCGTGGCAATGGCAGCGTACACAGTGGATGAAAGGGAAAATATTGTTCTTCTGCATCGTAAGGCAAGGCTGTATACAGTAAGCATTACACAGGAAAATATTTATTTACACTATTTACATTGTTCGGACTGTTGTCCAAATCTTTATTATCATATTCACGACGTTTCGGCCGTTGCATGGTCCAGACTTCTTCAGTTGATGTACGTTAGAATTTCGAACAGAACGATTTATTTAGTCCACTGGAGTAGATTTTTCTAGTTCTACAGATTACTTCAACCAATATGGCCCTGTAGATAAAAGCGTTGGTTGAAGTAACCCAGTGACTTGACCCTAAGAGTTGTGAGTTCAATACTAGGCCAGAGTAGATGTGAACAAAAGATTGGAGATTTGAGTTCCTAAAGGGAAATAACTGATATATCCAGACAAGGCACGGCGCATAGATATGTATTGGTATGGTGAACTACTGCTTAGGCAACGTTGGCCAAATTGTTTAGTGGATTTGTTGCACAGGCATTTTCAATTTCTTGCTCAAGGGCCGCCAATGTAGTCGGTTTTCTGTGATACACAATACCCATTAGGTTCCCCTATATGTAAAGGTCTGTAGGTGTTAAATCAGAAGGGAGGGAGCTCAGCTGCACCTCGTCGTCATAGCCAGTGTGCTTGCAAATTCTTATTCAGATAAGTGCGCACGTTTTTCTTGTAGTGTGAAAAAACACCGTCTTCTTGAAAGAAAAATTCATCTTTTTCATAAAATTCAGGTATATGATCGCAATTTGATAAAACCACAAAAGACAAGTTTTTTTCTCCCCTGAAATGTGTATCGATTGTTTTGGCAGACTATATATAATAATAA
>OZ010587.1:108016395-108033895 GCA_963932145.1 Acanthosepion lycidas | reverse complement strand
CAACAGCCACCCAATTTTCGTTTTCTCTTCTTTTTTCATTTTCTCTTCTTTTTTTTTTTTATTCTTTGCTTCCTTTGGTCTCTAAATTTCTTTCTTTCTTTTCTTTTCGGAAAAAGAATTTGAAAATGGAACAATATTCGAAGATTATAAGAAATCAAAAAGATTTTACAAGAATCAAGATGTTGATAACAAAAGAAAGAAGTTCAAATTTAAGAAAGAAAGAAAGAAAGAACGAAAGAGAAAAAGAAAAAAGAAAAGGCAAAGAAGAATCATAAAAAGAAAGGGAAAGAAAGAAAGAAAGAAAGAAGAATAATAAAAGGTAAGGGAGGGAAAAGTGAAACAAGAAAGAAACTAAAAAGAGGAGAAAGAAAAGAAAAAAGAAAGAAAGAAAAAAGAAAAGAATCATAAAAGTTAAATGAGGGAAAGATTGAAACGAGAAAGAAAGAAAGTAAAAAAAAAGAAAGAAAGAAAGAAAGAAAGAGGGAAAAAAGAAGAATCGTAAAAGCTAAGAGAGAGAGAAAGAGAGAGAGAGAGAGAGAGAGAGAGAGAAGGCGGAACAAGAAAGAACGAATGAAAAAAAGAAAGAAAGAATGAAAAAAAGAAAGAAAGTAAAATGGAGAAAGAAAGATGAAAAAAGAAGAAACATGAAAGATAAGGGAGAGAAAGAGCGGAACATGAAGGAAAGTAAAAAAGAAAGGAGAGAAAAGAAAGAAAGAAAATAAGAAAAAAATTAAGAAAGAAAGAATAAAAAGAAAGACTGTGGCAAAAAGAAAAATACAAAAGTAAGAACGAGGACAAAAAAGGAAGCAAATGGAAGAAAAAAAACAAAAGAAACAAAAAGAAAGAACAATGATAGAAAGACAGAGGCAAGGAAGGAGAGAAGAAAGGAAAAGACAAAAGTATAAGGCAGGTAATAAGTAAAGAAAAACAGAGGCACAAAAGGACAATGAGAGAAAGAACAAGACAAGAAAGAAAGTAAGAAAAAGGCAAAGAAAGAGTGACGAAAAAATGGGTGTAAAAAAAAGAATGAAATGATACAAAAAAAAAAAGACAGGAGGAACGAAAATGAGAAATAAAAAAAGAAAAGAAAAATGAAAGAAAGAAAAAAAGAACGAAAAATTATGTAAAAAAGAAAGAAAGTAAAAAAAAAAAAAGGAAAAAAGAAATGGATACAGAAGAATGTAAAAACGAAAGAAACACAAAAAGAGAAATAAAAATAAAAAAAAAAATATAATAAAAAATAAAATTAAAATGGAAGAAAAACATGAAGAAAAAAAGGAAAACTATCAATAAAATGATAAAAAAAGAAAAAGAAATAAAAAAAGAAACGAACGAAAATAAAAAGGCGCGCGAAACGCCTACGAAATAACCAACAAAAACAATAAAAAACAGAGAAAAATAAAAATAAATAAAAGAAATGCATTTTCCTTTTTCTGATGCTCTCACGTTTCCTTTCTTTCTTTACATTCCCTCTCTCTTTCTCTTTTACTCTGTCTTTCTCACCTCTAAAGTACGCTAACACACATAGAATTGCCTGGATATCGCCATCATTTTATCTTGAAACTAAAGATCGACCTTATTTATGAGGAGGAAGCAATTATCCCACCCTGACTTAGTCCACCTCCCCCTACCTTAAAAAAAGAAACCACCTCACTTAAATAATTTCTGACTAACGAGTGGCAAATTCTTTCATATTTATATTAGTGGTTAATGATTATTTTATCGGTACCTCTTGCCCGCCTTTTGACTCTGAGAAATTAATTTCGCTATCACAGAGATAAACAGGCTGCTGAGGCCATTTGTCGACCTTACTCAGACCCATCGAGTAGCAAAAACTAACATGAAAAGGGGGCAAAATTGCTAAAATTATTCAAATAACGTAAGGACACGTGCTCAGACCAACTTAAAGGAAAAAAAAGAATTAGCAATAAATAACTAATCAGTTTAACTGAATCTGAACACACACAACTAATATATATATATATATATATATATATATATATATATATATATATATATATATATATATGTGTGTGTGTGTGTGTGTGTCATTCGCAGACAGTACTGTTTCGTTGTATCACAGCTCCTCAGTGCGACTAGACATCCGAATACTTCAAGCCCGGATCGAAATCCAACCGATCAGTCAGAGTTTCTACTCCTGAACTATCTTCATTCGACAGAAAGAAACAACTAAATCTAGCGTATTGTTTTTACGAATGTAAACAAATGCCAATCAGCCGTAGTGCTCACATTCATTTTACTGAAGAGCTTTGATGGGATTATTACAAATATAAAATTTGTCGCTTAGCTGACTGATGTTATTTTTAGTATCTCAACACACGAGTTTCGCCGACGGACCTTACAGCAATTGCTCCGTCCACTCGTCAGGAGATATTAGCAATCGACTGTTTATTTGCTCGTTTTTCTTTTATGTTGCGTTAAGAAATAATTTATGCACTTTATAATGGTGCAAGCTTGATTTCTTCTTCTTTTAGTGTGTGTGAGAGTTTGTGTGTGTGTGTGTGTGCGTGTTTCTGCGTGTGTGCGTGTTTCTGCGTGTGTATGTGTGAGCGCGAGTATGTATGTGTGCGTGCGTATGCAAATACACACACACACATATATATATGTGTGTGTGTGTGTGTGTGTGTGTGTGTGTGTGTGTGTGTGTGTGTGTGCGTGTGAAAAAGAGAACAGGAAAACTTATCTTAGCCGACTCGTTTCGTCTTCTGAGGGACTTTGTCAAGCTAAATGTAAGGATTTTATTTTGTGACAATTATTACTAAGATCACTTGTCACGAAATAAAATTCTGACATTTGCCTTGATAAAGTCCCTCAGAGGACGAAACGCGTCGGCTAAGGTAAGTTTTTTTTCTCTTTTTTCATATTGTCCTTTCACAGATATACTCTATCTGACATTTTTACACGGCACGTGGAACTAGAACAGTCTACACCAGTGAGCGAAATAAAGGGTTCAGTTCGTCATTCCAACCACCTGAAGAAGACCGGAGCGTACAACGGCCGAAAAGTTGTAATAAATATGGCGACAAAGATGAGGATAATAGTCCGAATAATGTAAATAGTGTACATTCTACTGTCTCTCTTGGCCATTTAGGAATTAACTGTTTTTTTTTTAATTTTAGCCTTTATGAACTTTATTATAAGTTCTCTGTTCAAAGATGTCGTTAACAAAGATTACTTTTCCTTTTACAACTGTTTTTTTGCAGAAGCCAAATTAGTTGTCTACAATCCGCTTCATACTCTTCCCCGGTATTTTGGACAGGAGTAAAGGTTTATCCCTTGTTTCTTGTTTAGGATTGCGTCTCTGGTTCCTTCTAATTTCTACTTCAACTCTAGACTTCTAATGTCTCTGCTTGAACTCTGAAATTTTTATTTACTACTGATTTTTTTTCTTTTCTTTCCTCAGCTGCCTTTTGAACGAAAGTAGAGGCTTATTCCTTGTTTTTTGTTTAAGATTGGGTTTCCACTTCCTTGTAAATTCTCATTTTCTTGCACTTCTTAATGGCATTATCGCCTTACTTGAGTTGAATTGATTAAAAAATATATTTTATTTGCCCTTGAATTATCCCTATAATAATAATAATAATAATAATAATAATAATAACAAATGGGAACATCAACAATTCATGTTGTTGTTGGAGCCTTCGGATTGATTAGAAAAGATCCCAATAGACTCATTAAAGGGGTTCCTCGTAGCTCATGCCTTAAAGAAATAAAAACATGTTCTCATGAGCACAGCCCATGTGTGTGTGTTTTTGTTGTTTTGTTTTTTTTAATTGTTCAGTGGAACATGATGCTATTTTTGACTTTAGGTCTCTGGATAGGACCCGAAAAGAAATGAATACACACCAGAAACCAAAGAAAATATAATAATAATAATAATAATAATAATAATAATAATAATAATAATAATTTTGATTTCGCACATTGACGTAATCAATGGAAATTCTGTTCTTGAGAGAGGTGATAGCAAGACTTCTCACAACAAAAGAACATTTTGGAGAATCCTCGCAGAGTAAATGGTTGCATTTTTCTGGAGATCTACAATATTTTTCTCAATTCCGATTTTCCCTAAGCACCCGATCAGTTTCCTGGGAGGTCTTCCAAGTGCACCTATTACTACAGGAACTACTTCAACAGTCATGTTCCAACGCTTCTTCTAGTTCAATCTGGCTATTTTTCAGTTTCTTTGCAGTCCACTCTTGTATCGTATGGAACAGTAACATGACTAGTTTCATAATTGCTACTTTCCATAGCAATATGTCGGGTCTTCCTGCTTTAATCAAATATGATATGCCTGGACAATAAATCGAAAAAAATTTTTTTACCATTTCCTCAGACTAATATTCATACCATTTCATACCATTTCTCTTTCACATTGAAACCAAATTTGCGGAATACTTTCCAATGGCTTTCTCTGACCAATCCAAACATTTTGCTCTTATAATCTTTCTGTGTAAATTTGAGACATTCTACCTAAGTATGTGGTTAACTGCCTCACCAGCTTCGACAAACAGCCAATATTTGCTTGGTGTTGATTGCATTCGTCATGATTGTCAGCTCCTTTGCTGCAATTATTATTATTATTATTATTATTATTATTATTATTATTATTAGTAGTAGTAGTAGTAGTAGTAGTAGCAGTAATAGTAGTATTAGTAGCGGTATTATTATTATTATTAGTAGCAATAATAATAATAATACTTTTAATCATACTTCTATACTAAGCGGCCTTCGATAAAATTCTATTTTGTCAATTTTATAATCAGTATAATACTGAGATGTTTTCTGGCACCCCCCATATCTCTCTCTCTCTCTCTCTCTATATATATATATATATATATATATATATATATGCATGTTTCATTAAAAACGACAGTCAAGGTACTAGGGTTAATTTTTTTATTTAATTTTTCTTGTGTTCGAACATTTCTGGACAAAGAGTGTGTAAAAACTGTCCAAATGTTTTATAGTTCCGAGTACTTTCGGCTATACTTTTAGCCATTATCAAAGATGATTCGATTTTTCAGCTTAATTGACTGTGTGCATTATTTGTATGTTTTAGTGTGTTGTAGAGATGTTTTTAATTTCCGAATACGGTTAGCGCATTGTCGCCTTGTTCGTAGTTAATATTGTTAAGAGTTGGCGTTTTCTTTTTTATTATTAAAGCTTCCATTATTTTTAGTCATTTTTTGCAGTTGGATGCAGTTAATATATTTGTGTTTTCTACTAATATGTTTCTAATGGAGTCTGGTAAGTTTGTGTGTGTGTTTAAATGGGTTCTAATGGAGCTGTGATCAGATAGGTGTAACGTAAGACGTCTGGATAAGCATGTAGTTGTGTAACCGATGTAATTCGGTTTGATCAAGAACACAGTTCCTTAAGGAGCATTTGAATAATAATGTTCGTTCTTTGTAATTTTGACTTAGTTGGTGTATTGTTATTTTTGAGGATAAGGTTAGCTATCTTAAATTTTTTATAATATATATATATATATATATATATATATAATTATTTTTTTTTAAATTGTAAAGAGACTTTATGGATAACCTGTATATTACTCATTCAGTGAGTTATGTGTCATGCGTGATACACGTTTAGGCGATCATGTATCTTTCTGATGAGGCAGATTTTTTCCCGCAGTAGGTTGCCATTTCTTTCTGCGGTAGACCAGTTGCTATTCAAGGCTATATTGACCCATAGCTAAGGAGTAAGAAGAAGAGGATTCATACCTTTCCCAAGGGTAATCGTACGTAAGTGAATATAATGGATTTAGCTGGAATTCGAACTCGGCTCTCCGATTCCACAATCCGAGCCGCTAAGTTGTTAGAACGTTAGCTTCGGGTTCCAATCTCAGCATGATCGATTTTCATGGAGGTGACTTTTTGATAATATCGACCTGCATTCTCTTATATGAGTGGCAAAATGAAAAAAAAAGTTGTGGCGCTAATAGTGAGAAGGGGAACGAGAGATGAGGAAAATGAGAGAGAGAGAGAGAGAGAGAGAGAGAGAGAGAGAGAGAGAGAGAGAGAGAAAGAGAGAGGGGGGTTCAAGAACAAAAGAAAGCAAAATAATAATGAAATGGTACGCTATAAAATACGACGAAGTGACACGGCGACGAATAATCTTCTTTTCGATGACCGAGGTTAACCGGAAGTTGTCACTGACCAAGCAGAATATATGAATGAACTTTTTAGCTTGAAATTCTTTCGAAGGTCGGCTCCATGACACGCGTAGCTTTCCATGTCAGCATTTGTGCCACAAAGAGTCCCGCCCCGTCATAGAGAAACCCCACCTACCAGCTGTATACACAAAACACACACACACACACACACACAAAAATGTACTCTAGAACTGGGGTCGGCAACATTTTGGTAACTGTTGTAGACGATAGCGAGTTCAGCATCCGGGTTTTGTTAATATGGAGATTGTATGCAACATGGACCCGTCATGTCACGTACATAGGACCGATTCATGGTCAATCTCATTATATTCCATTTGTAAGGAAGATGTTTTACTCAGACAAATTATTTCTGAGAATCGCTACTTTCTAGAACAGGCTTTTGAGAGCTTTTATTTTTTTATTTCTTTTACATTGATTAAAAAATTATTTTTCTCACTCTATTTATTTTACTCGACATTTCAGACTTGAAGGTTATTTTTTATTTTTTTTTTTTACAAATTCAAGAGGTGGGGAGGGGAATCAAACATTACTCCATAAATGCTATTGAGCAATTTCTAAGCGCTCAAGGTTTACATGTTTGTTTATGAGTATTTTGTATACTAGGGATCGGCAACCTTTTGCAGACTATGTGATAACTTAGGGTTTTAAAATCATTCAGTGTGCCAACAGTCAAGGTCGATATTTTATATAGTAATATATACAATAAACCAGATTAACAGAAATAAACTATTTTTAAAAGTTTTTTTTAAAAAGTTTTATTATTAATGGGAGTCCAACGAGTGAGCAGTTTTGAAACAGCTGAATATCTTCATTGGTTTAGTTATTGGTTCGGACTTCGTGATGTGATTTGCGGTTGCGTGCCATTGGAAATTGCTTGGCATGGCACGTGTGGCACGCGTGCCGTGGGTTGCCGACCCCTATTCTAGAACGCTTTGATAATGGAAAGCGAAAAAAAATTATTTTATTATAAATTCACAAAATGTTTCAAATAGATGTAAGTATGGAGTAGGACGGTATATGATAAAAGAGCAAGTTGGAAAATTCATTCAACATTAATTTTCGGAACCATAAAAGAGGGTACGTTTTAAAAAGATGGGGAAAAAACGAAAAAAAAAAAAAACGAAAAAAAAAACGAAAAAAACAAATTGATCTGGAATAACAGCGGGTAAGTTGGAAAACAATCAAAATTTAAATGGACGGCCGTAGCGGTTTATTAGGCAGGTGTTTTTCTTTAATACATAGATGTAGATATTAGGCAGGTGTTTTTCTTTAATACATAGATGTGAATATAAAGGGAGGGTTTGTCCTTTAATATACAGATGTAGATATTAGGCAGATGTTTTCCTTCAATATATAGATGTAGATATTAAGGAGGCTTTGTTCTTCAATATATAGATGTAGATATTAGGTCGGTGTTTTCCTTTTATATATAGATGTAGATATTAGGTAGGTGTTTTCCTTTTATATATAGATGTAGATATTAGGCAAGTGTTTTCCTTTAATATATAGATGTAAATATTAGGGGGTGGTTGTCCTTTTATATATAGATGTAGATATTAAGGAGACGTTGTTCTTCAATATATAGATGTAGATATGAGGGAGGGATTGTCCTTTAATATATAGATGTAGATATTAAGTAAAGGTTATTCTTCAATATATAGATGTAGATATTAGGCAGGTGTTTTGCTTTTATATATAGATGTAGATATTAGGCAGGTATTTTCCTTTAATATATAGATGTAGATATTAAGCAGGTGTTTTCCTTTAAAATATAGATGTAGATATTAAGGAGGCGCTGTTCTTCAATATATAGATGTAGATAATAGGGGGGTGTTTTCTTTTTATATATAGATGTAGATATTAGGCAGGTGTTTTCCTTTAATATATATATGTAGATATTAGGTAGGTGTTTTTCTTTTATATATAGATGTAGATATTAGGGAGGGGTTGTCCTTTAATATATAGATGTAGATATGGGGGAGGGGTTGTCCTTTAATATATAGATGTAGATATTAAGTAGAGGTTATTCTTCAATATATAGATGTAGATATTAGGCGGGTATTTTCCTTTTATATATAGATGTAGATATTAGGGAGGGGTTGTCCTTTAATATATAGGTGTAGATATGAGGGAGGGGTTGTCCTTTAATATATAGATGTAGATATTAAGTAGAGGTTATTCTTCAATATATAGATGTAGATATTAGGCGGGTGTTTTCCTTTTATATATAGATGTAGATATTAGGCAGGTGTTTTCCTTCAATATACAGATGTAGATATTAGGCAGGTGTTTTCTTTTAATATATAGATGTAGATATTAGGGAGGGGTTGTCCTTTAATATATAGATGTAGATATGAGGGAGGGGTTGTCCTTTAATATATAGATGTAAATATTAGGCAGGTGTTTTCCTTTAATATATAGATGTAGATATTAGGCAGGTGTTTTCCTTTTATATCTAGATGTAGATATTAGGCAGGTGTTTTCCTTTAATATATAGATGTAGATATCAGGGAGGAGTTGTCCTTTAATATATAGATGTAGATATTAAGGAGAGCTTATTCTTCAATATATAGATGTAGATATTAGGCGGGTGTTTTCCTTTTATATATAGATGTAAATATTAGGCAGGTGTTTTCCTTCAATATATAGATGTATATATTAAGCAGGTGTTTTCTTTTAATATATAGATGTAGATATTAGGCAGGTGTTTTCTTTTAATATATAGATGTAGATATTAGGCAGGTGTTTTCCTTTCATATATAGATGTAGATATTAGGGATGGGGTTGTCCTTTAATATATAGATGTAGATATGAGGGAGGGGTTGTCCTTTAATATATAGATGTAAATATTAGGCAGGTGTTTTCCTTTAATATATAGATGTAGATATTAGGGAGGTGTTTTCCTTTTATATATAGATGTAGACATTAGGCAGGTGTTTTCCTTTTATATATAGATGTAAATATTAGGCAGGTGTTTTCCTTTAATGTATATATGTAGATATTAGGCGGGTGTTTTCCTTTTATATATAGATGTAGATATTAGGCAGGTGTTTTCCTTCAATAAATAGATGTAGATATTAGGGAGGAGTTGTTCTTTAATATAGAGATGTAGATATGAGGGAGGGGTTGTTCTTTTATATATAGATGTAGATTTTAGGCAGATGTTTTTCTTTAATACATAGATGTAGATATCAGGGAGGGGTGTTTTCCTTTAATATATAGATGTAAACATTAGGGAGACTTTTGTCTTTAATATATATATGTAGATAATCTCTACGCGTGCACACTAGTCCAAGTACACACCGCCTTACCCAGTGATTGAACTGACAATTAATATGTTACTTAATGCTTTTATCAACGCGGCTATTGTTCCACTGAAATCAATGGAGACAGTTTGAGCAATGATTGTGTCGAACTAAAAATAAGAACTAGAGATATCCTGAGAAATGGGCAGTGGAACGAGAACTATCTCGCCATCAACACCGCCACAGCCCGTAGATTAAATAAAGGATTGGGTTTGAAATCACAGTAAGTTACACGGATCGATATACAACTGATGAATACCGGAAGTTACAACGGTCGAAACGTTGTGACAACAACAAGTGTAAGGATAATAGTTCGAATAGTATAAATAAGTTGTGAAAGTTCAAAATATGTTTGGATTTGTCATGATGGTAGCGGCAATATTAGCCATTTCCTTGACTGATCATTAAACTTAATCTCGGTTGAAATTTATAAAAAATAACTATTACAATAATTTTTCAAGCAAATAGGTTTTTCAAGCAAATAGGTTTTTCAAGCAAATAGGTTTTTCAAGCAAATAGGTTTTTCAAGTGCAGTTGTGTGTCAATGTTCTTTCCAGTATCGAAAGTAGTGGGGGGTTTCCTTCTTTGTAGAACACAACTAAACAATCGTCAGCAACCTGCAAGACAGTATGGAACCATTTTTTACCATCTCTCTGTTTAGGTATCCGATTCTTACGATTGTTTAGAATATTTTATTTCTTGCATTCCTTTTTTTGTAAAAGTCTTATTTCATTTTCTTTTATTGCGAGAGCAAATTACAATCATATTATGTCAGGGAGACTTAATCATTACCCAAGCTGTGATAAAAAGTCGCCGAAATACATTAGCTTTACAATATCAATTAGCCATACACTTTTCCCATTAATCAAGGGAGAAAGTCGTCCTTTTGTGGAACGCATTGCTAGATAGTTAAAGAGTATTTTCTGCCTCGTAATTGCCAAGTGCTGACCGCTGACCCGGCGTAATTGTTGAGGAATGGGACCACTTATCCCGACGCAATTAGGGACTGAAGAATAAAAGTCAATCACATTTGTTGCGATCGAAAATGGAGCAATTCTCAAATTATTGCACGTTCATCTTGATTCGTTATGAAAAAACATTTGCTGGCTAAGTATGGAAGTATGGACGATTTTATAGTATTACTTCTCTTCAAGGCGTCAATATCTCTGGGGTGGGGAGAGCAGCATAGTGGGTGGAAGAAGGCAAATTTGTTTTTAAAACTAAGTAAGACTTAAACAGCTTTTTCATTTATTTTTATCTCTCTTTCTCAATCAAGCAAGAACATCTCTCTCTCTCTCTCTCTCTCTCTCTATATATATATATATATATATATATATATATATAGTACAGGTAGTAAATCCGTTGGTATATAATCCAAGTATCTGTCTATATTTCTGAGATGAGGTATTATGTACATTATTTACATTATTCGGACTAATATCCTCATCTTTGTCGCCATATTTATTACAACGTTTCTACCCTTCAGTATCTGTCTTTATTTCTGAGGTTAGGTATTATGTACACTATTTACATTATTCGGACATATAGCAACGGAGATGTGGTTCTGTCGACGAAGTCTGAGAATATCATGGACAGATTTTATGAGGAACGAGGACATTTGAAGGAAAAGTGGAAGTATAATGAGGAAAGAGGACTTGGAGAATTTAATACTCACAAAGCTAGAGGCAGAAAAAACAGCGAGTCATTTGACTGAATGAATGGCTCCATAAGGACGTTAAAGAGTGAAAAGTTACTTAGAGCAACAAAAGACAGGAAGTTGCGGAGAGCCACGACCGCAAACGTCATGAATAGACATGGTATATAAAAGAAGAAAGCTGGCTAATAGACTTGGGTAAATACACACAGATATTTGTTCAGCGTTAGAATTTTCTCGCGAGGAAATATTGTTTTTCTAGAAATCTGAAACATGTAATCGATCATGCTGAGTATGATCTTCCATACTTTCACCTTCTTTAAGGCTCAAACGATGACATATGAAAAAATTATGGCGTCTTATTCATTTACATTCATGTTTTCGTCTAAGTTGTTCATCGGTTTCCGGATCCTCTATGGAACCAGTGGTGAAAATAAATCAAACACCAGTTCTAGAGTGCCAACAACTGAGGTTAAACCATCCTCGTTGCTATCAACGGGTGTGGTTTAAAAATCAATCCCACTGCTGTAAGATTTCCAAAAGGGTAAGAGCTGAGAAAATAGACTTTTTTTTTCACTCGAATATACAGTGCTCTATTTTGATTGTATCAAACCAATCATAATAGTGTAAGCATTGTTATTTTTATGTACCCTATCTCTTTGCACATTTTTTCTTTTCTTCTCTTCTTCTTCTTCTTCTTCTTCTTCTTCAAGTCGTCGTCGTCGTCCCAGCATATAACATAGTGTCTATTTCTTTTGAACAAACATTTCATCTCTTCCCGCCTCACACATAATCCCCCCCTCAGCTTTCACCCACTCCACCTTTTCCTAATGTACAATTGATGCATCAATCTATAATCTATAAAAAAGAGGAAGCCAAAAACAGTATTTTTATTCATTTTTTAAATCAGGAAATTTGATTAAAAATTGGCATAAAAACTTTAATATTAACAATTCTCACTCCCTCTCCCCACTCTCTCTCTCTCTCTCTCTCTCTCTCTCTCTATATATATATATATATATATATATATATATATATATATATATGTATGTATTGTGCAGTACTAATATTAATCTTAATTCTTTCATAAAAGTCTGGGGAAATTGCTTCGATCTTCTTGCTGGACTGCTTTTAAGAAAAATATTGCAATCCAAAATCCAAAAATGAAGTTCTTTTTTTTGAATCGATGATGGAGGAGAGTTATAGTTTTCTTAATAGATTTTTTTAAATTTTATTCTAATTATCTCTTTCCTCTTTCACTTCGATCTTGTTTCTCTCGACCAATTTATTCATCTATCTTCCATCTTCCCAAATATTATCTTCGCATATGAAGATATGTAAAAACTAGGATTTCTCCTTTACAGGATTGCTATGTGATAATCCTATATTTGTACTGGGAGAATGTTCAGGCAATATTTGTAGGAATCGCATGCTATCTTTATATCTATGCCTCATGAAAGCCTTCAAATTGAATGAAATCACTGGGTAGCCATTTTTTTTTACCAGAATTGAGCTAGATAACTGGCGCGCATGCGTAACAACACATTGCTGGTGGCGCCAATTTATTACTTGGAAATCAGTCGACAGACATTAACTTTACAACTGTCAGAAAGTGTTGGTTGTAACGACGATACAGTGGCAGATTTTTGATGCTTACTTCTTGGAATGTTCACAAATAATATTCATTGACTGGTACGCTCTTATGATTATATCAGATTTATAGTATAGAGCAGTGTTTCCCAACCTTTTTTCAACCCGACCGCCCTTTGGTCACAAAATTTCTTGTCAACGTCGCTCTGTCAAATTAAATTTCGAATATTATAATGAATTTATCGTTCATAGCAAGATAATACTTAGCTATTAGAACAAAAATAATTTAATATTGTTTTCATTTCTCTGATAGCTTATCTCAATGTTTTCAATGCGATGGTTGACTTTGGGGCTTACTCTTACTCTGAAGCCGAGATGCCAGGTCAGGACCTGTAAAATTGATCTTTGTATTTTATCAAGAACCTCGAAATGTATAGCTGAAGCACTAGGCAGCAATATTCAACGTATAGAGGAATGCTGACTTATAAATGTGCAAGATTCTGGCGAGCGAAAAATTGTCTAGCATGACACTGTGAACCAATTTTCTTAGCAGCAGACCTAGCAACCTATTCAATATAATCAGAGGAGAACATTAGCCCGAGAAGCAGACACTCTTCCGGATACATATATATATATATATATATATATATATATATATATATATATATATATATATAATAGCTGTCCACCCGTGTTCGAGGATACCGGCCTACTAAGGCGGCTCGCCAATCCCTATTGCAGACGCTCGTTCAGGCACATTTGTGTTTGCGCAAACCCACAGAGCCCACATACGTTTTATACTGCACCTATACTGAGCAGTGTGTGGTGGATTGTCTCGTCGCAGACGACAAATGAGAGCTCAGTCAAATAAAGCGGTACTCAACTTCTATATACACGCATGTGTCTCCCGAGGCTTGCAGTTGTTTTGCCGACGTTTGTTAGACGGATCGAATATATAGTTGAGCCATTTTGCTCGAGTGGTTGAGGATAAATTGCCACATATTACTGCGTGGGCCAAAACCACAATGGCTTTTAAGTCTACCACTGAGAAGAGAAGGATTCTGCCACCTTTCTTTAATATTTGCACGCAGTTGGTCCCGATGTTCAAGTCGACCCCGCGGAAATCTTTTTATAATTATTTACCCACTGCCCCACGCAGCAAGATGTGACAAAAGGCCGAGTTTTAAAGTGGGGTATCCAAGCCCGTAGGATCGGGCAAAAATTCCGTATAGACCACGTAAAAACGGAGTCAGTTTCCCGAGACGAGACTCTGCTCTTCAGGCAGAGCCTCGTCTGGGGGATACCCTCTGACATGTGCCAGATAAGTATCTTTGTATAGATGAGAAACAAGACAGACGCCAGATTCTTCCCCTTGACGATTTGTTTTCCCAGGAAAAATGAGATGCAGAATCGCTTCATATATATATATATATATATGTATATATATATATATATATATATATATATATATATATCTGAAGCGATATCAGATAACTGATAACTGACATCCATTAGACATGGCACATGGAACTAGAACAATCTACCCTAGTGAGCGAAATAAAGGGTTCAGTTCGACATTCCAACCACCTTAAGTAGGCCGGAGCTTATAAAGGCCTAAATGTTGTAATAAATATGGCGACAAAGACGAGGACAATAGTCGTAATAATGTAAATGGTGTAGAAAAGTTTCATTTAATTGGAAAAGATATTAATTTGTAACCTCAACTGGGAACAAACAGCCTGCATCCGGAAAGAGAACAAATGTGAGAGAAGAATGGGACAAAGGTGCATTTTCTGATTTAACCTATACAGCAAGCTTTCCTCATTAGAAACCTTGAACACAACGTCGACGATAATCTACATCCGCGTCCTGGATAAGACGATAATCTACGTCCAACAGCAAGGCCTCTGATCTGGAGTTTTGAGGAGTGTGAAACCACTTTTTAATTGCTGGTGTTCCCAGATTCACCATGAACCGGAGTGGTAGCATCTGTTAGGGCCCTAACTATGGGCAAATAGTTAACCCTGGGGTCAAGCACTATGTAAGTGTAAAAATAGGTTTTAATACGTAATAATTCTTTTAGGAGAAATTATTACCAACAATATATTATTACCAGTAATATAATTTTAAAGAAAAAAATATTAACACCAATACATTTACTGAAACAAAATATTACCAACAATAAAAAATCTTGTCGGCATTAAATAACCCATTGAGGTTGATATACCGTAAAACAAACCAAACCAAATCAATATATACTGAAATAGATAGATAGATAGATAGATAGATAGAACCAGGGTGGAATATAGATAGATAGAGAGATAGATAGATATTACCAGGATAGATAGATAGATAGATATTACCAGGATAGATAGATAGATAGATAGATAGATAGATAGATAAAAAATATTACCAGCAATAAAAATCTTGTCGGCATTAAATAACCCCTTGAGGTTGATATACCGTAAACCAAACCAAACCAAACCTGGAACACATGAATTTAATTGTAATACTAAATTGGTAACTAGGATTTGTTATTGAAATAGATGGAAGCTTTAGTTTTATTTTAATAGCTTATTTTCTCGCACTTAATTTAATTTAATAGGAGTTAAATAGGTTCGCCTATCATCCGCTTCAAATTCTTTCCCCGTTTTTGAACAGAACACGTGGTTTATCATTTTTTTCTTGGTTAGGACCGGATTTCCGGTTTCTTCGAAAGTCTTCGCATTGTATTTCACTTCAAGTCGCCCCTTGCGTCTTAGTAAAGTTATCACCTTGATTGGGGCGAATTGATTAAAAAAAAAATTTCTCGTTTGTGGGATTCTGAATTCTTCCTTTTCTGTCACCTTCAAAAATGTCAATGAAACATTAATAGCCATTTTCTGTCTTTCTAACTGCTGTTCTTTTATTGTCCTTTCTTGTCACTAATGTCCTCTTATCTTCGTTAACTTTCAGTAACCCCTTACATCTTAGTGACATTTTTGCCTTGCTTGGAATGAGATAACAAAACAAAACCTACTATCCTTCTGATAATCATAAGACGAACACCTCTTTCTAGCCATTTCTGCCATACATATGTCTACTCGGGTCTTCCTTTCTCATTCCGATGCTATCTCTAAGATGATTGGTACAGATTCTTACTGGCCTACCTCTTGGTTTTTTCCCCTAAAACTATATCCCATATTATAAGCTGATGCACAACTTCTTGGTTACTTCTCCAGCAATGACCATTACCCTTTCGTAGATTGAAGATTCTTTAACGGATTTCGATAGAGTTCTTCATCGGGCATATGTCGTTTCCAGTTGACATTTAGCCCCACCCCCAGTAGATATATGACGATAATACATCGTAGTAAGTCTTTTATTTATTATTTCTCCCAAGCAAAATCGATAATGACACTAAGACGCAAACGGTTATTGATGTCGTCAAAAACAAAGAAATGAATGATGAAATCCTCAATCCATGTCTATTATTCTATATAGAATGATGGACATTTCCCTCGTATATGAAGATGAAACTTGATGTAATAGATATGTGATTCTATCAACGAATGCTAAGAATGCTATTACCGGAATATGTGAGGAGATAAGAAGTCTTAAGGAAAATAAGAACAATGTAACATATATACTTACAGTCAGAAAGAGACAGTTGAAGTTAGTGGGACAAATAATGAGGAAGGTTGGCCTATAGAAATTAACAATTACGGGACTGGCTAAAGGTAAGAAAGGTAAGGAAAACAACATTTGTGCAGATGGAATGTAGAATAAGGATAAGTTGTGATTAAGGGTCAAAAGCAAAAAAATAGGAACCTGTAGAGGGTCACGATCAACGACGTCCTAAATCTCAGTCTGTTCTTTCTTTCTTTCTCTTTCTTTCTTTTACAGTCTGTTTATTACCTATCCGAATTCTCTCATATCTATCTATCTATCTATCTATCTATCTATCTATCTATCTATCTATCTATCAGGTTGGTGCAAAAAGAATGTCGTTTTCTCACATATTAACATATGTGAGAAAACGACATTATTTTTGCACCAACCTAATATCTATCTATCTATCTATCTATCTATCTATCTATCTATCTATCTATCTATCTATCTATCTATCTATCTATCTATCTATCTATCTATCTATCTATTTCTTTGCATATCTACCAACCTCGCTTATTTTCATATCTATCTATCTATCTATCTATCTATCTATCTATCTATCTATCAGGTTGGTGCAAAAAGAATGTCGTTTTCTCACATATTAACATATGTGAGAAAACGACATTATTTTTGCACCAACCTAATATCTATCTATCTATCTATCTATCTATCTATCTATCTATCTATCTATTTCTTTGCATATCTACCAACCTCGCTTATTTTCATATCTATCTATCTATCTATCTATCTATCTATCTATCTATCTATCTATCTATCTATCTATCTAATCAGTCATTTCCCATAAGCATTAAATTACTAGCTTTAATTCTTATCAATTACCATAGAATAATTGATGTAATTGCACAATTTATCCATCCTTCAATTATCTATTTTAACGCGACTGGAGAGTCTGAGTGACTTCATGTCGAAAATGGCAATTCTTCAAATCCTACGAGATGGCGAGAAAAACCCAATTTACAAAACATTCTAACAATTTTACTGTCTGCGACAAAAATATTTCTAATTAAGACAAAACAAGTTTTAGAAAAAAATACCCGTAATTAAATCTAAGATAAAATTATATTCTTTCAAATACCT
>OZ010587.1:107941395-108011395 GCA_963932145.1 Acanthosepion lycidas | reverse complement strand
CTTTTGTTCCTCCTTCTTCTTTTCCTCATATTCCTTCTTCCTCTTCATCATCATCATCATCATCATCATCATCATCATCATCATCATGTTCCCCTTGTTTTTATTACTGTTTCTTCTTCATCTTCTTCTTCTTTTCTTCTTCCTCCTCCTTTCCCTTCTTCTTCTTCTTCTTCATCATCATCTCCCCTTCTTTTTCCTTATGTTCCTTTTCCTTCTTCTTCTTTTATTTTTATTTTTTATCTTTTTTGATGGAGATGTTGGTCAGTACCAGTTAGCCAATCACTTGTTTAGGAGTCACGCTTGTTCAGGCGCAGAATTAAATGTACCTGGGAATGATCATAAATCAAACGGTGAATGTTAGTCATGAGATCAGGGCTCGGTTAGGAGACAGCAACACCAATGTTCATCACAAATGTATCAAGTTGAAACTCTTGATAACCCTATTGTGGCCGGGGTCACACTGAGCGGTTGCGAATTCTTGACACTGAAAGACGCCGGTGCCAACAAACTGATGTCATTCTAGACAAATTATAGGAGAGTTCTGCTTATCAGCTGGTGGCACCTCCAAACAAACGAGTCGGCTCTAGAGTAGATGGAAACAGGGAAGCAATAAGGAGACGAAATCTGCAATACTTTTGTGATGCCAACGAACACTCATTTGACGCTTTTCTAATGTTAACGAATACTCGTTGTTACTTTCGTAAATACTCGTTGTAGTAGAGACTTTGTAATCGCAGATACAACTATATTAACGCCGTTGAACAATACTGGTGTCAGACGCCTTCGAATAACACTCGCACTAATAGTACTTGTTTGATAATACTCGCTCGAGTGGTAACCACCGTATAGTGATCTGAAAAGAGGAATAGTATAGCGAATAGAGTAGAGGATAGCGGTCCGTATAGTAATAGAGGATAGACTAGAAATTGCGATCATTTAGACGTCGCACGACTTCCTATATATGCTGTTTCTCTATGGTCATGTGATCCACTTAATTCAATAATGGGATCGCCCGCGTTCGCTCACTGGCGATCTATGTTCGGCAGCGACACTTTATTCCTATATAACAAATATTTTGGCCATATAATCAGGACCCTGATCATTTGCAGTCATACTTAGAGCTTAAACCGCGGCTCGCGAGACACATTCGGCTCTTTGACCTTTAATATGCTGCCTTTGACCTTTAATATGCGGCCTTTGACCTTTAATATGCGGCTCATGGATCTATGTTTGCAGAGCTCCTTTTTTATCACAGTTATTACAAAAGGTAAAGAAGAAAAAATTCAAGCTTTATAATTATTTACTGGATATGAATTGAGACGTCATTGGATTAAAACGTAATTTTAATGTTCATGGTTCGTAAAAAATATTTAAGAATTTAAAACCTAATTTTAACGCTAGATATGAGTCAGGCATTGTTCTTTAGTATTGAGAGAATGGTAACAGGCAGAGGGATTAAAGAAATTTGTGGTCAGGGAGGGTTACAGAGAAATCCCAGAAGACTGGGGTAAAGGGATTAATTATTTTGGTGTGCCGGGGTAGTGAGTACGCCTCTCAAATATCTAAACTTTATCGTATGTGGCTCTTACATTAAACAAGTTTGGCCAACCCCTATTCTACAAGGCGCATCGATGACAGGAGACCGGGTGTAAGTCGAAGACGATGATGGGCTGATGATATCAGAGACTGAACAGGGAGAAACCTCGTGGAGAACACGGTCGTTGCTCCGGAGACAATGGAGTGTATTGGTGCATGGGTGCATTGGTTAATGATCCCCCACCCTCAACACTGAACATGGGAAGAAGCAATAAACTAATAAATAAATAAAATAAATACATTGAAGCAATAAGTAAATAAATAAATAAATAAAATTAATGAATAAATGAAAAAAAAATTAAATTAAATAAATAAATAAATAATAGTAAAAATAAATAAATAAAATTAATAAATAAAAAATGAATAAATAAATAAAATTAAATAAATAAATTTCAGTTTAATAAATAAATAAAAATAAATAAATAAAAGCAATAAGTAAATAAATAAATAAAATCAATGAATAAATAAAAAATAAATTTAAATAAATAAATAAAAATAAATAAATAGAAGCAATAAGTAAATAAATAAATAAAATTAATAAATAAATAAAATAAATAAATAAATAAAAATAAAGAGAAGCAATGAGTAAATAAATAAATAAAATTAATGAATAAATAAAAAATAAATAAAATTAAATAAATAAATAAAAATAAATAAATAAATAAAAATAAATAGAAGCAACAAGTAAATAAATAAATAAAATTAATGAATAAATAAAAAATAAATAAAATTAAATAAATAAATAAAAGTAATAAATAAATAAAAGTAATAAATAAATAAAATAAATAAATAAATAAAATAAATAAATAAAATTAATGAATAAATAAAAACTAAATAAAATTAAATAAATAAATAAAAATAAATAAATAAATAAAATTAATAAATAAATAAAATTAATAAATAAATAAATGAATAAAAATAAATAAATAGAAGCAATAAGTAAATAAATAAATAAAATTAATGAATAAATAAAAAATAAATTAAAAAAATTAAATAAATAAATAAAATAAATACATAAAAATAATAAATAAATAAATAAAAATAAATAAATAGAACCAATAAGTAAATAAATAAATAAAATTAATAAATAAATAAAATAAATAAATAAATAAAAATAAATAGAATCAATAAGTAAATAAATAAATAAAATTAATGAATAAATAAAAAATAAATAAAATTAAATAAATAAAAATAATTAAATAAATGAAAATAATAAATAAATAAAATTAATAAATAAATAAGATAAATAAATAAATAAATAGAAATAAATAAATAGAAGCAATAAGTAAATAAATAAATAAAATTAATAAATAAATTAAATAAATAAATAAAAATAGATAGAAGCAATAAGTAAATAAATAAATAAAATTAATGAATAAATAAAAAATAAATAAAATTAAATAAATAAATAAAAATAAATTAAATAAAAATAAATAAATAAATGAATAAAATAAAATAAATAAATAAATAAGTGAATAAATAAATAAATACAAATAAATAAAAAACGAAAAGCAAAAAACAATGAGGTTATCTTCAGTTCCTTAAATTATTGGTAAGAAATAATAACTTTGAAGAAATAACAGAATAAACGAACAACGTTGAAAAAATTCCTGTACTTGAAAAATATCTCCGATGCCAGGTTCATAGGCGTTTCTATTTCAAAATCTATTTCTGAAATCCGTTACGTGTTAAGTGACACAGTTTAAGGTGGGGCTTCTAGTCGGGGTGGGGGAATAACTCAGCATAATTTAATCTTTCTTTCCTAAAACGGTCCTTATTTTTAACGACTACTTTAATTAACATGTCATTAGGGCAAAACATGGAATACATGATTAACCTCATTTAATGCCTGTTTTTTACACTAATTAACAATAACAATGCAAATTAAGACAATTTTATTCTGTTATTTTTTTTATAATTGGGTAGTTTTCGCAAATTCTTTGGTAGCAAAAATTATATTTATTTAGCTCTCCTTGGTCCTTGCGTGAAACAATGACTGTTTGGTAAAAGTTAGACAGATTTTAGAAGTATAAAAATTGATTGTTCTTCAGCTACTAAATCTTCATCTTCATCTTCATCTTGTTGTTGTTGTTGTTGTTGTATTTCTTCTTGTTGTTGTTCTTCCTCTTGTTGTTGTTGTATTTCTTCTTCTTCATCTTCTACTCCTCCACCTACTCCTTGTTGTTTTTGTACTTCTTCTTGTTTTTTCTTCTTCTTCTTATCCTCCTCCTCGTCTTCCTCCTACTACTCCTTGTTTTTGTTGTTGTTGTTGTTTTTCTTCTTCTTCTACTCCTCCTTCTACTCCTTGTTGTTGTTGTTGTGCTTCTTCTTCTTTACATCGAAGTCGATCATGGCTTTCACCGCCTTTCTCTCTTAGTTACTCTAAGGAACTTTTCACCTTTAACAACCGTCTTTGTCTTTGTCAAGTTCCTTTTCACTTCTTTCTATGAGTATTAAATTCTCTAATCCGTCTTTCCTCATATGTCTCAAACATTTTCACTGTCTTTTTATTCTGGTTGTAACTATAATTTTTCATGTAGTTTTTTTTATTCCCATATCCAGTCCATGGTATTGTCAACATTTGTTGGTAAAACAAGCATATGTATATGAAAAATTTGCAAACATTCAAAATTTTAGTAGTGAGTTCGATCCTTGCTGAGTGTCCCACAATGTACTTGTGCCGCCGTAAGTTAAACTTAGTAATTGACGTTTTCTCGTTGTTAATAGTCATCCGATAGGATGGCTTCAATTGTAACAGCAATTTCTAATTACTAAATTGACCACAGAGCATTTGACAATAGTGTTATTCTAAAACTTCTTACGCTCTTGTCTTATTTGACGTCTGGTTTCGATCTTCCAGAGGGCCGAAGAACCATCCTTGTAAAATCTGCAATTTTTAACGTGTTATGAACAGTATCTATAAGATCATATTCATATATATCTCGGTATATCGGTGTACGAGTCAAATCCTGCTGTTATATTTTTCAAAGCATTTTAACCGAAAGCGAATATGGACCAGTGACTGTCAAAGATTTTTCATTATTTAGAATATTGGTGCAGCACAGACTTTCCATGCAGGTAGCAGTAAAATTCTTGTGATTGTAAAAATCTGTAAAATATCTGTATGGTACGAATATCTGATCTCACCCGCATTTCATATGTTTGCATAAAATGTGAACAATCTTTTTATCTCCTTCCTTCCTACCTTTCATCCTTTCTATCTCCATTTTTTTCAGATCTATCTATCTATCTATCTATCTATCTATCTATCTAAGTCTCTTTATATCTTTCTTTTTTCTTTCTTTCTTTCTTTCTTTCTGTCTGTCTATTTCAGTCTCTTTACATCTATCTATCTATCTATCTTAATTTTTTCATTTCTTTCTTTCTATCTATCTATCTATCTATCTATCTATCTATCTATCTATCTATCTATCTATTTAAATTTGTTCATTTCTTTCTTTCCTTAGTTCGTTCGTTATTTCTTTCTTTCTTTCTTTCTTTCTTTCTGTCTATCTCAATCTGTTCATTCCTATCTATCTATCTATCTATCTATCTATCTATCTATCTATCTATCTATCTATCTATCTATATATATATATATATATATATATATATAAAGCAATAGCTCACCGTAATCACTACTTCAATATCTATCGGTAAAATTTAGACTCTTACTGCATTCAGAACGGGCCGCAATCGCTGCAAGAAAGTTCTGGAAAATGCAAAGTGTAGCTATGCGCAAGCGTTCCAGGCGTTAGATGGAAATAAATAAATTTGAATTCTGGAAAGATCCTCAACCAAATTATGAACAGATGCAAAGCGCCTCTATCGATTATTATAAATAGCCATGAGGGCATATCTTCTTCAGCAGACAAAAGATGTAGCACTTCGCATCGTTTTTTGGCCTCGATCTCATCGTTAGATGACAAATGTCATCCCCTTCCCAAATTCCAACATCTTGCTGAGCACAATCTAAGAAAAAATTCTTTACAGCAAGGGACTTGTAAAAAGCCTTGAGCCTAAAATTCACAGTCCCCCCAAAATTCCAGTGGTTGTCTTTGGAAATATCGTTTAATTTGCAGTATAAGCACCAAAAGTCCCTACTAATGAGAATGTACCATTCTGGTGCCAAATTGCCTGATTATTTCGAAAATGGCATTAAAACATTGCGCTAGATTACCGTGTAGAAGTTATGGACAATGTAAATTTGAATTCTTTCTCGTCTCGTAGACAGGACGACCGCCATTACTGGCTTTGTTTACATAGGTTTGCCACGAGAAGTCAATCGCGGATGCTTCACTTGTGTTGATTACTGCGCAATGCACAAAGTTTAAAATGAATGAGTAAAATTTTCAAAGTAACCTAACAGATATCACAAAAAAGATTCATTTAGGAAATAAATGCAAGTATAGGAAATAAATGCAATATGAAATATAGGAAATAAATGGTATAGGAAATAAATGCAATATGAAGTTTTACTTCATATGAATATTTTTGAAAAAAGGGTTCAACCATGACGTTATATTTATTTAGAAAATTGCACAGAAATCAACACGAGCAAGATAGGAAAAGCTGTAAAAAGGCTGTTTAACCAATTAAGCTTCCGCGCGTTACTATTCGAGGCAAACGTATGTAAACAACGCCAGTAATGGCGGCCGGACAACGCGAAAGAGATCGAACTTAGATTGACGATAAATCGTAAACGGTAATCGAGCGCAATGTTTTAATGTCATTTTCGAAATAATCAGGCAATTTCCCACCAAAATGGTACATATCTATAAATTATATTTATCTATCTAGCGGTAACTTACCTTGGCGTCCCAAAAGGGCCAGAGTCGTGTGTATGTTTTACAAGAGATTGTGGAGACGCCGGATCGAAGAGCTTCGGACGGACGGTGAATCGGACAGCAGCACTTCGTGCTAATGATGGAAGTGGTGGTGTCGCTTGTAGCCATTTTTATTGGCTGGTTCTGGGCGCTCATTGGTTGAATGCTGGCTGGGTCAGGTGTATAAAAACACGGTACGCTCCTTTAACAGGGGTTCGTATTTTTCCGTTTGGGACGGTGAGTGTCGTATTAGAGATCGAGGCGAGAAGTGAAAATTGTAGGTGAATTACATAAATACAATAATTGAGAAAAGTTTTATTCAAAAAATAGATACAGTAAAGAAAGATATTAGCAAAACTCATAATTACAGGACGGAAAAAGCAACAGCACTGCTCTCTCTAAATATTTCTGATGATTAAAGAAAGATGGCATATTACCATCAATCACTTGGGAAATTATATCTAGATGTAAGGCTTATAATGGTATAGGAAATAAATGCAATTTATGCCTCGTTGAAAAAATGGTTATCTTAAAACACTCAAATAATCCTAGCTTATTAAACAAGAGAAATGAATTGATTGTTACATGTAGGCCTAAAAATAAGTATCTACTTAACTACGCTGATCCAGATTAATCTTTGAATATTTTATTTTAATATTTAATCTTTAATGTAAATTACGGTTTATTTTTAATGTAAATTACTATTTTTTAAATTTATATATAAATTTATGTTTTTTATTTAAATAAGAACAAGTTATCTCATTTAGTTAAAAAAAAATAAAAATAAATAAAATCTGAATATTCACTACTTAGCCATAAAAAATTGCGTTCTTTTAGAATTTTTGCTTTTAGAAATGTTTCTTTTTCCTAGTGTTTATTTATGCTAATCGTTCTTCATATCATCCTGCATCTAAAAATCACTTTCATATTCTCCTAATTCCGCCTTTTCTCGCCAGTCCAAGTTCTTTAATATGTGAGAATTTTCCCTTTCAGACAATTTTGATTTTATTTCTGATAGTCTTTCCCTTTGTGTTTATTTGGGCAGCAATCTTTCATTTAAGCATGTTTGATAAAAAAAAAAAAACTACAAAAGTTCCTTATAGATTATTTTTTTTGCCTTTACAATGTTTGTAATAATTTTTCTGAATTCCGGTACGTAGTTCTTAACATGTTTCCCCATATCTAAGCAATGTCGGTTAAGAATAACCATTTCCAAAGACATTTTTGTTCGCAATGTCGTAAGTTTAATATTTTTAAATATGTTGAAACGTGTTGACTTTTATCGTGTCTCGCGTATTTACTTTTAGAATGTCTATTTTCTATTGAAATATATTTATCCCCTTACTTCCGAAGCCTGATGTAATTTTTTTGATCTATGGTTACTTTTTATGGAATATATATATATATATATATATATATATATATATATATATATATATATATATAATGCGGAGACAGTACTTTTCGCTGTATCACAGCTCCTCAGTGCGACTAGACAACCGAATGCCTCGAAGCCCAACCGATATGGTGTCAGTCAGACTTTCTACCACCGAGCCATCTTCACACGACAGAACGTGTCAGCCAAATCTGGCGTATTGTTTTTTAAAAACGTAAACAAACAACAAGCAGCCAAATATATGCTCCCAGGAAATCCGGTTGATCTCTCGAGAGAAAGGGGCTAAAACAAAAACAGCGGCTCCTACTGCTATTAATGCATTACTCTTCAAGTATGAATTGAGTTCTCCAGTCCATTAGCGTATTTCGTATAGAAACACGTTAACATTTCCCTTCCCCTCTGCCGTGCGACGATAGCCAAATGATGCCAAATCGATAGGTTTTCGATCCCGGTTTGAAGTAATCGTACGTCTAGCCACACTGAAGAGCTGTGATACAGCAAAACAGCCTGTCTGTGAATGACAATATATATATATATACATACATATATATATATATGTGTGTGTGTGTGTGTGTGTGTGTGTGTGTGTGTGTGTGAAGCGATCCCTGTTTTATACCAGTTTCATTGAAGGCGACAGACAAGGCATTATGATTTAAGCTTTTAATTTAATTTTTCTTGCATTCGTACAAGTATTTCATTTTGGAACATAGAGTGTTTTCAATTAATCTATTAACCATTATCGATGATGCCTTTTTATTTTAACTGAATTTATAGATTTTTATATGAATGTATCTAAAACGACTGGGATGTTTTTTTAAAATTTCCGAACAAGGTCAGCACATTTTGGCCGTGTTCCTAGTTGATATTATTGAGAGTTGGGGTCTTCTTTTTAATTATTAATGCTCCCTTTATTTTTAACCGTTTATTGCATGGGGATGAGGCTGTTATGGTCTTATTTTCAACAAGTAGTTGATATGTTGCTGTTTGTGTTTTAATTTTGCTAATGGGGCTATGATCCGAGTGATGTAAATTGAGTCTTCTTGATAAGCATGAAGTTGTATGCCCAATATAATTAGTATTCATGTATTTGTTTTCGTCAGGAACGCAAATTCGTCCGTTAATTTTAAGTGGGACGAATTTGTCCTCAGAAACATTATTAAGAACTAACCAACTCCAGCCGACCAGAACAAGATGATTAAGTTAATTATCTGCTATAAAAAATTAAAACGACCAACCTCGTCATCAACAATAACAACTATAGAAAATTAGGACAGTTTTTACATTTTCTTTCTTTGGTAACAAAGAAAAGAGTACTGGGCTGCTACGTGACATCTGTCCTCCTTTAAGTCAGCGAAGGTTGGACGGTCTCCTCAAAGATGAAGAAGACACTCGAGGCGGCGGAGGTATGGTTCTACAGAAGGATGCTAAGGATATCATGGACCGCGTGTGTAAGCAACGATATGGTTTTGGAGAGGATACAAACAAGAAGGAAGCTTATACTTAATAACAGAAAGAGGCAGCTGAAATTTCTGGGACGCGGAATGAGAAAGGAGGGCTTGGAGAATCTGTTACTCACAGGTCGAATAAAGGGAAAGAGAGGCAAGGGATAGCAACAGATGATATACCTAACGGGCTTAAGCGGATGACAAAATATGGCCCGGGGGTGGGGAAGTAGCAAAAGGAACAAAATTACAAGCTACAGGGGGGAGTGGAGAGTCATAATCGCCTACGTCCTGAAGGGACACAGCGCATAAAAAGAAAAGAATATCCAGAAAAGAAATTACTTGTACAAATGTAAGAAAAATTTAATGTAAAGCTTAAGCGCCTTGTTAATCGCCTCCAACGAAACGACTGACCCTAAGCCAGCTTGTTTGATGTTATAAATTTGTTGACAGCTATATCCGTGGTGGTTTCATTTATTTTTTTTTGAGCATTTCACCCCAAGCAAGGCTGGGAGCCACTAGCACGCAAAGGGTTACAGAGGATTTGGAGCGAGAGCAGATAGGAGCGATAGAGGAAAGGATGGGGAAAAGGATAGGGGATAGACCAGGCAAGTGGAGATGTCGATTGACATTACATTTGAATAGTTGGAGATTATATCTACTAGGGAAACAGGAAAATGGAAGGGGCTTCCACAGACGAGAGGTGCGAGATATGATGCTATTGGAGTAGAAGAGAGGGCTACATTTAACAGTTTCGACAGTGAAAGGGTGATAGCGGGATAGCAGCCTCGTAGGACGCTTGAATTCATGGAGTCTGGAAACCAGAGAAAGCAGCTCATAGGAGCAGTTAACATGAAAGTATTTGTAAAAAAAGACAGAGAGAGAGAGAGAGGCGACTGCACTTCTCTGAGAGAGCGACTGCAGACGAGATGCCAGATCAGGGCCAATTTCATTGCATATCCGTCTCTGGATCTTAACACGAACCCCGAGACAAACAGAAGGGGCTACAGACCATAAATGGCAGCAATACTCCATGCAAAGGCGAATGGTTGATTTGTAGATTTGAAGGATCGATTCCGCGGAGAAACATTTCCTTGTGGAGACCGACCATTAATGATCTGTTGTATTTTTTTAAATAATAATCCAATTTGTCGAAAATTACGTATATTTTAGTTTTATCAGCCCGTCTGATGACGATAACAGAATTTTTTTTTAATTATAGGGAAGTAGAATATTCCCTTGCCCGTCTGATGACGATAACAGAATTTTTTTTTAATTATAGGGAAGTAGAATATTCCCTTGGTATATATACCAAATTTTTTTATTTGTCTGCTTAAGTTCGTTACCATTAATACTTAGAGTGATATTGTTATCTGTCTATATTTCTGAGATGAGGTATTATGTACACTATTTACATTCTTCGGACTATTGTCTTCATCTTTGTCGCCATATTTATTACAAAGTTTCGGTCTTTCAGTATCTTTCTATATTTCTGAGATGAGGTATTATGTACACTATTTACATTATTCGGAGTATTGTCCTCATTTTTGTCACCATATTTATTACAACGTTTCGGCCCTGCGATTACAAAGTCACCTATATATATATATATATATATATATATATATATATATATATATATATATTGCCTTGATAAAGTCCGTCAGAGGATGAAACGCTTCGGCTAAGATAAGTTTTCTTTTTGTCTTTATTCATATTGTCTTTTTTATAGATATACTATATGTGAAATTTTACAGACACACACACATATCGGAATAATGCTTATATATATATATATATATATATATATATATATATATATATATATATATATATTTATTTATTGTCATTCACAGACGGACTGTTTCGCTGTATCACAGCTCATCAGTGTGATTAGACGTCCGGTTGCCTCTAGCTAGGATCGAAACCCGACTGAATTGGCATCAGTCGGGGATTCTACTACTAAACCGTTTGCAGGGATGAATGTGAATCTAAGCGTATTTATTTTTAGATAAGCACACAGTGACTGAGAGAACTCGATTCGATTTACGGAAGAGTCTTGCATTAATAGCCCTAATAGTCACTGTTTACAAACCCACACTTCCTCCCCAGAGAGCTCAACCGAAATAAATTTTTCAGGAGTATATATATTGTCATCCACAGACAGACTGTTTCGCTGTATCAGAGCTAATCAATGTGACTAGACGTTCGGTTGCCTCGAGCTAGGATCGAATAAGCAGCTCTTAAAAAGAGTCTGCCGTGTATGCACACCAGAAATAAAAATGCTCAACACCATAAAATATGGTAGAACTTTTCGAAACAATTGCTTAAAGGCATGAAACTTATAGTAGCGGTCAAACTGTGTACACTTGAAAAGGTTATTCTTTCTTTCATATATATATATATATATATATATATATATATATATATATATATATATATATATATATATATATATATATATATATATATATATATATATATATAGATAACTAGACTCGTTTCGAAAAACCTCGAATTTTTGATTTGCAAATAATCAAATCAATCTCGAGGGAAAAAAGGTTTTAAAAAAAGAAAGAGCTACAAACATGAACTACTGTCGAACAAATCGCACAGATGCAGGTCTGAAGTCCAAAGAAAAAAACCCGATACGAGTAGACAACTAACTAACAAAAGAGCTCAATACAATCGTAGAGCAGACCTAGATACACCTAGTGAGCCAGACAAACCTACCTAGGTTTCACCTAAATATGTGTTTCTCTTTTCCTCGTTAGCCATACTTTTCCTGACGATCCGTTTAGGTGAAACCTAGGTAGGTTTGTCTGGCTCACTAGGTGTATCTATCTATCTATCTATCTATCTATCTATCTATCTATATATATATATATATATATATATATATATATATAGTGGACATGGAGGTCAACACCTTGCGGGGACAGTCTGTTTCATGGTTAAACACAATCTTTTGGCCATGTGTATTGGGTTTTGCCTCGACTATATATGCTGTTCAATGGTGTCTTATGCTTAGGTTTATTGTATTATGCTAACGGATATTGGCTGGGTGGTAGCGCTTATGTTTCAAATTATTCTAAGTGCTATTGAATAGACATGATTGTACATCCGAATGTAGTTTTGTGGGAGTCTCATAGTGTTGTTTGTTAACTTTGTTTTACTCATAATTTACTATTGATTGTATTATTACTTTTTTTGATATTTATTATTACGTTTACGTGTGTTTATGTGTGCATTTGTTTATTATTTACTAAATTTGTTTACTTATTAAAACGGGTTATTTTATTTTGATTATTTATTTTTATATTTATTAATTATTTTTTATTTTATTTATTTATTTTCATTTATTTATTCCTATTTACATACGCTCTATACTTTTATCATATGTTAAATTATGCTTCCTCTTCATCGAAAATGTCAAACGTTCGTTTGTTGTTGCATTGTATCAAAATTCTGTTTCAAATATATCATATGTATCCGTTGAAATTGAATCTGTTTCATGACAACTTACTTAACATAGACTATTTTGACTGGTTGAACCAGTTATCAACATATCTTGTCTAGCTTCTTTACATACTTATATCTTGTGTCTTTCTTTCCTTTCTTCTTTTTTCTTTTTTAGAAGAGACTATATCTTGTCTTTCTTTAGAAAAGACTATATTTTGTCTTTGTTTTCTTTCCTTTTCTTTTTTTTTTAATATATCTTGTGTCTTTCTTTCCTTTTCTTTTTATATGAGACTATATCTTATGTCTTCCTTTCTTAATTTTCTTATTATCTTTTTTCTTTTTTTCGTAGGAAAAGATATTGTTTTTAAGTAAATATTAAAAATTGTAATAACCTTCATATACTACCACCTGATGAGATGCGATGATATGCATCGAAACATGAATGCATTTATGTAGCGGTTTTACATATGCTCGAATGCAATATCCGCTGATAAAGAATTATCGTTCTACTATTGTATTGAGCACTAATTTTAGATTAATGTTGTCGTTTTAAACAGTATTTTTAATATTTTCAATTTGTTCCAACATATAAATGAACAAATTAAAAAAAAAAAAATGAAAATACCGTTTAAAATCACAACCCCTGAAGACTGGAAATTTTATCTAGAAACATCGAACTCGGGATAAAATTGATATTTAAAAGTTAAGTAATCTTTTCATATAATATTATTAACGCTCTATTTTTTAATATTATTTTAATATTTTTAATATTGAGCACTATGTATAAAAATATTTGTTATTTCTTAAATGTTACATATACATTTTAAGACATTTTTATGTTTATACATTCTCTTTATAGATACAAATATTTAAAAGTAAATGCTCTGTTTTATAATAAACAGTATTAATAACATTTACCGTCCTGAATGTCGGAGAAATTTTCATAGAAAATATTCGTTCTCCGACAGGAATCGAACCTATATCCTACACGGAACTGTCATTTAGCCCGACGTGCCTTAACCGATTCAGCCACGGTCGATTTTACTACTCTTAAACTTCAACCAATTTAGACATATATATATATATATATATATATATATATATATATATATATATATATATATATATATATATATATATATATATATATATATATATATATATATATATATATATATATATATATATATATATATATATATACTCTAGGTGAAATATATGTGGCCATGCTCTGGATTTAATAATTAAAATCTTCCACATGTTCCTACTAAGCGGGCATGCTGAAACTATTTAGCTCATTTATACATGGTGTCCATTATTTTTTTTTTTTAGAGCGGGCGGAATTAAAATTAAAAATCCACCAGACCTAACATCACCATTATCCAGCAAGGTAGATTAGGTAAAAACAGCTAAAATTAAAAAAAAAACTGTTCAGGAATGGGTTAATTCCTTTATTATTAATACTGAATATATGATAAAACTCTTCACGAGAAGAAAGTCCCTTTGGCCTGAGGTGAGGTAGTCAATCTGTTTTGTGTGTCTTTATCCTAAATTCAGCTTGGTTGACTTCCTGCTTATATGTTTGGCGCAGCCCATAACATCTTCGAGGTACAATTCTGCACTTGGTGGCTATGAGGACACCTTCTAGGTCAACTTTGGTCATACTTTGGTATCAAAGTCTCCTGACCTTTGATATTTTCTAGCAAGAATCACATACTACATATTTATTTGGCACACTGACACTTATGTGGGTAATGTATTGTCATTATTACAAAAACTACACTATAGGCCAAAGGTTTGGCACTACCCTCTGGATGTAATAATTAGTAAGTTTCATGGCTTCTTTGATTTATCTAACTCCTACTCAGCTAGGAAGCTGAAACTGTTTAACCCATTAGGGCAATGTGCCCAATTTTTTTTAGCGAGAGAGATTTCTTAAATTTTAAAGTCCGACAGCCCTAAGATTACCATTAGCCAGCAAGGTAGTTTAGGCAAAGAGAGAAATTTTCAAGAAACTTTATTCAGTAAATTTTTAGTGATTTCTCTTTCCGAGAAGCTATATACAAGTAATATTTTCAAATTTAGGCACATTTAAAACAACATGCCTTAACCTGAACAAAATAAACTATGAAATCTCCACAAATATTCTTAAATGCCTATAATAGAAGCCATTGGTTTACACCAACGGCATCCCATACTTAATACTTCTCGTTTTCACTCTCGCGTGGTCACGCGTGACGTCATGAGCTGCGGTGCGATTTTCGCTTCCAGCGTCTCGTATGCATGAGTTTTTCGTTGCTTGGAAATCTTCCATATAAACATAAACAGACTATTCTTATTGTTTTCTCCGTGTATTGTTTAATATATTGTAATCTAATTGTCATCTTTGATAATGGATTATGTAAGCCGAAAGCTTAGATGGAGCCCTTCTATTAGGGGTCACACGATAGACCTGCAAAAACAGCTGTATAGCCGTATCGGTGGGAGTACCTCTCGCCTGATTCAGTGCTCTCTTGAAAGTGTCCACAAAACACACTGCCTATCCATTACTTCTTGGGTGATATGGCGCCATGGTAATCGATCAGGAATGATTGACAAAAATTCTTAAATTCACAGGATGTGAAATGTGTGGCATTGTTTGTTACAATACAGTCAACAACTCCGAAACAGAAAAAAAAAACTCGTGCAAAAACTTTACTGTTACATCCGCGGTCGGCTTCTTACATTTCAATATTTCTGGCCACTTGGAATAACTCTCAACTTCTACAAGGTAATAAAAACCATCAAGTGATCCAGCAAAATTAATATGTATCCGCGATCACGGCCGGTCGGTTTTAGGCCATGGATTGAATTTTCTCGAGGGTGCTTTAGCAGCCAAAATACACCCTTTGCATGATCTTACAGTGTTTTCAATATCCTTGTCCATGTTGGTCCAGTAGATGTAACTCCTCATCAAAATCTTAATTCTTGAAATTCCCGGATGGTCAACATGGAATTCCTTTAATGTTCTTTTCTGTAGTGTAGATGGGATCCCTACTCTGTCTCCGTACATTAGTATGTCGTTACAGAGTGAGTAAACTTCAGAGATATTCTGATCTTTACTATTTAGTTTGTCTTTTACTTTCTTTATGAACTCATCATCGGACTATTTATCTATTATCTCGTCAATTGTTATAGGAAGCTCCCTAACAGTATTGCACAAGGTGCTTTTTATTTCGGCCTCCAGACCATTTAACATCGTGTCCATGACCTGTTGAAAAATGGAAGGGCCGACCTTAACCCTGAACGGAAGTCTTAAAAATTTATATAAATCCTTGTGGGTCTTTATGCAAAGGAGTTTCGAGCATTCCTCGTACACCGGTATTTGTAGATATGTATCGATTAAGTCAATCTTAGAAAAATATTTTCCTCCACTGTGTTTAGCGAATATCACCTCTGGACTTGGGAGGGGATAATGGTGATCCTTTAGGGCGCTGTTCAGCCGCGTAAAGAAGTCAGCACATACACGAATTTCTTTGCTCTTTTTTAAAAATTGAAACTGTGGGAGATTGTCAGATGCCCAGAAATTGCTGTCGCTTTCTGTCAGCAATACGTCTCGTCTCGCCGAAGCCTAGAAGAGCCGTGCCCTCCCACGTCCACTCGCCTGGTTTTTAATGGTAGCGTTGTTCTCTTATGCAAATAAGTCTGCTGCATAAGAATGGCAGTAGGCGTACGCACGCGCGACCGACTCTCAGAGAATGGTTCGACACGCGAGGCAGCGAATTCGCTTTGCTCCTGGTAAGTCATTGTCACTTCTATTACAGAGATGCCAAAACTCCCATTTCCTCAATTCGATTCAACTCGTTAAATTTGATTTAGCGAGGCAAGTGGAACGTTACATTTTTTCGTAAAAACTGGGTTTACATCCAAATCAAAATTAGCAGACATTTTTGTGCATTTTCCAAGTCCTCCATCGGAAACGTCGGGAATTTTTTTTTTAAGTTCACCTTTCAACTTTTCTGCTTCGTCAGTCAAATTATCGACTTTTTGACATAATACGTCAATAGGCATACCCTAAAGTTCTAACAAATCAGTCCCAAACAAATTACAAGGCCTCGTCTGGGGATCCTCTCTGCCCGGAGGTAGAGGGTTTGACCAGCACAGCTAGAAAAGATCTATTCGGATGTTAATATTTAACAGCACCCCAACCCCACGAGGGATGTATGTGGCACAAGGCCGAGTTTACCGTGGGTTCTCCGAGTCCGTAGGATCGGCGAAAAATATTCCATTACAACCCGCATAAACGAGTTCAGGGACTGCCTACCTCCCGGGACGAAATTTTATCCTTCAGCAAAGCTTCGTCAGGGTTCATCTCTGCTCAAGGCAGAGAGTTGAACAGTTTGAACAATCTGGTCGAGTGATCCCCTAAGGCTTTCTCTCCTACTAATCTTGTAGTAGGCGGAAGAGTACAACATAGTCTCTTTACAAAGGAGAATACAATATGTTTATTATAGACCATATAAATGAATTATATAAAAAAGAAACACAGTCGTATCCCATTTATATGGCCATTTTTCTCCCTCTATTTTTTTATTTTTTATTCTTTCTTTTTTAAAATCTGATATTTTATGTGCATTCAAGTATATATATATATATATATATATATATATATATATATATATATATATATATATATATATATATATTGTACAATAAAAAATATTAAAAAATTAAAATCTTCAGACACATTGGGCTGTATATTAATATTCCTTCGTTTTTATTATTATTTCATTTAGATTCTTCGACTAGTTTCGGCCAACATGGCCATCATCAGGAGAAAAATAAATTTCTGCCTGCTGTCAGCAGTGAACTACAGAAATTAATGTCTTGATGGAAAAAATTAACTTTCGTCTGTAGTTTTCGTTTTGTTTTTTTTTTTGTTTTTGTTTTTTTAACATGAATTTTGATCAGTCTCTGTGTTGGTCAAACAGTCTCTTTTAAGTTGTTATTTGATATCAGAGCTGGATGGATTAATGCTACTTATATATATATATATATATATATATATATATATATATAAGAGAGAGAGAGAGGTTGGGAGAGGGTGCGAATATATATATATATATATATATATATATATATATATATATGGATTTTTTATGGGGATACTTAAAAGACAAAGTCTATGCTATGAAACCTGCATCAGCTGGTGGATTGAGGGCAGCCATTGGATGAGAAATACCAAATGAAATGTTTGATGATGTTTGCAATTCCATTGCTGCCCGTTGTCAGCGATGCCTGGTCGAGAATGAACGTCAGTTTGAAAACGATAAAATAATATCTGGAGATTTGAAAATAAAATATATTTTAATAAACAAGTTTTAATTATTTAAAGCGTGTATATATTTTTGGGAAACACTATATATATATATTCTCGGTAGTGGATGAGCACTGCTGATTAGTCCCAAATATAGGATGAAACGGTCGTTCAGTGCTTTCTGCATTCTGTTGAGGTTTCTTCTACACTCGATGAATTACTTAATTATAATTCTCTCAAATCCTCCTAATTTCTATCATATATATATATATATATATATATATATATATATATATATATATATATATATATAGTGTATTTAGGAAGTAATCCTTTTTTCATTATCTGTCTATATTTCTGAGATTAGTTATTATGTACATTATTTACATTATTCGGACTATTGTCCTCATCTTTGTCGCCATATTACAACGTTTCGGCCGTTGTCCGCTCCGGCCTTCTTCAGGTGTTTGGAATGTCGAACTGAACCCTTCTTTATCTCTGGGTCGCCACTTATGACTTTTGCTCGGTGTTGTAAGCAGCGGACGATCCCTTTCTTTACGCTGTATAGATGGTGGGTGTTGAAATTAAGGTACTGTCCGGTGAATGTCGGTTTACGGTATACGGATGTCTGAAACCCATGCTCTGTTCGAGATATTAGAACATCCAGGAATGGGAGTGTGTTGTTACTCTCTTTCTCCATTGTGAACTGTATCGAAGGTCTTATTGAGTTCACATGGTCCAGTAGATCCTGAACATCTTCCTGGTGTGGCCAGTGTATGAAGGTGTCATCTACGTACCTTAACCATATAATAGGCTTTAGAGATATAGATTCTAATGCCATTTCCTCAAAGTATTCCATGTATATATTCGCCATTGCTGGTGATAATGGTGAGCCCATTGCTAAGCCCTCACCCTGTCGATATATGTGTGATCCCATTCCGAAGTGTGTTGTTTGTGTACAGAAAGTAAACATCTCCATCAGATTATCTATTGGAATATTGGTCCGTTTTTCTAGGGATAAGTCAGAGGCCAATCAGTCCCGGACTACTGAGTGTACCTCCTCCATGGGTACCTTAGTGAACAAACTCACTACGTCCAAGCTCACCATCTGGTTGGATCGGATGGGAGAATCTATTTCTACGAAGTTGGCGGAGTTTTGGACATATGAAGGAGACTTTCCGATCAATGGGTCAATTATATCTACAAGGAAGCGACTCAGAGGATGGCGCGCAGAGCCTTGGCAACTAACAATCGGCCTGAGCGGAATACCGTCTTTGTGAATCTTAGGGAGACCGTATATGTGAGGTAGCTTGGTGTAACGCTGTGATAACTGCCTATACGTCTTAGGTGCGAAGTGATCCTTGTTCTTGATTAGTATCTGTGACAGTTTGCGTTCCGTTTTCATAGTAGGATCCTTTTTTTACTTTGCTGTAGCTGCCATTGCTAATGAGTTCTTTCAGCTTTCTTGTATAATCTGATTTGTCCATTACTACAGTCTGCAGAGACCCAGAGACATTAGATAAAGAATTGGTCAGTATATGTAGTACCCTACAACGTAACAACTACCCTGAGTACATGGCAGCAGCCCACCAAAACTGGGATAGGCGGGTACAAGAGGAGGAGCACAACAACACTCAGAAAACAGTCTACCTGCCTGATGTGAAGGGGTTACCAGCGAAAATACAAAGGATCTGCGGTCCATATACCATCAGGACAACCTTCAAAATCTTCGCAGATATCTCTCCCGAGTAAGACCCCCCATAGACGAGAACATGACTAAAGACTGTGTGTACGCTATTTCGTAGAGCTGCGGAAAGAAATATAAAGGGGAGACAGGCCGCCCCCTCAATGTAAGGCTTCAAGAACACCAGAAATCTGTAACACGAGAGGAAATGGAAAAATCAGGCGTGGCTGACCATATATGGAGAGAGAAGGGAGATCACCACCCTCTGTGGTATCAGGTTGAGATCATAGACAAAGAACACCATTGGAAAATTCGTAAACTTAAGGAATCAGCACATATGCAAGGCCACAAAAATCTCCTGAGCCGACCAAGCATAGAAATGAATACAATATGGGAACCAGTAATAAGGAGTGCCAGAGAAAAGGGATAATAACAACAAAGTTGCAATATGAGCTCTGGTAAAAACATGGATGTTAACAGCAAAATTGCAATATGAGCACTGATAAAAATGGTTGCTGAAGACTTTAGGTTTATAATACCCAGAAATTTATACACAGATATTCTCAAGGACACATGGCACAGTGGATAAAGGGATTGGTTAGATCCAGTGACAGGACCGAAAGACTTCAATACCCGGTTAAGGCAGTGGAGAACTTGGGGAGGGGAATTAACAGGAGATAACTGATAAATGCCATCCATTAAACATGGCACGTGGAACTAGAACAGTTTACACCAGTGAGCGAAAAAAGGGTTCAGTTCGACTTTCCAACCACCTGAAGAAGGCCGGCGAGTACAACGGCTGAAACGTTGTAATAAATATGGCGAAAAAGATGAGGACAATAGTCGGAATAATGTAAATAAAGTCTAAAGTGATAAGGTGCATTGATTTAGTTATTTATACATTTTCTCATGCGATCTAATAATTTTTTCTTTTCAGATGATGAATTATATAAAAACTGTCCAATTCTTCTGTTTATCCGAGAACTTTCGGCTACACACTTAGCCATTTTCAAGGTTGAAATAACTGTTAAAAAGAAAGATATATATATATATATATATATATATATATATATATATATATATATATATATATATATATATATTTATTAGAGTAAGAAGAAAGAACAGTAAGATATATAATACGCTGTTCTAATTGATTTTTTTATTTTTACAAAATAGTGGTCAATGTAAATTTACAGATATTAAATATTATAAATTAACTGATTTAAAAATATGGTTCCTTCGCTACACAGGAATTACTATGTTTCAAAAACCGAAGCTAAAACATCAAATTTAATTATATAATAAAATCAAATGCATATATATATATATATATATATATATATATATATGTAATGAAAAACAAACCACTTTAAGGTACCATTACGATATATATATATATATATATATATATATATATATATATATATATATATAGATGATAAAGATTTAGTAAATAAAAACAATTTCTGTCTGATGAACTATTTATTTAGTTTTAAAAATCGTTGAAATAATATGCATATATTGTTATAAATGCAACGCACAATCATTTAAAAAACTCATTTGTTCTTTACCAATATATATGTAGATGTTTCATCCAAATCTATACTGTATTAATACTTTCATTGTATTTAGTATTATTTGGATGTTATCTTTGGTATTGCTTTGATCACAAAATGTCCGCTTCTATAGCGTACGGATTTCTTCAGATTTTTGGGTCATTTTGTTGCGCTACGAAAGCGCTCCATTCCTATACACACTATATCCATTGCTCCTTGGATCTATTCTTCATGACCTTCCAATGAAATAGGCAAATTTCATAAGGACTCCGACTTTTCTGTGTCATTATCTGGGAAGTTAAAATTCATTCTAGTTCTTTTTTTAACGTTTTATATAATAAAGATATGCTTGATCGAGGGGATGATCACAGGATGTGAGTCTACGAATCGATAGATGTGCAGATTCCGTAATGCTTAAAGGCAATTCATGTTCAGATTCCGTCCGAATCCATTATATTTACTTAAGCACATGACTTCCTGGAAAGGAATTCTTACAGCTATCGGTACATTAGTAGTGTGAACTAAGCGTCATACACTTGGATGTGAATTATCCTAGGAAAAAGGAAAAGGACTAAATTGAATTGACAAGCATCGACAGGGCAATGGGAAACCACCTCACTGTCTTTCACAAGACGTCATGGCAATTCACAGATAATAAAGAAAAGGAATCTGTAGAGAAGGCAATGGGAAACCACTTCATTATGTTTCCAAAGAAGTCATGGCAATTCACATATAATAAAGAAAAGGAATCTGTAGAGAAGGCAATGGGAAACCACTTCACTATCTTTCCCAAGAAGCCATGACAATCCACAGATAATAAAGAAAAGTAATCTGTAGAGAAGGCAATGGGAAAATACTTCATTATCTTTCCCAAAATGTCATGGCAATCCACAGATAATAAAGAAAAGGAATCTGTAGAGAAGGTAATGGGAAACCACTCCATTATCTTTCCCAAGAAGTCCTGGCAATTCACAGATAATAAAGAAAAAGTATCTGTAGAGATGGCCATGGGAAACCACTTCATTATCTTTCCCAATAAGTCATTGCAATTCACAGATAATAAAGAAAAGGAATCTGTAGAGAAGGCAATGGGAAACCACTCCATTATCTTTCCCAAGTAGTCATGGCAATTCACAGATAATAAAGAAAAGGAATCTGTAGAGAAGGCAATGGGAAACCACTCCATTATCTTCCCCAAGAAGTCATGTCAATTCACAGATAATAAAGAAAAGGAATCTGTAGAGAAGGCAATGGGAAACTACTTCACTATCTTTCCCCAATACAGGAAATCTGATATGACAATTCCGACTGGAAAACAATCCACTATCTTTCCCAAGAATTCGTGGCAATTTAAAGATATTTAAGGAAATGTATCTTTGGAGAAGTTAAAGGAAAAAACCACTCCACCTTCTTTCCCAAAGATTTCATGGAAATTAAAGAATCTTATGTATAAAAGTGTGATAAATTACACCCTAAAAGCAATGTCTGGAAGCGCATTCAACCATTTCAGTGTTTGTTTCTGTCTCGTGTTTTCTAAGGTTTAATGACCTCGTCGGGAGAAACGGAGAGAAATATTAACAGAGTTTTTGTTAAAAGCGAGGTAACTAATTTAATGTAGCAGCATCAAAATACCACTTTCCATCTAAATCAAATCCCAGACAAATATTATTAATCACAGTCTTTGTTTTTCAAGCTGTCCCCGGTGAGAGGAAGGTTGTTCTGCTCTCCAGGATTCACTCTGATATTCCTCTGATCAGTTCTGGGATTTTTATCGATCTAATTATTCCTTTCATATCTAAATATTCCAATCTCTTAGCAAACACGTTTGGACATTCGCCATTCTAAATAAAGCTGTGGGCATATCCCTGCTTCATGTTCAACATTTTCAGATTCTTCTCGAACAAATTCTTACACTTTATCTATTTTCTCTTTCATTTTTTTTTTTTACCATTTTTAAGAGATTTTAATTTCAGTGTTTTCGGAAGTTTCTAGATGAATGATTACTACAGTAGAATTTCTGACAACCGGACTAAGAAGGCCTTCCGGATATGAGGAATTGGTTACAAAGTCTGGATATGAGGGGTTATATTTAGACTAAAATAAAAGAACTGAAATCAGATTTAACATTTATTTTCAATGTTTTATAGAAAACAAAATAACCTAATGGTGAGTGAAATATAACGGAATTGATTTTAAGGAGAAATAAATAAATTATGTTATGTTAATAAAAATTCATTAAATTAAGTATGCAAAACAAATAATGTAACGAGGATTTTTTAATCGCGATTGCATAATGATTCTTTCTCTTCTAATGTCATTCTCAACGTTTTCCACATTTCATTTTGCTTTTGTTCTTGAATATTTTAAACGAAAGACACTTTTTTTTTTAACTCTGCGTGCATTATTGTAATCGTCATAGATGAATGCTAGCTTTCTTTCCATAAAACTGATAACCTTTTCAATAGCTTTTCAATTTCAATCCAGGTTTCATCACAGTCATGCATCTCGTCGCTATCTTGTTGCAGATGTGTCTCGTTGTCATCCTTTCCTCTTATTCCCATCATCTCTTGCACCAATACAAGCGATTAGGGTGAAATAAGCATAAGCAATTATCCGAAGTAAAACAGAAATTTCAAATCAGTTACATATCACCGAAGTAGTTCAAATATACACATCAATATCCGGATATGCGGGATTCCGGACATGAAGGATTCCGGATATGAGGGATTCCGGATATGAGGGATTCCGGATATGAGGGATTCTAATGTATATTTGTTCAGTGTTCCGTGTCCTTCCAGGCTATTAGTGAGCATGGTACTCAGATACTTCTTATCCTTATCCCTTTTCACTCTTAGCAGTTTTCTCCCTTTGCGAAACCTCCCACCCCGATTCCGCCATTCATTCCCGCAAGCTCTGAAAGTTATTGGCTTGCTGTCTTACTCTGTCTCTCTTACACTCAATATGCTATGTGAGGATTAAATTCTCGAAGCCCTCTCTCCCCATTATGTGTCTAAGAAATTTCAGCCGTCTCTTTTTAATTCTTAGCATAAGTGTTCTTTCTGTTGCCATTTCCTTAAAGATTCCAAATTACTTAGTCTCTCCGTCCACAGAATTCTCAGCATCCTGCTGTAGAACCACATTTCTGTTGTCTCCTATTTTCTCTTCATCTACCATATAAGAGGATGGATATCCCATAACAACCAAGCGCTCTTTGGTTCTAAAGCGTGCTCGGATTACTATGTCGTGTTTTCCATCCTCTGTTAAAACACTTCCCAGATATTTAAACTTCTCTACTTGCTTGATGTGAACTCGCATCTTGGCATTTTGTTGCATTGCAGCTCAGACCAGACACTAGGTTCGTTCGCAGGGTGCAGCTTCTTCTAATCAAACGTTTGTGGCTTAATACAAGGAAAACGATTCTTTGGTTAGATCGTTACCCAAGAAAAAGCCATGAGACAAAATTGTAGCAGTCTGCAAATTTTATTCCGTTGCAACCTTGTAAGGGCCGGCTTTAAAAGGGAGTTGAGGTGAGGGAGTCATCCTTTTCACGCTGCGGTCTTCTGGTTTAGGCTGGTAAGAACCACTGCCTTAGAGAGAACCAGCTTTCTTTGTCCAGTCAGTTTTTGTTTAAAATTGTCATTCATCAAGAACCCAGGATCTGGCTTCACTCTGCTGACCTTCGTTGTCAGAGTAGGTTGACCTGCTTATTGGAAAGTTCGCTCCACTCAGCTAAATTTCTTTGTCAAGACGATAATCGTCAAAACGATTTCTGTAACATCCTGCAAATGTGTCCTTAAGATATCAACTGACAACTGATATCGCCACATCTTTCCTCTTGCTGATGACCATAGTTTATGTTTTCTTTAATTTGACAGTTCTTTTTTCTTACTCTCTGAATAATTCTGCCAATCATTCAATCTCCATGTTTTTTTTCGATCACGTGAAGTGTGTGTAAAATTAGCGTTACGGATTATCGGCACAAAGAGTGGAATCGCCGAGTCGAGTTTATGTTCCAGGATTGTTCACTTTAGCGATACTTTTCTTCCCTGTCCCAGTTATAGGTTAAAAAGCAGACTTGCTTCTTTACCTCTGGGTAGCAACTAATCTAGGAGAATATCATCACTGAATTAAAACAAGTCTGAAGAGGGATGGGCTCCGTCAGGTTATCTTGCCTTAGACACACCAACTGCTGTTACGGCTGCTATACATGTAATGCCCTTACGACTTTAATAGGTTACAGTAGTAGTGAGGTTTTGGCCATGGGATTTATTTATATTCCGAAATTTAATGAACTATATAAACGAGTATCTATTGTTTTTAAGCATTCAACCTCAAGCAAGGCGGGAATCCACTATCACGCAAGAGGTTACAGAGAGTAGGAGCGAGAACAAAGAGGAGTGATAGAGGAAAGGATGAAGAGAAGGATAGGGGATAGATCAAGGCATCTAGAGACGTCGATTGACATTACATTTGAATAGTTGGAGATTATAGCTATCAGGAAAACAAGAAATTCGGAGGGAGTTCCACAGGCGAGATGTGCGAGACATGAAGCTATTGGAGTAGGAGAGACGGCTACATTTAACAGTTTCGACAGTGAAAGGGTGAGAGCGAGATGCCAGCCTAGTTGAACGCTTAAATTCATGAAGTCTTGGAACCAGCGAAAACAGCTCATCGGAGCTGTTACCGTGAGAGTATTTGTAAAAAAGACAGAGGGAGGGAACGGAACGTCTGTGAGAGAGCGGCTGCAGACGAGATGCCAGATCAGGGCCAATTATATTGCATATTTTTCTTTGGATTTTATCAAGAATCTTGAGACAAACAGAAGGGGCTCCAGACCATATATGGCAGCAATACTCCATGCAAGGGCGGGTGGTTGAGTTGTAGATTTGAAGGATCGACTCCGGCGAGAAAAATTTCCTGCCGCGGCGCAGGGAGCCAACTTTCCTTGCGGTGGACGAAGCTATTGACTCAATGTATTTGTTCCATCTCAGGTCAGCGGACAGTGTGAGACCGAGCAGTCGCAAAGAGGTGCTCTCGTGGAGTTTAGTGTTTCATCATTTCTTAAGTGTTTTGTAGATGCGTTCTTCGACCTCTTCAATGTTTCTGATATGTAGTATTGTCATTTTCTAATGGCAAAATTCCAGCCTTGTTAATGTTTTTCGTTTTTTTCTCTCTCTCTCTCTTGATCATGACGCATTTACATGGAACCACAAGCATTTCCATAGTTACACTGTAATTAATCAGAGGTCTTCGAAGACTAAATATGCTTATCAATAATAATAATAATAATAATAATAATAATCACCAAGAAAGATTGAACGAAATAAAAGCCATAATCATGTGAGAAAGAGAAGAAATAAAGAACCCCAGTAACAACAATAATAATTACTAATTGTAATAATTGCTCTAATTACAATTATCACAATTAGAATGATCGCCATTTAGTGTAAATTTTCCAATTTTCCCTGGAAGCCTTACGAGCCATTGCAGCCATAATGCTGTCTTCGAGGGTAAGTAATCGAGAGAAAGGGATGATTAATAACAGTTGCAAGAGGAATTCCTCACAGTCTTCTACTTTGTTATAAATCGTTTACCCATTTACATTGTTATCGCTAGAATATTTGCTAAGGCCATGTTTTCTACTTTAACTACACCCAACTAGTAGTCAATGGTCAAATATTCTGTTCAGCTGAGCTAAGACGGATACAACGCAATACTTTTGGAGCTCTCAGAGAAACGGACTTTCTTGATTGTTTTTACTGATAGTTCATTGAATACAAATTCCAAGAGACGCTCAAGGAGAAGGATACATAATGATATTGTGAGAGAAGAGGAAGTAAGGGAATATTATGAGAAGTAGGAAAGATATTGTTTGACCCTTGACCTAAAGAGACTAATATTATAGTTGGCAAGGAAGTATTCACTCGGGAGCTGGTTCAACAGTTCTGGGGAAGAAGCCGTCGGAGAAAAAATTGCTTTTTATCAAGAGAACACGGATAGAATGGGAACGTTTTGTCACTGTGAACACAGCATGGTGGGGGAGGGGTTCTAGCTGTGAAGGTCGAAGCTGGTGGCTCTAAGGAATGTAACTCGTCCGAACATCTGCCATAGTAATAACGATAGAATAGCGAAAGGCTGGAGAAGTTTCGTCTACGGATAAGGGTTTCATGATGGAGAATAATTCATCACCCACAAGGCCGCGTAAATAGTTTTGAACTCTGTCAAGTCTGGATAATGAGGATTGTGTACCACCAGCCCAGATATGGAAGCAATGCTACATTCTTGGTCTGTATAGTGAAAGGCTGTCGACGTTTCGTCTCTGACATAATGCCGCGTAAGCGTTTTTGAACTGTGTCGATGCTGGACAGTGAGGATTGTGTAGCACCAGCCCAGATATGGCAGCAATTCTCCATTTTTGGTCTGAGTAGTGAAATGCTGTTGACGTTTCGTCTCTGGGATAAGGGTTGCACAACAAAGCTGCGTAAGCGTTTTTGAACTCTCTATTCTGGACAGTCAGGACTGCGTACCCATATATGACAGTAATACTCCATTATTGTTTCCATCTGTCGCTTATAATGATTGAGTATGGAAGCGGGTGTTAGGTATTTTCTGGAGCGATACAAAGAAGAGGACCATTCTTGCAGCATCTTTTGCGATAGCACTGAATATACGCGTTCCATTTGAGATCTGATGTGAGTTTTAGACCGAGTATGCGTTCCAGACAAGGAATCATTTTGCGGTTATGACCACTCATGAATATTAGTGCAGGTTTGGTCTCTTCTCACTGGTGATAAAATGTTACGAGTTTCGATTTGGATGTATTGAATAATATTAGCTATTCTTTTGTCCATTGAGACTGTAGTGGACCGGGGAGTGAAGATCTAAAGAAAACACATGCGTTTATATTTCCTGCTAGAAGGTCCAGCTACAATAGAATGTTGGACTTGAATTAAGTCCAACTGAAGATAAGAAAGACAAACAAACAAGACCGATATATATATAAACAAATATAAGTCCGATAATTAATTTAAGACGTTTTTATGTTTAACGTTCTTTTTATAGATACAAATATTTAAGTAAATGCTCTGTTTATAATAAACAGTATTAAATAACATTTACCGACAGGATATTTGTACATTTCATAATGTGTGACGTCATTTGTTTACATTTGATACGCCATGAGCAGACATAAATTTACGTGAGAGATTCATTGAAGATTGAAGTTTAAAAGCAGTAAATTCGACCTTGCCGACCGACCGATCCTCTGTGGCGTAATCGGTAAAAGCATGTCAGGCTATATGGCGGTTCCGTATAGGATACAGGTTCGAATCCTGTCGGAGGATGAATATTTTCTATGAAAATTTCTCGTCCGTTAGGCCGGTAAATGTTATTTAATACTGTTTATTATAAACAGTATTTACTTAAATATTTGTATCTATAAAATGAATGTTAAATATAAAAATATCTTAAAAAATATATGTATTAAACAAAACATTTACAAAGCACATAAACAGTTAACATTATGTTTGTGTGCGAACATTTGTGCGTCTTTGTGAACGTTCGTGAGAGTTCGTATTTTGGTGAATGTTCGTACGTACGTGTATTTTAGTAATGTTCTTTAACGTCTGGTCGCAAGATCAAGACGATAATTCTCTGGGACTACATTTTGCAGCAAGAATGGAGAAGAAAGAGAAGAAGAGGCAAACTCGTGTTTGCTTTTAGATAATGTAATCACGTGAAAGGATCAGAGTGCCTTGGCGGGAAACTAGACTTAGTCACGCGCTGGAAAATATATATTGTGCGTGGGTGGATTGCAACGCCCACTTGTGTGTTTATTGACCAATTAGAGGCTGATATTTCCTGAAAAATATTTACTAAGCTGAGAAGGCACTTGGGATCCGATTCTCCCAAAAGTTCACAAAATCGACTACATGAATATATAGCGATTATAAAATTGTCGCATAGCTGCGATTTATAAATTGTCCATTACAAAGCAGTGTTGATTTATTATCCAATGAATGCTTGTATAATTTGAATTTGCGTGTGTGTTTATGTGTGTGTTTGATGACAATCATCCCAAGACATGAGAGTTAGGCCAGGGAAGAGATCAGCTGACAGGGACTGGCTATCTAGATATTTGGAGATGCACCCATACCCTGTGGTATCAGCTAGGATTCGTTATCCTCTCATTAGCAATAACACTTCGACAAAACGGTTCAAGTTAGTAAGCTGTGATATAGATATTTAAAAATATCAGCCTAGTTTGGTTTGAGGATTCACTTGCGGAGAAAAATCACTTGTAATTGTAATATAATTGTTATGTAGTACGAAAAAGGTTTTTCTTTCTCCGTATGAATCTCATCCTCGTCGCCAAATTGTTATGTAGTGGTTTCACAGTGGAGGCTTGTATTTGTACTAAGTCGGGCCTAAAATAGGTTCGACGTGCAAGACGTTAGGAACTTGATATAATAGGTAATGACGCAGTAATCTAGTTGGGGTGGCTGATACTTTAATATCCGACTAACGGTCGTCCGACATCGACCGACTGACCAACTCTCTGAGCGACTGCTACTACTACTCCTACTTATTATAGGTGGGAGAGTCTATTAACTATAGAATAGGTGCGTTCCAGTATAACAATAATTGAGTGAAAATTATCCATTTCCATATGAGGAAACATTTGGCATTTATTTACCGAACATTTAGCGTTACTGTCGGTTGTAATTTATAAAATAATTCTCTTAAAACAGTGTTTGACACGAAGTTAGACTTCTAGTATTGATGCTGGTTCCCAGCCAACAGACCTGGTATCCTAAAAGACAAGAAATTCAGAAAGCTTATGCTTATCGACAGAACGTTGCCATCTTAAAGAAACACCTCTATGAAAATTATTGAGAAATTGTCCAAATATAATATTTTGCCAATATCTGCACTGGAAAACATGCAAATTTTACGAAAAGAAAACTTCAAGGAACATCATCCAGACCCGGTTACGGAGAGAGGATCTGTAACAATTGTATGGGTCTTTATAATACACACAGACAATCAAAGTTAATCGCCAAATGAATATACCCACAGACATGACAAGTTAGAGACATATGTGCACTGGAAGATATGCAAGAAGCACAAAATCGAAACCATTGAGAGGTGGTTTGAGCACCAACCCGACTCACCCAAAATAATGATGTAACTATCCTCTGGGATATGTCAATTCAAACTGAGAGGGGAAATAAAAACCAACAAACCTGCTATTATCATAATAAAAGACAAGAATTTCAGGATGTGTATGCTTCTTGACATAGCAGTACCATCTGAAAGAAATCGTCCAAATACAAAGACCTGGAGATCGAGATTAACAGGATGTGGGGAATGAAGACTGAGACTTTACCAATAATAATCGAAGCTCTGGACTTCGTGAAAAAAGGAATGGACAATTTTACTAACAGTGTCCCAGGTAACACCAATATACAAGTTGTTCAGAACATCCCATATACTAAGAAAAGCGCTATTAATTAAATGACAATTCTCCTATAGGCCCTAAGAACCATAGTTTGAGCCTGGCTCTACAGGATACAAAGCAGGAAACATAACATGCACAAACAATAATAATAATAATGGTGAGAATATGCGTTTCCTTATAAGTTACTGCCGTTTGAAATTCATAAAATAATCTTAAAATAAATTTTTCAGAAAGGAAACTATGATTATTGCAGGTTTGATAATCCCTGGGTACTCTCACATTGTTACCTTGTATAAGATTATAATACATATTGTTCATTCATTTAATTTTCAGTTCCCACATATCCTCATAAACTGCGCTCTTACGCTTACCTTTCACACAACAACCTCCTTCAGTAAGCCTCTACCTTCAGTGGCTGTTGGGTCTTGTATAGAGTGAACATATAGAGTGAACATTAGTAAAGAAAAAAAGTTTGTTAGATATCGCTGAAGCTTTTCTTTGCTGCAATTATTGTTGTCTATCTCTTTTCCGACTCCGAAATCATAAATATCGGACAGTCTCCTTGGAGATTATAGACTGTTACAATTTATAATTTAAGTCAATGTGTTCGCAATAAAATTGGTATAAAACAAAAGTTGTGGTTAAAAGTTTTAGAATATACTTGTATTTATATGATAAATATATCATGGAAAGTCCAGTTTATAATAGGTTTTTATTTATTAAAAAATATTTATCTATATATCAATCTAATAGATAGATAGACAGAAAAATATGAAATTACTGAAATATCTATCTATCTATCTATCTATCTATCTATCTATCTATCTATCTATAGGTGTGTGTCTGTATAAGTGGAATAAAATACAGAGATAGAGAGATATGAGAGGAATGAGGTAGATAGATAGATATGAAATGACTGAGATAGATAGATGTCAGTCTGTTCAAATCTAATTAATAGACAAACAAATATGAAATTACTAATATATATATATATATAGATAATTATATAATTACTGAAATATATATATATATATATATAATTACTGAAATATATATATATTTAATTATTGAAATATATATATATATATATATATATATATATATATATATATATAATTACTGACATATATATATATTTCAGTAATTATATATATATATTTCAGTAATTTCATAATTATCTATTAGGTAGACTTGAACAGAATGACATCTATCTATCTATCTATCTATCTATCTATCTATCTATCTATCTATCTATCTATCTCAGTCATTTCATATCTCTCGTTCCTCTCATATCCCTCTATCTCTGGATTTCATTCTTCTTATACAGAAACACACCTATATATATATATATATATATATATATATATATATATATATATATATATATATATAGAGAGAGAGAGAGAGATTGTTAATAAATATATATATATATATATATATATATATATATATATATATATATATATAAGAGGAATAAAATAGAGATATATGAGAGAAATGAGATAGATAGATAGATAGATATGAAATGACTGAGATAGATAGATGTCAGTCTGTTCAAATCTAATTAATAGACAAACAAATATGAAATTACTAATATATATATATATATAGATAATTATATAATTACTGAAATATATATATATATATAATTACTGAAATATATATATATTTAATTATTGAAATATATATATATATATATATATATATATATATATATATATATATATATATATATAATTACTGACATATATATATATTTCAGTAATTATATATATATATTTCAGTAATTTCATAATTATCTATTAGGTAGACTTGAACAGAATGACATCTATCTATCTATCTATCTATCTATCTATCTATCTATCTCAGTCATTTCATATCTCTCGTTCCTCTCATATCTCTCTATCTCAGGATTTCATTCTTCTTATACAGAAACACACCTATATATATATATTATATATATATATATATATATAGAGAGAGAGAGAGAGAGAGAGATTTTTAATAAATATATATATATATATATATATATAAGAGGAATAAAATAGAGATATATGAGAGAAATGAGATAGATAGATAGATAGATAGATAGATATGAAATGACTGAGATAGGTAAATATCAGTCTGTTCACAGCTACCTTTATCTCAGACATTTCACATCCATCTAATATCTGCAAGTATATAGTTGCTGATAAGCCCAACCAGCATTTCATATATTGAAAGTATCGATGGTGAAGCATAGGCGAAGCAATATTCCTTCCCTTCTCCTTCATCTATTTATCTATCTGTTACGGTCTGTATTCGTAACACCCAGTAACCTCCTTGAAGTAAAAAATGGATTCTTTCATAGAGATGATGAGTTAAGAAATATGTATTATAGATATTGACTACTTCTATGAAATGAACTAAAAAGAAGAACAATAGAAGTGATTGAATTTGAATGTGAAAAGAAGATTCTATTTCACTTGTTCCGATCAGATTGCACTCATGTAATATTTTGACAGCTTGAAAGAAAATAAAAATCATTAAATAAAAAATTTAAGTGAAATTAATTTTCATCTTTCTTCTCATAAATCAAGATCTTCACTCATTACTTCCATCCAGATCAGACGAGCGACATTTGTAGTAAACGAAAGAAAATTATGGAGGCCCAACGTCAAACATAAACGAGGAAGAAATGGAATAATACAGAAATTCGATGAAAAAAAAAACAGATAAATAGCAATTTTAGATTTAATATTATCCTGCAGCCTTACGAAAACTTAGTTATCCACCCTTGATTCAGATATAATTTGTGTAGATACCAAAAAACCTATAGAATGCGACATGCCAGGTCTGGCGAGAGGTGGGAAATGTAAGCCGACTGGCCAGTTGGAGCCAATTCATCAGAACCACAACATGTGTACACCAGCTTTTCCGTCGCTGAATAAAGGTCTTACTTGATAGTCGACTTGACTGTCTTGCCTCATTGATTTTTCTCTTTCATTGATAGTCAAGTCAAGTAGGACCTTTATTAATGTTCTCTTGCTAATATACATCTGGTTCATTGTTACATTGTTGGTTTAACCTTCTTACCTCTTCCCTGTTAGCCCTGTGCTTGGCCTGACGTCTTAACGGCCAGTCAGTGAAATTCCCCCTGTGCAGAGAATGGCTTTTGAGTCGACGCCGCAAAGAGATGATTTCTTGACGTATGGGCAAACACAGTCTCTGGCACCATGACGTGTTGAACATGAGTAAGGACTCTTTTTGCAACAAACACTTGCTTTCTTTTTCCAGTGTCGGGAGGAAGACATGAAACACATATGTACACTTTGTTAAGATTTTCTCTTTCTAGAAAATAAACATTAATTTACCTGCTTCCGAATACACAGTAGCTGTTATTTTATTTTATTTTTTTTAACTCTAAATGTTTCGTTAAGTATCTGAAACAAACAGTATGTAATACTGAGGCCGTCCATTTGTATTTGGTAAACCCAACATTGTCGCATTCATGCTCTGTAAATATGTAAAGTATATTCAGCCAAACACACACACACACACACACACACACACACACACACACACACACACACACACACGCATATATATATATATATATATATATATATATAATTAATCATGGCTAAAATGTCTGCTGATACAAAGATGATGCTTGTGACTTTGAAGCGGATAATGGCTCAACGACTGGGAATTTACAGAACCAGTTTTTAAACCATCGAAAAGATGTTTGCTGGAAATGCAAAATAATTCAGAAAACCACAAAAGTTAGGCAACAAAAATGATTGTGAGAATCTCAGTAGGCAATCCAAAATTAAGAGCCAGATAAGTGGAAAGTGAATGTAGTTTTAACAGGTAGATTTCAAGTATTATGAAAATACAACTTGAACACATTCCTTGTAGCACCAAAGATGAATTGAAATCCTAACAGTATTTATTTAGTATTGTCGAAGTTATCGATAACATTTTTTGTTGAATTCTACGTTACGTTCAATTTTTCAAACCATTGAATGAAAGTTAATTTTTTGGAAAAATACTTAACAAAAAACTGACTTCATTGTTTAATAATTTCTTTAATTTAATTTAATTTTATAGGATAAACAATACAAATTTATAGGTAAACAGAACTAAAGAATTGTGTTTTTGTTTTTTAACAGCAAAGAATAAATTCTTAGGATTTCTTACTCTTGAGCATGCAACATACAACTGGCCATACATAAATATTTTTTCTAGAGCCAAATTTCAACTTTTGGGCCTTGTGATTTGTTTATCGTTATTGCAAACACAAGGCAAACTGAAAACTGGATTCTTATAAAAAAAATTAGTGTTTGCAAAGTCATGAAAACATCTAAAAAGTAGTCGAAATCAAAATTGTTTTCACTTGAAAACAACTGATTTCAGCTAGTTTAGACAGGTCATATTAAAAAATGTATTACTCTTCTTTCAGTGTAAGGCCATTTTGAAGGGTGTGAAAATGTAATTAATGGACAGCAAATATACAAAGAAGAGATTTATGTATTCAATCAATGTTGGATATAAATACAGTGTGCGATAGGTAAATCACCGCCATTCTATACAGGGTGCGATGGGTAAATTATCGTCATGTATATATGGTACGATGGGTATATTGTCGCCATTTTATATTTTTAATTTTATGCATGTACATTGTTTTTGATTTTATCAACTGCACAATGTAGAGATGGAAAAAAAGACTGCCAGAATCTCTGTAGGCAACGGAAAATTAACAGCCAGACAAGTGGGGAGTTAGTGCAAACTTGACAGGAAGATTTCGCGTATTATGAAAAAACATCTCGAACGGGTGCACAGAAGCAAAACAACAACAACAACAACAACAAAATCTAACGCGGGGGATGCTAGCGAGTGACAAAAAGCTATTTTTAGTGGTGAGTGCAGAGCTGAATTACATTTTAATGCACGAGAATTTTGTGGGGCACACATAATTGTGTGAGGTTGCATCAAAAGCGATGGCGGAAGGAATTTAATAAAAGTTGACTGAAACCTACATAGCGAAAACAATTAGTTTACTACATTCTAATGTTCTGCCAGACTATGAAGATGCTGATCCTTGTTACACATCGCATGTAATAAAAAGGATTTTTGTGGATGATATATTCAACTTTTGGAAAACTGGCCAGTAATGTTCTGATCTCAATGTAATCAATGTAATATATATATATATATATATATATATATATATATATATATATATATATATATATATATATAAAAGTGAACATAGAAGTCAACACTTAGAGGCGACAGTCTGTTTCATGCTATATGCAATCGTCAGGCCACGTGTCTTTATATATATATATATATATATATATATATATATAGTTTATGAAAAACTAGGTAATTCGTATGGGTAAACTTAAGGACGATAAAATCCAGACAGCTCAATGTAAATCCAGAGCAAATAATTTAAATAAAAACAGACTACTTTAAGATTCAATGTAATAAATTATTTCACCACAGCCCTTTTAAAGGACTGTGGATCATCAGACTTCCAAAGGTTGAAACGCAGTCCTACATAAGCTCTTTCTTAATATTGAGCACTTTAAGTAAATATCATAACTTAAAACTATATTTTTGTCATATATATATATATATATATATATATATATATATATATATATATATTGGTTCACAAGTAATTATAACATTTGTTAATCGATTGATATGACGAATATTGCATCCTAGGACGGAGAGGATAGTTAGGTATATGTGTTTTTATAGTGCCGTATATTAGTATTTTAGGAAGTTTTAAAGAGTTCTGTTCGGCATTATTAGCTGTAATGAATTTATTAAGCTTTGATTTTAGTTGGTTTGTCGGGTTCTTCTTGAGTTTTTTAAACATTTTGTGATCATGGAGTATGTGGTCAAGTTTTTTGTTGTAATCGAATTTGTTTAGGATGACATAAATGTTGGTCTTATCAGCTTTTTTTACAATTATGTCAGTGTGGTTGCGTAGTTGTTGTGCGGCAATTTTTAGTTGTTTAGAAAGTATTTTTGAGGAGTTTCTGCTTTTATCATGCCGATCCTTGAATACCTCGGCCTTAAATAAGTCTTTAGATTCTGGTGGAGTTTCTATTAGTTGTTTATCCTGGAGTTTAACAATGTTTTAGTATAGCGTCTCAAATAGTTTGCTAATTCAACTGCCCTTTGGGAGATTGTATCTCCAGTGGATTAAATAATATTTATGTTGGTCATATCATAAACTCGCTTTCACAACGCCTGACTCTACATTTGAATGATAACTCTAACATTTTTAGGCATTTAAAACAACATGCCTGGCCACGTACACAATTCCGGAAAATCCTTGTTGAAAACACAACTATACTTAAACATGAAAACTATAAACAAAAACTCAAAATTCTTGAAGCTATATACATAAAACGGTTGAAACCTAACCTGAACAAAATGAACTACGAAATCTCCACAGATATTCTTAAATGCTTATAATTGATAACAGAAGCCATTCGTTTATACCAACGGGCTCTCATACTTAATAGTTCTCGTTTTCACTCCAGCGTGGTCACATGTGACGTCACGAGCTGCGACGCGATTTTCGCTTCCACGTCTCGTATATACGAGTTTGTCGTTGCTTCGAAATTTTTCATGCAGCAAAAACACTATCATTATTGTTCCGTGTATTGGTTGATATATTGAAAAGTAATTGCTATCTTTGATAATGGCTTATGTAAGCCGAAAGCTTAGACTGAATTTAAACATGTATCAATATGGTGATTTTCTTTTGTCATTCAATGATAATGTTATTAAGCTTATCAGACAATATGAAAGGAAGTTACTTAAAATAAATAGACAAAACTTGACTATATTATTTAATGAAATATATATATATATATATATATATATATATATATATATATATATATATATATATGTATGTATGTATATGTATATATATATATATATATATATATATATATATATATATATGCCAGAATATAGAAATTCCTATATATCAGGATAATGTTATATATATATATATATGCCAGAATATAGAAATTCCTATATATCAGGATAATGTTATATATATATATATATATATATATATATATATATGTATATATATGCCAGAATATAGAAATTCCTATATATCAGGATAATGTTATATATATATATATATATATATATATATATATATATATATATATATGCCAGAATATAGAAATTCCTATATATCAGGATAATGTTATATATATATATATATATATATATATATGCCAGAATATAGAAATTCCTATATATCAGGATAATGTTATATATATATATATATATATATATGCCAGAATATAGAAATTCCTATATATCAGGATAATGTTATATATATATATTTTTTTATATGCCAGAATATAGAAATTCCTATATATCAGGATAATGTTATATATATACATACATATATACATATATATATACATATATATATATATATAATATATATATATATATATATATATATATATATATATATATATATATATATATATATATTGAGAGAGAGAGAGAGAGAGGGAGAGAGAGAGGGGGAGAGAGAGGGGGAGAGAGAGAGAGGGAGAAGTAGAGAAAGTGAGAGTAAGAAAAGAGAGAAGTGTAAAATTTCTAAAAGGAATCATTCTTATTTTTATTGTCCCACAACATTAGATACATGTTGTTTGTGTAGCATTTAAAAATAAATAAATAAATTAATAAATAAATCGATAAAAAAAAAAAATTATAAACTACTACAAACTAATGTTCCTTCTGAATTCACTTGCCTACTTGGAGAATATTTCTCTAATAATAATAATAATAATATAATAATTGAAACAACATAATACATTGGTTTTGCCACCATCGTGCTGATCAACCTGCCATTTATCCGAAAATAGTTCAACATATACATTTATTCCTGATAATAACAAGTAGATGAAAATGGGTAAATGAAGATTATATTGCACCAGTTTATCGGCGGCAGATATACAACTCTCTTATCCACAAAACAAAGCTATATGAGAACAAGCATTTAGTTACTCTCTCTCTCCCGAATACATTTCTATCTTAAGGGTCCAATTATTCTGTCATAAGAGCTTCATCAAAATTGATCAAGTCAGCATAGCAGAAGTAAATGTTTTTTTGTCTTTTTTCCAAGGATCAAATCAAATGCAAAACGAAATTTCTCTGATGTCGAAAAGCTTTCAAGAAAAACACACTTTCTTCAAGTCAAGAAAGTATGTTTTTCTTTTAATGCTTATTCAGGATTAATTTCACTTCTCCTGCTTTCATATGACTTGCCTCCTGGCAATTCTTTTTAGTAATTGCTCTTAAGTTAACAGTCTGATATTCATTCTTATTATTTTTCGTCTTTCTCTCATATTTCTTCTTCTTCTTCTTCTTCTTCTTCTTCTTCTTCTTCTTGTCCTTCCATTTGTACCTCATTCTTCTTCTCATCCTCCTTCCTTCCTTCCTTCCTTCCTTCCTTCTTGTTATTCCATTTATGCCTCTTTCTTCTTTCTTCTTCTTTTTATGCCTCTATTTTCGTTCGTTCGTTCTTTCGTTCGTTCGTTCCTTCCTCTTCTTCTTGTCCGTCCATTCATACCTATTAGTTTCTTTTTCTTCTTCTTGTCTGTTCATTTACAGTCCTTCCTTCCTTCCTTCCTTCCTTCCTTCTTTCCTTCTTCTTGTGCGTCCATTTATAACTCTTCCTTTCTTCTTCTTCTTATTTTTATTATTGGTGCTGTGGTTGTCCTTTATGCATTTCTAAATTCATACCAAATGATTATCATTGGCAACCAAATGGCAGCAAGTCTCTTTAAAATTCCAGAACTCTCCTCAGTGTATTTTAACTTAAATACTTTGTATGCGGTGTCATGCCAGAATGGAATTTGCGCTGAGCATCTAGTCAAGGGAGCCATGTGCAGCGTTGAATTGGGTGTGACCACGAGGTCGCACGCGGTACGGAAAGCGTGGGAACGAACTACATGATAGAGAAAGATATATAAGCAACCACCCCAGAGGGGAGTTGGGCAGTCTCTGAGACATATCTGACAAGAATGTAAGACCCAGAAATCAAATGAGGGGCCATGCGATTACGCGCATGCGTACCTAATTATAGAGATGTACCCACAAACACAGCCACATTTACTCTGGCTGACAGTAAACGACAACGTACTGGAGTAAATGAAATATCATGTTAAATATGAGATGTTATCATTGACCGGCACCCTTATATATCATTATGAAATGGGTTGGGTGATTGATTTGAGTTTCGTTTTCTCCCGGGATTGGTTGATCAATATTAATCTGGTATTATGATATGGATGTGGTAATTGATAGGATTTTGAGTTTCTCCCGGGATTCGGTGATCCATATTAATCTGTTCTTCTTACCAGGATTGGGTAATAGATTTAGATATGGGATTCTCGCCGGATAGCGTGATCCATATTAATCTGGTCTTCTGGCATGGATTGGGTAATTGACTTGAATTTGGGTTTCACCCGGGATTAGATGATCCATATAAATATGATCTTCTGACCTGGATTGAGTAACTGATTTGAATTTGAATTTCTCATGGGATTGGGTGATCCATATTAATCTGGTCTTCTGACATGAATTGGTTGATTGATTTGAATTTTGGTTTCTCTCGGGATTGGGTGATACATATTAATCTGGTCTTCCGTCATGGATTGGGTGATTTATTTGAATTTGTGTTTCTGCCGGGATTGGGTGATCCATATCAATCTGGTCTTCTGACCTGAATTTGGTAATTGATTTGAATATGGTTTTCTCGTGGAAGTGGGTGATCCCTAATAATATGGTTTTCTGACCTGGATTGGATAATTGATTTGAATTTGGGTTCCTCTCGGGATTAGGTGATCCTTATAAATCTGATATTATGACCTGGATTTGGTAATTGATTTGTATTTGTTTTTCTCCCGCACTTTGGATGATCCATATTAATCTTGTTTTCTGACCTGGATTGGGTAATTGATTTGAATTTGGGTTTCACCCGGGATTGGGTGATCCATATTAATCTGGGCTTCTGAATTAATCGATTTAAATTTGGGTTTCTACCATGAGTTGGTGATCCATTTTAATCTGGTCTTCTAACATGCATGGGGTAATTGATACGATTTGGAGTTTCTCCCAGTATTGGGTGAATCATATTAATCTGGTCTTCTGACCTAGATTGGGTAATTGATTTGAATTTGGTTGTTTTCCGGGATTAGGTGATGCATATTAATCTCGTCTTCTGACGTGGATGGGCAATTAATTTGAATTTGGGCTTCTTCCCCGGATTGGGTGAACCATATTAATCTCGTCTTTTGACTTGGATTGGGTACTTGATTTGAATTTGGTTTTCTTCCAGGTTTGGGTGATCCATATTTATCTGGTCTTCTACCCTGTACTGAGTAATTGATTTGAATTTGGGTTTCTCCCGTGATTGGGTGATACTTTTTTATCTGGTCTTCTACTAATTGATTTGAATATGGTTTTCCCGCGGGAGTGGATGATCCATATTAATCTGGTCTTTTGACCTGGATTGGGTAATTGATTTGAATTTGGTTTTCATCCGTGATTGGGTGATCCATTTTAATCTGGTCTACTAGCATTGATTGGGTGATTGATTTGAATTTGGGTTTCTGTCGGGATTGGGTGGTGCATATTTTTCTGTTCTTCTGACCTGCATGAGTTAATTTAATTTGTTTTTCTCCCGTGATTGATTGATGATTTGTTTGGATTGAGGACTTTATTTGAATTTGGGTTTCTCCCCCAGATTGGGGTGATCCATATTAATCTAGTCCTCTGACATGGATTGGGGACTTCATTTGAATTTGGGTTTTCTCCTGGGATGGGGTGATCCATATTAATCTAGTCCTCTGACATGGATTGGGGATTTCATTTGAATTTGGGTTTCTCCCCCGGATTGGGGTGATCCATATTAATCTAGTCCTCTGACATGGATTGGGGACTTCATTTGAATTTGGGTTTCTCCAAGTGATTGGGTGATCCATATTAATCTGGTCCCCTGACCTGTTTTGTGAATTTGATTTGTAATTTGCTTCTTCTCGGGTTTAGGTTATCCATATTAATCTGATCTTCTGACCTAGATTTGGTAATTGTTTTGTTTTCTCCCGGCATTGCGTGACACATATTAATCTGGTCTTTTGACATGGATTGTTTAATTGATTTGAATTTGGTTTCTCCCGGGATCCATGTTAATCTGGTCTTCTGTCATGGATTAGGTGATTGATTTAATTTTGGTTTCTCACGGGATTGGGTGATACACATTAATCTGGTCTTCTGATATTGATTGGGTAATTCATTTTAATTTGGGTTTCTACCCCGATTGGGTGATCCACATTAATCTGGCCTTCTCACCTGGTTTGGGTAACTGATTTGAATTTGGTTTTCTTCCGTGATTGGTTGATCCATTGGTATTGTGTAGCAATTATTCTATGTCCCTTCAGGAATAGGCGATTAACTCTCTCGACATATGCCTTTATTATCTGGGAATTACCATGGCTTCTTATGAAAGAGAGTTGCCGGTTGCTTTATCCTTGGTTTTGAATTGTCTCGGGAGCATGTCTCGTGATATCTCCCCCCACTGCTCATGTCTCGGGATATATCATCTACCTGCCCATGTCTTGGGATATCTCACCCCACTCCCACGTCTCTGGATATCTCACCCCACTCCCATGTCTCGGGATATCTCATCCCGCTGCGCATGCCTCGGGTTATCTCCTCCCATTAAGGTTACTCCTCGGTTATCCATTGAAACTGATATCCACCGAAAAAAAAAGAAAGGAGTCAGTCCCCACTGTGGACCATTTAAAAGATAGTTTGCGGAGCGGATTGGTTGTTATAAATATCCAATCGGGTCAGCGGGAAACGTGGTCTTTCTTCGTCTAATTCTTTAAAAGGCCAGAGTAGCTGTTAGTGTTTGATTGAGAGGGGGAATCAAGGATTGATCGTAGAGAAGAATGGCATAGACGAAGGAGTTGAAAGAAAGGGCGAAGAAACGGATAGCATTTCTCTCAAATCCGTTCAGTTTTACAGAGAAGCTGTTAGGGAAAAATCGAAGTGGTAATTTGGAGTGTACCCCTAGTGAAATTAATGCATTCCTACAAGAAACTCTGTGTGATCCAAATACACAACTAGAACTCGTAGAAAATACGTCCCTGATAAAACCTAATGTACTTTTGATTTGAAAGAATAAACTTGGATGGAAATTAACGCAGTCATTTAAGCAGGCAGAACGGCCTCCACACCGGATCTAAACGGAGTGCCTTACATAGTTTACAAACGTTGTCCAGAACTCCGTCGGATGTTATGGAAGTTACTGAAAGTTATTTGGAAGAGAGGGAAAATAACTGGACAATGGAGACACTCTGAAGGTATTGGGATCCCTAAAGAGGAGGAAGCCAGAAGGATAGACCAATTCAGATGCATCTCCCTGTTGAATATGGAGGGTAAAATATTTTTTAGCACCTTAAACCGACGCTTGGCAGATTTACTCCTTAAAAATAAGTACATAGATACCTCTGTACAAAAAGGTGGAGCATCAGGAATACTGGGATGTATGGAGCATATAGGGGTCGTATCGCAACTGTTAAAAGAAGCAAAACCAAATAGTAGCGATATAGCAATCGCGTGGTTAGATCTTAAAAACGCCTACGGATCAATACCACATAAACTAGTGGAAGAAGCTCTCCATTGCAATTATGTACCTAATAAAATAATCAAATTAATTTCTGATTACTATAATAATTTCTAAATGAGAACATTATCAGAAAATACTGCATCGCCATGGCATAAATTGGAGAAGGGCACGGGATGTGCAATCTCAGCAACCCTTTTCTATTTAGCCATTAACATGTTAATTAAAGTTGCAGAAACAGAATGTAAAGGGATCAGGATTAAGACATCCTCCTATAAGAGCCTATATAGACAATATGACGATAACCACTACATCCGTTATTGGCGCGAGATGGCTGTTAAAGGGGATTGAAAAGCATATTACATGGGCCCGAATGAGCTCCAACCCCGCGAAATCAAGGTCACTCGTTTTAAGGAAATGTAAAATATTAGATAAGGAGTGATTCAGACTATCCATGGGGGGGGGGAACATACTAACAATTAAGGAAAAGCCCGTAAAAAGCCTTGGAAAACGTATAGATCACTCTCTAAAAGACGCAACAGCAATCCAAGAAACAAAACACAAACTAGAAACTTGGTTAAAGAGAGTTGACAAATCCGGCTTGCCAGGCCGATTTAAAGCTTGGAATTATCAGCATGCCATTCTTCCTAAAATCTTATGGCCATTTTCTATTTACGAATTTACAACATCTCATATAGCACCATTAGAAAAAAGAATTAACATGCGACTACGAAGATGGTTAGGCCTACCGAAGAGTTTGACCAGTGCTGCTCTATATGGCAATACCAATGCTCTGCAACTTCCTTTCAGAAGTCTAGTAGAGGAATTCAAAGTCACCAAAATTAGAGCAATAATGCAGTATGAGTTATCCAAAGATCTGAAGGTGGCTGGAGCAGGCATTGAAGTCTACTCAGGAAGGAAATGGAAAGCAGAGAAAGAATTACCTGTCGCTAAAGAAAGGCTCCGCGAAAAAGCCATATTAGGCATCGTGGCTACTGGACGAGCGGGTTTAGGGTTTTTTCCTCCAATTCGGCTGGACAGGGCTAAAGGTAAAGAAAAGAACCTTTTAATACAAGAAGAAGTACGTAAGGGTGAAGAGGAGAAAAGGGTGGCAAAGATGGTAGGACTAAGGCAACAAGGTGCGTGGACCAAGTGGGGATCCATGATTTATAGGGAAGTCTGGTCTGATATATGGAGAAATGATATCAATATAAAGTTTCTTATTCAGACTGTATACGACAACCTTCCCAGTCCTACCAACGTCCAACGTATGAAACAGAATCGCCCTTATGCCACTTGTGTTCGCGTCCAGGAAGTCTAAAACATATTCTAAGTAGCTGTAAGGCAGCACTAACGGAAGGCCGGTATAGATGGAGGCATGATGAAATCTTAAAAGATATAGCAAAGATAGTTAGTATGGCCATCAGCACCAATACTTTAAACACAGATAAAAGAGCCATAGAGTTTCATAGAGCTGATGAGAATCTCCCCCCCCCAAAAAAAAGGCACAAGAACATAGCAAATACTCTGTCACTGGCAACAGACTGAGAATTAAGGGTCGACTTAGGGAAAAGACTAAAATTCCCTGACCACATCGTGCAAACATCATTACGCCCAGATTTAGTATTCTTCTCTAACAATATTAAGAAAGTAATAATTTGGGAACTGACAGTGCCATGGGAAGAGCATACAGAAGAAGCCCACGAACGGAAGATTGTTAAAATATGACGAACAATTATAGCGAGTTGCAAAAACAACGGATGGAAATCAAGCTTTTTGCCAATCGAGTTGGGTGTAAGGGGTTTCGCTGCAAGGTCCCTATGCAAAGTCCTAACTGATATTGGCTTAATAGGTGCTAACAAAAGAAAGGCGATTCGGACCATAACTAATACAGTAAAAAGGACAGCAAAATCGTTACGGATTAAGCGTGATGGCTCTTGGACTTCAATGTAACAAAATAGTTAAAATTATCAAGTCGGGTAAATCTGTAAATAATAATTATTAATATAATTGTAACATGGAAATAATATAAACATCATTTTTTATGTTTAAATACACGACTTGAATTGTACAGTCAATGAATATATGATGTCAATTTGCAAATTGTGTTATTTGTAAATATGGTTTTTTTTTGTGTTAAACACAATTTATATGCGATAATTTTTAGTTACTATTTACCTTTTAGCGGTTCCGGCGCGACACATCTCGTCAGGCTTTTTGTCTTCTTTTTTCGTATTTTTTTAAATTTTATTTTTACACGAATATTTCGCATTTTGTACATTTTAATCGGAATCATAACACATAGATAGTTTATTTATAAAGTTTTTCTCTCTCGATCATCGCTATATATCGTTTGTATATCATTTTTATTTTATTTTATTAGTTTAATTGTAATCAGTTTTAAGCTCTCTCTCTCTCTCTCTCTCTCTATATATATATATATATATATATATATATATATATATATATATATATAATATGAAGCTTCGTTATTACTTAATATTTTATTTTAAAGGACATAAGAATGTATTGTAAAGCAGATGGCACTTTTTTCATAGTTTAATTTCAAGAGTATTTCGTGGTTTATTGTATTTAGATGACCTCAAAATGGTAAATAGTTTTAAATCAATTTTAAGGAATATTATGATGATTTATGTATCTTTTTCTATTATTTTTATTTTATTTTATTTTTTGTGTGTACAGGAAAAAATATACGCCATGTTTATGGACCATTATTTTCATTTTGCAAATACATCGAATTAAAGTTAACTGACCTCAAATAATGTTAAGAATCAGATAAAACGATAAAAAAAATGTGATACTATGGTTGAGTTTAAATTCCCAACTTCTAAAAGAAAAGAAAAAAAAGACACAAATAAAATAAAAACGGCAAATATTTAGAGTAAGACACTACACAATACTTAGGGGAAAGGGTTGAATTTAAGAACATTACCTCCTCGGTTATCCACCGAAAAAAAGAAAAAAAGCCAGTCACCACCGTGGACCATTTAAAAGATAGTTCGCGCAGCGGATTGGTTGTTACAAACATCCAATCGGGTGAGCGGAAAACGTGGTCTTTCTTCGTCTAATTCATTAAAAGGCCAAAGTAGCTGTTAGCGTTTGATTGAGAGGGTGGGTCAGGGATTGCTCTCCCCTGATTGGGTCGATTTGGTGATGAGGAGTATGATGTTGAAAGACCCGAAACTTCCAGAGGAATCAAATAACATCACTGACGAGCCCCTCGGGCGCCGACTTAAGAGCGTATGTTTGAATTACCACTGCCCATGTCACGGGATATCTCATCTAACTACCCATGTCTCGCGGTGTCTCATCCCGCTGCGCATACCTCGGGATATCTCATCACGCTACGCATGCCTCGAGATATGTCATCCCGCGGCACACATCGCGGGATATCTCCTCCCACTGCCCATGAATCGGGATATCGCCTCCCACTGCCCATGTCTCGGGATATCCGACCCCGATGCCCATGTATCGGGATATCTCGCCCACTGTTCATGTCTCCGAATATCTCATCCCGCTGCGCATGCCTCGGGATATATCATCCCGCTGCGCATGTCTCGCGATATCTCATCCCGCGGCACACTTCTCGGTATATATCATCTAACTGCCCATGTCTTGGGATATCTCACCAGGCTGCACATTTTTCGGAATATCTCATCAGTCTGAGCATGTCTCGATATATCTCATCCCGCTGTCCATGTCTCGGAATATCTCATTCCGCTGAGCATTCCACGGGATATCTCATACCGCTGCCCATGTCTCGAGATATCTCTTCCCGCTGGGCACATCTCGGGATATCTCCTCCCACTTCCCATGTCTCGGGATATCTCACCACGCTGCCCATGTCTCGGGATATCTCATCCCGCTGCGCATGCCTCGGTATATATCATCTAACAACCCATGTCTCACTCCGCTGCCCATGTCTCGGGATATCTCCCTCACTGCCCATGTCTCGGGATATATCATCCCGCTGCGCATGTCTCGCGATATCTCATCCCGCGGCACACTTCTCTGAATATATCATCTAATTGCCCATGTCTTGGGATATCTCATCAGACTGAGCATGTCTCGGTATATCTCATACCGCTGTCCATGTCTCGGAATATCTCATTAGACTGCGCATGTCTCGGAATATCTCATACCGCTGCCCATGTCTCGGGATATCTCATACCGCTGCCCATGTCTCGGGATATCTCATACCGCTGCCCATGTCTCGGGATATCTCAGCCCACTGCCCATGTCTCGGGATATCTCATCACACTGCGTATGCCTTTGGGATATATCATCTAATTGCCCATGTCTTAGGATATCTCATTCCGCTGCGCATACCACGGGCTATCTCATACCGCTGCCCATGTCTGGAGATATCTCATCCCGCTGGGCACGTCGCGGGATATCTCCTCCCACTGCTCATGTCTCGGGATATCTCACCACGCTGCCCATGTCTCGGGATATCTCATCCCGCTGCGCATGTCTCGCAATATCTCATCCCGCGGCACACTTTTCGGAATATATCATCTAACTTCCCATGTCTTGGAATATCTCACCCCGCTGCCCATGTCTCGAGGTATCTCATCTTGTTCTTTCTTTCTTTTTAGTACTGCTCAATTATGGCTCGCTTTATTTCTACAGTCTGTGTCTGTACTACCCGAACCAAGGATTGAACTCATAATTACGGCAGATCAAATTCACGGACCAACGCCTTAAACCTCTGGAACAGAAACTAGAACAGCGGTCATTGAATATAATGTTCTTATTGTCTGACTGCAAATAATAAGAATAACGAATACTCCTCATCACAGAAATTCATATCGGGTATTAGAACTGATCCCGATCCAAGGTTTTCTAACTTGGTGGATCATGTCTACAAGAGCAGTAGCCGCACCCACCAAGCTATGATGAAGTTATTAATTGGAGGTTTGGAAGAGCTGTCTTTCTTCTAGACCAGAATAGATCCAGATCCAGGACCGCCTCATTCCTTGGAGATACGCCTCCTTGACTGACCATCTCTTTAAGTACGGTAGCCGTACTCACCGCGCTATGATTAAGCTATTTAACCCATAGTTGGGGGATTTGAATTCAGAGTTGTCCTTCTCATAGACCAGTTGCCAGCCAAAGTTATAGGACCTAGCCTACTATTTGCCCGAGCTGGGGCTGAGAAGAGATGGATGCATATCTTTCCCAAGGATATTTGCACGGAAGTGATTGTAAAGAACGTGAGTGGAAGTCGAACTCTGTTCTCCGATTCCAATTCATCACTCCACCATGCCTTCTAAAAACTCCTAGAAATAATTTTTTAAATACATAGTAATAACTACGATTAAATAGTCGTAAATTAAAAAAAATAAATAATTAAAATATATTAATAGAATGAATAATAATAAATAATTAATTTTTTTCGGCTTAGTTTGAATTGTTTTCACTAAAACTAATTTTTGTTTCTTCCCTTTTTTTCAGATTTGAGAAAAATATCTTTTATATTAGAAATGATTTAATTGGCTCTAAAATAGATGATCGATTTACAATGTAAGAATTCGGATTAGCAAATATTTACATTGTAAAGTGTACATCAAGTATCGAAAACGATTCAATTTTTACAATGTTCCAGTTAAATGGGTTGCAACCATTTTTAAAAAAAAATTCCGAGAAACAATTGCAATCCATTATGTGATCAGCATTTCCTTGCAGGAAAACAGCTAATATTACCATTATTATAAGTATAAAGGCTTTGTTATTTTCTTCATTTCAGCTTTTGCCAGTTTGAGGAAATTGAAAAAAAAAAAAACAAAAACAAAAAACCCCATCAAATTTTCAGTGTGTTCGCTTCCTTCAGCAAACTTACATTAATGGATTAACGGGTTTTCGAGATTTATATTAAATTATAGAAGCACAATTGTTGAAATTTCCATCATTCAAACTTAGTGAGTTTAATATCTGTTTATATTTCTGAGATTAGGTATTATGTACACTATTTACATTATTTAGACTATTGTCCTCATCTTTGTCGCCATATTTATTACAACGTTTCGGCCTTTCAGTATCTGTCTATATTTCTGAGATTAGGTATTATGTACACTATTTACATTATTCGGACTATTGTCCTCATCTTTGTTGCCATATTTATTACAACGTTTCGGCCTTTCAGTATCTGTTTATATTTCTGAGATGAGGTATTATGTACACTATTTACATTATTCGAACTATTGGCCTCATCTTTGTCGCCATATTTATTACAACGTTTCGGCCTTTCACTATCTGTCTATATTTATGAGATGAGGTATTATGTACACTATTTACATTATTCAGACTACTGTCTTCATCTTTGTCGCCATATTTATTACTATGTTTCGGCTGTTGTACGCTCCGGTCTTCTTCACGTGGTTGGAATGTCGAACTGAACCCTTTATTTCGCTCACTGGGGTAGACTATTCCAGTTCTACGTGCCATGTTTAATGGATATCAGTTATCAGTTATCTTCTGTTTATTCCCCTCTCCAAGTTCTCCACCGCCTTAACCAGGTATTGAGCTCACACTCTTTGGGTCTTGTCACTGGATCAAACTAACGCCTTTATCCACTGAGCATTAGTGACTTTAAACTTTTAAGGAGACTTATCAACCATTGGATGTTAGGTGGCTAAGCTTAAATCAACGCATGATTTAAAAATTTTCAGTATCTCTAGGTATTACAGCATACATTGTGGGAACACCTGCTGGTCTAATAGCTAAAGGGAGGTAATTATAAAATAAGTTAATAAATTGTCTCCCTTTACGAGTATTTAATTTAATTTTTTTTTTTTTACTTCTAGTTAAATATAAAATAGGCGGATTGGTATTATGGTTGTCAAGCAGTTCACTACTGAATAGTGAGTTCGATTCTCAATGAGCGCTCCATTGTTGTGGCCTTATGTCAAACTAGGCTAAAATTCATAAATAGCAACCATGGCGTAATTCTTAGCGAGTTCACCTGGTTGAACATTTCTAATGAGTAATGATTGCGATTCTCATTGGTTAAAATAAGCAAAGATTACTGAATAATAATTAATCACAATATAGGTGTGGCCTTGAGCCATACTAGGATTACTTCCCATTCGTGAGTAGACTAATAAAACTTTATTTAACTTATTCAATTTACGCACAAGGTCACAAGTAGAGGACACTCAGTGAGAATTAAAATCCTGAATCATGTAGGGTCAGTTGCCACACATCTTTGAATTTGTGCTTATACCACCCCCGTTTTTACCCGGTCGTATCACGTTGAAACAACGGTTCCTGTATGATTAACGAAGTTAAGCAACGTCGAGCCTGGTCAGGATGAGTGACCTTTTGCGAATACCAGGTGCTGTAAGCTTGGATGTGCCAGTGGGGTAATGGACAACGGCTCCGATTTGGAAATCAGAGAGCCGAGTTCCAATTCCAGTCGGGTTCACTTACGCATAAATGAACTCTGGGGAAAGGTATGAATCAATCTGATCGCCGCCTCCAGCTATGGATTAATTAGTATCATTTGTTATCATTATTATCTACAAAAAAATCTTACAATCCCAAAACATATTTTCTGGCTTTAAATAACCTGCAAAGGGTTGATAAGCCGTAAAAAACAAATAATTCACACGCACTCCCGGTTTCTAATACGTCCCAACTTGCAAGACCAGTAAATCATTATTATTTTCAAATAAATCTTACAATTCCAAAACATATTTTCTGACTTTAAATAACCTGAAAAGGGTTGATAAGCCGTAAAAAAAAATAATTCACACTCACTCCCGGTTTTTAGTACATCACAAATTACAAGAACAGCTTGATCAGTCCATTTAAAAAAAAAAAAATGATTCCAAGTAAGGCGATGAAGCCACTAAGACGCGCAGTGTTACTGAGCGTAAAGAAAATTAGAAAACATTATTGAGTTGAAGGGACAACAAAAAGGATAGAATTTTAAAAAAAAAGAAGGAAGATTATAATTAACAACAAGAAGCCGAAAGAAAATTCCACTTGTTAAAAGTGTAGAAGAAGAAACTTCTAGAATAGAACTTACGGTGTCATATGGCAAATTCAACGGAAAAATGATGAAATGTACCTGCAAATCCATTTGAAATATTTACTGATTTCAAAATATTTTAAGGTTTGAAAACAGGAAATATAATAGAACTGTATCTATTTACAATGTTCGGACTGTTATCCTCATCTTTGCTACCATATTCACGACGTTTTGGCCGTTGTACGCTGCGGCCTTCTTCATTGGACTGATTGGAATTTCGAATCGAGCGTTTTATTTCGTCCAGCGGGGTAGATTGTTCTAGTTCTACGTGCCATGTCTCTTCTGGATGTTTCAGTATCACTTATCTCCATTTAACTCAACCCTCCGAGTTTTTTTTTTTTTTTTGTTCACCTCTGCTGTAGCCAGGTATTGATTTCACAACTCTTTGGGTCAAGTCACTGGATTACTTAAACCTGCATCTATTGAGTAGCGTGGACTTAGACCTGAACTTTTCTTCTTTGCAGTGATCAGTAACAGCTGTTTGTTGAAAACATCATAAAATGTCTCATTTATTATTTTAAGACCTAAATATGTTTTTTTTTAAATTATTTTACCCCATTTAAGGCGATAAAGCCACTAAGATTCAAGGGATGACAGACAGTAACGGAAAGAAATGTTACTGGGAAACAAGCTCCAGGCTCTCGTACTATGACTGTTTAAATGCATCCATTCAGGAATCAGATTTTCGAACAATCTAAAAGCAAGCAGGCACGGCCTTACAAAATAAAAAAAAAGTTTCGGGGGTCAAATCATATGTTAACAGTGGGTGGTGGTGGCTAAGTAAGTTGATAAGTTTAAACACTTCTTCTTTTATGTGCTGTGCCACTTCAGGACGTAGGCGATAATAGCCCTCCACATCTTCCTTTCCTACCAAACCCTCTTCTACCATCCATTTACTCAGGCCCATCAAATATGTTACGCGCTGTTTTCCTCTGTCCATCTTTCCCTCAATCTGACCTGTGGGTATCAGATTTTCCAAGCCCACCTTTCTCATTATGTAAATTTCACCTGCTTCTTCCTGATGCTAAGTATGGTTCCTTTTTCTTTTAAAAAAAAAAATCGTCGGTCCACTCATGTTTAGCTCAGACATCCTCAGCATCCTTCTGTAGAACCATATTTTTGTTGTTTCAAGTCTTTTCTTCAACTTTGAGTGTATTGTCCAGCATTCGCTGCCGTATAGGAGGACATATATCACGTAACAGTTAAGTACATTTTTCTCCGTTTCTAACGAAATTTTCTGTTTCTTAATACTCTGCTTAGCTTTTGAAAGGCGTCTTTGGCCATCCCAACACCTTTGGATCTCAGTGTCGCACTTTCCATCCTCTTTTAGAACACTTCACAGATATTTAAATTTTTCGTGCTTGGTTGATTTTGTTATCCCCAATTTGTAATTTGTTTTTGGGCTGACCCTTTTGCTGACAACCATAAAGAATAGAATGATTAAGGCCTTAATTCACAGGGCACTTGAGTTATGTTCTGATGGCCTTCTCTGCGGTGAAATTGAGTTTATTAGAATGACACTTTCAAAAAACGGATATCCTTTGGATGTTTTAGACTCCGTTATCCAAGATATCATTAGTAAATTTCATATGGTTAAGCCGCATTTTGCTGATAAATGCCCAGTTTATCTACGTCTTCCCTTTATTGGTACAGAGGGTGAGAGTTTATCTAGACACATTTCACGTTTAATCAATAACTGTTATTTTTCGGTTAATGTTAGGGTAATATTTGTTACCCGTCCTGTCTTCTCTTCCATTCGGAAGGACGTCCTCCCTGCCCATAATGTTAATTCAGTGATTTATAAATATAAGTGTAGTTGTGGACTCGACTACATAGGGAGGACGTCCCAGCTTTTGGATTCGAGAATAAAACAACACTTACCCTCCAGGATTTTGAATCTGGCTGCCAGGAAAAGCCAACTAACCAATACTTCTGCTTCTGCTATAGTTGAGCATGTAATAAATAGCAGGAAATGTGTTTTTTGATTTTATCTAGGTCCCACTCCACATTTCACCTCAAGGTTCTAGAGTCCTTGTATATCAAATCCTGTGGGCCTTCCCTTTGTAAACAGAGGAAATGCTTGCTGGGTCTGAATGCTATTGGACTCTAGCTTTCTTGAAATTCATTTTTTTTCCTATACCATTCCATTTGTTAATTTAATTTACACGCTTTTGTCCTGGGACGAAACCGGTTGTTTTTTATTTTTATTTATTTTTATTTTTTTAGCTTTTTTATAAAAAAATGCCTTATAAATTTTGCCTTTTCCTAGCTATTATAAAGAATAGTCGTTTTTTTATTTTATTTTTTTTTATTTTTTCAGATCTGTTGTAAATTTAAATGTACAATTTTTTACTGTTTGCTTGTACTTATTTTCTGGGATGAAACCTGTAGACTTTTTCCGACTTATACATCAATTTTAGAAACAAATATTTCAGAATAAAAGGGAAGATAAAGTTTTATTATTCATTTTGAAAATTAGCTGAGGTATTTAATCAATTGTTTATCTTCAGATGTTTCATTTTTGTAAATTCCTATAAGTGGAGCAAATCAACAGTAACGAAGCCCCTGTATAAATGCAAAATCGATTTGAGCATTTGATAAATGAAATTTAATTAAAATTCCTATTACTAACTGGGGGAAATGAAAATAAATATAAAACCATGTATTAAAAATATTCCGTAAAATGGTTGTAAAAATTTAAGTAAAGCAAACGCTCCAGATATTTTTGTACTTTTCGATGTTAAAGTCGGTAAAAAATCGGCAATATACTGACCTCGAATATATACATCGGTTTGGCAAAATACATTGAACAGCGGTACTAAATGTGCATAAATGTTTCACGTCATAGTGCAGCAAGTGATAAAAGAGCGAAAAGTACAGGAGCAAGATAATAAGCTGAGTAACTTTCAAATTCGTTTCTAAGATTTCCCTAATACTGCGAAAAATATGCTCTTGCGTTAACCGATTTTAGATAACGATATATATATAAGGTTTACGTGAGTGCTACTAGTACGCAAGGGGTTACAGAGAGTTAAAGTAAGAGAAAAAAAGAGAGTATATATAAATTTTAGATTTTTGAAGATTGTAGTTATCAGGGAAGCAAGTAAGAGGAAGGGAGTTCCACTGTCGGGAAGAGCGAGAGAAGAGGCTGTTGGAGTAACGGTTTCGACAGTGAAAGAATGGAACTTAGATGGCAACCTAGTAGCACGCTTAAATTCATGCATTCGGGGCACCAAGAAAGATAGCTCGTCAGAGCAGAAGCCATGAAAATATTTGTAGAAAAGACAGAGGGAAGCCACCACGTCGGTGGAAATGTGAACGGAGTCAAGATGTAGACGTTGAAGTTAATACCCAGAGGCTAAACGCAATTGTCAGGACGATACACACACACACACACACACACACACACACACACACACACACACACACACACACATAATGTAAAAGAACGAAGAGTAAGATTTCACCGTTCAAAACATTAATTTAAAACAGAGCTCAACACAAAAGTAGAGCCGTAAATATTTATTTATTATGCAGTGCTATATTAGAACATGCACATACCCACTACAAAACTGTACATCTTGTTTCAACGTTAAATTTTTTTTTAACGTTTCATTAGGTGGGAAATCATGGCAAGTGGGAAATCACGATGCTACTAAGAATATATGGGGTCAGTGTTTATAGCTAACTAACTTTAATGTTAAGACAAGAAAAGACCATCCTTTTTCCCTAGTTACACCTTTTTGGCCTTGTGCCACATTTTGTATCATTATACGAATAAATATCACTTCCCTCTGTGGTACCTAGACTTCATGAATTTAAGCTCAATACTAGATCGTGGTACTTAAACTTTATGAATTTAAGCGCAGTACTAGATTGGCAGCTCGGTCTCATCATTGTACAGTCGAAATATATATATATATATATATATATATATATATATATATATATATATATATATATATATTAATAAAAAGAAAGAACAGTAAGATATATAATCCGGTGTTCTTATAGATATTTTTATTTTTACAAAATAGTGCTAAATGTAAATTTACAGAGCATAAATATTATAAATTAATAGACTTAAAATATGGTTTTTCGCTACACAGTTCCAACCATGTTTCAAAAACATATATATATATTATTATATTATTAGCTTCCATTTTTGAAACATGGTTGGAACTGTGTAGCGAAAAACCATATTTTAAGTCTATTAATTTATAATATATATATATATATATATATATATATATATATATATATATATATATGTCTGTGTGTGTGAATTTATTTATTTCTTATGCAGTGTTACATTAGAACATGCACATACCCACTACTAAACTGCACATCTTGTTTCAACGTTAAAAAAACGAAATATTTTAACATTTCACCTTGTAGGGAATCTGGATGCAACTCTTTTTTTAACGTTGAAACAAGATGTCCAGTTTTGTAGTGGGTGTGTGCATGTTGTAACGTAACACTGCATAATATATATATATATATATATATATATATATATATATATGAAAGTGAACATGGATGTCAACACTCAGAGGCGACAGACTGTTTCATGCTAAACGCAATCATCAGGCCACCGTTGCGTCTAACATGAAACAGCATGTCACCTCTGAGTGTTTACTTCAATGCTCACTTTTATATTTACATACGCTGTATCTCTGATAATGAGCACGTTAACCCATAAAGAAACCCATAGCACGCCTTAAAACTATATATATATATATATATATATATATATATATATATATATATGATGAAATATAGTTTGAAAGTATGCTATATTTACCGGTTACATTGATCAAATAGATGATCTGGGTTAGAGCGGACATTGAAGTCAACGCCCATAGGCGACAGGCTGTTTCTTGCTTTTAAGCGTGAAACAGATTGTCGCCTCTTCGTTGTCACACACACACACGCATATATATATATATATATATATATATATATATATATATATATATATATATATATATATATATACGTATGTATATAGGCAATAAGTTTATATGTATGTATGTATATAGATTTATTGATTTATTTTGAAACGACTTGAAGGTATCACGTACACATCACTCGTCAGGACCATAAAAATCTATTGAATTATTCACAGATATATTTATTTTCTACAGAAAAAAAATCTAATATACTCCAAACATATTTGAAATATTCAGATGCGTTATACATCTTTATATTACAGATACAATTATTTTCGATTTATATATATATATATATATATACATGGAACCTTAAAGTGGTCTGTTTTAATTTAAATTATTTGCTCTGGATTTACATTGGGCTCTCTGGGTTTTATCCTCCTTAGGTTTACCCATACGGAATACCCAGTTTTTCATGAACTAACTAACTATATATATATATATATATATATATATATATATATATATATATATATATATATAAAGTGAACATAGAAGTCCCACACGTAGAAGCGACAGTCTGTTTCCTGCTAGATGCAATAGTCAGGCCACGAGTGGACTGACGATTGCGTCTAGCATGAAACAGCCTGTCGCCTCTGAGTGTTGACTTCTATGTTCACTTTTATATTTGTACACACTCTATCTCTGATAGTGAACACTTTATCCCATGAATATAGCACACCTTGACTATATTTCTTCATATATATATATATATGTATAAATCGAAATATTAATATTGAAATTAAATATTGAAATTTAAATTTAATCGAAATTAAATATTTCGAAAAATGAAAACATTTTATAAAACATACATACAACAAAATATTTCTTATTTAACAGTTAAAATATAACTGACCACAAATATGATCTATCTATCTATATCTATATCTATCTATCTATCTATCTATCTATCTATCTATCTCTCTCTCTCTCTCTATATATTTTTTTTTTAAAGTGTGCTTATATATATATATATATATATATATATAAGCACACTTTAAAAAATGTTTTCAAACAAGAAATCTAGAATGTTAAGAATTAAACGTTTTATCAGTTTAAAATATAAAAATTATCCACTAAATTATAAGAACTGCCATTGGCTTTTATTATTTCTTGCAGGAGTGCGTTTCTGTGAAAAAAAAAAAAAAAGAAAAAGAAGTCCATTTTTCTCTTAAGCAAATTCGCCGCTCGAAATTGATGAAAAACTTAAATTCATTATTTATAATCTTTTTCTGTTCGTACTGAAATAGCTATGGGTAAAAAAGATGGAGTTACTTCCAAGAAACTATGTTGAAGATCTGCAATTTTTATGAAATAATGATCTACAAATGCTGGTTATTCGAACAGGCCGAGATCTGGACAGGCAGCAAAATGGACAAGTATTTCGATGAATTTAGCTCGAGAATAGAACATTAACTGATACTGATATAAGGACTGATGTCAGTCAAAAACAGATTGAAAATAAATGTAACTCTCATGAAAATTATCTAAAGCAAACTTGTCTCGTGCAAATATCAACATATTCAATCTACCGTTTCAGTGTGTCGTTTGTTGTCAGTAGAAACAAACAAATTTATAGATCTGTCCTTACAATGGAAGACTAATTTTTTTTTATCTGTATAATAAATACAAATGTCTGTGTGTCACTGTGTCATGCTTTTTCAACTTTACTCCTAGAGGCTGTAGCCTGACATCTCATCCCATTATGGAATCAGGTCGACTCTGTGAAGAATTAAAAAAGAAATTACGGCTGGATCGGGACCCGCAACCATGAAATTTTGATTTTCCCAAATTATTATTACTGCGATTGTTTTCGGCGATATTTTACGTGATTATTTGCGACAGGTTTTTTTTGTACAATAACAATTTTTATAACTTGGAAATAAATTTAGGAATAATAGAAATCAATCGTGAAATTCAGCCATGAAATAAAAAGAATTGTTTGTACGGAAATTAAGGACCTAGAACATCAAATTATATCTAAATTATTTAGCAGAAGAATTAGCGCTGAACTTTTAAATATTAATGCAATACTTAAATGCAGCGAATGAGTTCTTTTGTAGTTTATTGTTGCCTGTTACATCTGCTCTTCCCTACTTATTTTGCCCACTCAAGAGACATCCATAGGAGCTAGCTTAAATGTCGCCTAATAGGCGGCTTTTCAGTTAGTTTCAAATAAAATCCAGTTATTTGAAATATTATCTTAACCTTTCGCATGATACGTATTTTAACTTTCTTGAAGTTTCTATTTACATATCACAATGTATATAAAACATCTCAACATCACTGTTTAAAAAGCGTATCCGTAATGAGAGTTTAAGTTTCGTATTTAAATTTCGGCTTTAAGTTTCGTAGTTGTGACGCATTTTTCAGGATTGATTGTGAAAGTAGTTTATTTTCACCAGAGAATCGGCCTTACGGCAAATATTCGTACAGGAGATCGTAACAATCTCAATCAATTCCTCTGAATCCAGACTCCAATATTGTCTTTTAATCTTCAGCATCTTTTCGACAAAATCATATATGCACATTCTTTCACGTTACTGACTTCTCAACATCGACAGATTACTTAAAAATCAATGATGACTGAAAGAATAAAGATCAAGGCAACAAATAATAGTAATTTTTGAATGGATTTTTTTTATCCGACTTTATTTTCTGTTACTTTAAAAGATATTTTAGTGTCTTGACGCCTCTGTTTTCTTTTCTTTCAAAACTGTAAAGTTACAAACAAGCGAGAATTTCTACTAAAGAAAAATAACTAGAAGGACTACTAAATTGTGCCTAAGACAGGAATCGAACCTTCATTCATATTTTCCATCAGATTTTGAAAGTTATTTTTCTTTAGAAGGAGACATAGGGAAAGGAGGAAACTAAAGTAAGAAAAAAGAATAAGAAAAGCGAAAGAATGAATGAATGAGGGAGAGGGGGAAGTAAAGTAAGAAAAAAGAAAGAAAGAAAGAAAGAAAGAGGGAGAGGGGAAAGTAAAGCAAGAAAAATGAATAAGAGAAGCGAAAGAAAGAAAGAAAGAATGAATGAATGAATGAGGTGGAGGGGAACTAAAGAAAGAAAAAAGAATAGGAGAAGAGAAAGAAAGAAAGAATGAATGAATGGATGAGGGAGAGGGGGAACTAAAGTAAGAAAAAAGAAAGAAAGAAAGAATGAGGGAGAGGGGGAACTAAGTAAGAAAAAGAATATGAGAAAGAAAGAAAGAATGAATGAATGGATGAGGGAGAGGGGGAACTAAAGAAAGAAAAAAGAATAGGAGAAGAGAAAGAAAGAAAGAATGAATGAATGGATGAGGGAGAGGGGGAACTAAAGTAAGAAAAAAGAAAGAAAGAAAGAATGAGGGAGAGGGGGAACTAAGTAAGAAAAAGAATATGAGAAAGAAAGAAAGAATGAATGAATGGATGAGGGAGAGGGGGAACTAAAGTAAGAAAAAAGAATAGGAGAAGAGAAAGAAAGAAAGAATGAATGAATGAATGAGGGAGAGGGGGAACTAAAGTAAGAAAAAAGAAAGAAAGAAAGAATGAGGGAGAGGGGGAACTAAGTAAGAAAAAGAATATGAGAAAGAAAGAAAGAATGAATGAATGGATGAGGGAGAGGGGGAACTAAAGTAAGAAAAAAGAAAGGACGAAAGAATGAGGCAGAGGGGAAAGTAAAGCAAGAAAAAAGAATAAAAGAAAAGACGAAAGAATGAGGGGGAGGGGGAACTAAAGTAAGAAAAAAGAAAGAAAGAAAGAAAGAATGAGGGAGAGGGGGAACTAAAGTAAGAAAAAAGAAAGAACGAAAGAATGAGGGGGAGGGGGAACTAAAGTAAGAAAAAAGAAAGAAAGAAAGAAAGAATGAGGGGGAGGGGGAACTAAAGTAAGAAAAAAGAACAATAGAAGCGAAAGAAAGAAAGGAAATACAAATGAATGAAAGAAAGAAAGAAAGAATGAAGGGGGGGGGAACTAGAGTGAGAAAAAATGAAGAAAGAAAGACAGAAAGAAAGAAAGAAAAATGAATGAGGTAGAGGGAGAACTAAAATAAGAATAAAGAATATTAGAAAAGACAAAAAGAAAGAAAGAAAAAGGAAGGAAAGAAAGAAAGAACGAAAGAATGAGGGAGAGGGGGAGCTAAAGTAAGAATAAAGAATAAGAGAAGCGAAAGAAAGAAAGGAAATATAAATAAATGAATGAAGGAAAGAAAGAAAGAAAGAATGACAGGGGGGAACCAAAGTAAGAAAAAAGAATATGAGAAAGAAAGAAAGAAAGAAAGAAAGAAAGAAAGAAAAATGAATGAGGGAGAGGTAGAACTAAAGTAAGAATAAAGAATATTAGAAAAGAAAGAAAGGAAGAAAGAACAAAAGAATGAGGGAGAGGGGAACTAAAGTCAGAATAAAGAATATTAGAAAATAAATAAATAAAGAAAGAAAGAAAGAAAGAGGGAGGGAGAGGGGAACTAAAGTCAAAAAAAAGAATATAAGAAAAGAAAGAAAGAAAGAATGAGATAGAGGGGGAAGAAAGAAAGAAAGCTAGAAACTGATGAAAGAAAGAAAACGAAAAAGAAATGTAAACAAATACGAAAATAAAGAAAGGAAGAAAGAAAAGAAAAAGAGAAACAAAAAGAAACAAAGGCGTACGGCCATATCGCGTTGAAACATTGCTTCCCGTACGGTCATCGAAGTTAAGCAACGTCGATCCTGGTCACTAACTGGATGGGTGGCCACTTGGGAATACCAGGTGCTGTAAGCTTGGGTGTGCGGGTGGTGTAATGGATACTGGCTTGGAATTGTTAATCGGAGAGCTGAGTTCAAATTCCCGTTGGGTTCGTTATATTCACTTGAGAATGCGATGAGCCCACCACTTCTCCCACAGTTTTGGGTTAAAGGGTAAGATTTATATCATTAAAACATCATTATCTCCCCCACCCACATTCCTACAAAAATATTTTCTGACTTTAAATAAGCTGCAAAGGGTTGATAAACCATAAAAAATGAATCAATCAGCCGTTAGTAGGACTTCTCAATTTAGGCCTGTTGTTAATAATTACACTAATTAAGAAAATTAAAAAGAAAAAACAGGTATAGTAACTGAAATATATGTAGTCATTAAAAGTAAGGATTAATCACTAAAAGTAACAGAAATATATGGAATGATTGCAGCAATAAGAAACGATGTCGGACATTTGTTTTTCAATAATTAATGTTGTTTGCGTTTTGTATACGAAAATGAAGTTAGCAGATCTAGATTCGTGAAAGATCCAACGGGAAACATGCTTTTCTTTTCTTTTTTTTTTAAGCATTTCACCCCAAGCAAGGCGAGAGTGCCACTACCACGCAAAGGATTACAGAGGATTGCGAGCAAGAGTAAAGAGGGGTTGTTTGAGGAAAGGATATATAGAAGACAGGGATCAAGATCAAGGCATCACAAGATGTCGATTGACATTACATTTAAATATTTGAAGATTATAGCTATCAGGGAAGCAACTAAGAGGAAGGGAGTTCCACTGTTGAGAAGTGCGAGAGAAGAAGAAATTCATGCAGTTTGGGAACCAGTAGCTCGACAGAGCAGTTGCCCTGAAACTATTTGTAGAAAAGACAGAGGGAAGGCACATCACGTCTGTGAGAAAGTCACAATAGACGAGATGTCAGGTCAGGACCTATCGAATTGCATATCCGTTTTTTTTTATTTTGTCGAAAACCTCGAGATGAATAGCTGGGACACCAGACCATATATGGCAACAGTATTCAATGCAAAGACGAATGGTAGATATGTAGATTTGAAAGATGGACTCAGGCGAGAAAAAAACCTTATTTCGCGACACAGAGAACCAACTTTCCTTAGATGAAGCTATTGATTCAATATAATTGTTTCACTTCAGGTCAGTGGAAAGAATGAGACAAAGATGGCACAGAGAGACGCTCTCTTGGAGTTGGGCATCAGCTATTCAAGAAGAGGCAGGGGAGGATTCTCTATGGTGGATAAAAAGATGAATGAAATTTAGATTTCTGTCGCAGACACAATATTTCTTTAATTGGTCTTTTCAATTTAGGCTGTGTTTTTTTAAAATTAATTTCACTATCTAAGAAAAAACAAAACAAAACGAAAGAAAAACAAAAACAACTCAAGCAAGTGTCCCCACTAAAAATATTTATATTGAAATATAATAATGTCGTTTTCTCACATATGTTACTATGTGAGAAAACGACATTATTTTTGCACCAACCTAATACAAATGTATATTTATATATAATTTATATATAATTATATTATTATATGTATAGTAATATATATTAATAATAATAATAATAATATATATATATATATATATATATATATATATATATATATATATATATATATATATATATATATATATATATATATATATATATATATATATATATAAGTCATAAACAGACAAAAATTAATTTTATTATTACCACTCTTGATGATAATAAAAAGTAAAAATAAAAAAACGGGCCAGCTAACCGGTTTCAAACCTGACTCAACAGATTTAAATTAAGGTTAATAAACTAAATTATTTAAAAAGTGAACTGGGAAGGAAAGAAAAAAATATTTAAATAGTAATTCGTTGGCGGCCTAATACAAAGTCCTTCTGATTACATAGAAAATGCTTTAATGATAGAATATAGATGGTCTCCAACACTTTTAGGTGATAATTACAGTGGGACTTGCTAATACGGGTCTTCCATTGCAGAAGACTTTATAAATAGCCATAATTGTGCTGTTAGTTTTAGTGCGGTCTCTTCTACCATGCTTAGCAATGCCCCACTCTAATTACCACCTTAAAGTGTTGGAGGCCATCTATATTCTATCATTAAAGCCTTCTCTATGTAAACAGAAGGACTTTGTATTAGGCCTCCACCTAATTATAATTTAATTTTTGCCCCCAATTCACTTTGTCAATTTTTCGAAACCGGTTAGCTAGCCCGTTTTTCATTTTTACTTGTTATTATCATCATGAGGGGTAATAATAAAATTAATTTTTGTCTGTTTATGGCAGTGATAAAGTTTTGTACCACTAAAAATATTTTTAAATATGTATATATATTATATATATAATATTATTATATATATATTATATATTTATAATAATATTATATATATCTTATATATATAATAATATTATTATATATATATATATATATATATATATATTATATATATAATAATATTAGTATATATATAATATATATATGATAATATTATATACATATAATATATATATATAATATATATAAAAATATTATTATATAAATATTATATATATGAAAATATTATTATATATAATATTTTTATATATATAATATATATATATATAATATAATATATATATAATAGTATCATATATATATTATATATAATATATATTTAATAATATTATATATATAATATATATATGATAATATTATATATATATTATATATATATATAATCTTATTATATATATTATATTAGGTTGGTGCAAAAATAATGACGTAATAATGTTGTTTTTTGACGTTATAAAATACGTCAACAAATGACATTATTACGTCATTATTTTTGCACCGACCTAATATATATAATAATATTATATATAATATTTTCATATATACAATATATATATAATAATAATATTTTTATATATGTTATATATAATAATATTATTATATGTATTATATATAATATTATTATATATATTATACAATTATATAATATATTATATAATAATATTACATATATATAATAATATTATATATATATAATATATATATAATATTATATATAATAATATTTTTATATATATAATATATATAATTATATTATTTATATATTATATATATAATAATATTATTACATACATAATATATATAATATTATTATATATATTATATATAATATTATTATATATATTATATATATTATATATATTATATATATAGTAATATTATGTATATAATATATATAATAATATTATTATATATATAATATATATATATAATGATATTATTATATACATTATATATACTAATATCAGTATATATTTTGTATATATAATAATATTATTATCTATATTATATATATAATAATATCATTATATACATATTATTATATATAATAATTATATAATAATATATTATAAAATAATATATAATTTTATTATATTTTTATATATAATTTATGTTATATATAAAAATAACGTTTATAGTCACAATAAATATTAGTTGAAATCGTAAAAATATTTCACCTCAGAAACGAAAAGAGTCTATCTACAGGAGATGGACAAAACAATTGGAACAGTTGCAAATTCCATTCCTATATTTTAAAGACCTATTATATTACGAACTTTAACTAAAATTTAGTAATTGCAGTTCATATCTATTGTAAATACGTTTATTTATCTAATTTACCGTCTTTGTCTTATTTATTTTTAGAATTTAGTAAAATTTAAGCTAAATGCGTGACCTCTCCGAGTTCGATAAAGAGCAAATTTTTGGAGCTCGCATGGCAGGAGCCTCGATCACTAAGGTTGCTGAACTGCTTGTTTTTTCAAGAGCTACCATATCAAGAACACTGATGCAATTCGAGAAACAGGGCAAGACTTCTAGCAACCGTAGCAATTCGGGCCGGACTTGCAAATTTACAGGGACTGACGTGCAGTGAAACGCAGTGTGGCAAAAAATCATCGGACTGCTGCGGCAAAAGGGACTTCTGAGTTGAATAATCATCTGAATAGTTCAGTTTCTACTAAAACTGTTCTTCGTGAGCTCCATAAGTCTGCATATCATGGAAGAGCCGCCGTGAGGAAACCTCTTCTCTTCACTCGCAACATTCAAAAGAAGTTGAAGTGGTGCAGAGATCCCAATGCCTGGTCTGCAGACCAATGGAAGGAAGTCATATTCTCAAACAAGTCCAGTTTTTCTCTTTTCCCAACTTCAGAGCGAGTTTATGTGTGAAGGCAGCCCAAAGAAGCTTACAACCCTAACTGCCTTCTTCTATCAGTGAAGCATGGAGGTGGATCAGTGATAGTTTGGGCCGCCATATCATGGAAATGTCTCAGTCCTATTGTTGCCCTGCATGATAGAATCAACAACAAAGATTACCTGAACATTTTGGGAGATCAGGTTCATCCAATGGCGGCCAAGACTTTATTCCCTTTTGGTGACTGCATCTTCCAATAGGATAATACTCCAATACATACCGCTCGAGTGGTTAAGAATTGGTATGAAGAGAATAAAAGTGAGCTAGAACATATGGAGTGGCCTCCCCAATCTCCAGATAGCAATATTATTGAACATTTGTGGTGCATTTTGGAGCAACAAGTTAGGAGCCTCTATCCTCCATCGTCGTGTCGTAAAGAGCTAGAGAAGGTTTTAATGGAAGAATGACTGAAAATTCCATTCCTAGAGGCATTAAAGTTGTCTGTGACGCTAAAGGAGGACCAACTCCATATTAAATAATTTTTCTTTGAATTTAACAAGCGTTTCAATTTTTCTGTCCAACTCCTGTATATAATAAATACTAATGTGTGTCGCACTTTTTTAATTAAACTCTCAATTGCTCATCTCCTTCGTTGAACTTTTAAAGGTAAGTATAATAGAATACTTAAATGCAGCGATCAATTTTTAGTTCATTTGTAGTTTACAATTGTCCTGACCTGTTGTGATGAAAGCCTAATCAAGAGACTTACAATCTAAAAATATTTTATGGCTTTAAATACCCTTTAAAAGGTTGATAAGCCGTAAAAATCAAACCAATCGACCAAATGAAGATTACATGCTGAAGGGAGTAGTTAGATAGCACATAATACGAGTTCCTTCAGCACTTAGTCTTGATTTGAGTGATTACTTTGGTTTTTACGGCTTATCAACCTTTTAAAGGTTATTTAAAAACAGAAAATATTTTTAGATTGTAAGAATCTTTTGGAGATAATAATGATTAATTGTTACAAGTCTTACTCATTAACCCATAGTTGGGAGGAGAAGAGGTGGGTTCGTACCTTTTCCTTTGCGCGTAGGCAAACATAGGGAATCCGACTGAATTGAAACTCGACTCTCCGATTTTCAATTTCGAATCGCTATCTGTTATTTCTAAGTGGTCATTCATCTAGGCACTGACCAGGCTCAGCCTTGCTTAACTTCGGTGATCATACGGGTACCGGTGATATGTTCAGGATGTCGGCGATCATTACTCTACAGACTCGTTTTCTTTATTGTCTGTGAATTCAATATGATATGGGGACATTTGTTCTAAGATCAGTTGATCTGCGACAACCCAATGGCCTCCTCTCATATATTACCGATATAGGCCTATATTGGTACACTTGACCATTAGAGAAGCCAGGTACATCATCTGGTTCACCTGAAAGACACATTCTTACCTTGACTGGATGTCAGTGGCTGCACACAACGTTTACACAAATGGTCAACACAGCTGCGATGTTCAGACTTGGGACAACCGATGACAGGAAGATATATAAGGACCCACCTGAGAGGGAACAAAAAATGGTCCTTTACATTCGCCTGGAGAAGATGCATCCACATTCGGGAAAAGCTCCCAAAGCCACAGACGTATTTTAAGGTTTATTATCGTGTTCTTAGTCTGGAAAATGATGACGCCTCCTGTTTTATTATATTGTCCCACAACATTAGAGGCAGATTTTTATAGCATGGTACCATGGGTGGAAGCTATTATGACCTATAATATGTTAGCTGCAGTCTGGAAGAAATTGTCTGATACATGCTGAGATATTTCCTTGAATTCTCCCATGCAGAAAAATTGCAATTATTTGGATTCATCATCGCTTGCAGAAAGTTTACAGAGACCAAATAGTGGATGTAAGCATAGTTAAGCGGTTGGTAATAATGCGATTCAGCAGTGGTGGCATTGGTAAAATGCTGCTGTTGATTGCCGTTAAAAATGCATAGCCACTGGCGATGACGATATCGAAAAAAAAAAGGGTGAAATCTTGGTTCTCCTTCTGTTGGTTGTATCTTTTGTGGAAATAAATATGAGATATAGAGGAAGCGGTTGTTAATTTTTCTGAGATTAGTTATTATGTACACTAATTACATTATTTGGACTATTGTCTTCATCTTTGTCGCCATATTTATTACAACGTTTCGGCCGTTGTACGCTCCGGCCTTCTTGAGGTGATTGGAATGTCGAAATGAACTCTTTATTTCGCTCACTGGAGTAGACTGTTCTAGTTCCACGTGCCATGTTTAATGGATGTTACACAGTGGATAAAGGCGTTGGTTAGATCCAGTGACAGGACCCAAAGAGTTGTGAGTTCAATACCCGGGTAAGGCAGTGGAGAACTTGGAGAGGGAAATTAACAGGAGATAACAGATAACTGACAATATGGCAACAAAGATGAGGACAATAGTCCGAATAATCTAAATAATGTAGAGAAAATGGATACCGATTATCACCCTTTACTTAAGACAGAGTTATGAGTGATATCCGGTAAGTGACGTCGGTCTGTGAGGATTATCAGTACATCAGTTGCTATTTAGTATGCGTACAGGCAATACATGCCTGTCCATGCCAGTTGGTGATGATAGACCGTTAGGCGTCATCTCAGCGTTAAGGAGAAAAGAAGAGCCCACATAGTGACTCGAAGAGCATACCACAGATCTGCCTATTTTCCTTTCGGGAAATATTACGAGTAAGTCCCTCTCGCTCCTTATCTTTCCACTTCTGGGAATTAAGGTGTTACTATATCACGGATATGATAATGCCAGGAATAGGGAAATGGTAACCGGAAATATTTCTCTTGCTTAAGGGATATTACTTTCGGAGCATCACTCATAACAGTATGTAATACTCTTTATCTGAACATAAAATTAACCCTTTGAGCCCTGACTATTATTACAGGTGAGAGAGAAAAATGACGTAATGCCCAGCCACCGGTTGAATAGTGGTAGAGAAAAATGACTTAATATCCACCCAGGGGTTGAACGCTGGGTAGACACTTTTAACCATTTTTGTATCTGCTGCGAAACAAATTATTTTTGAATTTTGATTAGGGCGCAGGAAAGCAGGGCTCGAAAGGTTAATCGCGTACAGTGATTTAAATCAGAAAAAAAAATGGCCAGAGATTTTTTTAACACAGTAATACTAGAAAACAAAACATTCAATTTCAACATAATGAACAGAAAATTACAAGAGACACATTAATATTTCTTAAAGATTTTCTTTTCTGCTTATTAGCGCGCTTTCAATTTCATTTAATATACAATTTAAAATAATTTCACAATCAGATAAAACATAACTTCAAGTCACCGACACCCCATCCCACACATTTACACACGTGTACATGCGGAAAGGTGGACATTCTAACAATAGAGAATGGCACACTTTTTTATCGTTTCACTTGTTTAAAAATGTTTATTCTTTAATGCTTTGGATATGTGACATTATTTTGTTATTTTTTGGTTGAATCTTCGACATGCATCATCATTTTTCGAAGATATATTTTAACTAAAAAAACCTATCGACAAAATTCGTTCAATTAGAAATTAAGAAAAAAAGATTGAAAAGTATATGATAAAAATAAAACTGACCAAAATGACCGTTGTTAATCCACAGTGTCAGCAAATGTCTTGAATTTCAGTATATAATCTTATAACTAAAAGTAACTAAAGAAATCCGCCATTTGAAAGGCCTGACTATTGCGTTGTAGATATATGGAAAGATGTATAAAAAAAGTTACTCCCCAAATGCACAAAGATCATATGTGCATATGTGTATACGCGCGCGTTCGTATGCATAAATGTGTGTGTCGGTGTGTGAACCTTTTTGTGCTTCCATATGATAACGGTCGTCCCAGCTAGGAATGTTATTACCCATGATGCTCCATTAAATATGGCAGACGACGAAAAATTGATATTTTGTATTAAAGGTCTGTATATTTGGTTTCGAAATAAATTCTATATTTGTCATGGAATCGAATTGGCTAAGCCATAATTTAGCCTGGAATGTTATGCGTTTGAGAAGATTAATGATAATCTTTCTTTGAATAAAGACGGTCTGCTTCTCGTAAGCTAAGCAGGAAAGCCGAATGGTGGCAGTGGAGGAAAAAAAACCTGCTGTCGATGTCCCCATCAAGGTCCGCCTTAAGAAAAAAGAATAGTTTTTTTTTACCATTTTGCGTAGTAATTAGGCGCCAGTTTCTATTGAAACACAACGCCTGAAATGAAGGTTCGGTTTTACCGGGATGGAGATACTCGTTAACACAGGTTCTACAGTCAGATATTTAGCAGAGATTGACATGTTTTGGTGGTGGTGTGAGGAAATGGTTTCGAAAAACTGTTCTATTTTGTGATACATTTTCAATTCAAAATTACTTCTCTTAATTTCTTCTGTCTGGGATGTCCATATTTTTTCCTATTCTATTTTAAGCTTGTTAATCTTCTTTTTTCGGACATAACTGTACTTTCATCTCTGTAAGCATGTCAACGACAATATTTGAAGGAATGCGGGTGTAGCAGTTGTCGAGTTCATTGTTTGTATCGCTGTTCTGCCATTTCAAATACTTGAGGTTTCGCCACCGGGCAATCGAACGGAAGTGAGCGTTCGTGTCCGACCAGTACGTCGGGT
>OZ010587.1:107891395-107936395 GCA_963932145.1 Acanthosepion lycidas | reverse complement strand
ATATTCATTTTAATTATTTAATCAATGATATATGCGGAGAAAGACTAAAATATGATATGTGCTTGCAGATCGTCTTAAAATACAATTATGGTTTGTCTGGCAAATATATATATATATATATATATATATATATATATATATATATATATATATATATATATATATATAATATATATATATATATATATATATAAATATATATATATATATATATATAAATATATATACAAATATATAAATATATTTATATATATATATATAAATATATATATATCTATATATATATATATATATAAATATATATATAAATATATATATATATATATATATATAAATATATATATATAAATATATATATATATATATATATATATATATATATATATATAAATATATATATATATATATATATAAATATATATATAAATATATATATATATATATATATATATAAATATATATATAAATATATATATATATATATATATATATATATATATATAAATATATATATATATATATATATATATATATATATTTAAGTTATAAGGAACTTGGTAAACCGAATTGGTAAATCCAAAGAGGATGAAATCCTGAGAGCTCAATGTTAGGACAGAGCTAATATGTAATGAAAAACAAATCACTTTAATGTACCATTACGATAATTTATTTCACCTAAATCCTTTTTTAAGGATTCAGGATCATCAGGTAAAGCATTTTTTTTCTCATTTCGTTGTTGGAAGATTTACCTGATGATCCTGAATCCTTAAAAAAGGATTTAGGTGAAATAAATTATCGTAATGGTACATTAAAGTGATTTGTTTTTCATTACATATATATATATATATATATATATATATATATATATATATATATATATATATATATATATATATATATATATATTAGGTTGGTGCAAAAATAATTTCGTTTTCTCACATAGTAACATATGTTAGAAAACGAAATTATTTTTGCACCAACCTAATATATATGGTATAAAATGACAATTGGAAAAAAAATCTTAGATTTTACCGACGCGTTTCGTCTTCCGACTTTTTCAAGGCAAAAATGAAATCGAAATGCTTTTGTTGTTATAGTTACATTAAAAAAATCCAAATGTAAAAAAATAGACTCTTCTGTCTAAGCCTATTTTTCTGGTTAATATAAATTACCTTTATAGTAAGGGATTTTTTTTTATTATAAAGGTAATTTACATTAACCAGAAAAAAGGCTTAGACAGACCTTATCTTTTTAAATATGGATTTTTTAATATAACTATAACAACAAAAACATTTCGATTTCATTTTTTCCTTGAAAAAGTCGGAAGACGAAACGCATCCGCAAAATCTAAGATTTTTTCCAATTGTCATTTTATACCAATCTATCTTGTCCACAGAATTGATCTGGTAATTTAACTATATATATATATGTATGTATAATATATTAAAATATGTTTCACCAGTGGAATACTCGGCACAAATATTTTTTGTCTTACTAAGAGGGTAGGTTGTTTTATATGGCAACCACAGTACGAATGGCATGTTGAACTTTACACAGAATAGGCGAATATAGGGTCGCTGTGACTGTGTTTGTGTGTCGGGGCGTGTGTATTTGTATCATTAATAACTGCATATACATATGAGTTAAGCACATGCGTGTGTTCGTCTGCGCATTTAATTGCGCATGCGCACCGCTGTCTGCTTGTACCAATGAAAATATTAGCCAAAAGGAATTTTTTTTTCAATTTTGAAATGAAACTTTTTTTTTAATGAATTTGCTTCGCAGTGGATTGAAGATGATTAAAAACAAAGAGAGAAAGAATCGATTAAGAAATCGGTTTTAGATTATATATAATTGTTCTTTATTTTTCGGATAAAGTATAAAGAATTAAGGTCGGTTGCCGACGTAAGACATTTAGCTTCTAAAGAAGCGAACGAAAGAAAGAAGAGAAAGAAAGAATGAATGAAGTAAAATGTGGGGCGAATTGAAGGAGAGAAGGAATATTTAAACAGTCGATGAAAAGACGTCCTGGGTACGACGATAAATTACGTCCAGCAGCAAGGTTTTGAGGTTTTGAGGGGTGTGGAACCACCTCTTAATTGCTGGTGTTCCCAGGTCCACCCTGACCTGGGGTGGTAGCACCTGTTAGGGTCCCAGCTATGGGCAAATAGTTAACCCCTAAACTGTGGTAAAACACTATGAAAGTGTAAAAATAGGTTTTACAACCAGAAATATTTTGTAAAAAATTATTACCAGCAATGAATTTTGAGAAGAAAAAAACTACTACTAGCAATAAATTTTTGTAGAAAAAGTATTACCAGCAATACATTTAAAAAAAAAAAAATATTACCAAAAATATGTTTTTGAAAAAAAAAAAAATCACTAGCAATACATTTTTTAAAAAAATATTACCAGCTATATATTTTTGAGGAAAAAATATTACCCGCAATAATTTTTGGAAAAAATTATTACCAGAAATTGATTTTTGACAAAAAAAAAAATATTATCAGCAATAAAAATTTTGTCGGCATTAAATAAGCAATTGAAGTTGGTATACCGTAAAACAAACCAAACCAAACCAAATCAAATGATGAAAAGAATGGAATATTACAAGGAATCATGATGGAAAAAAAGGGATGAAATGATAAATTAGAAAGATGATAAAATAAAGGAACGAGAATAAAAACCTAAAGGTAAAATAAAATAGAAAAGTCTTAAATAAGTAAACACGGTGGGGTAATGGCTCGGATTGAGGAATCGGAGAGCCGAGTTCGAATTCCAGTCGGATCCATTCTTCCTCCAGCTATAGGTCAGGCAGGACACACCGGGTTCTATAGCCTTTGATGGCAACTGGTCTACCGCTGAAAGAAATGTCAACCTACTGCTCGTCAGTCACGAATCGAAAGTTACATGATCGCCTAAGCGTGTATCACGCATGGCACATAACTGAAATAAGTAAAGAAAAAGAAAGAAAGAATAAAAAAGAGAGAAAATGTGAAAGTGAAAATGGGAGAAAGGAAAAAAGAAAAAAAGGAATAAAATTAAAAAATAATATATAGTAAAAGAAAAGAAACGGATAAAAAAAAAAGAATGAAAAAAGAGAGAAAGAGACAATAGAAGTTAAGATGGAAAAGGAAGAAAAGAATAAATATCAAATAATGGAGGGAGAAAATATCGTAAAATAAAGAAAGAAAATCTCAATCCCCCACCAAAAAAAAAAAAAAAAAAAAAAAAGCCTAGAGACGGTGCAGGCCGAGGAAAGAAGTAAAAGTAAGTCCCGAAAAATATTTCCTTCCGCGACGTAGCTTAATCGTCTGATAACTTGCATTGAGTTACAAGAAGAGAGATATTTATTCTGTTTAATACAGAAATGTGGCACAAGGCCGAAGGAGAGATTGGAGAAATTGTCTTAACTATAACTTAGCTAGCCACAAACACTGACCCAAGCGCACAAACAATATTCCTTACACCAAAACAACACATTCATACGTACCTTTCTTACTACAATCACCAAAATACAACTTAGTCTCTATGAAAATACTAACTAGTCCCCATATTTACAATTTATTGTCTGTGCGGTTAGGGGAATAAAACAACAATTCTAAAAAAACTAGCCCCAGTGAGTATTTACAAATATGAATACAAAACTATTTACAAGAAACTAAAGAAAATAATAATATTAGTAATAAACTCCCCAACAATCACTAAATGTGGCAGAAACATCAGTTCACTAGGCGAAATTCGGACTATAATAGTGTAACACATTCATTCATCCCAGGCACACAGACACTGACATGCACTCATTCAGACAACAAATACCAAGTTACAAGAAGAAAAAAAAAAGAAAAGGAGAAAAAATATTTCCTTTATAACTAGTTCAGGAATCACGAGACCACTGTCACTATAAAAAACATTAGTAAAAATGTAATAGTTTTTAGTTAACAAGAACCAACAACTTAGGTAAGTACATTACTTCTTCCTCCACACGTGAACCGCCAATTTATCCATAAAAGGAAGGAATGTAGGAGAAAGAAATAAACCGAGAAAAGGCAGTAAAAATGAAAGATGGTAAGGTTAAAAAAAGAAGAAAGAAAATGAGTAACGAAGAGGAAAAATAAAAAAAAAGAGGCGAAAAGAAGAGAACGACAAAGAAAGAGATAATGAAAAAGATGAACATTGAAAAAGGTTGGGGTGGGTGGGTGAAGAAAAAGGAATAAAAAGGACAGAATGAAGAATAGAATCGAACAGAAGAATAACAGTTAAAATCATTAAAGGTAAAGGAAAAAACTCTTGAATGAGTGAAAGAAAATGACGAAAGAAAACATCTTGTCTAAATGTCAGAAAGAATTTCCCAGTATATGCTGACATTCATAAACATGGTACGTGGAACTGGAATAGTCTACCCCAGTGAGCGAAATAAAGGGTTCAGTTCGACATTCCAACTACCTGAAGAAAACCGGAGCGTACAACGGCCGAAACGTTGTAATAAATATGGCGACAAAGATGACGACAATAGTCTGAATAATGTAAATAGTGTACATAATACCTCATCTCAGAAATATAGACAGATACTAAAAAAAGCCGAAACATGGTAATAAATATGGCGACAAAGATGGGGACATTAGTTCGAATAATGTAAATCGTGTACATAATACATCATCTCAGAAATATAGACAGATACTGAAGGGCCGAAACGCTGTAATAAATATGGCGACAAAGATGAGGGCAATAGTCCGAATAATGTAAATAGTGTAAATAATACCTCATCTCAGAAATATAGACAGATACTGAAAGGCCGAAAGATTGTAATAAATATGGCGACAAAGATGAGGTCATTGTTGAAATAATTTTCATATGTTTGTTGCGCAATCCCGATTTGCAGAGCATCTGATTAAAATCCACCAGTGTGACTAGGTGTACCATAAGAACATGCTTCTAGTTTTATGCAGATCTCATTCAGAGTTCCATATTTAAATCCTTGAGATTATTTTCATTATGTCCAAGTGGTGCTCGGACAATTTGATCCACTTGTAGACATTCCATGCTTTGATATAATAATGGTGTATTAGTTTTTCTTTTTTCTGCCAATCTTCAAAACAAGTTCCAGGATTTATTCTTTTAAATGTCAGAGAGGAGAATTTCACAGTAAATGCTGGCATCTACAAGAAGAGGTCCGTAGCTGTAACCAGTTCTTTGCGATTCCTGAGTTGATTGGTGAGGGTTATTGCTAGCCCACATCTTGATCTTTTCCCATAATTTGGATATCATTTTATAAGCTGACGTAGAATTACTTGATTACTTCTCTTTCAATCAATCACATAGCAGAACCATTTCTTACCTTCCAACAATATGGCTGACGCTAACGTCCAGGAGAGTTACTCATTGCTTTTTCTCGGTTTAACGTTTTCCACTGACATGAAGTGGAATGATTATAGTCAATCACTTGTTAGGTCTTCTGCTAGGAAAGATGGCTCACTGTGTCATACAAAACATTTTTTCTCAACAGAATCTATTTTTTACCTTCCAACAGTATGGCTGATGCTAACCTCCAGGAGAATTACTCATTGCCTTTTCTCGGTTTAACGTTTTCCTCTGAAGTGGAATGGTTATAATGAATCAGTTGTTAGGTCTGCTGCCAGGAAAGATGGCTCACTGTGTCATACGAAACATTTTCTCTCGACAGAATCTATACTACACATTTATAAGTCTACCATTCGTCCGTGCATTGAATATTGCTATCAAATCCGGTCCGGTGCTTCTGATATGTATTTAGAGATTCTTGATAAAATCCAAAGAAGAATCTACAAAGTTATTGGTACTGACCTGGCATCTCGGCTTCAGCTACTTTCCCATTGCCGTAACGCAGCTTCCGTTTACCTTTTCTATAAATACTTCCATGATTATTATTCCGATGAACATTCCTCTACAGTACTTAGACTTTATACATTCAGGCGCAAATACTATTGCGGTAAGGTGTCACCATCTTACAGTCGAAATGGCTATAGATGTAACTGTAATTTATATGCTAATAGTCTGTTTCTCGCACTTCTGGCTTGTGGAACACTCATTCACCTTCTGACTTTCCGGGCAACTTTGATCTTCAAAAATTTAAATGCAACGTCAATCGTTATCTTCTGTCTTCGTAATTTCTGTTCTTTTATTGTTCCTTTTCCTTAATAATGTTTTTCTCATATTCGTTCACACCCCAGAACCTCTTACTTCTTGGTGGCTTTATTGCCTTGCTTTGGGTCGAATGAGTAGAAGAATAAATTAAATATGTTAAGGAAAAATAGTTTTCCAAGTCATTTACACTAGAATAGAATCATATTGTAACACATTAGCGTTTTTTGGTAATTAGTTAAATTTTTCATGTCTGAAGCTAAGAGCTTTTTTTCTAGTTTACCCCACTGAACGTAGAATCTATTACTTTTTAATAGTTTAGCATTATAATCGATGCGCTATAAAATCCAAGAAAAATCGAGAAAATAAAATGTAAAAAAAAAATAACAGGAACTTGATTCATTAATTTTCAGCATCATATTTTTTTTTTTTTGCTCATAAATATTGATAGCGTTTTTAAATAGACGATTATTGAGAAAGAAAAAAAAAAATTCGAAAATCGTTCAACCCAAAAAGGAAAATGGTTACCTTTCAGAAGATGAAGTCGCCAAAAACGGAAGTGAAAATTCTGGGAAGCGTTATTAAATATGCAAATTAGTTGTCACCGGGGAAATATATCTGCGAAGTGAGGCACGTTCTTATATATATATATATATATATATATATATATATATATATATATATATATATATATATATATATATATATATATATATATATATATCCATTCACAGAGACATTGGCATATCGTAAGATATGTACATTGTGTTTTAATTTCCCACACATGTATATTATTGTTTTCTTTATATTAATGGCGCAAAGGCACATGCATTCCCACACACAAACATATACAGTGATATATAAAATATTTGTATTTATATATCTGTGTAGATATTTAAGACATTTTTATGCTTATACGTTCTTTTTATAGATACATAAAAAACATATATATAATATAAAAATATATATAAACATAAAAATATGTCTTAAAATAATTGTCGGACTTTGTCCATTTCATAATGTATAAAGACAAATGCAGACATGTATATACAGACATAATTTTATGTAAAAGGGGATGCTGAAAAGTTCTCAACCCAACCCACTGCCCAGAATCTAACCAGATCTATTTATTTATTATTCTAGATACGTCCAAATTTTTTTCTAAGAACGAGCCTACCATGATGAAAAAAATGTCCTAACAAAGTTTTATCGTTAAAATTTTATTATTAAGAGGGAAGACGAAAATATTTTCTGATTATTTTATTAAATTTTTAAATCATTTTGTTGGGTCTTTAAAATGCGTCTACTCTCGTATATAGAGATAGATCACATGATATGAGGCAGTCTCTCATTGGTTAATTAAACCACGTCGTTGTTTAGGAAAAAGCTGACCACGAGCAAAAACAGAGAAGGTATGCTCTTCACCACCAAGGGTAACAACTACCAGGGCTTACAGATAGATTTAATTGTTTGATTGCAACTGGAAAAAAAAAATCGTCCATCATTCAAACATTTTACCAAAAAATACTGTTTTAGCTAATCCCTTAGAATTTCCAGTCAAACCAAATAAATTTCTTCCATGATATTGTAGAGCAACTTTGACATACACTTCATCAAGTAAATGAATACATTTTCTGATTTTCAGATATTTTACTAGGTATATCACCAAACGAAATATTTTTTTCTTGACAGAATCTATTTTTTACCTTCTAACAGTATGGCTGATACTAACCTCCATTATAGTAACTCATTGCGTTTCCTCGGTCTAACGTTTTCCACTGACATGAATTAAAATGCTTATAATGTGTCAGTTGTTAGGTCTGCTGTCAGGAAAGTTGGCTCACTCTGTCATACGAAACATTTTTTCTCGACAGAATCTATACTAGATATTTATAAGTCTACTAGTTATTAAACTGTTATATTAAAGTGATGTAATTTTGAGATTATTTTATATCAAAGCTGATAAAGATATCGGAATTATAATGTTTGGCTGAAATCCTTTGTGGTAACATAAAATTAAAATGTTCTTTCAAAAAAAAAACTACTTATTATCAACTTTTAAGTAACTAAGATAACGAATTCTTCATTGATTTGTGACCAGTGCTGAAACATTGATATTCGACTTTTGAAAAGAGAAAAAATTGTTGTATTTATACCAGCAGGGTAACAGTCAAATCTCAAGTTTTCAAAAATTTTAATTAAAAACATTGGAATACTTCAAGGCGGAAAAAAAAAAAAAAAAAAAATCAACAGATTGGATGAACAGCAGATTGTTTGATTTATTACATGGAACTACCGACGCAAAATATGATATAAATTCTCATATAAATTTTCAAAAGTGAGGATTTTGTCCTTTTTTTAGAAATTGTGCCAATTCATCATTTTGTACATTTCGCACAGAAGCAGAAGTTTTATTTATTGTTCTTGGTTTTGGTTGAGGATTAGGTAATACACATGATGACAAATGATCAAATGCCGATAGTGTATTTCTGGGTCGTACTTTCCTTTAATAACCATTGTTACATAATCAGATATAAAATGGCCTTTACAAATAACAGTGTTTGGTTTGTCAGGGGTGATCTCTCGCGATATTGATTTTAATCATCGATCAGGGTCAGTATCTATCTGACAGACAATAGTCCGAATAATGTAAATAGCATACATAATATCTCATCTCAGAAATATAGACAGATACTGAAAGGCCGAAACGTTGTAATAAATATGGCGACAAAGATGAGGACAATAGTCCGAATAATGTAAATAGTGTACATAATACCTCATCTCAGAAATATAGACAGAAACCATTATTTGGTTCATCATAGCTACGACGACAATCTGTTACACATCACTTCTTGACCATTTTGATAAATATTTTAGGGTCCTGAAATTAAGAAATCTTAACTAAACTATTATTTTGTAAAAATTACATGGTGCTTCTAAAAAGTCTATGAACCTTATATTCTAAGGTCTGGAGGGTTTGGACTTTTGAATTTAGGATTTAGAATTGAGAATTTAAAGTTTGCATGAATGTGGGGAATTGTTATTTTTTAGAGGCTAACGTGGATTAAGAAATGCCAGGATGAACAATGGCGTAGCTAGGCGTGGGGTGAAGGAGGTGGTCCGCCCTGGGTGGCACTTTTGGTCCGCGGTGAGTTTTCAGAAAAGAAAAAAAAATAGTATATTTGCAATAATCTTTGCAAAAAAAGCAGAAACAAAGAAGAAGATAGGGTGCAAATGAAACCAATTTGTCTTTGATATGGCTGACTGAAAGCCAGCTAGCAAGCAATAAAAAATTGTGTCCAAACGGACGTGTTGCAAAAGGTGTGAAAAAATTTTTGAACATTTTTAAATGGCTTTTGTGGAGTTGGATTAAGTGAATTTAGAGTCTTTTGTTGTTCGTTTTTCTTTGTAAATAAAACAGAGGTTGTATAAACAAAAACAAGTTATCTTTCTTTTAATATTGTAAAAGTTTTTAAAGTTTTCCCGGTTTAGAAAAAAAGAGGTGAAGTCTTCGTTTTTTTACATATCCCCAGTTTTATTTTTTTAAAATAAATAAACACAATTATACTTTTATTTCATAATTTATCCGGAAGGAGTTATAAATACCACCTTATCGGAAACATGAAAAAAAAAAAACTGGCATCAATAGGGCATTAGATTTCGAGAAATGTACTAAAATTATAAAAAATTCATGGATGTGTAAATAATTTCGTCGTTGACTGTGTGTGTGTGTGTGTATATATATATATATATATATATATATATATATATATATATTAATGCATGTTTCATTAAATAATATAAACAAGTTCAATGATAATGTTATTAAGCTTAGACGATATGAAAAGAGGTTGTTTAAAATAAATATACAAAACTTGTCTATATTATTTAATGAAGCATGTGAAACATATATTGTGTGTATTTAGGCAACACCATTAATGAAAAAATGCTGCCTAAATACACACACATACACTATATATATATATATATATATATATATATATATATATATATATATATATATATATATATATATATATATGAACTTTAAGGGGTTAATGTGCATTGTAATATTGTATTCGTTCTGGGGAGGGGCAGCAAACTTGAGGGCCGCCAAAACACTAGCTATGCTGCTGTGGACGAAGGAATTTAAGATTCAGAGATAGAAAATTTTGAGATTGTAAAATGAAATTGATCTTTTCTCGGGAATAGAAAGCAAGTAGGAATTAAAAATCCACATACAACACAGGTAGGTAAAGTTCTAAAGTCATCTAAATTACAGGTGAATCTTCTGGCATGTTCATAAAATAGTCAAAAGTCTTTTATGGTATATTTTTATTCTAGGAGTTGTGTTCCTGAAGTGATATACGCTTGCAGCAATATCTGCGAAGATTGTGCAGGCCGGTGTGCAAGTGGCAGTCTCTGTTGCAATTTCAATGACCTTCTATCACATAAATTTTTTTTATCTAAAATAAATTGACCAATTTAATTTTGTTTTACATTTTTTATAACAAAAATGCTAATAAAATTGAACAGATTTTTAAATACCCATAAATAATTTTTTTCTTAATTTTTTCTGTCGTAACGATGAATAATATCATAGAAAAAATAGTAAATTATATTTTTGTTCAAAATTTTTTAATGCGCAAATTTCTGTATAATATTTTAGGAAAACTAGCAGTGCTAAAAAGTCACGTCCTTTTTTTTTGTTTTCTTACTAGAACGTATCAACATATTTTATGTGCTATAAAGAAAAGACAAATTATTCATAAAAAAATGAATTTTATAATCAAGATATTCGTTATTATGAAGAATAATAACATAAAAGAAAAAAATGAAATTAACTTTCTGTGACAAATTTCTTAATAATAACATATTTTGTGAATTGTTTAAAATAAAAAATGCTAAAAAGAGAAACACGATATTGACAAGTCAATAATGGCGTCTCTTTTACATTTTTGTGGTATATTTTTAAGAATAGTTCTAAAATATTAAATTTAATTTTTGATATTAACCTTATGTGATAAATTCTTTAATAAGTGTCATTTTCTTTAATTTCGAAGTGAAAAACGTTACATTTTAATGTTTTCCATTTATTTACGAAGGACAGAACAATTTAACATACTTTTAAAAATACCTCTTTGCTCTGTTAATGGAGAACATAAATTATTCATAAAAAATAATTTTATACTTAATATAGTCATCGTTGAAGAACAATAACATAGAGAAAATATTAAATTTAAATTAAGTTGTGATAAAATTCTTAGTGACGCTTGTGAATTTCGCACAGAAAAAAGTTTGTTTAAAGATAAAATATTGCAAATTCAAATAAAACAAATAAACCCTATACTTATTCAAGATTTTAAATAATAAACTTAATCCAAACGTATAAATTTAATCCATTTTCAGCAGCGTGTTAACTTTTCGCCCCCAGTGACTGGAGATCTACGCAAGTTCAACAGGCCTGGTTAAGGATCACCTTTATTTAGATACATTTTATTTATTTTTTTAATTTTTCTAGTTGAATTGTTCACCTATATTGCATATGATCCATTATTGTATATAAAGTTACAATGGCATTTTGCATTTTATATGAATACTACCTTACGAAAATTGAGATGTAGTAGAGTTGGGGGGGTCGCTGTATCATAAATACTGAGGCACAAGATCCTTGGACCAAACTTGTAGAGCTTGTCCAGCATTCGTTACCATATAAGAGGATGGATATCACACAGCAATCCACCATTCTTTTCATTGTTTCTAACGAAATTTTTGCGTTTCTAAGCACCTTGCGTAGCTTTTGAAATGCTTCTTTCGCAAGTCCAAAAATTTTCAGATCTCGGTGTCACATTTTCCATCTTCTGTTAGAACGCTTCCCGGATATTTAAACTTCTACGCCTGCAAGCTACTCGGATAAAGAGAGTCACTGAATTAAGATAAAATGCTTTTTAGACAAGGATGCCAAGACAAAGAACGATGTTCTCTATAAAACAGTGCCTACTGCCCGCGAAAAGTTTGAGAGATGAAGAGGGCCCGCGGAAATGATGTGAGAAGGTGCCTGTAAGACTGTTTGCCTCCCAACTCTTCTACGCTTCATCTCAGCTTCGCTCGTCTATCGCAGTATAACCCAAGAATAAAATATGCTTATTGTTACAAATTATCATGGTATTAATTAGTATGGTATTAACCGAAGGGTTATTTTTAAGCCATACGCGTTTGACTGGAAGAAGCTGCACCCTGAGAACGAACCTGGTGTCTGTTCTAAGCTGTAATGTTACACAAGTAAGACACCATCTTATCACACTGCTTGCTGTTGTAGACATGTGATATTGTTTCTCTGTGGGATACGCTTAAATATGAGTATATAAATTTGTGTATGACTTAGCGGTATAAAACTCTCCCTGAGAACAAAGCATGTTTGTCATTCTCTTATTCCAGCTTTTCCATTCCGTCGGTGAAATAAGTTGTTATCAGATAATGGATTTAATAATGCTCATAATGGGCGAAATTAAAATAGGAAAATATTCCTTTCTTCCTTAGCTCAGCTATTAAATGGCATAACGGACGAGATGCATTATTAGTAATCCATAACATTCATTAACTACCTACTATAAATGCTGTTCAGATTTAATGAAGGTTCGAATAATAGAAAATCTTTTGATATCTCTTCTTCGTCTTGATCGGTCCGAGGCCATTTGAACACTTAATCGTATATACATACATACATACATACATACATACATACATACATACACACATACATATAATCATTTTACTTTACAGAGATGTAGAAGTTGGTAAAAAATCGGCAAGATACTGACCTCGAATATATGCATCGGGGTTGCAAAATACGTTGAACAGCGGAACTAAATGTGCATAAATGTTTCACGTCATAGTGCAGCAAGTGATAAAAGAGCGAAAAGTACAGGAGCAAGATAATAAGCTATGTAAACCTCAAATGTGTTTGTAAGATTTCCTTACTTACTACTGTGAAAAAAAATATTAATATACATATATATATTAATATCTATATTGAATAGCGCTCTTATTTAACATTGTGCACTATTTTTTATACTATAGAGTGTTTATATGCATTTGTATACAATCGCTCACTCGTACATCTACTTATATTTACCCATTTGGTTATATATATATATATATATATATATATATATATATATATATATATATAAAGGGAGTTTCATTAAGACGGATCAGAGTCAGCAGTAAATAAATCAGTGTTATTGGTGAAAATTTATTTATTTCTCTATTGGATCATGTTATTTAAGTCATGACAATTATGCGTGAAAAATAACATTTCAAAAGTATGGTCTATGCCAACAAGCCAACAACAACAGCAGAAGGATGAGATAATGAGGCATATTGATAAGATCAAGGAGAAACTATGCAGAGACGTCATCAAAGATTTCGACCATCGAGTAGAAGTGTGTCGCCGAAGTCTTGGCGGACATTTGTACGATCTGGTATATATGGTATATAGTAAAGGTAATAAATCCGTTGGTATATAATCCAAGTGGATCCTAGTAACATAAATTATTAACACTGATCCACAAAAAGAGCACAATGTATTTATTATTGCAGAGCAAATAATTAGTACGTAATAAAAATCCAAAATTACGTCATATCGGGAATAGGCTTCTTTCATCCGAGGAAATTCATCAGTCTTATTCAACCCCGCTATAAACTGAGTTCTTGTCGGAAGTCGTTTTGGACATCGGACACTAATTTGACTCTAACGAACTTATCAGACTTGCTATCGAGCCGGGAGTAAATGGTTGTGCCATCAGCGGAGATAACAAGTTGAAAGCTGATGCCATCGGAATGGTCATTAAGGAAAATTAAAAACAAAATAGGACCAAGGATGCAGCTCTACACCCGCATATATATATATATATATATATATATATATATATATATATATATATATATATATATATATATATATATATATATATAGGTAATTATACCCGTTTCGAAAAACCCACGAATTTTTGATTTGCCAATAATCAAATCAATCTCGACGGAAAAAAAAGTTTTAAAACAGAAAGAGAATATTTATCTAGGACATAAAGAAATATTTAAAATGTTAATAGTTTATTCATAGTGAATAAACTATTAAAATTTTAAATATTTCTTTATGTCCTAGATAAATATGTTTATTACAATAATAGTCATATTTAGTCCTGAAACTATTTACTTAAAAAATTAAACATTTAAGTTAATAACAAAATTTTTTTCAGACATCGAATTTTCTATCAAACATTGTAAACTATCTTTTACATAATTTTGTTAAAACAAAATTATAACAACTCCATCTCTTTCCCCCCACACCTATCTCTCTTTTTACCATAAGACTCACTTGTATACATTTTCTACAATTCATTTCCGTTTTATTAACCATCTAAAGAGGTCAAGGTTCTGTCACTCCTCCTACTCCAATATAAAACATACTTAAGAGAGATATAAAATTATCCCCTCCCTATACTTTATATTGTCTGTTTAACTACCACTCTCAACCCCCTCTATTAAATTACAAAAATTACACTACCCACCAATTTCTAATCCCATTTTTCCTCTCAATTCGTTGTTGGAAGTTTTACCTGATGATCCTGAATCCTTAAAAAAGGATTTAGGTGAAATAAATTATCGTAATGGTACCTTAAAGTGGTTTGTTTTTCATATATATATATATATATATATATATATATATAAGCCGAAATAGCTTGAGGTTTAAATTCGAGAATCCCCACCTTCACTTTTAGGCCTTCCTGTTCTTCTCTCGTCTGTTACCCCTCTCTAAAGCTTTCATTACCTCTCACATTCGCCCCCCACTCTCATAGATACACTCTCACTAAATTTTATTTTTTATTCCCGGAGTTATTTTTCTGATTTCTTTTTTAATTTGTAGGTCTGATGAATTGGATCGTGATTACGATTCCAATCTAATAAATTATAACCATGGAATATTAGTGTTTAAGCCTTTTTATTATATATATATATATATATATATATATATATATATATATATATATATATATATATAGTCTTAAGGTGTGCTATATTTATGGAATAAAGTGCTCAATATCAGAGATAGAGCGTGTATATATATATATATATATATATATATATATATATATATATATATATAAGCCGAAATAGCTTGAGGTTTAAATTCGAGAATCCCCACCTTCACTTTTAGGCCTTCCTGTTCTTCTCTCGTCTGTTACCCCTCTCTAAAGCTTTCATTTACCTCTCACATTCGCCCCCCACTCTCATAGATACACTCTCACTAAATTTTATTTTTTATTCCCGGAGTTATTTTTCTGATATATATATATATATATATATATATATATATATGTTATAAGCGCCGTGACGATATGGAGGGGAATCGCAAAGTAACTGTCGATATGGTGAAAACGTTCAATGGCGAAGGTTATTTGATGGCCTGGTTGGAGAATGTGAAATTGGTAGCGAGACTACAAAAAAAATCCACCACCTTGCAAGCTTTATGTCCTTGTTTTTAGAAGGTGACACCCTGGCCTTATATCTCCAGATGACCGAAGAGGATCAACGGGATGCAAAGAAAATAGGACCAACAATAAAACCCTAAACCCACATTAGCACGGGAAGATCTAGATGAGTGGTTATACTTTATCATTAAACTTTATAAATAACAATAAGAAATCGGAGTATAAAATGGAAACGACGTGCTGAGTTCAAATTCTGTACGAGGTCGTTGTGTTTAATTTCTTCTTCGAGGAGTTGCTGAAAGGTTAATTGCTTGACCCACTTCTCAAAATCTTCAGTATATATATTCATCTACCGGTGGTTTCGGGCGCTTCAGCGTGGTGCAATGGTTATCAAGCTTGTCTCGCTAGAACAATTATGACTGAGTAGTGAGTTCGATCCTTACTGGGTGCCCCGTACTTTCGACATTGTATCACATTTGAGCTACGCTTGGAAAATCACTAGCGTACTCAGTAAATTTTGCTTTTTCGGCACTAGTTCAAGAATATGGTATAAAGACTTCATCCAGTGGAATCAGCTCCAGGAGGTGGAAAGTAGAAAATTGGAAATAAAATATTTAGCTGAAAAAGAAAAAATTGCGCAATCGTTTTCTTTTGAAAGAAAGAAAAAAAAATATACGAAAAATAATGAAGGTTCTTTTTTCTTTCTTACAGACCGACGAAAACGAAAATGCAAATTTGATTTTAAAAATGACTCAAAATTCTTTTTTCCTCATATAATTTTTATAACTTATAAATGTTCTGTCTACAGAGAGATCCAAAATAATTCTGAAATTAAAAATATTTTATTGGGAAATTAATTATTTTATTCTTCAATATTTTTCATTTCTTTAAAAAAAATAGTTCCAGCGTTAGTGTCCAATTGAAATTAAGGTGATTAAATGAATTATTTTCTATTGCTAATGATCGTAATATGTCTCGTTTTATTGCTAATTGTTGAGGAGTCCACCCCTTTTTAAACAAAGGGACTCACCCAGTGTATCCTTATACTATTGCCAGTGAATACCCGAGGAGTCGAGTCGAGTCCAGAGTGACAGAGTAAAAGGTTGTAGGTAACCGGAAGAGTGAGGGTGAGGTAATAGTGAGTCACAGTGAGCGAGCACGTAGACTCAGTAAAATCATACAGCGATACTTCAATACCAAAGACTGTATAGATATTTTGCTACTAACCCGTATTCCTGGAACTACTAACCTGCTTTACCAGTTTGTATTATTACGTTAATACATTATTTTCATATATTCATTCTTGGCGTTTGTTATTTATTGGTACCGGATTTCAACCCGGAATCCACAACACTAATGATCGAAATATGTCTCGTTTAACTGCTAATGATAGTATCTTGACCCGTTTTATTGCTATTGATCATAGCATGTCTCGTTTTATTATTAATGATCTACTGATCTACCATGGCTCGTTTTATCGCTAATGATCTAATATGTCTCGTTGTATTGCTAATGATCGTAAAATGGATCGTTTTATTTTCTGCAAGCGGCGCTCAAAATGCCGAGAGTGAGTTCACATCGAAGTTATTTCTTTATTTTCAATGAATGTTGTTCACTTGCTGAATGCAAAAACAACAAACAATAACACTTTATTAAATTTACGGAGATAGATTTTTATCGTTGGGGGGTTCCTGTGTAGGGATATCCCGACTTGTTCTTTTTTTTTTTTTTTTTTTTTTTTTTTTTTACTATTGCTCTGTTTTCACTGTTTTAGAGTCTATACTACCCGACCCAGGGATTGAACTCATAATGACTGTCACCAAATTAAAGAACCAACGTTTTAATGCACTCGGGTTCAGTTCGAAATTCCTTGGATCGACAGATACTTGAAGAAGACCGGTTGGCACAACGTTCGAAACGTTGTGATAATAAAAATAGATGAGGATATTAGTCCGAATATAAATGATGTAAATAATAACATTTATTTGTTGAACTGTTGATATAACTCCCTCCGAGCGGTTATAATATTGCTGTGACATCATTAGAATTCTCTCCGACGGACTTCAACTGACTCACTTTGAGTTCTTTATTTAAGGCGTCTTGCTTAGTTCATTTGTGTCACAATGCACAACAACTATACATATTAAATATTAACAATGGTCTGTTTCAAGAACACGATAAAATATTTGAATCATAGGCATATAACTTTGCGAGTTACCCTGTATTGAAAAAGCGACTGAGAGAATCCATTTATTAAACCCATTTGTCCGTTTTAAAATTGTATTTTTCAGCGCGCCTACGTCACTACCTAATGTGACAAATACGTTTATCCACCTGTAAAAAAGATTAAAATAATGGAAGCTTTAATAATAAAAAAGAAAAATGCCAATTCTTGATAATATTAACTATGAACAAGGCCACAATGTGCTAAGCGTATTCGGAATTTAAAACATTCATACTACACACTAAGACATACACATAATGCTCATACTCAATTAAGCTGAAAAATCAAATCATCCTTCATAATGGCTAAATGTATAGCCGAATGCGCTCGGAAATATAAAACATTTGGACAGTTTTTACAAACTCTTTGTCCAGAAAAGAATTCTTGTTTGAACACTAGAAAAATTAAATAAAAAGCTTAACCGTAGTATCTTGTCTGTCATTTTTAATGAAACATGCATATATATATATATATATATATATATATATATATGTGTGTGTTGACAGAATTCCTACAAACCAAAAAAAAAAAAAAAACACACACACGCAGCAAAAGAACTTGACTGGTTAACTAGTGCGATTCTAGGAAGTGGGCCGTATCGAGAGATTCTTTCTTTCTTTCTTTCTTTCTTTCTTTCTTTCTTATGTCTGTTCATTATCTATCTATCTATCTATCTATCTATCTTTCTTTCTTATGTCTGTTCATTATCTATCTATCTATCTATCTATCTATCTATCTATCTATCTTTCTTTCTTATGTCTGTTCATTATCTATCTATCTATCTATCTTTCTTTCTTATGTCTGTTCATTATCTATCTATCTATCTATCTATCTATCTATCTTTCTTTGTTATGTCTGTTCATTATCTATCTATCTATCTATCTATCTTTCTTTCTTATGTCTGTTCATTATCTATCTATCTATCTATCTATCTATCTATCTATCTTTCTTTCTTATGTCTGTTCATTATCTATCTATCTATCTATCTATCTATCTATCTTTCTTATGTCTGTTCATTATCTATCTATCTATCTATCTATCTTTCTTATGTCTGTTCATTATCTATCTATCTATCTATCTATCTATCTATCTATCTATCTATCTATAGATGTACTGACAAAGTCTCTTTAATTATTTGTGTGAGAGTGTGTACACACATACACTCGCAACTCTGCAGTCAGTTAGGACGCATGAGAGCCAAAAAAAGTTTTTATAACTAAATCGCCAGTCTGTCGAAACATATAATTTGATTATAGCGGTAAAATCTTTTGCAGAACCAGCCAAACATTTTGAAAGTACGGATAACACTTCTGCCACCTCCCCACCATGAGAGCAGTATGTCTGTGGATGACCATATACGCTCCCTTTCGTTGGTTGAGCGGTTTGGAAAAGAGTGTATATGACGGGTGCTGTTGCTATAAGTTGCTTCTGCCATAAGCTAAGCTCCTCGTAATGAATAGAGCACTCAGGTGGGCAATAATGCTTATATCACGTATATAATGCGGTAAAAATTCTCCTTTTCCGTAGGGTGTGCCAATTCGCCTAGGGGTAAGAGTCAACTGATGCCAAATATCTTATGTCAATCCCAGCTTGAAGTGACGATCTCGGGATGGTTCTTGAATGGATTTGAAGATAGAAGCCAGAGTTTGAAGTGACGTTTCACATACAGCTTGCCTACAAGCAGGATTGTTCATAACCATTTTCGATTCTCACCTGTCGAAGTGCCGTTGAAATGCACTGAAACCAAGTTGCATCTTTGTAGTGAGTAAAATGTTTTTTTCTATATGATAAAATTATAATAAAGCAATAATTATCGCTCTACTATCGGTATCGTGCCCTCTTTTGGATTAATGCTGGGAACGTTGGAATTTATATATTACTTTCGTTCTCATCGCATCGGATATATATATATATATATATATATAAATATATAATATATATATATATATATATATATATATATATATATATATATATATATATATATAATAAAAAGGCTTAAACACTAATATTCCATGGTCATAATTTATTCCATTGGAATCGTAAATACGATCCAATTCATCAGACCTACAAATTCAAAAAGAAAACAGAAAAAAACCTACTCCGGAAATAAAAATAGAATTGAGAGAGAGTGTAAGTATGAGAGTGTGGGATGAATGTTAGTTAATAAGTGAGGGTTGATATAGGATTGAATTTAACAGAGAGGGTTTTTTTTATATAAAACTAGGTGTGGGTGGAAGGGGGAAAAATGATTGTTGTCGGATGTCTAATACAATAAAGATACATTTCGTGGTGACATACACCATGGCCGATCAAATCTTAAAGAAGGAGGGAGAGGTAAGGAAAGAAGTGGCGGGGAAGAAAGATGGGGCGAATGAAATTAAAATTGAAAGAGACGCTGTGTAATTGAGAAAATTTGACAAAAATAATATCGACTGCAGGTTACAAATCAAATATAAACAATAAATATGACGATTATCTAATCTAGCAAGGACCTATATTTTTATGTTCAAAACGCATGCAAAACCACACATACACAATAACTTATACACGTATATACATACAGATCGCCGTGTACCTACAGACACACATACATATACCCATGTACACATACACATATATCCACATATTCACACAAATACACACATACATATACATACACACACACATATACACATATCTGATTCAATATCTCTGATACTAAGCGCTTTCTAATAATTACCGCGCATATGATATACAAATAAATACACCTACATATATACATATACACATATACACATACACACACACCTCCATATATATATATATATATATATATATATACACATACATATACATATGTACATATACACACATATATATATATACATACATATATATATATATATATATATATATACATACATATATATACATAGACACACACACACATACATATACACAAACATCTACACACATACATATATGTATATACCACACACACACACACATACATACATATATATATATACATATACATATATATATATATATACATACACACATACATATACATGTACACACACATACACATATATATACATACACACATACACATACATATACATATATATATACATACACACACATATATACACATATATTCACCTATACCATATACACACATTTTCCACATACATATACATAAATACACATGCACACATATACACGTATATACATGCACACATACAAAAAACATATATATATATATATATATATATATATATACATACAAAAATGCACACACACATACCTACACATACACACATACGCATCCACTCCTTACACATTTACCCACACATGTACATATGAACATACGCATACATGCGCATAAACATATATACCTAAAATCTTACATTTCTATACAATTACATACACCCATTTAAACAAAAAAACAATGTATCCCTGTATCTATCCGGCTAGCTATACATACATACACATATACACGCACATATATACCCACATACACACATATATATACACATACACACATATATATATATACATATATATGGGTACATATATACCAAAACATACGCACACACATATATATATATATATATACATATACATATACACACATCCCTGCATATATATCCATCTACATATACCTACATCCATATACGTATACATGAATACATACATATGCACACATACGCATGCATATACACATACATCCATACATATACATACATGTACCTATACACACCCACCTAAATATATACCTATATATACACGTAGCCAAGTACATACATACATATATACATACACATATACATACACATACACACATATATATACATATATATACACATATACCCACATACATACATATACGTACATATACATATATATAAATTAGAATTTAAGAACTAAATAAGTAAAATTTCAACAATTTGGCGGTAAAAAAAAATACACATAGCGCATCACATAAACATACACAATGATCTATATAGAGATAAAGAAAATAAACATAATAGTCATACCGTTAAAATGTCATGCCCGATGTTTTGAACCAAGATGGAACTGGCATCTCTTATGAACTAACATTCGTCCCACACTCTCATACTTACACTCTCTCTAAATTCTATTTTTATTTCCGGAGTAGGTTTTTTTCTGTTTTCTTTTTGAATTTGTAGGTCTAATGAATTGAATCGTATTTACGATTCCAATGGAATAAATTATGACCATAGAATATTAGTGTTTAAGCCTTTTTATTATATCCTTACTCTGTCCTGGACATTGAGTTCTACCTGGATTCTACCCTCTCGGAATTTTTTATTCAAAAAATATACATGTGTGTATATGCACCTGTGAATTTTGCATATATATGTATATTTACCACTAATATTATCTCTCTCTATATATATATATATACTATTGCCTTTACATTTCCCTCAGGTCATTCTTACTCTACTGTGTCCGAAATTTATTTTACTAAAGAAAAAACATTTATGATTATATGTCTACGTCTGTTTTTGATCTGTCATCTATACGTAGTCAATCTTTTAGAACTACAGGAAAAAGTTAAATTTGTCGATGTAATTTTCAGAATTGATTCTGTACCAGTCTGCGATTAATTTCTATTCGAAATTAAAATTTATAAAATTTAACATAATAAACTAAATGAGAGTGTGCAATATATACCTTTTTTTCTTTTCAATGAAAAAAAAAAGGTTCCTTTTGTGTCTCCCCGGGTATATCGCGAGATGTCTTCGATTAGAATTTTAAAAAGAAATTTTCTTTCGAAGCAATTAGTTTCACATTCTTAGTCGGAATTATCAGGAGATATAATAGACGCAAGCATTAGACTTTATATATACACAAGAGGCTTTATGTATATACATTAAAATTTATACCTCCACACATATTCACAAGATATTTTGTTCAGATATTCTCGTATGTGTATATTTATATATACACCGTTGTGCCAAAAGTAATGAATTAGCAGTGTGCAAATATAAGGGTAGGTAGCGTCACACTTTCTTGCCCTCATAGACATATCCAGGCAGATATTGTTGTACTCTGTCATCTACTGAGTCAGTATGAACAATCAGCTCGGTTCTTAATGTTGAGGCGGCGTGAATGTTCATGAGAGTTGGTTCCAGATCAGTAGGGCATTTCATTTCACCCCGAGCAAGGTAATAAAACCACAAAAGCACAAGGAGGTTACTGAGTGTGAAAGAATATGAAAAAAATTACATTAAAGAAAACATTATTAAGGAGATGGTAAACCACCTTTCCTAGCAGCAGATGTAGCAAGTTGCCTGAAACTGGTTTGTGGGGCCTTCTGGAGACTTCGAACAGAGAGTATGGCTGCCACCTTAGTCCAGCAGGCGTCCAATCGAATATTTGTAGGACGTAATGCGTAACCGTCACTTGGGTATTTAAGCCGACCAGTGACTCAACCCAGGCTATTTGAACACACATCCTACTATTATGGAATTACCACTATCCTTCAATAGGATTAGGTGTTAGCCGAAGTCCCATAGCTTTACGAGGTCTGCGCCGTATACACAATCTGAGACAGTGACAATCATGAGTCGATGGACCACGCTGCACAATTGCACTCCACCAGGTTGGAAATAGCGACGTCAGGGTGGAAATAGTTTCTATCCTCCACCAAGCGAAAAAAAGATAGCTTCTACCCTCCAACAGACCTAAAACAGGTAGCTATTACCATTCACCAAAGCAACAACAGGTAGCTTCTATCCTCCATCAAGCCAAAAATAGATAGTTACTACCGTCCTCCAAACAAACATCAGATAGCTTCTATCCTCCACCAAACCAAAAACAGTTTCTATACTCCATCAAACGAACACTAGGTAACTTCTATCCTCGGCTAAACCAACAACAAGAAGATTCTAGCCACTACCAAACCAACAACAGGTAGGTTCTACCCTTCACCAAACTAAGAACGCTAGGCTCTACCCTCCACGAATCCAACAGGCACTTTTTACTCTCCACCAAACCGGCAACAGGTACTATTTACCCTCGACCAAACGTACAACAGGTAGCTGCTAACCTTGATCCGCCGCAAAATTAACAAAAGGTAGCTTCTACCCTCTACCAAACCAACAAAAAGTAGCTTCTAGTCTCCACCAAACTAACAGCAGGTAGCTTCTACTCTCCAGCAAGCCAAGAACAGGTAGGTACTATCATCAATCCAACAACAGCTAGCTTCTATCCTACACCAAGCCAAAAATTGATAGCTACTACGCTCCACCAAAGCAACTACAGGTAGCTTCTATCCTGCACCAAACCAAAAAACAGGTAGGTTCTATCTTCCACATAAACTTACGATACAGAATTAATTGAACGAGGAAGAAGCAGAAAACTGTTGAAATAGAATTTATAGTTAGAGAAGCGTTTAATTTCCACTCTTAAAATAGAACATTTACAATTGACTTGAAAATGGAAGAAACGGAGTTATGTGATGTGAATAGAAAAGAAAAATACATTGTATAATTTCTAACGAGTAGCACAGGATAGAAGACATGAATGATAGTCATTTCTTAAGAGTAAGAAAAACGGCCTCGAAAAAAAAAAGGGTTCAAAAGCCCCATTCCGAAGCAGGAAAATAACCTTCATAATTTTCTCTCCACAGAATGTAAACTGGTTAGTTAGTTTTATCGAATCTGATTTCATATATATATATATATATATATATATATATATATATATATATATATATATATAAACTGCGTCTAGAGATTACATGCAAAAGAGGTATTGTCAAATATTTTATGTCAAATTCATAGATATGTGTTATCCAATGAAATAAGTTGTACTATTATGTATAGCGAGTAAGCATGAAAACAATTAGGTCCAAATTTTCAATTTCAGATTGATATTTAGTATTTTTTCAGTAATTATAGCATTTGCAGTGTCAAGAGATTATTTGCAAGAACTAGAATTTAGTATTATGACTCGTAAAAAAGAACTAACAATGAATGAAAAGAACTATATAATCAAAGAAATTAACAAAGGAAAGTCTTCGCTTCAAATTTCTAAGGATTTGAAAAGAGATCATCGAACAATCAAGAAAATATGTCAAATGGGAATTCAACCAAGGAAAAAAAGTCTCAGGCTGAATTCAGGAATTTAACAAAGTGAGATCTATCACATATCCGAAGAGAATTAATAAGAAACCCAAATGCGTCAAGTGCGTTCATATTTGAGGCCGCTGGAGCTCCTATGGTGTCAAGGGAAACAAGGTGTAAAGCATTAAGGAAGTTTGCTGATGTAAAAAATCAAATAAAGAAACCCATTTTAACAAAAAAAAAAAAAAACATAAGGAAAGAAGATTGCAGTGGGCAAAAAAATACATGAAAACTGATTTCAGTTGAGTGCTTTTTACAGACGAATCAAGGATCACCTCGATGGGCCCGATGGATGGGCTCGAGGATGGGTTTGCAAGCAACATGACTCAAGAAAATATTTTAAACGCCAACAAGGCGTCGGTGGGATCATGATATGGGCTAGGATTATTGGTAATGAGATTGTGGGTCCATTTAAACTGAAAGACGGGGTTAAAATGAATTCTAAAAGTTACTGTGATTTTCTAGAGCAATATTTCTTTGAATGGCTTGATAACCAGTCTTTAGCCAAGCGTAGATCTATGATCTTTATGCAAGACAACGCACCAAGTCATGCATCAAAGTTTACTAAATCCTGGTTGAAAGAAAAGGGGTTTGTTGAAGATTATCTTATAGACTGGCCTTCAAATAGCTGTGACTTGAATCCCATTGAGAACCTGTGGAGCATCCTCAAGAGAGATATTTATTCTAATGGAAGGCAATTCAACAACAAATGTGACCTCTGGGAGGCAGTTAAAGTTGCTGCAAACAACTTACCAGCCGCTAAAATTGCAAATCTAACATCAGATGTTGACAATAGGCTGCTAAGAGTTATTGAAAAGAAAGGAGCATTTGTGCAATAAATTATAGAGGTTCTTATCTTTTGTTAATAAATCTTTTATTTTTAAAATGAAATGTTTTTTTATGTTTTTCCTTTAAGAAATTGACGAATTTGTTCTAAAATCTTTTCATATTGTTTTTTACATTAGTTTTACGAGGTATAATAATATAAAAGTATCAAAATAAATAGTTGCAAATAAACTACTGGCAGTCAAATTAGTCTGTTTTGTTAACTTAGTAAAATGTTTTCCAACCCAAAACAATAGTTTTCTCTATCACTATATATCTAAGTTAATAATATTGAGTAGAATCCAAACAACATCATAATAGGACTTTTAACACTAAAGACGCAACTCTTTATACCAATTCATAACTTGCATATAATCTCTAGACGCAGTTTATATATATATATATATATATATATATATATATATAAATGTAAACAGTGTAACCCGGATATAAGAGACCCGGATATAAGAGAAACCCGGATATGAGAGAGATTTTCTATGGTCCCAAATTAGAGCCTGTGTTAATGTATATAAAATAGACCAAAAACCCGTTGGAATAACCATCCATCCCCATCACCAACGATGCTTTTTGTAGCATGCTAACCAACCACTGTCTGACGACCCTGCACCACCTGGAGCTCCATCGTCCCTCTGTAAGAAAAGCCCCACCCCATACCATTAGGGACCCTCCACCACTATGACATGTGGAGAAAATTTCAGGAGGCATGTTTTTGTTATGCCAATATCTTTGGAAGCCATCAGGACCATCTAGATTGAATTTTTTCTCATCAGAAAACAGAACTTTCTTCCAATTCTCAATGTCCCTTGTTTGGTATTCACGACCAAACCTTAAACGGTTCACTTTGTGACGTGGAAGAAGCCGAGGAATTTCTTTGCGCTTTTTATTTACCATGCCTTTTGGTCATAAGTGTCGTCTGATGGTTACTGGACTGCAATTAGCATCTGTGGTTGCCTTAATTTGAGTAGACGAAAGTCCACTTGATTTCACAACCCGTCTTATTCTCCTACTCAATGTAGACTTTGCGTTTCCATAATTCGCACTTTCCTTTAGAAAGTTGCAAATCACGGTTTTACTGCGATTTACCTTAGCTGCAATCGCCCACTGTAACAAACCTTGATTATGGAAATCTAGAAGTTTGCTTTACGCAGTGATTTCTAATCTCAAACTGAACTAAAGACATTGGAATTACCCTAGATCTAACAATTTATACCCCCTGGTCTTATAATTTTGATCAAGAGTAAAACGCCTCATTTTATAAAAATGTCCATTTCTCAATAAAATTTTGTCTACATAACCTTTTAGATTATAGAATTAGTAACCTTAAGTTAGAATTTTTTTTATTTTCACCCCAAGCAAGGCGAGAAGCCACTAGGACGCAAGGGGTTACAGAAGATTTGGAGCAAGATCAGATAGGAGTGATAGAGGAAAGGATGAGGACAAAGATAGTTGATAGATCAAGGCAACTGGAGATGTCGATTGACATTACATTTGAATAGTTTAAGATTATAGCTATCAGGGAAACTGGAATAGGGAAGAGAGTTCCACAGGGGAGAGGTGCGAGATATGAAGCTATTGGAATAGAAGAGGCGGCTACATTTAACAGTTTCAACAGTGAATAGGTGAAATGTTTAAAATTTTTCCATGAAAAAAAGTCTTTTTAAAAAAAAATATTTCAAGTGGTCTTAAAGTTTTGATCAGGAGTGTACTCTGAAAATTTTACCAAAATCAGAATGGTTAATACAATTATAACCGTGACAACACGGACTTGCAATTACGTGAGAATGTGCAGCTTTACATTTTGACAGATGTGTCGATTGCGAAGTGATATGCAAAATTATATTTTGTTGTCTTAGAAATGTGCATTTATTTTCTGGCTTTGATTTCATGTTGGTGCCTTTGATATTTTCGATTTGTATTCAAAGAAAACAAAACGGATTTCCGAAATAAGCCGCGCGCTTAAATGGAAATCAAGTGAAAATCTCTTTTAGAAAACCGCAAATCAATCAGTCTTAGAAATAATTGGTTCACTTATTTCTATGGTATCTATCTATCTATCTATCTATCTATCTATCTATCTATCTATCTATCTATCTATCTATCTATCTATCTATCTCTGTTTAATATCTATCTCAGTCTGTTCAGATCTATCTATCTATCTCTGTTTAATATCTATCTCAGTCTGTTCAGATCTATCTATCTATCTATCTATCTATCTATCTATCTATCTATCTATCTATCTATCTATCTATCTATCTATCTCTGTTTAATATCTATCTCAGTCTGTTCAGATCTATCTATCTATCTATCTATCTATCTATCTATCTATCTATCTATCTATCTATCTATCTATCTCTGTTTAATATCTATCTCAATCTGTTCAGATCTATCTATCTATCTATCTATCTATCTATCTATCTATCTATCTATCTATCTATCTATCTCTTTCAGTCCCTTCATATCTATCTATCTACTTTACTCTCTTGAAATCTATCTACCTCATTTTTTACAAATCAACCTATAATTTTATCTTTCTCTCTCTCTTCAAGTCTATGTTTCTACTCGTTTCTATTTTCTTAATATAGTTATATCTACCTCATTCTTTTAATATATACCTACCTATTTACCTCATTTTCTTGAAATCTATCACGCTCACTTCAAATCAATCTATAATTCTACCTACCCTCCTCGCTTCAAATCTATCTTCCTATCTATTTACCTCACTCTTCAAATCTATCTGTCAACGTCAGTTTCTTCGAATCTATCAAATATATATCTATATCGGTCTATCCCACAATCAATTGCTTACTTGTTTATTTCTGTTATTTAAGGTCCTTTAATTAAAATCGATCCATCAAAAGCAAGTCAAATGAACGATGAAAAATCAAGCAGTTTTCGATTATAAAACTGCAAAGCAAAACATTTTAACTCAAGTCAGAGTGGGTTATTGCTCACTCGGATAACTTCGAACGTCCACATTACTCAGAGCACGTTCATACTTCCGCTACCGGATTCTCTTCCCCATCCGGTGAATCGGGCGGAAGTGAAACTCCGACTCTATTGATCGACGTTCTTATAAATCAAATTCATTTTGAAAAGTTATTAGCGTCAAACAAAACGACAAAATGAAACAAACAAAAGAATGAAAACAAATTCAATCTAATTGTAGGTCAAACTGGGGTCTTATCTTAATTTACTAAGCTCAGTTTCTTTCATTCTTTCTTTCTTTCTTTCTTTCTTTCTTTCTTTCTTTGCCAACGTATTACTTTTTCGCTTTTTAAAACTTTAAAAAAATTCTCTATACTTTTTTCTATCTTTCTTTGTTAACGTTTCTTGTTTTTTCTATTTTCGATAATTTCTCAATACCTCTTCTTTCTTTCTTTCTTTCTTTCTTTCTTTCTTTCTTTCTTTCTTTCTTTCTTTCTTTCTGCCTTTCTTTCTTTCTTTCTTTCTTTCTTTCTTTTTTTCCCTTTCTTTCTTTCTTTCTTTCTTTCTTTCTTTCTTTCTTTCTTTCTTTCAAGATAAGGGGTTGCTGAATTAGGTCAAAATTGAGAATGTCCACCCCAACCTATACAACTCACCGCCAATCGATGTGGAGACGCACACATACACATAAATATGAGAGAAACGAAGAGAAATTTAAATGTACCTACATATGAACTTCTCCATGCCTCTACATACATAAACACATGTACACACACATACATCTACGTATGTTAGAAATTTGAGTTTATAATTCCGATAGAGTTATAAATTATTGACATTTGGAAAAACGTTCAAGAAAGTATGTTTAAAAACATCTGACTATACGTTTTCTCTGTTTTGGCTGTGGAGTAATAGATAGCGGCTCGGACTGAGGAATCGAAGAGCCGAGTTCGAATTACAGTCGAATCCATTACATTCACTTGCGGGCTAGTACTCTTGGGAAAGATATGAATCCTCTTCTCGCTCCAGCTATGGCTAAATAGCAAGACAGACCGGGTTCTATAGCTTTGGATGACAACTGGTAACCTCCTTCGGGAAAAAAAAATCTGCCTAGTCAGTCATGTATCGAAAGATACATGATCGCTTAAGCGTGTGTCACGCATGGTACATAACTGACTAACGTGCTAATACCCTTTAGAAAAATATGAATCCTCTTCTTCTCCCCTCAGCTATGGGTAAATAGCAGGTCAGACCGGGTTCTATAGCCTTGGATGGCTATAGAAAGAAATGGCAACCTACTACACGATCTACACGTGTATCACGAATTTCACACAACTGACACATCAGATCGAAGACGAAAATGTGTTGCATGTGTGTTTAAAATAATGAAATAATATATTTTTCCCAAGCTGATGTCGCTCGTGATTAAAAAAGAGAAAAAAAAATGAGTCGATTTCGAATCCGGCTGAGTTGGTTGCGTTCATTTTTGCAAAAATACCCTTGCGAAATATACGAATCCATCACTTCTTCCCCCAGATATGGGTTAAATAGTAGGTCAGACGGAGTTTTCTTTTTTAGCTAACTGAATTCAAAACCCAACGAGCGCTGTTTGGGGACTACGTGACATTTTCACACAAATATCCTTGTGAAAAGCATACACCCATAGCTTCTCCTCCTCGCTATGGGTTAAATAGCAGAATCACGCACTCTAACTTGAAATTCTTAAATTATGCATGTTGAACAATCTACCGCAGGTTGGGATAGTGTCTACTTTTTAAAAAAATTCCCTGTCGGATCTTTATCTTTTTGTTCAACGTCTGACCATGACCAGCAGATTACAAAGAAGCTGTGAATATCTGCACAAACACTGAAACATTTGCGTTAGTTGTTATTCGTGTTTCCAGCTTAATAATGGTAGGGTAGAAAGTAGTCCTTGAAACTACTGCCGGCCTACCGCTTTCGGATTAAAGTGATTTGAAATCTTATCAAAAAGACTTGCTTTCGGACAGTTTAAAAATTGTCTGAGGGACGTGATGACCGAGTATTTGGTGTTCATTTCACAACGAGAAGAGACAAGAACCGCCATTAGATAAAATGGCAGAATCGGATTCCCACCGATAGATAGAAATGTTTCTTTTATTCAGCTTTTTCTGTCTCCTTAAATTTTTTTCGTTTTTTTCCCTTGTTCAACAATAAAAGGAATGGTGAGCAAATATATACAAGCTTAATAAGACTGGCTACACGCATTATGGCTGCCACATCGTTGTCGAATGTGACCATCTCAAAATATCATTGTAAGTTGTGGTTTGATTGGGTGTGGCTTTTTAAACCGGGAAAAAACATTTAAAATATACGACACAGTGTTGGCAGGCATGAAAAACATACACATTGTCGTCATTAGGCTTATTTCGGTCTGTTCAGATCTATCTATCTATCTATCTATCTATCTATCTATCTATCTATCTATCTATCTATGTGTGCCTATTCCTATCTATCTATCTATCTATCTATCTATCTATCTATCTATATATCTATCTATCTATGTGTGCCTATTCCTATCTATCTATCTATCTATCTATCTATCTATCTATCTATCTATCTATGTGTGCCTATTCCTATCTATCTATCTATCTATCTATCTATCTATCTATCTATCTATCTATCTATCTATCTATGTGTGCCTATTCCTATCTATCTATCTATCTATCTATCTATCTATCTATCTATCTATCTATCTTTGCCTATTCCTATCTATCTATCTATCTATCTATCTATCTATCTATCTATCTATCTCTGCCTATTCCTATCTATCTATCTATCTATCTATCTATCTATCTATCTATCTATCTATTCAACAATGAAAGAAGGATTGGTGAGCAAATATATCATTGTCGAATGTGACCATCGCAAAATATCATTGTAAGTTGTACTTTGATCGGTTGTGGTTCCTTACACCCAGAAAACATTTAAAATATACGACACAGTTTTAGAAGGCATGAGAGACATAAACTTTATCGTCTTTAGGTCTGCTCAGATCTATGTATGTATGTATGTATGTATGTATCTATCTATCTATCTATTCAGCAATAAAAGAAGGATTGGTGAGGAAATGTGTACATGCATAATAAGACTGGCTACACACATTATGGCTACCACATGGTTGTCGAATGTGACCATCGCATAATATATAGCATATAAATGCAAGTGGCCGAGTTCGAATTCCAGTCGGGCTCGTTACTTTTACTTACGCGGAATTATTCTCTTCTCAGATTTAATAGAACAGACTGGGTTCTATAGCCTTGGTTAGTAACCACAAATTTCTTGTCCTTGTTAGCTTTTAATAAATATTGTCAATTAATTTTGATCTCTCTTAAGCCATGTTCTGCCATTCATTTACAGAATCTTGCTGAGGAGGTTATTCGTTGTTTTCCTCTGTTGCACTTGCTTTCAATCTGACATGTGAATATAACATTTTCCAAGCTCTCTTTTCTCATTATGCTAGCCACTCGAATCTGAGGATGCCATTATAATAGGGCAGATAGGTAATCCCCATTGCAGACGCCTGCTCGGGCATATTTGTTCATAACCCACAGAATTCACCAGTATTTACACTGCAACTGTGCTGAGCGGACATTAGTTACAGATTCTGGGAGAGAGCGCGTTATCTAGTGTGATCAGCAGTCTGAACAAAGCTGGCACGATCAAACCCTCGGTCACTATGACTTGTGCCTTCGTGCTAACACAACCACCACAGATTCCAAGGGTTCCGTCTACCCAATTTCACTAACAAGGCTTGGGTCAACCCGTGGTATGGTTTTCAGGCACTTTCCAATTGTGCCACACGCTAGGATCAACCCTCAAAACCTGTAGCATCAAGAAGTCACCTTCCTAAAAAATTGATCATGTTGAGATTTGAACCCCGGATGTTATGGTCAAAAAGAGAATGTTCTAACCACTCTGGCCTCGAAATTTCAACTGTCGCTTTGTGATGTTAAGTATAAGTGTTATTTTTGTTTCCGTTTTATTTAAAGATTCGTTGCTCACATATTCAATCCACGATACCCTCTGTAGAACCACATTTCTTTTGATTCAAATCTCGTCTTAATTTTTAAGGAGATTTTCTAGCATTCGCTGTCATATCGGAGGAATGATACACTATTTACATTATTCGGACAATTGGCCTCATCTTTGTCGCCATATTTATCACAACGTTTCGGCCTTTCAGTATCTGTCTATATTTCTGAGATGAGGTATTAGGTTGGTGCAAAAATAATGACGTAATAATATCGTTTTTTGACGTTAAAAATACGCCAAAAAACGACATTATTACGTCATTATTTTTGCACCAACCTAATATTATGTACACTATTTACATTATTTGGACTATTGGCCTCATCTTTGTCGCCATATTTATCACAACGTTTCAGCCTTTCAGTATCTGTCTATATTTCTGAGATGAGGTATTATGTACACTATTTACATTATTCGGACAATTGGCCTCATCTTTGTCGCCATATTTATCACAACGTTTCGGCCTTTCAGTATCTGTCTATATTTCTGAGATGAGGTATTAGGTTGGTGCAAAAATAATGACGTAATAATATCGTTTTTTGACGTTAAAAATAAGCCAAAAAACGACATTATTACGTCATTATTTTTGCACCAACCTAATATTATGTACACTATTTACATTATTCGGACTATTGGCCTCATCTTTGTCGCCATATTTATCACAACGTTTCGGCCTTTCAGTATCTGTCTATATTTCTGAGATGAGGTATTATGTACACTATTTACATTATTCGGACTATTGGCCTCATCTTTGTCGCCATATTTATCACAACGTTTCGGCCTTTCAGTATCTGTCTATATTTCTGAGATGAGGTATTATGTACACTATTTACATTATTCGGACTATTGGCCTCATCTTTGTCGCCATATTTATCACAACGTTTCGGCCTTTCAGTATCTGTCTATATTTCTGAGATGAGGTATTATGTACACTATTTACATTATTCGGACTATTGGCCTCATCTTTGTCGCCATATTTATCACAACGTTTCGGCCTTTCAGTATCTGTCTATATTTCTGAGATGAGGTATTATGTACACTATTTACATTATTCGGACTATTGTCCTAATCTTTGTCGCCATATTTATTACAACGTTTCGGCCTTTCATTATATGTCTATATTTCTGAGATTAGCTATATCTCCAGTAGATAAACTCATTACGCCTTCTTGGTCTCACATTTTCCACTGATATGGAGAGTGGAACAATTACATCGAAATATAAAATTAGATTTGTTTCTAGGAAATTTGATTCATTCTGTTCTGTTCTTTCTTGACAGAATCCATCTTACCATTCGTCCGTGCATCAAATTCTGCTTTCACAACTAATCCGTTGATTCGATTACATATCGAATGATTCTTAACTGTATGCAAAAAGAATATGCAACATTTTCAGCCCTGGTCTGGAATCTCGGTATCATTCACTTTCTCACAACCATGACGTAGCTTCCCTGTGACTGTTTTTATGAATATTTTAGCGATAATTGTTCTCATGAGCTTCCCTCGTTATTACCTCAACTTCACGAATTTAAGCGCAGTACTAGATTGGCAGCTAGGTCTCGTAATTTCATTGTTTAAATTGCTAATTTTAATTGTTCTATGCTAATAGTTCTCTTCACGGTTGTGGAACTTTCTTCCAACTTCTTGCTTTCCTGTGACCTGCGATATTCAAATTAAAAAAAAATCGAAAGTTACCAGATTAGAATTTGTGTACACATACACCCTCATCATCTGACAGATAAGCAGGTAGAACCGGCCAGCTACTAAAAAGCCTGACTAGTTCGTCCCATATTTCTAAGTAGGTATTCATTCATGTGTAGTGTCTCCTGGGTAAATTAAACCTAGCTGAACCCATTCTTCTCTAGGTCAGATCAAAACTCGCCTTCGTCACGGACACGTGATCGTTGACTCCATCAGGTGTACTCTCCGCTCAGCGATGCCATGTCATCACCATCCTAGATATAGTGCCAGTTAAGTGACATGTATAGATTTAGCCTGACCGCCGGTCACAAGTCGATCTCGTAAGTCTTTAAGCTGACTGAACTCCAAATACAGTTTTGTTTTTCTTTCTTAATAAATCTTTGCATTTTACCTTTGATAAAGTTTCTGAATCTAGCGCGTCTCAAAGATGAGTTTTCATATTCAACATTTAAGAAGGAAAAATATAACGGGACCTTTTTTTTTTAATCGTTTTACCCTAAGCTAAGTTAATTAAGGGTGTAGTTTATTGTCCTACCCAGGACGGGTGTATTTGTGTGTGCGTGTGCATGTGTGAGACAGCTTAAGTGAAATAGAAAGGCCGTATGTGTGTTTAGGGGGTTGAGAGAGAGAGAGAGAGAGAGAGAGAGAGAGAGAGAGAGAGAGAGAGAGAGTTAATCTGACGATGTTTATATCCTTTTCGAAATTTATTTATGTTTATAGTCCTATCTTTTCAACAGAAACACGATCAGGTTTTCCTGTTTTATTGTGATTGCGCGATGCATTTACTACATTTTGTTGTTCGCCTCGCACACCCATAAATGGCTATTAAAATATCAAAGTCTCTCGCCCCATAAAATCATAAAAAGATACTTTGTCACTGAGTGGGTTAAGGGCGGTATTCTGACGTGGGCAAAAAGTATCAATTTTGTTCGTATGCATTAACATAAAAAGGATAGGATATCGTGGAGAGCCATGATTTCCTATGTTTTAAAAGAACACGACACTAATTGAGTGCCTACCCTTGAATCAATACCAAGCTTTCAATATACAAGTGTACAGCTTATATAAATAAAAGATTTTGTGGATGATGATAATAATTAATAGATTAATATTGAAAGCTTATGAATTACTTTCCTAAGACTTATGAAGATAGTCGTACCATCTATGACCATCTCTCCTATGCTCACAACATACTTTTTAATAAAGTTTACCCAGTGAAAGGTCGAAGAGCCGTCAAATATACAGGACATTACGAGGTTAAGACTGTAGTGGGCATCCAGAGTCACTTTCTCACAGATATTATGTGGCTTCCCTCTGTCTTTTCTACAAATATTTTCATGACAACTACTCTGATGAGCTATTTTCACTGGTACCCCAACTGCATGCATTTAAGCGTACTATTAGGTTGGCATATCGGTCCCAGCTTTTCACTGTCAAAACAGTTAAATATAACCACCTCTTCTACTCCAACAGCTTCTTCTCTTGCACTTCCAGACAGTAGAACTCCCTTCCTCTTACTTGCTTCCCTGATAGCTATAATATTCAAATGTGATGTCAATCGTCATCTTCTGATGGTTTTCATACTGATTTCCGTCCTTTTCTCTATCCTTTACCCAAACACCCCACTTCGCTCTTGCTCTCACTCTCTGTAACCCCCCCTTGCGTACTAGTAGCACCCCCGCCTTGCTTGGGGTGAAATGCTTGAAAAAAAAGTAGCCACGACCGAGTATGTTCCACAAAGTAGCGGTTCTTGCGAGGAAACATTACGATGAATGCTCTTAGAAATGTGGGTGATTCAACACTGTGGACGTAGCAAGACGTGTTTTGGCTAAAAAAAAAAAAACAAAACAAAAAAAAGCTGAGCTGGTGGTCCTAAAAAGAATGGAGCTCGTCTGAACATTTACTTGTCACTGTAAGAAGTGAGCTATACAATGGAAAACAAGTTATCACTCCCCACACATAAAATTTATCAGTTGAATGTTTAAGGCATCTATCGTTTATTGATCAAAAATAGGAAATAGTAAAGATATAAATCATTTGGGAAAAATTACTTTTATTTATTTCGAACTGGCGAAATTAGAAAAATAATTATATATATATATATATATATTGAATCGATTTCACCCAAGCAATGCAGTAAAGCCACTAAGACACAAAGAATTACTGGGTGTTTGGTTTGGTTTGGTTTGTTTTATGGCATATCAACCTGAGTGGGCAATTTAATGCCGACAAGATTTTTATTGCTGGTAATATTTTTTCTATCTATCTATCTATCTATCTATCTATCTATCTATCTATCTATCTATCTATCTATCTCAGTATATATTGATTTGGTTTGGTTTGTTTTACGGCATATCAACCTCAATGGGTTATTTAATACCGACAAGATTTTTATTGCTGGTAATATTTTTTTTTCAAAAACGTGTTGCAGCTATTTTTTTCTTCAAACATGTATCACTGGCAATATTTTTTTCCAAAAATGTATTGCTGGTAATTTTTTTTCAAAAATGGTTTGCTGGTTAATTTTTTTTCCCCAAAATGAATTACTGGCAATATTTTTACCTCAAAAGACTTATTGTTCGTATCAAAACCTATTTTTACACTTTCATAGTGCTTTGACCCCAGTCCGGGGGTTAACTATTTGCCCATAGCAGAGACCCTAACAGGTGCTATCACCCCAGGTCCAGCGAACATCAGCAATTAAGAGGGTTCCATGCTTCTCAAAACCTCCTGATTAGATGCCTTGCTTTTGGATGCAATTTATCGTCCTACCCAGGACTGATTATTGGCTGTGAAAAATTAGAAAACTGAAACATCATTAAGGAGAGAGAAAAAAAGAAGATTAATCAAGAGGAAAGTAGGTAGCCATTGACATTTCATTAAAATTATTGAGGATTAAAGCTGGATGGGAAGCATAGAACTGGAAGAGACTTCCACAAGCGAAAAGTGCGAGAAAAGAAACTGTTAGCATATCCGACTCAACTGTAAATTGATGAGACCCCGTAGTCAGTCTACTGCTGCACTTAAACTCATAAAGTCTAGGTACCATAGCGAAGAGCTCACCCGAATAATTACCATGAAAGTATTTATAGAAAAGACACAGAGTGGCAACCTTGGGGATATTGGAAAGTGACTGAAGCCGAACAGTCATATCAGGACCGATAATATAGCTGATTCTTCTTTGGATTTTATCAAGAAGCTCAAGGTAAATAGCAGGGACACGGGCCGTATAAATTTTAATCAGTATCACCCTATGCAAGGTAGTAAAGCCACTAAGACACAAATGGTTACAGAATGTGGAAAAATGAGAAACAGAAACATTAATAATGAGCGAGAAGAGGAGAGAGTAATCAGAAGGACATTAGATAGCGATTGACATTACATTTGAATTTTTGTAGATTAAACTTGGTTGGAAAGCATGGAGTCGGAAGGGAGTTCCACATGCAAGAAGTACGAAAAAAGAAACCGTTAGTATAGAACTTACGACTACATCTGTCTAACTCTACTGCAAATTGAAGATATCTTGATGCCAATCTAGTGCTGTGCTTAAATTCAAAGAGTCTAGGTACCATAGCGATTAGCTCATCCAAATAATTACCATGAAATTAAATTACCATATATATATACACACACACACACACATACACACACATATACGCATATATACACATACACATACACACATCGAGGTGGACATCGTAGTTACCGATGGGTGTTGACTTTGATGTCCGATTTTATATTTACATACACTATTTTAATATATTAAATAATATTAATTTTAATCATTTTTATCTTTGTATATTTACTCGCTTAAGTTATATTTCAATAGGTTGTTAACATTCATGCAATGACATTTTCTGTCTTAAATATTTATCGGTTGTACTTCAGTAATGGTACCAACATTCATACTCTGGCTTTCAAGAACCATCAAGAGAACCGTGAATACCGTGAATACGTTTAAAAAGGGAATAGTAGAGAAGAAAACTTGATCAGGAGGTCACAACAGCAAGAGGGATCATCATTCCAACTTAGTGCTAAAGAGATCAATTAGAAAAGATATAACTCAATCCATAAGATGTTTGTCACCTGAGAACGGAGTTTCAGATATGACAGTCCAAAGAGCAGTGAAAAAAGACTTAAAAATGACATCGTACGTGAACCTGTGAGGCACTTTGTTACTTCAGGAGAGAAATTTAGAAGAGGGCGAATATCATCTTGAATAAGTTGGAAAATGATCTTAAAATAATATATATATATATATATATATGTAAATGAACTTAATTTCAGTCCTTCATGACCTTCCGATCCTTAGTCGAGATTAATTAATGATGAACATGTCATTTTCGTTAATGATCGATTTTATCGCGATTCTTCTGTTAAGCTTGGAGAATAATTATATATTCTTATTGTTCAAAGTAGAGTCCAATAGTGTTATAAAAACCTCAGAGAATTCCAGTAATATATCTTTAATCATTTATAAAATACGGTTCAAAGCTTAATCTAACAAATGGACAATTTTGCTTTTACACGATTTGTACAATTTTGCTGTTACAACCGGTATATATATATATATATATATATATATATATATATATATATATATATATAATAAAAAAAATAAAAAAATAAATAAATCTCCATAGACACTTAACCAGACTAGACGATGTCATCTTCCGCTTTAAATTTAGACACCCCAACCTTACCCTGACTTGATCTCTTTGAATGTAACTGAGATATTGATACAAATTATTAACCCTTACACCTCTTTTTTTTTTAATAATTGCTCTAACCATTACCATATTAATTTTAATTTTAAAAATGAATGCGCTTATAAAACGCGTAAATTTCAGGAATTAGTTATTGCAAAAAACATTTCGCTTGAAGATGGAACAGAGCTTGGTACTTTAATTCAATTTAATTCAAATAATTATATTGAAGTTTTCGGCTCTTGCTTTGAAACATGAGAACTCTTATGTAGCGATGGAATCATATTTTTAAATAAATAATTATAATTATATTTAGGTTTTACTTTTGTACCGAGCACTGTTTTTTTAAAAATAATAACAAAAATACTAAAGAACTTTGAATTATTTACCTAACGAGCTCTTTCCTATTTTCTATATGTTTTCACACACACACACACACACACACACACACACACACACACACACACACATATATATATATATATATATATATATTGAAACAGGTTAATTGATTGTAAAAATGGTTGTTTGAATGACTTCAATGCCAATCGGGACAAAGGTATTTAAACAAGTACCAAGTCACTCTGCTGAACAAAGTGTCAGTTTTGTATTAGAATATAAAAATCCGTAAGGAGTGAAGCCTGTTGGGTCAGGCATCGACATCAGGATATCTGAAGAAAGAACGAAAGAAAAAAAAAGGCGACTAGAACGAGTGTTTAGACATCAAAAGTCAAATTATTTGTTTCCGTCGCGGTGGGATATATATATATATATATATATATATATATATATATATATATATATATATATATATTGTCATGACTGTATTATTTATATTTCTTATCAAAGAGATATAAATTATTAGTAGGTAGGTAACAGGTGAGAAATTTAGAATCAAATGGGTTGATAAGCAAGATAAAGGCGAAGATTTAGAAAAACATAGATATATATCATCGATAAATGTGAATTTTTATTGACTTAGAAAAATAGGCTATAAAACTAAGATATTCATATTCCAAAGTCACAAACTCACATCAATTTAACTAAATATCTTGGCTCTATCACTGATATTGAGTTATTCCAATTATTACCGCGCATATATAATATATAAATAATATATATATAAATTGCATATATATATATATATATATATATGTATATGAATAAAAACATCTGAGTTCATGAGCCTGGGTTTCAAACTTGAGTTTGTCAGAACATCACAAACAGCGTGAAACCCAGATCACAAACTCACATCAATCCAACTAAATATGTTAGCTCTATCACTGATATTGAGCGCTTTCTAATAAGTACCGGGCATGTATAATCTATAAATAATATATATATAAATTTCATATGTATATATATATATAAAATGTATATATATATTTATATACATACACATTTTACACACACACACACATACAGAGAGACATACACACACACACACACACACACACACACACACACACACACATATATATATATATATATATATATATATATAGAGAGAGAGAGAGAGAGAGAGAGAGATAAATGTGTACATTGACATCCAGAGGCGACAGTCTATTTCATGCTTAAACGCAATCCTCTATGGGTGTTGAGTTGAATGTCCACTTTTATATTTACATATGCTCCATCCTGATATTGAGCACTTTAACACACATATATATATATAGCATATTTTAAAACTATATTTTATAGCCAAACATACCTACTAAACAGAATTGGACATGGAAAACAGTACCAGAAAAATGCACCTCGCATAACAATCGGCGTTAGATCTCTTTATTCCAACATCAAACATAACGAAAGACTAAACACTCTTTAAAAGGCATTTACTAAAAGAACGAAACAAGAACCCCTCCCCACCCCAAGATGTAATCATAAAACTTATGGAACACATTCTCATATTGAATACTTTCGATTTCAGTGGAAAACACTATTTACAAGTAAAAGGATGCGCCATGCGTACTATTGCAGTTCCATCATATGCCACGATCTTCATGGGCAAATTTAAGAAGACCCATATTTATCTTTCCATCGGTAATGTTATACGGAAGATATATCGATACTATCTTATTCATATATACGAGCAATAAGGAAAAACTTATTGAATACGTTTTGTCCTAAACACAGTACACGACTCCATTAAGTTCGACCATAAAAAAGCAACACTATCGATAGCATTTCTGGATACCCGTAACTACACTGTTGAAAACAGCAACTAAAACGGAAACTACGCAATAAAATCACCGATGCCCACAACAGTCTACGCATTAAGTCTTCCCACCCAAAACACCTCAAGGAGAACCCTCCCTAAAACTCAGAAGGATATGTTCCAATAAGGACGAACTAACTAAACACACTAAAAATCTTGAGCAACAATTCACAACACATGACTGTAAACAACACTTAATCAGGGAAGAAATAAATAAAGCAATTTTCATACCAAGAGAAGACAACCCTAAAGTATGAAATTAAGAATAAATCCAAATGCATCGACCCCCTAGTAACCACTTTTAATACTACTCTACCTCCATTATCTTAGATAATCAAAAATCGCTGGGAAAAACTCCATATCATACCACACCTAAAAACTTTGTTTGCGGAATCCGGTCTTTTAGGATATAGTAGACCAAAGAACTTTAAGGAAATCATAAGTGCTAACCAAATTTCAGACAATAAAATAACATAAAGTAGACCAAGAATAAAAACAAAAGGATTTTCTCAATCATATAACAACAAAAGGAGTCTATATTTTTACTACATTAAACACATCAATTCATTAACTAGCTGAGTCAGTAACACTACTTTCAAAATCTACCACAACTCTAACTGTAGAAGTCATAACATAATTTACCTCTTAGAATACACACTATGCCAGAAACAATATGTGTGAAAATCTGAATGGCCATTTCAGTACAGAATTAATAATTTAATCGGCTCACCACAAAAGATTATTACCTGTAGAACAACAACAACAACAATAACAAAAAAACAAAAAAAAAAACACAACAAAAAACAACATGACTGGTCTTGTAGTTTGAAGCGGTTTGGTTAAAGGCCAATGTAAGTTGACGTTAAGGATTTTTTATTGATTTTTTTTTTAATATTTCATATTATTTCCCTGCTTTCTGGTGAAGGTATAAATAAAAAACATTCACAATGCAGCGGAGATGGCATTGAATCGTGACCTACGTCATATTCATATGTGCATGTCTGTATCTTTAAGCGGTCTATTACTGATAATTAGCATTTCCCATGATAAATATAGCATTTTAATATATATATATATATATATATATATATATATATATATATATATATATATAATGGACTCTCCCGTCAGTTTCGACGTATGAGGATCTGACAATTTAACCAATTGATTCAGTTATGAATTTTGCGCGATAATATTAAGTGGCACTTAAGACCCTCTAGGGATTTACAAAGGAGTCCGCTTATGGAGCAAGAGTGAGGATTGTGGGATGAGATCACTATTAGATTGCCTGATCTCTTAGATCTTGCTCTCGCTTCTTGAAGATGATTCAGACTAGCAGATTGAAAACTGATGAGTTCATTAAAACACGTCGATCTCCATTCTAACCGCTCCAAGGCGAAAGCGTTTAGCTCGAGGGTGTTATGAGGTATATTGACAGCTGACAAGTTGCTCTTCAGCTTGTCTTTGTATCTAAGCCATGGGCGTCCTACATTCCTGTAGCCCTGATCTGACTGGCTGTACATTAATGCGCTTGAGCACTGTAGATTTTATAATACTTCACTTTTGTAGATGCAGTATAGACTTACTCCGATGTCGAACATGATCTGACAGGCGCAAATGGTGAAGTATATCAAATTGTCTTTTTTCCTCACTGATGACTCGTCTGGTAGTTTGAAGCGGTTTGCTTAAAGACCAATGTAAGTTGACGTTAAGGATTTTTTATTGATTTTTTTTTTAATATTTCATATTATTTCTCTACTTTTCGGTGAAGGTATAAATGGAAAACATTCACATTGCAGCGAAGACGGCATTGAATCGTGACTCTGACTGTCACTGTCTGCATTGTATATTCATATGTGCACATGTCTGTATCTTTTAGCGGTCTATTACTGATATTGGGTGCTTTTCCCTCTTAAATATAGTATTTTAAACTATATATATCCGAGAGCTTTCTGCTATACTTTTAGCCATTATCAAGGATGATCAAACCGAACTCATAAATAATTACATCGGTCACACAACTACATGCCTATCCAGACGCCTTACGTTACACCTATCTGACCAGAGCTCCATTAGAACCCATTGAAACATACACACACACCTACCAAACTCAATTCGAAACATACTAGTAGAAAACAAATATAATAACCTCATCCACTTTTAAGAAAGATTAAAAATAATGGAAGCCCTAATAACAGAAAAGAAAAAGCCAACTCTTAACAGTATTAACTACGAACACAGCCACAATTTTCTAACTGTGCTTGGAAAAGAAAACTTCTCTATAACACAGTAAAAGCATACACATAACGCACGAACTCAATTAAACTAAACAAATAAAATAATTTTTGATAATGGTTAAGGTAGAGCGGAAAGTGCTCGGAACTATAGAACATTTGAACGGTTTCTCTACATTCTGTGTCCCAAAAAGAAAGCTTTTGTCCGAACACAAGAAAAATTCAATAAAACCTAAACCGTAGAACCTTGTCTGTCGTTTTTAATGAAACATGCATAACTGAAGGATTGCTGTCTATATATATATATATATATATATATATATATATATATATATATATATATATATATGTATGTATATGAATAAATATAGTCTTAAGATGTGCTATATTTATGGGATAAAGTGCTCAATATCAGAGATAGAGCATGTGTAAATATAAAAGTGAACATAGAAGTCAACACGTAGGGGCGACAATCTGTTTCATGCTAGATGCAATCGTCAGGCCACGATTGCTTGTTATTTTTCTTGGCTATATAGCCACGAGTGTTTGTTATTTTTCTTGGCAATATAGTCAAGAAAAATAACAGCACTCGTGGCCTGACGATTGCATCTAGCATGAAACAGACTGTCACCTCTAAGTGTTGACTTCTATGTTCACTTTAATATATATATATATATATATATATATATATATATATATATATATATATATATATATATATATTCTAGCTTAAAAGCCGCCCTATCGGGCGACATTTAAACTTGCTACTGTGAAGGACTCTTGATTGGGTTTTTGCACAACAATGACAATTCATGCATTGAATAGATGTTAAATTTTATTAAACTTGAACAAAATTTGTAAACTGAAGTCTTTTGAACTTAAATGAAAGATCTGGAGGAACTAAGGAGATTCTTGAAATTAAAAATCTTTCCTGGTCCAGTAAGGATCTCTACTTCCAAGAGATGAGGAAGTATCCTCTTGACAATTAACCTTGTTCCATTACAAAACTTTAGAGGATCCAGATTTCTGAATAGCATAACTGACACATTTTCTTTTAATTCCAGATTAACCGACATCGCCACGTTTAATATAATTGATGAGTTAATGAAAAGTTATGAAAAATGATTGTTGTTCTATGGAGACTTTATCTGTAAAACATAATTTAAGAAAATAAGGTGGGCGCCTTTTTATTTAAATTTTAAGTATTCAGTAATCGTAAAAATGTTGGAAAATATTCTCCGTAATCTAATTTTAGGAATGTTGAAATTTAAATTTACTATAGTCATCGCTCATATTTTCTGATAATGCAGTGTATAGTCGACCA
>OZ010587.1:107723895-107886395 GCA_963932145.1 Acanthosepion lycidas | reverse complement strand
ACGTTGGTGAGCCTGGCACCATCTTTTCTTTGTCGCTTTTAATATAATTTAATTATCAGTCTTGTTCCGCCATACATTTGCTCAATCTCGCTAGGTAGGTTATGCGTTGTTTTTTTTCTGTTCCTCTTGCCCTCACTCGGTCTTGTGAGTATCAAAATTTCCAAGCCCTCTTTCCTCATCATGTTCCTTATACATTTCAACTATCTCTTCCTGGTGTTAAGTATAAGGGTACCTTTTGTTTCCATGTTCTCTAATACTTCGTCGTTCCGTCCACAGTATACACAGTATCCACATCATACTTCTGTAGAGACACATTTCTATTGCTTGAAGCCTGTTTTTTATCTGTGAAGGGATTGTCCAGCACTCACTGCCATATAAGAAAACGGATATCAATTTAGTACTCTTTTGTTGTTTCTAACGGTTTTCTTGTTTATTAATACTTTGCTTAGCTTTTGGAAGGCATCTTTCGCTATTCAAATGAGCCTTTGGATTTCAGTGTCGCACTTTCATTCCTCTGTTAAAATACTTCCCAGATATTTTACTGTTTCTTAATACTTTGCTCAACTGGCGAGAAGACACATCCTTGTCTTACACTCCTTTCTATTTTTGTATCTCTATTGAAGTCATTTTATATCCGTATGCAGGTTGTTTGCTGTTAGAATTGTTTCTGGGTTATTCTAATATACTTTCCATACAGGTTATTATTTTAAAATTCTATTGACTTTTCATTTTCAGTATCTGTCTATTTTCATTTTCCTTTCTTAACAAAAGAGGGTAATAGTTTCATAACTGCTGACAGGATTTCTGGATGTCTACTGGAGGGTAAAGGCCCGACAAGCCACCGTGAAAGCAGATATATAATTTTCCTGTCGCAGTGACAGAGCTGTTTTCTCTACTTACATGATTATTCGGGTATGTTGAAAGATAAAGCGGAGGCCTTTTGTAATGTTTTCAGTTGTAGGTTTCGGATGGGAAATTAAAAGAGAGATGAAGATAGAGAGATTGAATAATCAGAGAAAATTAAGAGAGAAAGAAAAAGAAGAGATTGAAAGAGTGAGAGAGAGAGAGAGAGAGAGAGAGACGGAAGAAGAGACAAAGAATGGGACTGAACGAGCGGTTAAAGGTAATAGGAAAGAGAGGAAGACTGAAAAAGAACGATGTTAAAAAAAAATTGAAAGAGTGATGGGAACGGGGAGAAATTGATAGACTAAAAGACATACTGATTGAAACATAGAGAGATTTTGAAAGAGAGAGGCATAAAAAGAAAGAGAAGGATTGGAAAACATTGAGACACAGACACAGATAGAGAGAGAGAGAGAGAGAGAGAGAGAGAGAAGCAGAGAGAGAATAAGGGAGAAAGAGAGTGAAAGAGAAAGATTCATTTGTTTTCTATGGCTCGACAACAACAAAGAAAGAGTGAAAAATAAATAGAGACAGAATAAAAAAGAAAGAGGAGAAAGATAGTTTTAAATAGAGAAAAAGAAAGGGAGGAAAAGAAGAAAGGAAGAACTAAAGATAGTTATTAAAAGAGGTATTTAAAAAGAGTGAAAGAGAGTTGAAGAAACAGAATGAGATTAGAAGAGAAACTGAAAAAGAGAAAGTAAGAATAAACGGGAGAGTAAGAAAGATAAAGAGTTTAAAAGACAAACTTAAAAAGAAAGAAACAAAGAAAGAATAAACGGGAGAGTAAGAAAGATAAAGAGTTTAAAAGAGAAAATTAAAAAGAAAGAAAGAAACAAAGAATAAACGGGAGAGTAAGAAAGATAAAGAGTTTAAAAGAGAAAATTAAAAAAAAATAAATAAATAAAGAAAGAAAGAAAGAAAGAAAGAATAAACGGGAGAGTAAGAAAGTTAAAGAGTTTAAAAGAGAAACTTAAAAAGAAAGAAAGAAAGAAAGAAAGAAAGAAAGAATAAAAGCGAGAGTAAGAAAGATAAAGAGTTTAAAAGAGAAAATTAAAAAGAAAGAAAGAAAGAATAAAAGGGAGAGTAAGAAAGATAAGAGTTTAAAAGAGAAAATTAAAAAGTAAAAAAGAAAGAAAAAAAGAAAGAAAGAAAGAATAAACGGGAGAGTAAGAAAGATAAAGAGTTTAAAAGAGAAAATTAAAAAGAAACAAAGAAAGAAAGGAAGAAAGAAAGAAAGAAAGAATAAACTGGAGAGTAAGAAAGATAAAGAGTTTAAAAGAGAAACTTAAAAAGAAAGAAAGAAAGAAAGAAAGAAAGAAAGAAAGAAAGAATAAACGGGAGAGTAAGAAAGATAAGAGTTTAAAAGAGAAAATTAAAAAGAAAAAAGAAAGAAAGAAAGAAAGAAAGAAAGAATAAACGGGAGAGTAAGAAAGATAAAGAGTTTAAAAGAGAAACTTAAAAAGTAAGAAAGAAAGAAAGAATAAACGGGAGAGTAAGAAAGATAAAGTGTTTAAAAGAGAAAATTAAAAAGAAAGAAAGAAAGAAAAAAAGAAAGAAAGTAAGAATATACGGGAGAGTAAGAAAGATAAAGAGATTAAAAGTGAAACTTAAAAAGAAAGAAAGAAAGAAAGAATAAACGGGAGAGTAAGAAAGATAAAGTGTTTAAAAGAGAAAATTAAAAAGAAACAAAGAAAGAAAGGAAGAAAGAAAGAAAGAAAGAAAGAATAAACGGGAGAGTAAGAAAGATAAAGAGTTTAAAAGTGAAACTTCAAAAGAAAGAAAGAAAGAAAGAAAGAAAGAAAGAAAGAAAGAAAGAAAGAAAGTAAGAATAAACGGGAGATTAAGAAAGATAAAAAGTTTAAAAGTGAAACTTAAAAAGAAAGAAAGAAAGAAAGAATAAACGGGAGAGTAAGAAAGATAAAGATTTTAAAAGAGAAAATTAAAAAGAAAGAAAGAAAGAAAGATTCAACGGGAGTGTAAGAAAGATAAATAGTTTAAAAGAGAAAATTAAAAAGAAAGAAAGAAAGAAAGAAAAGACGGGAGAGTAAGAAAGATAAAAAGTTTAAAAGAGAAAATTATAAAGAAACAACGAAAGAAAGGAAGAAAGAAAGATAGAATAAACGGGAGAGTAAGAAAGATAAAGATTTTAAAAGAGAAAATTAAAAAGAAAGAAAGAAAGAAAGAATCAACGGGAGAGTAAGAAGATAAAGAGTTTAAAAGAGAAAATTTAACAGAAAGAAAGAAGGAAAGAAAGAATAAACGGGAGAGTAAGAAAGATAAGAGTTTAAAAGAGCAAATTAAAAAGTAAAAAAGAAAGAAAGAAAGAAAGAATAAAGGTAAGAGTAAGAAAGATAAAGAGTTTAAAAGAGAAAAATAAAAAGTAAAAAAGAAAGAAAGAAAGAAAGAAAGAAAGAAAGTAAGAATAAACGGGAGAGTAAGAAAGATAAAGAGTTTAAAAGAGAAAATTAAAACGAAAGAAAGTAAGAAAGAAAGAATCAACGGGAGTGTAAGAAAGATAAAGGGTTTAAAAGTGAAACTTAAAAAGAAAGAAAGAAAGAAAGAAAGAAAGAATAAACGGGAGAGTAAGAAAGATAAAAGAGTTTAAAAGAGAAAATTAATAAGAAACAAAGAAAGAAAGGAAGAAAGAAAGCAAGAATAAACGGGAGAGTAAGAAAGATAAAGAGTTTAAAAGAAAATTAAAAAGAAAGATAGAAAGAAAGTAAGAAGGTAAGAATAAACGGGAGAGTAAGAAAGATAAAGAGTTTAAAAGAAAATTAAAAAGAAAGAAAGAAAGAAAGTAAGAAGGTAAGAATAAACGGGAGAGTAAGAAAGATAAAGAGTTTAAAAGTGAAACTTAAAAAGAAAGAAAGAAAGAAAGAATAAACTGGAGAGTAAGAAAGATAAAGATTTTAAAAGAGAAAATTAAGTAGAAAGAAAGAAAGAAAGAATCAACGTGAGAGTAAGAAAGATAAAGATTTTAAAAGAGAACATTTAAAAGAAAGAAAGAATAAACGGGAGAGTAAGAATGATAAGAGTTTAAAAGAGAAAATTAAAAAGTAGAAAAGAAAGAAAGAAAAAAAGAATAAACGGGAGAGTAAGAAAGATAAAGAGTTTAAAAGAAAAAATTAAAAAGAAACAAAGAAAGAAAGGAAGAAAGAAAGAAAGAATAAACGGGAGAGTAAGAAAGATAAAGAGTTTAAAGAGAAAATTAACAAGTAAAAAAGAAAGAAAGAAAGAAAGAAAGAAAGAAAGAAAGAAAAAAAGAAAGTAAGAATAAACGGGAGAGTAAGAAAGATAAAGAGTTTAAAAGTGAAAATTAAAAAGTAGGAAAGTAAGAAAGAAAGATTCAACGAGAGTGTAAGAAAGATAAAGAGTTTAAAAGAGAAAACTAAAAAGTAAAAAAGAAAGAAAGAAAGAAAGAATAAACGGGAGAGTAAGAAAGATAAAGAGATTAAAAGAGAAAATTAATAAGAAACAAAGAAAGAAAGGAAGAAAGAAAGAAAGAATAAAAGGGAGAGTAAGAAAGTTAAAGAGTTTAAAAGAGAAACTTAAAAAGAAAGAAAGAAAGAAAGGAAGAAAGAAAGAAAGAATAAACGGGAGAGTAAGAAAGATAAAGAGTTTAAAAGAGAAAATTTAACAGAAAGAAAGAAGGAAAGAAAGAATAAACGGGAGAGTAAGAAAGATAAGAGTTTAAAAGAGCAAATTAAAAAGTAAAAAAGAAAGAAAGAAAGAAAGAATAAAGGTAAGAGTAAGAAAGATAAAGAGTTTAAAAGAGAAAAATAAAAAGTAAAAAAGAAAGAAAGAAAGAAAGAAAGAAAGAAAGTAAGAATAAACGGGAGAGTAAGAAAGATAAAAAGTTTAAAAGAGAAAATTAAAAAGAAAGAAAGTAAGAAAGAAAGAATCAACGGGAGTGTAAGAAAGATAAAGGGTTTAAAAGTGAAACTTAAAAAGAAAGAAAGAAAGAAAGAAAGAATAAACGGGAGAGTAAGAAAGATAAAAGAGTTTAAAAGAGAAAATTAATAAGAAACAAAGAAAGAAAGGAAGAAAGAAAGCAAGAATAAACGGGAGAGTAAGAAAGATAAAGAGTTTAAAAGAAAATTAAAAAGAAAGATAGAAAGAAAGTAAGAAGGTAAGAATAAACGGGAGAGTAAGAAAGATAAAGAGTTTAAAAGAAAATTAAAAAGAAAGAAAGAAAGAAAGTAAGAAGGTAAGAATAAACGGGAGAGTAAGAAAGATAAAGAGTTTAAAAGTGAAACTTAAAAAGAAAGAAAGAAAGAAAGAATAAACTGGAGAGTAAGAAAGATAAAGATTTTAAAAGAGAAAATTAAGTAGAAAGAAAGAAAGAAAGAATCAACGTGAGAGTAAGAAAGATAAAGATTTTAAAAGAGAACATTTAAAAGAAAGAAAGAATAAACGGGAGAGTAAGAATGATAAGAGTTTAAAAGAGAAAATTAAAAAGTAGAAAAGAAAGAAAGAAAAAAAGAATAAACGGGAGAGTAAGAAAGATAAAGAGTTTAAAAGAAAAAATTAAAAAGAAACAAAGAAAGAAAGGAAGAAAGAAAGAAAGAATAAACGGGAGAGTAAGAAAGATAAAGAGTTTAAAGAGAAAATTAACAAGTAAAAAAGAAAGAAAGAAAGAAAGAAAGAAAGAAAGAAAAAAAGAAAGTAAGAATAAACGGGAGAGTAAGAAAGATAAAGAGTTTAAAAGTGAAAATTAAAAAGTAGGAAAGTAAGAAAGAAAGATTCAACGAGAGTGTAAGAAAGATAAAGAGTTTAAAAGAGAAAACTAAAAAGTAAAAAAGAAAGAAAGAAAGAAAGAATAAACGGGAGAGTAAGAAAGATAAAGAGATTAAAAGAGAAAATTAATAAGAAACAAAGAAAGAAAGGAAGAAAGAAAGAAAGAATAAAAGGGAGAGTAAGAAAGTTAAAGAGTTTAAAAGAGAAACTTAAAAAGAAAGAAAGAAAGAAAGAAAGAAAGAATAAAAGCGAGAGTAAGAAAGATAAAGAGTTTAAAAGAGAAAATTAAAAAGAAAGAAAGAAACAAAGAAAGAAAGGAAGAAAGAAAGAAAGAATAAAAGGGAGAGTAAGAAAGATAAAGAGTTTAAAAGAGAAAATTAATAAGAAAGAAAGAAAAAAAGAAAGAAAGAAAGAATAAACGGGAGAGTAAGAAAAATAAGAGTTTAAAAGAGAAAATTATAAAGTAGAAAAGAAAGAAAGAAAGAAAGAAAGAAATAAAGAAAGAATAAACGGGAGAGTAAGAAAGATAAAGAGTTTAAAAGAGAAAATTAAAAAGTAAAAAAGAAAGAAAAAAAGAAAGAAAGAAAGAATAAACGGGAGAGTAAGAAAGATAAAGAGTTTAAAAGAGAAAATTAAAAAGAAACAAAGAAAGAAAGGAAGAAAGAAAGAAAGAAAGAATAAACTGGAGAGTAAGAAAGATAAAGAGTTTAAAAGAGAAACTTAAAAAGAAAGAAAGAAAGAAAGAAAGAAAGAAAGAAAGAAAGAATAAACGGGAGAGTAAGAAAGATAAAGAGTTTAAAAGAGAAAATTAAAAAGAAAGAAAGAAAGAAAGAAAGAATAAACGGGAGAGTAAGAAAGATAAAGTGTTTAAAAGAGAAAATTAAAAAGAAAGAAAGAAAGAAAAAAAGAAAGAAAGTAAGAATATACGGGAGAGTAAGAAAGATAAAGAGATTAAAAGTGAAACTTAAAAAGAAAGAAAGAAAGAAAGAATAAACGGGAGAGTAAGAAAGATAGAGAGTTTAAAAAAGAAAATTAAAAAGAAAAAAGAAAAAAAGAATAAACGGGAGATTAAGAAAGGTAAAGAGTTTAAAAAAGAAAAGTTAAGAGAAAGAAGGAAAGAAAGAAAGATAGAAAGAAAGAAAGAATAAACGGGAGAGTAAGAAAGATAAAGAGTTTAAAAAAGAAAATTAAAAAGAAAAAAGAAAAAAAGAATAAACGGGAGATTAAGAAAGATAAAGAGTTTAAAAAAGAAAAGTTAAGAGAAAGAAGGAAAGAAAGAAAGATAGAAAGAAAGAAAGAATAAACGGGAGAGTAAGAAAAATAAGAGTTTAAAAGAGAAAATTATAAAGTAGAAAAGAAAGAAAAAAAGAAAGAAAGAAAGAAAGAAAGAAATAAAGAAAGAATAAACGGGAGAGTAAGAAAGATAAAGAGTTTAAAAAAGAAAAGTTAAGAGAAAGAAGGAAAGAAAGAAAGATAGAAAGAAAGAAAGAATAAACGGGAGAGTAAGAAAGATAAAGAGTTTAAAAAAGAAAATTAAAAAGAAAAAAGAAAAAAAGAATAAACGGGAGATTAAGAAAGGTAAAGAGTTTAAAAAAGAAAAGTTAAGAGAAAGAAGGAAAGAAAGAAAGATAGAAAGAAAGAAAGAATAAACGGGAGAGTAAGAAAAATAAGAGTTTAAAAGAGAAAATTATAAAGTAGAAAAGAAAGAAAAAAAGAAAGAAAGAAAGAAAGAAAGAAATAAAGAAAGAATAAACGGGAGAGTAAGAAAGATAAAGAGTTTAAAAAAGAAAAGTTAAGAGAAAGAAGGAAAGAAAGAAAGATAGAAAGAAAGAAAGAATAAACGGGAGAGTAAGAAAGATAAAGAGTTTAAAAAAGAAAATTAAAAAGAAAAAAGAAAAAAAGAATAAACGGGAGATTAAGAAAGGTAAAGAGTTTAAAAAAGAAAAGTTAAGAGAAAGAAGGAAAGAAAGAAAGATAGAAAGAAAGAAAGAATAAACGGGAGAGTAAGAAAGATAAAGAGTTTAAAAAAGAAAATTAAAAAGAAAAAAGAAAAAAAGAATAAACGGGAGATTAAGAAAGGTAAAGAGTTTAAAAAAGAAAAGTTAAGAGAAAGAAGGAAAGAAAGAAAGATAGAAAGAAAGAAAGAATAAACGGGAGAGTAAGAAAGATAAAGAGTTTAAAAAAGAAAATTAAAAAGAAAAAAGAAAAAAAGAATAAACGGGAGATTAAGAAAGGTAAAGAGTTTAAAAAAGAAAAGTTAAGAGAAAGAAGGAAAGAAAGAAAGATAGAAAGAAAGAAAGAATAAACGGGAGAGTAAGAAAGATAAAGAGTTTAAAAAAGAAAATTAAAAAGAAAAAAGAAAAAAAGAATAAACGGGAGATTAAGAAAGGTAAAGAGTTTAAAAAAGAAAAGTTAAGAGAAAGAAGGAAAGAAAGAAAGATAGAAAGAAAGAAAGAATAAACGGGAGAGTAAGAAAGATAAAGAGTTTAAAAAAGAAAATTAAAAAGAAAAAAGAAAAAAAGAATAAACGGGAGATTAAGAAAGGTAAAGAGTTTAAAAAAGAAAAGTTAAGAGAAAGAAGGAAAGAAAGAAAGATAGAAAGAAAGAAAGAATAAACGGGAGAGTAAGAAAGATAAAGAGTTTAAAAAAGAAAATTAAAAAGAAAAAAGAAAAAAAGAATAAACGGGAGAGTAAGAAAGATAAAGAGTTTAAAAAAGAAAATTTAAAAGGAAGCATGTAAGGGAGAGTAAGATGGATAATGGGTTTAAAAGAAACTTAGAAAGAAAGAAAGAAAGAAAGATAGAAAGAAAGACAGACAGAAAGAATAAACGGGAGAGTAAGAAAGATAAAGAATTTAAAAGAGAAAGTTAAAAAAGAAAGAAAGAAAGAAAGATATCATGCCAGGGAGAGTAAGAAAAATAAAGAGTTTAAGAGTGAAACTTAAAGAGCAGTGGCCGGAGGGTACAACGGCCGAAACGTTGTGAAGAAAGCAATGAAGATGAGGATAACAGTCCGAATAATGTAAATAATGAAAATAATCATAATACCTCATCTCAGATATATAGACAGAGGAAAATATTTTCCCACTCTTCGCCCTCTTTCCACACATCATAAGCCTATTGCTGTTTCCATGGCAAGTGTTCACATGAGCTCCACTTTTTAGTTGCCACCAGTTCAGATCTTTACGACTAGGACCTTCCATTGCCGCTTCCACGGGTTTTAATAGCCCTTATTTTTTTTATAATTATAAAGTTTCACCCAGAGAAAATTTCCCAAACTCCCGCGTGAGTGATTCCCTGGACAATTTAATCGTCAAGTCAATCTTTATTTTGATTCTTTATCCTTGCGATATTAACTGCTTACTGGTTACGCTTTCATTTTATTGCACAATTCGTTTATAGACACGTGGCCATTAGCTTTCTGGCCATGAGACCCAGGTTCGATTCTCACCATGGTCGATTTGACACGATGGTGACTTCTTGATATTATCAGTCTAGAGGAGGTGATCCCCGCGTGCAGCACCTTTGGAAAATTCCCGAGAACCATACCACGGGTTGACCCAAACCTTGTCAGTGAAATAAGGTAAACAAAACGCTTTGTTGGCTGTGCTACCACGAAATCACAAGTCATCGTGAGCGAGGGTTTGTGCGTGCTGGCTGAAGATTTTTAATCACGCCAGATAACACGCTTCTCGCCCAGAAATTAAAACTAAGGTCTGCTCGGTATAAACCACAGGTGGGCTTTGTGGGTGCTGAAGAAACACAAATGAGCAAGCGTCTGCAATAGGGATTAGAGAGCTGGCCTAGTTGGCGGGTATTTTTGGATACGAGTGGCAAGCCATTAACGATTAAATTAACACCTCTCGTTTATTACAAACGGTTTAACAGCAACCCTTTAACTTGAGTGGCTCTCGGGCCTCGTACTGTATAAAAATTAGTATTAGGTTAGTGCAAAAATAATGACGCAATAATGTCGTTTTTTGAATTATTTTTAACGTCAAAAAACGACATTATTACGTCATTATTTTTGCACTAACCTAATATAAGATATCTATTTATTTGATTTGTGTTCCCTGCGATTCTGTTTTGTTCGTGAGTGCGGAGTTTCTCTCTGACGTGAAAAGTCTTTGTACTGATGAAATGCTCATGTCCCAAGGCGTCTCCGTTAATCAAGTAGCTCTTCAGTCAAAGAAGACTTAAATTTACTCATCTAATTGAACTTATTTGAGGGTTGTTTTTTTTGTGTGTTTTTTCTCTCTCGTGTTTGTAACAATCCCAAGATATAAACCAGTCTGTACTTATCCCATGAGTTATTTAGAATCTTGTTCATTCTTTCCTTCCGCTTAACTGAAAGAAAAGTAAAAGTCGGTTATTACCACAAACTGTAGACAACTAATACGGCTTTTTACTTGTTTGCCTTTACATTTAATCTGACTGTGCGATTTGGTGCCGCTGGGAATAAGGTAATGACTTTAGCCCCTATACAATTATAGTTATAGACATTTATGATGATTACATTGTCTGGCACAAGGCTAATGGATGTAATGAAGAGATAACTGAGGAGGGTCTGTTTGTATATCTTGAAAATCAGTATTCAGTAGCATGATTTAGGCAAATACTGACTTGTAGCGCGGGTGGTAATCATGGGTAGAAACTGAAATATCCCGCCACAGCAGAGACGAAAAAGGAATTTTGATGGTCTGGGAAATGGCGCAAGATGAGAATTGTTCAGCACGCCCTGGTCAAAAATACTTTTTTTGATCCTTTTGTTATCAAATAATTATTATGAAAGATGTAACGGATATCGGCGCGGAGAGTGAAATCGGTGATCCGGGTTCAAATTTCGCGCTAGTCATTTGCGTACACTTTCGCACAAATATCACTGGAAAAGTATGAACCCGTATCGTCCCTACCAGTTCGATGGAATGAATAGCAAGATAGATTTCGTTCTTTAGACTACAGTGAAAACCATTCTAGGAGAAGGCGATGGGAAAGAACTCCACAAAATTTCTGAAGAAATCATAGCGATTCATAGATAATAAAGAAAATGTATCTATAAAGAAAGCAACGAGAAACCACTCCACTATCTTTCCCAAGAAGCCATGAAAATTCACAGATAATAAAGAAAAGGAATTTGTAGAGAAGGCAATGGGAAACCACTCCACTATCTTTCCCAAGAAGCCATGACAATTCACAGATAATAAAGAAAAGGAATCTGTAGAGAAGGCAATGGGAAACCACTACAATATCTTTCACAAGAAGTCATGATAATTCACAGATAACAAAGAAAAGGGAATCTGTAGAGAAGGCGATAGGAAACCACTTCAGTATCTTTCCCAAGAAGTCATGGCAATTGACATATAATAAAAGTATCTCTAATGAGAAACAACTATATTTCCCAAGAAGTCGTGATAATTTTCATATAATAAAGAAAAGGTATCTGTAATGAAGGACATGGGAACCCATTCTACTCTCTTTTCTAAGATCTCATAGAAATTCGCAGATAATAAAGAAAAGGTATCTGTTGTGAAAGCAAGGAGAAACCACTCCACTATCCAATATATGTTCGACGACTGAAAAAGGTGTGAAAATAATTTACTTCTAGGGAATAAAAAGTAAAGATCACAGAAAGATTATATTTAGACCTAGAAGCCATTCCTTTTGCATACAGGGCAAGACTGATCAGACTTTATATAAACAGTTCCAAGAATTGTACAAAGGTAATCTAAATGATCTTTGCTAATTATACTGAAATAATGGCCAGAGAAATCAGCATTCCCTCCGAAGGAATGGTTGCTGGTTTTAAATGTAATCTGTTTGCGACTTATATTGTTCATTCTCGGGTGGTATTTTCCATTCCCCACTTGAGACCTTATATATTACGTCTAAGCAGCCTTCCCTCTGTAATCAAACCTATTCTGATTGTGATGTATACTGTTGATTATCTAGTTGTACACTTACTCCTTTTTTTTAAGTCACTGTGCACATATTCACTGGGGTTGTATTTAATTGACTCAACTTTTTCTAGTAATTGCCTATCACTTTATTATATATATATATATATATATATATATATATATATATATATATATATATATATATATATATATTATTAATTTAATGAAAAACAGACCACTTTAAAGTACCATTACAATAATTTATTTCACCAAAATCCTTCTAAAGGACTCCGGATCATCAGGTAACACTTCCAACATCGAAAAAAAAAAAAAAAAAAAAAGATTTTTTTTTCGATGTTGGAAGTGTTACCTGATGATCCGGAGTCCTTTAGAAGGATTTTGGTGAAATAAATTATTGTAATGGTACTTTAAAGTGGTCTGTTTTTCATTAAATATTAGCTCTGGATTCACATTGAGCTCTCAGGATTTCATCCTCCTTGGAATTACCCATACGGTTTACCAAGTTCTTCGTACTTAAATAAATATATATATATATATATATATATATATATATATATATATATATATATATATAGGGTTCGAGGTTCAAGCATGCGCGTTGTTTGTTTTTGATATTGTTGACTGGACAGTATAGTAGGGTCAGCTGACACACACTTCACTCTACCAGGAATTTGAAAACAGCAATCTGTACCCTGTCTTTAGCCCTTATTTAACATTAGGAGCAGATGTAGTGAATGTGGTTTGAAGTTACGCTGGTGATAAGCTCCTGTTTTTTTTTACCATAGTTTGGCCTTGAAGACCGTCATATTAGTTAATACATGCATAGTAAACATGTCAATAACAAAGATATGCTAGAAAAAAGAGAATGAGAGACAGAGACAGCAAGATAAAGAGAGACAAAGAGTCCGGCAGGCAGATAGATACCAAACCAAATCAATAAAAATGCATTGATGGTATTTCTACTATAAAAGTTATTGCTGGTCCCTTTTATAATTTTATAGTGTTTTATTTAAGGGATCACTATTTTTGTTCCTACTATGACCCTGTCAGTTGCTACCACCCTGGGTCAGGGCGAAACAGTGGACAACAACAGTTAAGAGGTGGTTCTACGCTCATCAAAACCTACAATCTTCTAATCAGAGGGTTTGCTGTCGAATGTAGTTAGTAAGTAAAACTTTACTTGATTTTTATAAAAAATAAAATGTCTCATCCACTCAAATAGTTTCCTATGACGATTGTGTGTTTGTTTAATAAGGGGCTTAACTTTGCCTATTTCAAGAGGGATCAAATGTCAATTCCGTTATTTTCTGTTTCAAAGTAAAATCCTCTTTCATGACGTCTTTCCCTTCAAATGACTTTTCGCATTCAACACACAGGTTACTTCTTTCTTTTAACTCCAGATCAATAGATCATAAAAGATCTATCAGCACCAATTTGAAAAATATTGTCGATATGACAGCATCTGAGTCTGTCTAAATTTCTGAGATGAGGTATTATGTACATTAAGGTAAGGCTTCAAGGACACTAGACAGCTGTGACACGAGGGTAAGTAGAAAAGTCAGGCGTGGCTGACCACATATGGAGAGAGAAGGAAGATCACCATCCTCTGTGGGATCATGTTGAGATCATAGACAAGGAACACCATTGGAAAATTCGTAAACTTAAGGAATCAGCACATATGCTAGGCCACAAAAATCTCCTGAGCCGACCAAACATAAAAATAAATACAATATGGGAACCAGTAATAAGGAGTGCCAGAGAAAAGCAATGATAACAAAGTTGCTATATGAGCTTTGGTAAAAACATGATATGATAACGGCAAAAAATTGCAATATGAGCACTGGTAAAAATGGTTGCTGAAGACAGTTTTATAATACCCAGAAATTCATACACAGATGTCCTCAAGGACACATGGCACAGTGGATAAAGGGGTTGGTTAGATCCAGTGACAGGATCCAAAGAGTGTGAGTTCAATAGAAGCAGTGGAGAACTTGGAGAGGGAAATTAACAGGAGATAATTGATAACTGACATCCATCAAAAAACTAGAATAGTCTACCCCAGTGAGCGAAATAAAGGGTTCAGTTCGACATTCCAACCACCTGAAGAAAGCTGAAACGTTGTGATAAATATGGCGGCAAAGATAAGGACAATAGTCCGAATAATGTAAATAATGTACATAATGACAGTATCTCTATTCAAATCCCAAAAGCAGAACCATATTTATAAAGTACTGTATATACAATGAATGAGGAGGCATGGTGGTGTAATGGTTAGCGGAGAACCGAGTTCGAATTTGAGTGGAATTCATTTACGTGAATACCCTTAAGACAGATATGAACCCTTTTCTTCTTCCCCCAACAAATGGGTAAATAACAGGACAGACTGGGTTCTATAGCCTTGGATAGCAATTGGTCTACCGCAGAAAGGCAACTTATCGCGGGAAAAATCTGCCTCATCAGTCATGTATCGAAATGCGTGTATCACACATGGCGCATAATTGACTGATATACGACCAAAGCTTATGGAGACTAATAGTAAAAACACTTAGATTTTGAAAAGATTATATTTGATTACCTTACGCTCAAAGCCACAAGAATATATCTTTATATGAATATTGTATTTCTTACATAAGCAACAAAGCTCGTTAACCATTGCCAGAAATATAAAAAAATTAAAATATTAGGTTGGTGCAAAAATAATGTCGTTTTTTGACGTTCAACTTTATGTGAGAAAACGACATTATTTTTGCACCAACCTAATACATAATATAGCATCTCCGTTTCCTATCGGTAAATAATTATAACCGTTGTTTATGTTTGTTTCTTCCTCTAAACCGACATCAAACCATATAATAATTATCAATGTATATTTATTTATATATTTTCTGTCACATATATATTTCCTGTCCCATCTGTAGTTGGAAGAAGGGAGATAAATCAACTTAAGTTAGTAAATTTATGTGCGATTACTTAGTCGTTTACAGTAAAATATTTATCTGCATTTTGACAAAATTAGTTCCCGAGCAAAATGAACCGTATAATTAATCAGTTCCTTTATACTTCGTTTCTTAGATTGCAGTCTTATTTGTTCAAGCCTTTCATGTGAGGCACTCCGATACCTTGGCCAATTAAGCTTCAGTCTGGACTTGAAATAGGCTTTGTCGTCTCCGTCTTTGTCGTTCTGTTACTTTTTTTTCCAAGAGAAATTTCACTGTTGTATTAAATACATACATTTTTTCGCCTGGAAAGACCTTGAACAAAAAGCGATTCATATAATACCAGCGGTTATCAATGAATCATGGATACCATTGAATGTCTATGAAATATGAAAGGAAGTGGTGGTAATATGCTGTCTAAGTAGTCCACCACTAGCAGTGGTTTATCTACTTCACGCCGCTAGCGAGTATTGCATTTTCTAGGTTACAAAAGATATATAAAAAAAGAAAATAATTATTCTCACTTTTCATTTTCTTGTAATGGAGCTCGATCAAGGAAATCAAACAGTACTTTGAGATAATTCTTTGCCTTTTCTTTGCTCTTTCATAAAAGATGGATTTTATGGCCATAAAAATTGTACTCCTTTATATATATCTATATATCTATCTATCTATCTATCTGAAATTGTAATCCTTTCTCCGACTGATGCCAAATGAATCGAGTTTCAATCCCAGCTTGAGGCAATCGGATGCCTAGCCACACTACTGAGCTGTAATGCAGCGAAACAGTTTGTCTGTGGATGACAATATATACGCTCCCGAAAAATTTAATTCCGGTCGAGCACACTTGGGAGAAAGCGCGAATTTGTAAATTATGACTACTACTGCTAATACTGCAAAGTTTTTCTTCGAAGAATAACTACGTAAAAATCCGCCTTCCTCTCTACCGGACGCTGATAGCTCAGGGGTAAAATATCCGACTAATGCCAAGTCATTCGGGTTTCGATGCCGGCTTGAGGCAATCGGATACCTAGCAACACCGATGAGCTGTGATACAGCGAAACAGTTTGTCTGTGGATGACAATATATATATATATATATATATATATATATATATATATATATATATATATAAAGTTAATAGGTAATCCGTATGGATAATTCCAGGGAGGATATAAATATTGAGAGCACAATGTAGTAAACAGAGTAAGTAATAATTAATTAAAAAATCACAGATTTCATAAAGCCATGGTAATATTTTATATTTCGCGAAACCGATAAAATTCGATTTCACTTCGTCAGAACTTGCGGTTTCAAAACAATGATTAGATTAAAAAATTCTTCCAGGAATCAACCGGAAAAAGAAATTAGATTAGCGGAAGTTGTGTTTTAAGATAGTTACACAGAGTAGGAAAGGAAGGAGGGAGGTATACGTCTCTAGGAGATAGGATGGTTGTAGCGTTGATCTCTCATTCACCGGACAAGAGAAAGAAATAAAGAAAGAGGGAGAGGCAGGAAACAAAAGAGAGTAGGGAGAAACCAGTGATCTTACACAAATCCCCATACCTACATACATACACATTTTTCTATATACACATACAATTAGACTTACACATATGTGCCTACATCCATACACACATTCGCATACATCTACATATATATGTGTTTTCACGTAAATGTGTTCACCCATAGGAATGTATAGACACACATATTGACCCATATTCATCTAATTATCTATTTGTATTCGTAAACACTTATGCACATATTTGACAGGTACTACATTACTAATCGTGTAGCTGTAAAGGGCACTTAAGAGTGTTTTCCATCAAGTGACCCCAGATATATACACAACGCTTAATCTGTGCACCTTCTTATGAGAGAGTACAACATAAAACACATGAATACACACCTGTACCTATGTATTTGTATAAAGAAGTACAATTTTTTATGGCCATCAAATCCGATATCTTTTAAGAAATAACCAGACGCTTCCTCTGTAGCTAAATGGTATAGCACGTCAGACTATATGGCGGTTCCGTGTAGGATACAGGTTCGATTCCTGTCGGAGGACATATGATGCAGTCGCTGGGCCGGTGATGTTGCAAGGATAAATGACGACAGAATACCTAAGGTCCTCATGTATAGCCAGCTTGAGAGTGGACAAAGAGCTGTTGGACGGTCGTGGCTCAGGTATAGAGACAAGCTAAAGTGTAACACCTCAGCTGTCAATGTGTCTCATAATAACTTCGATAGAGTTACCCTGGAGATATTTGTGTCAGAGTGGGACCAGAAAATTCGAAATCAGTCATATTGACCGACTAAGAGAGGAAGAACAACAGCGAAAAGTGTCAGCAAATGTTCCTATGGCTATGTCCCGAGACCCTGTCCTCCGGATTACTCTTGTCATTATTCTCGACTTTTAGCAATGTTTCTGTTTCTAACTCTACCACACCCAGTAACCTCTCAGTCGCTTTTCTGTCTTTCATGGGCTGAACTTGATTATATATATTTAAGTTACGAAGAACTTGGTAAACCGTATGGGTAATTCCAAGGAGGATGAAATCCTGAGAGCTCAATGTGAATCCAGAGCTAATATTTAATGAAAAACAGACCACTTTAAGGTACCATTACAATAATTTATTTCACTAAAATCCTTTTAAAGGACTCCGGATCGATGATCCGGATTCCTTTAAAAGTATTTTGGTGAAATAAATTATTGTAATGTACCTTAAAGTGGTCTGTTTTTTATTAAATTTTATATATATATATATATATATATATATATATATATATATATATATATATATATATATAATTTAAATCAAAAGGAAAACAAATCAGAGGAGGGTTTGTACAAAAATAGCTTGATCTGACCCATCTGATTTATATTTGATGCAATACTTGATTGAATGAATTGATAAGCAGATGTTTTGCTCAGCTGGTCTCATTTTGATCTTGACGATGTGACCTCCGTCTTCTGGGTTTCTCCTATATTTTGGATAAGAATCATTCCCTTGTTCAAATTAAAATTTAATTTAAATCAAAGAGTAAAAAGTTTCTGCGGGTGGCATTTTCAATTGAAGAAATAGAGCACATGTACACAAGGGATTTCGTTAAGCACTTGTCAGATAAAGGGCATTGGACAGGATTCCTACAATTACATAGGTTAGTTATACGAGAAAAATTAGAATCAGCACTAGAATTACAGTTATTATTGTTATATAATTTTAATGTTTTATTGCTGTGCGATTTAATTATTTTCTCTAGATTACTAGTACAACTTAGCTATAGTTGTACTAATAATTTAGAGAAACTAATTAAATTACATCCATAATAGCAATTCGTGACTAGGCGCAGATTCAAATCCATGTATTTGAGTAAATATATATACGCATGATTAAACAAGCATAAATAGACCCAGTTTCAAGAAATAAAACAGTTTGTCTGATTATCGCAAAAGCATGACACCCAGGATCACAAAAGCATATCCACATAACTCATTATATATATATATATATATATATATATATATATATATATATAATATATATAGGGTGAGGAAGCAAAATTTACAATATTTTGAGACATGAATTGAAAGAGAGAGAGAGAGAGAGTGAGAGAGAGAGAGAGAGAGAGAGATCAAGCGAAGGAGCTCTGCACATGTGCATTAAAGTAAAACCTTTTCATTTTATTTCTAGGGCGAATTTAGTCATATCTTTTTTCTTTTGGAGGTTTCTGTTTTAAATCAATTTGTCTCTGATTTCAGTCTAACTTAGAAGTAATATCAAAGTTAAATAAATGTAAGTTTATAAAAGAACAAGATCTCAATAGACTTTGACATTTGTAGAGAAAACCTCTTAGTTTCGCGCATGCTCAATGCTGTACTTTCTCATTTAGCGATCCGCTGAATTTTCAACGGCAAATGTGTTAAAAGTGATTTCAACTGGAAATAGCTTTTCATCATGATGGATTTCGAATGAACAGCATGACGGTCGTTGCTTTTTTCAGTTCGTCATTTGATCGAGCCGCGAATTTATCGAGCTAGACGGGAATTTGTAAAATCATCAGTGACCGGGCAAAATGACATCAGTGTTTGGAATGTTTTCCAACCGGGATAATTGAAATAACGAAGTAAGCATACAGAAACAAAAGTTTCAGAATATGAATTAAACATATTTGAAATTTTTTAAATCTATTTGTAGAAACAGCCGACGCATGTTAATTATATTCACCCCAAACTACGCGCACACACACACAAACACTATGTCACCAGTCAGCTAAGTGAGAAATATCGTTTATTTTAACCATGAAACTTCCGACTATGGTCAAAATATCAGGGAGGTGACTTATTGATGTTATTGGACTGGGGTGGTGAGTCTAATGTGTGGCACTTTTGCAAAGGGATTGAAAACCATACTATGACTTGCGAGTTTTGATAGACGGAACTGTTCACAACCCGTTGATGGGTGTGCAAGAACAAATTCAAATGTCATCGTGAGTGAGGGTTTGGGATTAAAGGCTCTCTCCTATAAACAGTAACTAAGATCCACTCGACCAGTTGCAATATAAACCACAAGCTTGCCTAGTGGTTATTGAACAAGCACAAATGTGCCTGTACAGGCGTCTGAAACAGGGATTGGACTTAGAAACAATTAAGCGGCCATTATTATTATTATTATATTCAGCGTCTTAGTGTGTGTGTGTGTGTGTGCGGGGGGGGGGGTTCGGGTTGCGTTGATTTAATTCAAGCTTCACTTTACATGTTAATTAACAATTAGCCCTTGGCATTTGTATTAGGTTGGTGCAAAAATTATGACGTAATAATGCCGTTTATGGACGTATTTTTTAACGTCAAAAAACGACATTATTACGTCATTATTTTTGCACCAACCTAATATTGCGCTACTCAGGGATTTTAGTTGTTATGAAAACTGTCTGTGTATGATAGCCACACGAGGTTTAGAAACTTGGGTTCGCTGAAGAGGGAATACATAAACATTGGTTGGTTTCCCCCGCCTGATCAATTCCCGCGGTCATGAAACTTTTAGTCGTGACCGGCCGTCAGACACCACCAGACTAGTATTATGTCCCAGCTCTGCTGTAATGGTCTCGAGCACACATCGCATATGTATCGCCAGTGAATAACTATATTAATTGATAATATCTATCTATCTACCTATCCTGACGAGTGGACCAAACGATTGCTGGAAGTTCCCTCTACGAAACTTTAGAGTCAGGATGTTGAAGGTAACATCAGTCAGCTAAGTGACAAAATTTATATCTGTATTAATCCTATATATATATATATATATATATATATATATATATATATATATATATATATATATATAGTGATTTTCTAAGCCCGACTTAGATGTGGCACAAGGTCGAAAGTATGGGACACCCAGTGAGGATCTAACTTACTACTCAGTCGTAATTGATTTAGCAAGACAAGCTTTCTAACCATCACACCACGTCGATTATATGTTTATGTGCACGTATGTGTATGTCCGTATGTATATATGTGTGTAAATGTATATATATATATATATAGGAGTGGATGTGTATGGATGTATGTGTATATGTATGTATGTGTATATGTATGTATGTGTGTGTGTATTTATGTATGTATATGTATACATATATGTATGTGTATGTATATATATGTATATGATTATATATATATATATGTGTGTGTGTATATGTGTACATGGGTATCTGTATGTGTATGTTTGTACACGCCTATATGTATGTATGTACGTGTATATGTTATTGGTGATTTGTGTATACGCATGTGTTTTTGAGCATAGAAATATCGGTCTTTGCTAGATTAGATAATCGTTATATTTATTCTTTATATGTTTATATTTGATTTGTAACCTGTAGTCGATATTAATTTTGTCAAATTTTCTTAATTACACATCGGCCCTTTCATAAATGCCCTTTGGTTTTAGTTTCCCCCGCCCCATCTCTCTCCCCCACCCCTTTTTCTTTTCTTTTTCTCTCCCTCCTCCTTCTTCTGATCTTTATGATTATATCGTCTATTGTGTGTGTATGTCACCAGAAAATGTATCCTTTCCGGTTACATCTTTAATATATTAGACATCCGACAACATTCATATTTCTCTCACTTAAACCATCTTTGACTGACCTCTCTAAAACTTCTCTCTGTTAAATTTGAATCCCCCACATTCTCTCGTCCGTTACTCCTCTCTTTAGCTCTAACATTCGTCCCACACTCTCATACTTACACTCTCTCTAAATTTTATTTTTTATTTCCGGAGTGGTTTTTTCTGTTTTCTTTTTGAATTTGTAGGTCTGATGAATTGGATCGTATTTACGATGGAATAAATTATGACCATTGAATATTAAGCCTTTTTATTAAACATATATATATATATATATATATATATATATATATATATATATATATATATTAGGTTGGTGCAAAAATAATGACGTAATAATGTCGTTTTTTGACGTATTTTTACCGTCAAAAAACGACATTATTACGTCATTATTTTTGCACCAACCTAATATATATATATATATATATATATATTCCAGGTAGAGTATTTCTGTAAAAGAACAGTATAAATAAAGACAAAAAATCTTATCTAAGTCGACGCTCTCGTCAAATCCGGTTGAGAAAAGGGTTATGTGTGTATGATAGCCACACGAAGTTTAAAAACTTGGGTTCGCTGAAGAGGGAATACATAAACATTGGTTGGTTTCCCCCGCCTGATCAATTCCCCGGTCATGAAACATTTAGTCGGGACCGGCCGTCAGATACCACCTCACAAGTATTATGTCCCAGCTCTGTTGTAATGGCTTCGAACACACTTTCTTTAATGCTTTAATTATCAATAAATAAACTTACAAAATACATTAAAACAGATATAAAGTTTATCAATTAGTTGATTGATGTTTACCTTCAGCATCTTGACTCTAGAGTTTCGTAGACGGAACCTCTAAAAATCGCTCGGTGTACTCGTCAGGTCAATACATATATATATATATATATATATATATATATATATATATATATATATATTATCAATAAATAAACTTACAAAATACATTAAGACAGATATAAAGTTTATCAATTAGCAGATTGATGTTACCTTCAGTATCCTGATTCTAGAATTTCGCTCGGTTCATTCGTCGGAGTATATATATATATTCGTCGGAGTATATATATATATATATATATATATATATATATATATATATATATATATATATATATATCAAATATTAGATGTAGCTTGTTATTCCGAGACAATGTCCGTGTCTGCATTTAAAGTTAATCTCGTTGCGGTGATTTAGTAGTTCCTCGGTATCATTATGTTTGATTATTAAGAATTCACTGATTCCACTTCTACTTCTACTTTCTTATATCTTTACGTCTCTTTTCTCTCTTTATCTCATTTCTTCTAATGTTTACTTATATATATTTTTTAATTATTCATCATTTTTAATTAGGGTTTTTTCATTTTACTGCTCAGATGGTACAAGTTCGGAACACATCCTTGCATTGAATACTGCTGTCATGTAATGCATTTCTGTGTGCGTTTCGCTACTTAGATATTATGAAAATATTATCCATTTTAAACAAATTAAAAAAATCAATGAAAAGATGGTTTATAACAACATAGAACAAAAGCGGTCATGAGGCAAACACATTATTTCAATTTTTTAAATCATTTCACCCCAAGCAAGGCGATAAAGCCACTAAGACGCAAGGGGTGGCATGAGAGACGAAATGAACAACTCCAGGATTTAAGGAAACAGAAGAGGTGATTTAAGTTGCATTTAAATTTTTGAAGATAGCAGTTGACAGGAAAGCAAGAAGCAGGAACAGAGTGCTTACAAGCGAGAAATGCGAGAGAGAGAGAGAGAGAGAGAGAGAGAGAGAGAGAGAGAGAGAGAGAGGAAACAATTAACATAATATTAGTAGACATACTAAAAATAAGTCGCAAAAAATTATGCTGTCTAAATGGTAAAAAACGAAAGGAATCCTCTCGGAAAACGAAAGGTTAGATTCAACGAAGAATCATACCCAAATAGACTTATTGACTACATCAGACGACAAAAATAAATGGAATTGGTTGAGAGAAAAGGCATAATATTCCATTAAGATCCCTCTACGCCAGAGAGTCTTAATCGCCATGACACGAAACATTTTCACGGCGTACATATACACTCTGGTGTAAATTAATTGAAACAAAACGAATAATTCTGTTATTATTTACATTATTTTCGTATTTTTCTCTTATAAATCCTTGAAGATAATTTTATGAACAGGCTGATAGATAGATAGATTATGTGAATGAACATATTATAATAGATATATCTTAACAGAGATAGATAGATAGATAGATAGATGTGAATGAACATACTATAATAGATATATCTTAACAGAGATAGATAGATAGATAGATGTGAATGAACATACTATAATAGATATATCTTAACAGAGATAGATAGATAGATAGATAGATGTGAATGAACATACTATAATAGATATATCTTAACAGAGATAGATAGATAGATAGATGTGAATGAACATACTATAATAGATATATCTTAACAGAGATAGATAGATAGATAGATAGATGTGAATGAACATACTATAATAGATATATCTTAACAGAGATAGATAGATAGATAATGAAAAGGCTGAGATAGATACATAGATAGATAGATAATGAAAAGACTGAGATAGATAGATAGATAATGAAAAGGCTGAGATAGATAGATAGATAGATAGATAGATAGATCTGAACAGGCTGATAGATAGATAGATAGATAGATCTGAACAGGTTGATAGATAGATAGATAGATAGATAGATAGATCTGAACAGGTTGATAGATAGATAGATAGATAGATAGATAATGAAAAGGCTGAGATAGATAGATAGATAGATAGATAGATAATGAAAAGGCTGAGATAGATAGATAGATAGATAGATAGATAGATAGATAGATAATCACTCTAGACCAGAGATTCTTAATTGCCATGACACGAAACATTTTCACGGCGTACATATACACACTTTTGCAAATTAATTGAAACAAAACGAATAATTCTGTTATTATTTACTTTGTTTTCATATTTTTCTAATGAAACATCACCCAGTGCATAATAATATTACTTAGTATGTCCATTCCACGATGCATGCCGTTTCTTGCAGATTGACCACAGATTCTCGATTGGATTTAAATCAGTAGAGTTTCCTGGCCAGTCAATAGTACTTTGATTTTCTCACTAGTAAGGCTTGCCAGTGTGTTTGTGCAGCGTTACAAATTTTCGTACGCTTCCTTGGAATAACGTCTATCACAGAAAATGTCTGTAGGACAAATAATCGACAGTCGAGACAGTAGCGTCTGAGCATGATAAAAATCTGATGCAATCACGGATGACGCAATATTTTAAAGAACAAACAAATTTCATCATACACTCCGAAAATAGATTCATATTACTGCACACCACTGCAAATGATCTAATCTGAGGAAATCGATTACACCCTGTCGCTCTAGTGGGTCTAAAACTGATCGTATGGTGAAAGAAAGCAAAGTAAAGCTGTTGTTTCAATTAATTTGCACAAGGGTGTATATATATGTGTGTGGAAGTATTAATGGTACAACGTTAGTATTTGAAGAAATTAATAAGTATCAAAGGTTTCTTTCAAATAATTCTTTTCACTGTGTTCCTGCTAATATTGGACTTCAGTTATGGGAAGAAAGATAATTGGACACCATTTCCAGTGACGCAGGACTGAAAATAAAACATTCGTCGGCATCCATTGATACATTTTGGATGCCAATACAAAAGGAATATCCTACATAAGCTAAAAAGACTTTATAAGTTTTATTGCAATTTTCTACTTTTTACTTATGTGAATCAGGTTTCTCAAACCTAAGTAATATCAAAGATAAGAAGCAAGAAAACTACGAAGAAGAAATAATGGTTTGCCAAACAGCAAAGAAATTGCGAAAAAACACCAGCGTTTTTCGTAAGGTAATTCGCCCCAAGCAAGGCGTGAGTGCCACTAGCACGCAAGGGGTTACAGAGGATTGAAAACAAGAGTAAAGAGGAAGTGTGTTTGAGGAAAGGATACAGAGAAGGACGGGGAACAATCTCAGGGTGTCAGATGTCGGTTGACATTACACTTAAATATTTGAAGAATATAGACATCGGAGAAACAATTAAGGCGAAGGGAGTCCCACAGATGGGTAGTGCGAGAAAATAAACAGTTTGAGTAGAAGAGACGGTTACATTAAACCGTTTTCACAGTGAAAGGGTGGGACCGAGATGCCAGCCTGGTAGCTCGCTTAAATTCATGTAGTCCAGGAACCAGCGAAAATAGCTCGTCGGAACAGTTGCCATGAAAATACTTGTGGAAGAGACAGAGGGATGCCACGGCACGTCTGTGGGATAGCGATTGTAGATTTCATGCCAGATCAGGACCTATCATCTTGCATATTCTTCTCAGGATTTTGTCGAGGACCTTGAGACATACAGCGGGAGCACCAGTTCATATATGACAGCAATATTCCATGCAAGGACGGATGAGTGATTTATAGATTTGAAGGACGAACGCAGACGAGAAAAACTTTCTGACACGACACAGAGAACCAAATTTTCATAACATTTAAATATATTCCCTTTAAAAATTTTTGCTAAAACTGACGTGATATTTTTAATTTGCTCCTAGGTGTGCCGTTGCTTAAAAAAGGTTGAGGTACACTGTTCTAGACTATATTTCTTTGATGACCAGGTTAAAGTTGTGACTGATCGATTGGGATGTTTTGACCTCTCCGCCGTATACTGTCCGCCTGTTTTTTCGGATTAACATTTAATTCGGATTATAATTTTAATCTTTACATAATTGCCTTAATGAAAAATATTTATATGGAAGATAGCAGAAGCTAATTACAGCTAATGAATATTCAAAATTAGAATTGTATGTGCTTCATGTTGATGTCTCCAATACATAACTTACATCTTAGTGTGTCATTTTTTTGGCTGAAGATTGTGTATTTTATCTTCTTATATTGAATAGTTAATCCTTTCTGCTTGCTTGCAATTGAACTTTTTGAATCTCCTAAGGCATACATATGCACATACATTTACGCCTGTGCAAATATATTTTCAACGTTGACAAGTAAATGACACTTATAAGAAAAAAGAAAACCTTATATATATATATATATATATATATATATATATATATATATATATATATATATATATATGACTTAAATGAAATAAGCGACTCCTAAAGGAATCTGCTACGGAGGCACACTGAACAAAATATATATATGCTCATTTTCTAAGCGTAGCTTAGATGAGGCATAAAGTCAAAAGTATGGGACATCTAGTCAGGATCGAACATACTTTTCACTCTTAACTGATCAAGCGAGACAAGCTTGCTAACCATTACAAGACGCCGAAGTGCCCATATAGTGATTTTCGAAGCGTGGCTTAGATGTGCCACAAGGCCGAAAATACAGGGCACAATTGAATTCACTAATCGACAACTGAATTCAGTGAACAATAAAACGCAAGTCAGTCCGTTTTTCTTTTATCAGATCCAAGAGTGTACGAAAACGGTCCGTAGAGATTGGCGGACCCATAAAAGAAAAACAGTAATGTCCACAGAAAAATTGAATAAAAACCTGCAAAGATTTCTTTGTCCGAAACTTTCAATGATAAAGACACACACACGCGCATATATATATATATATATATATATATATATATATATATATATATATATATATATATATATATACAGCGCGCGCAGGAGAGAGAGAGAGAGAGAGAGAGAGAGGATAATGTGTTTTGGGGCATATAAATAGTAGGTCCTTATTAGATTAAACATTCGTTAATTTTTATATGTTTATGTTAAATTTATAACCTGTGGGTGATATTATTAGGTTGGTGCAAAAATAATGACGTAATAATGTCGTTTTTTGACGTTAACGACATTATTACGTCATTATTTTTGCACCAACCTAATATTTGCTTTGTCAAATTTTCTTGATTACACATCGGTTCTCTTATAAATGCCCTTCGTTTTTAGTTTGCCCCAACGAATCTTTTTTCCACTCTCTTTCTCACCTTCAGAATTTTAAGTTTAGATCATATCGTTTTTTATTGTGCGTAGTGTCACCACAAATGTATACACACGTTTTTAATTTTAATTTAGGTCAACGAATCGGTAGCGAATTATGCATCGAAAAATAATTCCTATTTATCTGTATCTCATTCATTTAAACCGTTATTTAACTCCTCTCTTTAAAACTCCTCTCTGTTAAATTTTAATCCCCACCTTCACCTTTAGGCCTTCCTCTTCTTCTTTCTTCTGTTTCCCACTCCCACACATACACTGTCACTATCTATGTATCTATAAAAAGAATGTATAAACATAAAAAAATGTCTTAAAATAATTGTCGGACTTTTTCCATTTCATAATATATATATATATATATATATATATATATATATATATATATATATATATATGATTGTATTAAAAGAAATAGTTTGTTAAATTACCTGCTAGCACCCTTTCAAATATGGCTCCTTAGGCAAATGCCAGGTTGTTAGCATCGTAGATTGCTCTGTTGTAGATTGAGCACTTTCAGTACATTTTATTATTTTAATCTCTGGTTATATATATATATATATATAATTCCTCACGGTAGCACAACCTAATTGCCAGGTGCTGATTGAAAACTATGCAACTATGGACGAAATAAAGGTTCAGTTCGAAATTCCAATCATCTGAAGAAGATCGGAGCATACAACGGCTGAAACGTCGTGATGAGGACAACAGTCCAAACAATGTAAATAGTGTAAATAATTCCAGTACCTCATCTCAGGAATATAGACAAAGAAAATTGTATAAGCTTTTATTCAGTGTTTTTAGTGTTCTTACACGTTTTCTTAATGAGGACTAAGAGAGTGTAGAAACCAACATCCCAGTTGGGTTAGACAACATTGTCATGATGTTGGAGACTGACAACCCACTTAAGTGATCTTAGTCCAAACAGGAAGCACTTAGACACTCATATGCAACTCCTTGCTCCCATAAGAAAAATCTTTGTAGACAACACTGTCATTTTAAAAACATCTCAGTGTGAAAGATATTTAAATATTAGCTTGGTGCAAAAATAATGACGTAATAATAGCGTTTTTTGACATATTTTTAACGTCAAAAAACGACATTATTACGTCATTATTTTTGCACCAATCTAATATAAAGGAAACATTTTTTATAAAGCACTTTAAGGCATTCCTCAATATTACTTGATTTGAAACAAACCAGAATGTGTTAGCAATGTTCTAAAGGCACTCCCAATATGGAATTACTACTATTCACCTAAAAAGGTTTAGAAATTTGACTCATTCTATAAAACACAGCTTAGAACATGAATTTACCGAAAGCTCTTGAGATATTACTCCTTAATGGACCGTTTCTACACTCTCTTAGTTTTCCTTATAAAAGAAAAGAACTGTAAGAACAATTAGAAAAATGGAATAACACAAACTTATTCAAGGAAACATATAAATCAAGACAAAACGGAAACTTATCTTAGCCGGCGCGTTTCGTCAACTGGAGACTTTATCAAGGCAAATATCAAATTAAACATATATATGAACAACGGTTTCCCCTGCCAAGGGACACGCAAGTTCGAATCCTGCCGGAGTGCGCATATTTTTTTTAAATAAGATTTTCTGAATATTCAGGCCGGTAGGCGAAAATAAAGAAGTATACCGTTTAATAAATAAACGGAGCGTCTACTCAAATTTGGGCGTCCTCTAAAAATAAGGTTGAAGTGATACAATCTGTCTAATTAATAAAATGAAGAATCCATTGCTTTTTAGAAATTTCTTTGTCTAATTTAGAATACCAAACTGAGCAGATATATGAACGTAGCTGAGTCATTTAGAGCACATCGGATCTAATGTGTCCATGTATATTAAATTCATTGAGAAATTTTCAAATTAATATTCCACTGTATTTCAAGAATAAAAAAGAAGGTGGCTTTAATTTAGTTCCTAATAAATCACATTAACCTGACGCAACACAGTATTGCTTCAGGTCAGGGATTCTCTCGGGTAATTACAAAGGTCACAGATTCTATTCCCCCTCCCCTGTTTTCTACCGAAATAATTACTGAAAACAACTCCACGGTTTGCATCTAGAGAATTTTCAACTAGTTCACCATATGATATATATATATCTATATTTGAGCCAAGGTTTCCGCTTATTTTTATTAAAAAAAAAGAAGCAATTATATTAATCCTATCGGCCGGTTCACACTTCTCTCTGGTCTTTTAAACATGAGTAGAGGTTTATCCCTTGTTTTTGCTAAGGTTTGAGTCTCTGGCTACTTCTAAAATATTTACTCCCAGTAATCTTTTTTTTGTCTTAGTGGGATTATCAGCTTGCTTGGGGTGAATTGATTAAAAATAAAACAGCGTTACACCACCTCACTATGTATAACGGACATTGTTGCCTTGAAAAGCAGCGTTTGAACATTGACCGCTGGTAACGATGCAAAATAGGCAACTAGCTCAACTGTAGAGATATCGCTGATTTTGTTTAAAATAACGCTTCAAACAAGACAGAAAAAGAATTGTCGAGACGATTTGTCCAAAGGTTTTCCACGAGAATCATTCTTCGCAAATATTTCATGAAGCGCAGTTAAAATGAATGATTCGCGAAATTTGTAAGCTCTGTGCCAAGATTATAAGAAGATTGTCTAGTTGATCCCCTGCGGAAATGTCCTTTATGAGTTATTTAAGATGCACGTCTAAAAGGGGACTGAAGGGTGCCTGACACTTTCTCCACGATGCGATGGTCTCTCCACACACACACACACTTATGAATTATAAACGGTTCGGTTAATTGCGAGCATGAACCTCTCTCTCTCTCTTTCTGTCTCTGTCTATGTATCCGAGCCCATTTTCAATCTATCTCATTCTATTCATATCTATCTATCTATCTATCTATCTATCTATCTATCTATCTATCTATCTATCCCAGTCTGTTCCTATCTATCTATCTATCTATCTATCTATCTATATATCTATCCCAGTCTGTTCCTATCTTTGCATCTATCTATCTATATATCTATCCCAGTCTGTTCCTATCTATGCATCTATCTAAGTCTGTTCATATCTATCTATCTATCTATCTATCTATCTATCTATCTATCTATCTAAGTCTGTTCATATCTATCTATCTATCTATCTATCTATCTAAGTCTGTTCATATCTATCTATCTATCTATCTATCTATCTATCTAAGTCTGTTCATATCTATCTATCTATCTATCTAAATCTGTTCATATCTATCTATCTATCTAAGTCTGTTCATATCTATCTATCTATCTATCTATTTATCTATCTATCTATCTATGTAAGTCTGTTCATATCTATCTATCTATCTATCTATCTAAATCTGTTCATATCTATCTATCTATCTAAGTCTGTTCATATCTATCTATCTATCTATCTATTTATCTATCTATCTATCTATGTAAGTCTGTTCATATCTATCTATCTATCTATCTATCTATCTAAGTCTGTTCATATCTATCTATCTATCTATCTAAGTCTGTTCATATCTATCTATCTATCTATCTATCTAAGTCTGTTCATATCTATCTATCTATCTATCTATCTAAGTCTGTTCATATCTATCTATCTATCTATCTAAGTCTGTTCATATCTATCTATCTATCTATCTATCTATCTAAGTCTGTTAATATTTATCTATCTATCTATCTAAGTCTGTTAATATTTATCTATCTATCTATCTAAGTCTGTTCATATTTATCTATCTATCTATCTATCTATCTATCTAAGTCTGTTCATATCTATCTATCTATCTATCTATCTATCTAAGTCTGTTCATATCTATCTATCTATCTATCTATCTATCTAAGTCTGTTCATATCTATCTATCTATCTATTTATCTATCTATCTATCTATCTATGTAAGTCTGTTCATATCTATCTATCTATCTATCTAAGTCTGTTCATATCTATCTATCTATCTAAATCTGTTCATATCTATCTATCTATCTATCTATCTAAGTCTGTTCATATCTATCTATCTATCTATTTATCTATCTATCTATGTAAGTCTGTTCATATCTATCTATCTATCTATCTAAGTCTGTTCATATCTATCTATCTATCTATCTAAGTCTGTTCATATCTATCTATCTATCTATCTATCTAAGTCTGTTCATATCTATCTATCTATCTATCTATCTAAGTCTGTTCATATTTATCTATCTATCTATCTATCTAAGTCTGTTCATATCTATCTATCTATCTAAGTCTGTTCATATCTATCTATCTATCTAAGTCTGTTCATATCTATCTATCTATCTATCTATCTATCTATCTATCTCTGTTCATATCTATCTATCTATCTATCTATCTATCTGTTTTCAATCTATCTATTTATCTATTTTCAATCTATCTATCTATTTATCTATCTATCTATCTCTTTTTAATCTATCTGTTTTCAATCTATCTATCTATCTGTTTTCAATCTATCTGTTTTCAATCTATCTATCTATCTGTTTTCAATCTATCTGTTTTCCATCTATCTATCTATCTATCTATATATATATATATTTTTAATCTATCTATCCATATGTTTATTCTGTTGCTTTATTCAGATCACTGTACTGATTACTATTGGATCGAGTATTATCGAGAAAATACTATTAGTGCGAGTGATATTCGAAGGCATCTGACACCAGTACTGTTTAACAGCGTTACTATAGCTGTAACTGCCATTACAAAGTCTCTGCTACAACGAGCATTTACGAAAGTGACAACGAGGATTCGTTGACATCCCAAAAGTGTCAAACGATTGTTCGTTGATATCACAAAAATCGCAAACACCCACAACCCTCATTTATAACTACAGTATAAAAGTACGAATTCTCACTAAACGGTAACTAATTACAAACAAATGTAATATACCAAGATAATGTAAGATCCAAAGCAAATGCAGGAAATATATATATATATATATATATATATATATATATATATATATATATATATATATATAGGAATAACTGCAGGTACATGGGAGGAGGAAAACTACTCGAACAAAACATCATTCAACAATAAAAATTATGCAAAAAGCACAACCCTACCCTCTCAAATCACGTATTCGATCTTAGAAACAGCATCCAAGTGATGCAAAATGTAACATCACAAGCAAGAAAAACTATACTAATTTACAACGATTCGAAACAATGTAACCTTTCATTGAAAGTGAAAATATCAATAATCATCTTTATTGGACAATGCAAAGTAGACAGAAGCTCAGAGATTATTTCCATATGCAGACATGAAATCAAATTCCTACAACTCTATCACGATACAAAAGACGAATAATAACCTATAGCCTAATAAAGTTTATTACAGAAACCATAACTCAGAACTGAAGTCAGTATACCTAAAAAATTGAAATATGTAATAAAATATATAAATAAATAAAATAAACAATGAACAGAATAAAAAATAATTACATTTCAAGAACTATAAGTGCTCTTAAACATTAGCTCTTAATTTAAGAACCGTGAAGAACCATTTTCCTATGTTTCAATAGAACTCCAGCGGGGTCTGTATTTGAAGAAGCTAAAGAGTAGTGCCAACGGTTCGATTAAAGTGAGTGAAAATGGATCAGTAGCCTAATGATCTAAAAGTCCGTGATTGGGTATTCTGAAAGCGATTTGTATTTAACTGTATATAAACAAACAGCATTAATTCAATATCTGTCTATATCTCTGAGATGAGGTATTATGATTACTTGAATTATTTACATTAGTCAGACTGTTATCCCCATCTTCATTGCCATATTCACAACATTTCCGCCTCTATATCGCTGAGATCAGGTATTATGATTACTTGCATTATTTACATTATTCGGACTGTTATCCTCATCTCCATTGCCATATTCACAACGTTTCGGCTGTTGTACGCTCCAGCCTTCTTCGTTTACATCGTTTGAACTGTTGTCTTCATCTTTATTAGCATATTCACAACGATTCGGCCGTTGAAGGCTCTGGACTTGTTCAGGTGATTGGAATTTCGATCGAACCCTTTATTTCGTCTATCGGGTTAGATTGTTCTAGTTCTACTAAATAACTGGGACACCCGGAAGAGCCATGGCACGTGGAACAAGAACAATCTGTCCCGGTAGACGAAAAGGTTCGGTTCGAAATTCCAGTCACCTGAACAAGTCCAGAGCCTTCAACGGACAAATCGTTGTGAATATGTTAATAAAGATGAAGACATCAGTCCGAACGATGTAAATAGTGTAAATGGTTACAATACCTCATATCAGAAATATAGACAGCTCCTGAAGAAAGTCCGTGTGTACAACGGCTGAAACGTCGTGAAGATAGTAATAAAGACGACGACAACAGTTCGAACGATGTAAATAGTTACAATTCCTTATCTCAGAAATATAGACAGGCCATGAAGAAGAACGGAGTGTACAACGGCCGAAACATCGTGAATATGGTAATAAAGATGAAGCCAATAGTTCGAACGATGTAAATAGTTACAATACCTCATATCAGAAATATAAACAAGTCCTGAAGACGGCCGGAATGTACAACTGGTATATCCCAGGGGAGGTGGGATTGCTTCGGAAATTACTAGCCTGCCACCCGATTCCCTGTCTTTCAGTAGTGTATTCTCTTTTATAATAAACCTCTCTTTCTTTCATCTACGCCTGTGTTGCTGTTCCTTCACTCGAGTACCACCTTTGTCTGTTTGTAACCTCTTTAAGGATACAACAGAAACTAATAATCGAATTTCCTTACCTACCAATTCTCAGAAGATTGTTGATATTCTTTAAATAGACTGGGTCACTTGTAAAAAATATTTGTCAAATTTGGAGTGCAAGATAATTTTTGTAAATTCATTAGATCTTTCTAAAGATGCGACATTTGTCACAATTGATTTTTCATCATTTTAGAGGTGGTGTATAAACATTTTATTCCCTACCAAATCTAAGTCCTTATGTCAAACACAAAACCTTTGTTAGTAGGAATAGCAAGTTATAATAGGCGCGAATCAAAAAAACGAAACGAAACGAAACGAAACTACTGCGTAAAATTTGAAAAGGAAAATACATTTATTACACAATTACGAAAAAGGCACAAATAGAAAATTGGCATTTTTTCCTTTCGTGCGCCTTTTAATGCAGGATAACAATTTCTAATAAAAAAAAAGACTACTATCGAAAAATGGGAAAAAATAGTTTGGGAAAAGACAAGGATTTTGAAAATGACAAAAAGAGAAAGCAATTCAATGAAGTCAAAAACTAAAACGAAAACACCTACTTTTACTTACCCTACAAGCGCCTCTGGGATATATAGTAATTTTTTAAAAAGTCCCCTCCATAAATTATATTTCGTAAAACTATTATAGGGGAGTTATAATAGCCCTGAGTAAATAATTATAAATCCCCTTATATTTATATATACAAAAATATCCATAAAACTGAGAAACAAACAAAACGTGTATTACTCATTATTTGGTTGTTATGCAGAGAGAGAGAGAGAGAGAGAGAGAGAGAGAGAGAAAGAAAGAGAGATTGTGACTTTGGGGTCAAATGTAGATTAAATATGGATTGAAATACGTGAGAAGAATTAGATAAAGAATAAGCAAAGTATATTTAATCTTCCTTGTATAATTTTTTTAAAATATAGATGTGTGTAATGAGTGTACGTGAATTATTTGTAAAAAAAAAAAAGATAAACTTTCCAAAACATTTGCTCAGCGTTCATTCATTTTGAATTTATATAAACAGTTTATTCCCTACCAAATCTAATTTCTTGTATCAAACACAAAACCTTTGTTAGTAGTAGGTTGGTGCAAAAATAATGACGTAATAATGTCGTTTTTTGACGTTAAAAAATAAGTCAAAAAACGACATTATTGCACCAACCTAATAGGAATAGCAAGTTATAATAGGCACGAATAAAAATAAACGAAACGAAAGTAGCGCGTAAAATTTGAAAAGGAAAAATAAAAATACATTTTATTACACAATTAGGAAAAAGGTATAAATAGAAAATTGTCACAATTTTTTCCTTTTAAGGTTTGATAATAATTTTTGATAAAAAGATTACCATCGAAAAAATGGGGGAAAAATTACAGTTTGAGAAAAAACAAGGATTTTGAAAATGACAAAAAGAGAAAACAATTCATGGAGGTAGTGAAAAAAAAAAAAAAAAATAAGTGCAACCATCTTTGAGAAAAAAAAAACAAACAAAAAAAAAACGAGAATACCTACTTTTACATATCCCACGAGCAGATTAGGACAACAGTCCGAATAATGTAAATAATACAAGTAGTAAAAATTCAAACCAGGAATTAATTTCGATACATAAAAGAAAGAAGTAACAGATTTTATAAATGTGAGTTGGAAAAGATCAAAGATGTAAATTCGAAAATAGTTTATAAAGAAATAAGATATTGTTCGAGAACAGCAAATACATATACTGACATGCTCCAATAACTGCGACAAAAACATGAATACACATACACCCCTACACACATATGAATACATACATATGTATAATAAAATATAGTTTTAAGGTATGCTATATGTATGTGTTAAAGTGTTTAATATCAGATATAGAAAAGATGTAAATATAAAAAGTGACATCGAAGTCAACAGGTGTGACAATTGCATTTAGCCAGCGAATTTGTTGTTGACTTTAGTGTCTCCTTGCATTCCTAGAAATGTCATATTTCGTTCGAGTAGACATATCTGTTTTATAACAATGATATTAATATCTAGTGGCCTAGATATCGAAAGCCTTATTAAATGCTTTACTGTAGTGGCTTCTGGTAGCTTAATGGTAAAAATGAACGCTTGATCTCAAGGGGACACAGGTTCGATTTCTCTCGGGAAGATCACTATCTTTAATAAGACTTTCGATTTCTAGGCCAGTAGATTCCACTGTTAAAAGAAAACAAGGATGTCTACTAAAATACGCGAAACGACTAAGATATAAAGTTTATAGTAATAAAAAATGATTTCATTATATATATATATATATATGTGCGTGTGTGTGTGTAAAAATATAGAGAAAATAGGAAAGAACTTGTTACGTAAATAATCCAAAGTTCTTTAGTATTTTTGTTATTATTTTAAAAAAACAGTGCTCGATACAAAAGTAGAGCCTAAATATAATTATTTATTTAAAAATATGATTCCATCGCTACATAAGAGTTCTCATGTTTCAAAACATATATATATATATATATATATATATATATATATATATATATATATATAGATAGATAGATAGATAGATAATATTAGTGCTAAATATACACATACATATGCAAAATATATAAATATATATACATGCATACACATACATATATTTTTTTTTGAATAAAAAAATTCCAAGATGACCCCGGAATATTAGTGTTTAAGCTTTTTTATTATATATATATATAATTAGGGGGATTTGAAATAATCATAATTAATGATTATTTTAAATCCTCCTAATTATTTCTATCTGTATATTCTTGTTTAAACCGGCTTCTAATGCTCTGGACTGAGCAGCTTGCGGATAGTAGTCGTGGTCCGTGGGGTTACAGTCCTATGGGTAAAGAAAAACTCGCATGAGTTCCACCACAGAATATGTGATCGAGCGGCGCTGTATCGAGTCGAATTCGTATCTCTTCGTCACCGAGGCCCGTTGCTACAGTTGGTATGGCGTTTGCCTCATATCGTAACAGTTCGGGTTTCAATTCTCGGTAGTAGATGCGCACTGCTGATGAGTCCCAGTGCTTTCTTCTAGACTCGTTGAATTACTTAATTATATATATATATATATATAATTATAACTGAGGAATCGGAGATTCGAATCCATTACATTTACTTGCAGGAAAGGTATGTATCCTCTTCTCCCTCCAGTAAATAGCAGACTTGGATGGCAACTGGTTTTCTAGGAGAAAGACAACACTGAATTCAAAACCTGCGGAGGGTCGTTTGGGGACTCTGTGACACTAGTGGCCTAGATATCGAAAACCTTCGGCCCTTCAAAAAGTGTGGATGGTCCTTCACCACTATAATAAAATCTCATGTGCTGCTGTCGGTTTTCTAGGAATTGATAAATAATATAAAAAAAAATGTAATGTACATTCCAGTTAACCCTAAATCGGTAACAGCTTTGCCTTTCTTCTCTTCACCCTTCTTTTTCTTATTCTTCTTCACATCCTCCTCCACCATTTCTACTACGCCCAAAGTAGTATGTTTGTTTCTTTACTTTTGAAAATAATAATATATCGTTCATGAGTTTTTTTGTTAAAGCGTTAAGAGGTCATTTGATAAAAATCGCCTGAGGATACCGTAAGGTTGAAATCAAGGTAGCGGATTCAACTGATCTCCTGATTTTTAAATATACATACATTATATATATATATATATATATATATTGCTTTCTTGTTTGAAAATGAATGACTGCTAACACCTACCAGTAGAAATATTAATATTAAGAAAGTTTAATATACTTACAAAAAAGACACGCTTCTGTCTGTGAAACATAGACGAGCCTCTTGCACAGAGATTAGCTGATCACTGTGGCCTGTTGTTCATACTGACAAGGTGCGTCTGCAAGCCTAGCGATACCTGTTACGTCAAATGACTGAAGCTGAAGAAGAGTTCATAGGTCGATGACTGTAACAAGCTATCAACAAGTTTGAACGGTAAACTAGATTTTAATATGGTCGTATCTGAAGGCGTACTGCTTACTAAACGTGTTTCGTTGACCGGTTGTTTATAACAATAAGTTCCGCTTTGGTTCGATGCTCCATAACCGTAGTCTTTTGCCAGACTATACTAATAATTTCCCTTCGCGTAATAATTAATATCTTATCTTTTTACTTGCATATTTTGATACTGCGGAGCATTTTATTCCATCTAAATGTTAGTCTAATGTGAGGGAATTAATCTAAAATAGAAAATATCGTTTTTCAAGAGAGGAAAATAACGCTTAATAATGCTTATTAATTTACCAAAGAGTTTATCTCTAATCTATCTAATAGTTTTTGTGGATCGGTCGCAGATAGGTGTTGAAAAAAAAAAAAAAGAAAAAAAAAGGATGCCATAAATCAAACGTTGCTTTGAACAACAAGAAAGAAGTTGTGAAGAACCATGATTTGGGACCTTATATAAAAAACATATCTAGAAGTTTGCTTTTGACTAAATAGTGTTTTTTTAAATTTTTTTTATATATACTGTCTCCATGGCAAGAACGTTACTTGTTTCTGTATTTTATTATTTTTATAGATTTATTTTTATGACAAAAAGAAAAAACGGGTGCCGGTGTATGATGTGTTCCTTGCCTTTCATATCTGTCAGACAAAAAAATACAGGGAGTAACATAGCGCATTTAAATTCATATATTAATAAAAATATCCCGATTGAGTGGGCTGAAATCGGTATTCTTAGGTGTGTAAAACGTTTTGCTAAACCAACCATTTCATTCACCTACATTACTATTGTTTGTTAACTGCCACGAGGCGCAGTAGGATAGCCAAGGATGCATTTCAAAAGCTAAGCGAAATATTAAAAAGTATTAAGAGTTTCAGGAAAAGGTAGTTGAATTTTCTAAGGTATGTAAGGAAGACGGTGGGATGGAAAAATCAGATACTCAAGAGTGGGGACAGAGGAAAACAACAACTTCTTGAGTTAGAGTAAATGGATGTCATAACAAGATTTAAGAGAAAAAAAAATACAAAATTTATTAAGATCTACAAAGGACAGGACATTTTAGAGTGCCATGATCACCTGCTTCACATACAATAATGTTATACAGAAATAAAGTGTCGCTGCCGACACTGGAGTTTGAACACAGATCACTAGAGAGCAAACACAGGCGATCCCATTTTGAATAAGTCGATAACGTCATGTTAAAGGAAATGCATATATGGGAATTAGCGTGGAGTCTATGTGATCTCTATCCGGATTACTTCGGAAGTGTGCTTGTCAAACTCTTTGCGTCTGTGTCGGGAGGAACCCAGACGAGGCTATGCTGAAGGGCAGCGTCTCGTCTGGGGTGGTACACAGCTACCCGACCCAGTTTTTTACGGGGCATCTTTGGCCGAGCCTACGGGCTTGGATACCCCACAATAATATCATTATACGGATTGCTATTTGGATTACTATTCGGTGGTTACTTTTCGAGCAAGTACTATTAGTGCGAGTGATATTCAAAGGTGTCTGACGCAAGTATAATTCAACAGCGTTACTATAGTTGTACCTGCGATTACAAAGTCTCTACTACAATAAGCAACACGAAAGTATTCATTGAAAATTACATAAGTGTCAACGAGTGTTCGTTGATATCACAAAAAAGAAGGAATAACTGTTAGGTAAATGACAAAGTGGAAACAATTCTATGTGTTTATCTAGCATTTGATGTTTTTCCATTTCGACAATACAGGGTGCGGTTGGTAAATTACTGACCTTTTATATTTTCTATTTGGCGCATGCGCGTTGTTTGTTATCGATTGCACATTATAGTTGGGTCAGTTGGGAATTGTTGTTTGTTATCGACTGCACATTATAGTTGGGTCAGTTGGGAATTGTCTGCAAGAAAAAGAGCACGATGACGCAATTCACTCCGCCAGAAATTTGGAAACGGTATGTTGTACTCCTTGGCATTTGCGCCGAAATTTCCAATAAGAAAATTTCGAAGTGTTTGAGTGTCAATCTGGGGACACAGTGTAGAGGATTCGGAAACAGCTAGATGAGTCTAATGGTGATCACGAAGGTACGTCAGCTCGGAAAACTCACTCTAATAGTCCTGGAACGAAAGAACTACTGAATTCGTTGGTGAGGTACTCAGACTCAACAAGGAGGCCTAAATTAAGTGGCTTGAGGAGGTAGTGCTGCCCTGGGTCAAGAGGATCGCTGCTGGAAGACCCTATGTCTGACAACAGGACTCTGCACCATGTCACAAGCAGGAGAACCCTGTCAATTTCTACGACCACATCAACTCATCTGTCCACCTAACTCCGCAGACTGCAACCCCTTGATTATTATGGATCGGGCGCATTGAGAAAGAGACCAACAAAAATCCAAAGATGAACTGAAGATAAAGATCATGGCAGCATTCACTAACTAAACACTCACACACACATAAAGCAATGTATACCTGTTTATATTTCTGAGATGAGGTATTATGTACACTATTTACACTACTCGGATTATTGAGAGAGGGTTCAATACCTGGTTAAGGCGGTGGAGAACTTGGAGAGGGGCATTATCAGGAGATAACTGACATCCATTAGACATGGCACGTGGAACTAGAACACTACCCGCCCAGTGAGCGAAATATTAGGTTGGTGCAAAAATAATGACGTAATAATGTAGTTTTTTGATGTTGAAAAGATACGTCAAAAAAAGACATTATTACGTCATTATTTTTGCACCAACCTAAGATTCAGTTCGACATCCCAACCACCTGAAGAAGGCCGGAACGTACAATGGCTGAAACGTAATAAATATGACGACAAAGATGAAGACAATAGTCCGAATAATGTAAATAGTGAGCAATATATTCGTTTTTTTTTTCATTTAGGCTTGGAATACGTTAATTTCTTGGAAATTTAATAAAATTTCTACATTAGATTGATAAATGTTCCGTAGTTGTTATCTCACATCATAAATGTAAAAAATATATCTGTAACTAAACTATTATATATATATATATATATATATATATATATATATATATATATATATATATATGTGTGTGGCACCATTTAACGGGGCAAAAAGGGAAAAGAAAGAAAAGAAGAAAAAGGAGAGGCTAAGAACCGAATCGTGAGTGATAAGCAAGAACGCACACACAGCACTGACAATGGATAAAAGGATATTTTGATAAGTAACAAATGGCGAAAGAGTGTCATTACAATGACAGGGAAATTCTGAGTAAAAAGAAAAGGAAAGAAGGAAAGAATCAGATATGTTTTGGCATCGGCTGTGTTATCTAAAGATATGAAAACAAACTATTGGTACGAGAAGACATCTTATTATCAACTACAGACCGACTGGCCAGAGAAAGAGAGAAAAATTCAAATGAAAATGTTATTTCGTTCACGCCCCTATGAAGTATGATGAGAAGGTGGGAGTGAGGAAAGGTTCCCAAAAATGGAAAAAAATGGAAATTCCTAACCAGAGAGGTGGATATGTATTTAGAATTATCGAGGAACCCCCCGGCGCCGACAAACCCACCCCGGTTTTGGTCGGCGCCCATATAAACGAAGCCCCAACGAGCAGAAATGAGTCGAGACCCAGCAGTTCCCAGAGTCAGTCGCCGGTTGAGGCAAGCCTCGCAGATAGCTGACCAGGATTCCCGCACACTTTCCGGACCCACATCTTCAAACCAAGAACAATTATTTTGAAGAGCGACTTAGATCCAGATCACCGACATAAGTTTTTTTCTTTTGACTTTCGTCCAAAGACCCACCAAAACACCAATTTCTTAGAGAGCAGACAACTTGAAGTGTTAAAACTTGCCTAGCGGAAAACGACGTGTCACAATCCATAGAACGGGTCGGGAGATAGATGCAGTCCTATGTATCGAACAACTAGACAAAGTTTGTTACCTTTTTCTTTGATACTTTGAACTTTTGAGTTTTCATTTTATTGCCTTTTATGCGTATTTTTGTGGTATCACTCCCGTTGGACTCGGTTTGCAGTACGGCCCCGATGACTGATTGATTTCCTCTGCCTAGATCAAATCAAAACGTGGGTAGGCAGACTGTGAATCAAAGTAGGACGTCACCGTTGGTGCCGTGGTAGACTGGGATACAACGACACGGTTGGCGCTACGACCAGGGGACGACGTCATATATCTTCGGAAATACGCACTTTTATTGCGCAGGAGGGTGACGTCAGTGATGTTATTACTCAGGTCATTGGGTAGTTTCGGGCCTTGCAACATCATACCATCCTCGCTGAGTCGACCCCGTCAGAGCTGATCAGGCTCCGACGCACCCTCCTTCTGTACCACGCTATGCGACACTGATTTTTATAATCGTCTCAGCCGGCTTGTACTCGATACTAGCAGGATACACATAGGGAAAGTCCATAGCGCTCAGGTAAGTTGGGTTATTCAAAAAGTCGGAAGGAAGAAATTTTTGTTTATTTGTTGCTAGTTTTTAAGTTTATATATTAAAACCAGTAATAATAATATGCCCTATCCTGAATAACTGTAGGTTAATCGATTAAAATAAATGTACTTATAAAAATTTGAGTACAATAAACTACATCTGGATGCGTTTATACAAGTTTTCCGGTTTACAGTTGAAATGTCCCTATTATGTTATCCCAAGCCCCCCCCCCCTCAAAAAAAAAAAAAAAAAAAAAAATTGATGTATTATAATTTAATATGATTTTTGGTTTAAAATTATGTACGAGACAGTGATTCCCTAATCCCCTGAAAGAATGAGTTTTTGCGAAAACTTAGAACCACAAAAGTCAAAAAAAAAAAAAAACAAAAAAAAAACCCATCGACGTGTGCACATATATACCCCCCACACACATAAATATATATACATATATATACACACGCACAAGTGTTCTTAAAGTTAAAATTCCAATAAACTACCCTACAAAAGATAAATAACTAATATAAATAATAATGATATACCCCGCCCCAAAAGAATGAAAATTTGACGTGTAAAAACTAAAAGGAAAGTTATACGAGCAAAAAATGTACGCGTATGTACAGAATTGTCGTTTTTAAAATTGAAAATTCACCAATTACCTCCCGAAAAGATAAAATGAAAAAATAAAATAAGTAAAAAAGGTTGGCAGTAATAAACCCCACCCCGAACGACTAGCGCTTAAAAGAAATGAATATGGCATTTTTAGTTAAATTACATCGGTATATGAATATACAAATTTGTTGCTTATATATATATATATATATATATATATATATATATATAGATATATATTTTACTTTCGTTGAAGTGGCAAATTTGGGATTTATGTACAATTTGATCAATGCAAACAAAGAAAGAATAGCACAAGCAAGGGAAATTCGGCAGTAGTAAAAGCTTCGAAAAGAAAAACACTCTTACAAACGCTTAGCGTGTGTTAATAAGTATTTTCTGCAAGTAATATTAGGTTGGTGCAAAAATAATGTCGGCTTTTGACGCTAAAAAATACGTCAAAAACCGACATTATCTTTGCACCAACCCAATAATTTAAATCTGCTTTGGTTTTACTTTTATGATTGGTCATTCCTAGATTTTATGGAGCCATGCACTATTTCGCTTAATCCACAGCCATTTGGCAGTTCGCTCAGCGGTGTCGGTAATGGTTTTAATGGCTTTTAGTTTCTTTAAACCCACCAATCCGATATCTGTTAAGGCTCTGCAGAGCGACCGTGCTGCAAAGCCTCTGGTTCCCACTTTGATTGGCATACAGCTCGCCTTCTAGCCATTTGTCCTGCATGCCTCTAATAATTCCTCATATTTGAATTTCTTCCTTTCATTAGCCTCTTCAATGTGCTCTTCCCAAGGAACCGTTAATTCCCACAAAATTACGATTTTTTAGATTATTGGAGAACACTATGTCTGGACGTAATTGAGTGTGGGCTATGTGCTCTGGGAACATCAGTCTAGACCTTACATCGGTCTTTACGACCCAGTCTGTAGCACGTGTGAGTAGGTTTATTTTTTTTTTGGGGGGGGGGCTTTTTCTTCTGAGGTTTGGAACCGGCTTTTAAGAACTATGGAGCTTTGGTGGGGATTTAATACATTTACTTGTATCGCTAGTCGTAAAATTTCTGCGATTTCATTTAATATCTCATCGTGCCGCCATTTGTACCGACCATCCGCTAGTGCTGATGGACAGCTGCTGAGGATGTGTTTTAACGTTCCTATCTGTCCGCATAATTGGCAATTAGGCGAATCTGATTTGTTCCATAATTTCAGATTAGTGGGGCTGGGTAGGGTGTCGTACACGGCATTGATTAAGAATTTTAACCCCATGTTGTAATGCCAAATATCTGCCCATTTCACTTTTCGGTGGATGATGGACTCCCATTTTGTCCAGACGCCTTGCTTGCTCATCCCTACCATTTTGGTTACCCTTGATTCTTCGCTTTTCCGCACTTCTTCCTGCAGCAGAGCATATTTTCCTTTCCCTGCTACTTTATCGTATCTAATTGAAGGAAAATACCCAAGGCCAGCACGACCTTTTGCTACAGTACCTAATAGTTTTTGAGCGGAGCCTTCTGCCATATTTAATTCGTTCCTAGCTTTCCATTTCCTTCCTGTGTAGACTTCGATGCCGGCTCCAGCCACTTTGGGGTCATCGGAGAAATATTTTATGGTAGATCTCACCTTGGCAACCTTATACTCCTCCACCAGGCTTGTAAATGGACGATGCAGCGAGTTGGAGTTTCCATACAAAGCAATACTAGACAGTGATCTAGGTAAACCAAGCCATCTGCGTAGTCTAGCTGTTATGCCTCTCTCCATGATTTCAACTGTGGAAATTGTAAAATTATATATGGTTATTGGCCAGAGTAATTTGGGAAGGATCGCGTGTTGGTATATCCATGCTTTGAAACCCCCGGGTAAACCAGACTTGTCAACATTGTTTAACCAGTTCTCCAAGTTGACTTTAGTTTGGTGTATTGCTACAGAGTCTTTTAGGGAGGCATCAAATCTCTTCCCTAGGTACTTCACCGGATTTTGCCTAATCGTAGGGATGGGTACGCCTGATAATTTAAAATGTTCTGTTAATATTCTTTTTTTTTTAACACAAAAGATCTAGATTTCGAGGCGTTAAAGCTCATTCTCGCCCATGTGATAAGCTTTTCAATTTCCTTTAACAGCCATCTTGCTCCTATGAAAGACGTGGTTGTTAATGTCATGTCGTCCATGTACGCACGTATAGGGGGGGGGGCTGTCTTAGGCCAGATCTTGTAATGGGCCCTCTGTATTCAATTTCTGTCGCTTTGAGAGTTGCTGAAATTGTGCATCCAGTTATTATCCCCCTTTCTAGAACGTGCCAATCCGACGTTGATTTATCTGTTACTGCTCTCATTTTGAAATTATTATAATAGTCTGAAATGAGCTCCGTAACTTTGGGGGGGCATGTGGTGTCGCACCAGCGCGGCTTTGACTAATTCGTGCGGGATCGAACCATAAGCGTTTCTAAGGTCCAACCAAAGGACTGCGAGGTCTCCTTTACTTTTCGTGTCTTTCAACAACTGTGATATGACACCTGTGTGTTCGACACAACCTGGTACGCCTGTAACCCCTCCTTTCTGAACCGATGTATCGATATAATCATTTCGAATTAGGAATCTTGATAGACGTCGATTTAGGATACTAAAGAAGATTTTCCCTTCAACGTTCAATAAGAAGATGCATCTGAATTGATTAACATTACTGGCTTCATCCTCTTTGGGGATCCATATGCCTTCCGAGTGTCGCCATTGTTCTGTTATGCGTCCTCGCCTCCAAGTTATTATTAGCTTCCAGAAAATTCGAAGGATTTGGAGGCATCGTTTATAAACGATGTACGGAACTCCACTAGGCCCCGGTGCTGAGCTTGTTCTCGCTTTTCTCAAAACCTCTGGGATTTCCTTCCATTTTGGATCGCTTATTCTGATGAGGGTTTATCAGGCGTCATCATGATTTTTATAATTGTCTCAGCCGACTTGTACTCGATACTAGCAGGATACCCATAGGGAAAGTCCATAGCGCTCAGGTAAGTTAGGTTATTCAAAAAGTCGGAAGGAAGAAATTTTTGTTTATTTGTTGCTAGTTTTTAAGTTTATATATTAAAAACAGTAATAATAATATGCCCCATCCTGAATGACTGTAGGTTAACCGATTAAAATAAGTGTACTTATAAAAATTTGAGTGCAATAAACTACATTTATATGCGTTTATACAAGTTTTCCGGTTTACAGTTGAAATGTCACTATTATGTTATCCCAAGCCCCCACCCAACCTCAAAAAAAAAAAAAAAATTTCATGTATTATAATTTAATATGATTTTCGGTTTAAAGTTATGTACAAGACAGTAATTCCCTAATCCCCTAATTGCGAAAACTTAGAACCACGAAAGTCAAAAAGAAAAAAAAACATCGACGTCTGCGCATATATACATACACACACACATATATAAATATATATACATATATACACATAAATACACATATACACACATACATACACACACACAAGTGTTGTTCTTAAAGTTAAAATTCCAATAAACTACCCTACGAAAGATAAAAAACTAATATAAATAATAATGATATACCCCGCCCCAAAAGACAAAGTTTGACGTGTAAAAACTAAAAGCAAAGAACTTATACGAGCAAAAAAAAAAAATGTAGGCGTAAAATTACATTGATATGCGTATGTACAGAATTGTCGTTTTTAAAATTGAAAATTCACCAATTACCCCACGAAAAGATAAAATGAAAAAAATAAAATAAGTAAAAAGGGTTGGTACTAATGATAAACCCCACCCCGAACATATATATATATATATATATATATATATATATATATATATATAATATAAAGAACAGTCTTTTTGTTGCATAATAAAATGTACATCACCAAATCGTCCTGGGTAAGACTTTAAACTACATCCGCGTCCTGGGTAAGACGTTAAACTAGGCCCAGCAGCAAGGCCTCTGATCAGGAGGTTTTGAGGAGCGTGGAACCACCTCTTAATTGCTGGTGTTCCCAGGTCCACCCTGACCCGGGATGGCAGCACCTGTTAGGGTCCCAGCTTTGGACAAATAGTTAACTATTACTAGCGATACTTTTTTGAAAAAAATTATTACCAGCAATACAATTTTGAATTAAATATATTACCAGAAACAGATTTTTGACAAAACAAAATATTACCAGCAATAAAAAAATTTGTCAGCATTAAATAACCCATTGACGTTGATATGCCGTAAAACAAAATAAACCAAACCAATCTAAACCAAAGAATACATATTCTATTCATATGAATCTATCCTAAAAATGTTGTCGGTATTAAATAACCCATTGAGGTTGATATGCCGTAAAACAAAATAAACCAAACCAATCTAAACCAAAGAATACATGTACTATTCATACGAATCTATCCTAAAAATGTTGTCGGTATTAAATAAACCATTGAGGTTTATGCGTCGTTAAACAAAATAAACCAAATCAAATCATACCTCACCAAAAAAGTTCTTGTACGTATTTCTAATATAAAGGTATATTATAAGTTGAAATTCAAAAGGTATATTATTCAATTGTCATGTAAAAATATAGGTACCTCCACTAATTCGGTATACGTAAGGTTTAAAATTAATTTTTACATATGAAAAAGCATTCTTTTATCTTTCATAATTATTTTAAATGAAATCTAAAGGATTTAAAATTTACTATTTCCAGTAAGCACAATACTCTGTAGTGTATTTCAAACAGAAATTATATTGATCGGAATCGATTTTTTTCAGTAAAATCGATAAAAACGGCTATTTTTGACACATTTGTAAACAAATGTTTTTAATGATGGATTTATCGGTTTGTATATCCATACTTAAAAAATTCTGCACGTATATATATACATACAAAAACAAATCGAAATTCTTTTTAAAAATATTTGGTGTCCTTAGATTGTAATAATATTTACAATATATGATTAGTAAATATAGTTTTACTTACTAAAAATATTTCCTCAGAATTATGATATTGAAACAGAAACTGAATTTTGAAATATTTAAAAACTTTATAAATTATTCAATTTAACATTTAATCATTTAAAAATTCATTTTTCGTCAAAATGTTTATTATTAGAAAATATTGTTTTTAATATATATTATTCATGAAAGCAATGAAAAACTTCTCTAATTAAATAATGTCTTAGTTTTATTGTGTTTTTTTTATCTTTCGATTCCGGGCAGATTTTCGGTATCACGGGGTCCAATATTGATTGATAAATTCGGTGATTTAAATTCTTTAAAGTATTCTGCTTTTAACTAAAAATTATCATATTGAATTTTTCAAGTTTTCATAAAATTAAATGAGGTGGTGAAACACATGTAAAAAAAAATATTTTACGAAGATTTTCTAATAAAAATTAAAAAAAAAATGATTTCATTCATCTTTGAATAAGTCACGAAAATTTCATTGAAATCCAACAGTTATTAGATTTTTGCAAGAATTTTCAATTTAATGTCTGTCACCACAAAAAAAGAAGCTATAATCTGCTATGCTAAAAGTTAGTACAACGCCTGACGCAAAAAATACAAGTTTTTTTTAATCAAAATTTCGAATGTTCTAAAAAGGTGTAAAAAATTCAATTAAATAATCAAAAAATACATTGATCCTTCCTCTTAATAATAAAATATAAAGATTTTGATCATAAAATTTAATTACTTTTGGAGCATGGTTTCTTCACCTCATGTTTTAACGTTTTCGTGAAAATACCTAAATAAAAACATTTTAATATAGCAATATTATTGTAAAATCAGAAAGAGAATGCGGTCAACATGGAACTTCGTTCCTCCCAAAAAAACGGATTGTCAAAAGGACGATTTTTCTCATGACACCGCTTAACTACTTTTACTCTTCGGCAAAGCTTATTGTTTTAAAAACCGATTATTAGAATTGTCATAAGACCTAAACATATATTGAAAGTGAAATTATATATTTTATTTATTCTTGAAAATTTACAATAAAAATATTTAATAATATTTATTTATTATATTTATAGCAGCTTGGATTGATGAATCGGAGAGCCGAGTTCGAATTCCAGTCGAATCCATTACATTCACTTACGTGCTAATACCCTTGGGAAAGGCGTGAATCCTCTTCTTCTTCTCCAAGCTATGGATAAATAGCAGAACAGACTGGGTTCTATAGCCTTGGATGGCAACTGGTCTAGGACAAGAACAACTCTGAATTCAAAACCTGCGGAGGAACTGAGCTGCTTGACTGTCGTACGTCGAATAAGATGGGAGAGTCCACCAATATATTTCTTATTTACAAGAATAGTTTTATATCTACAATAATTTAGTTTACTAAAAACTAATGCAATCGCATTAAAACTAATGCGATGTAGTTTTTATCATTTACCAATTTATAAAGATATACACGTGAAAACAAATTTTTATTCATAAACTTATAAACATTTAGTAAATTATTAAGATATGTGAACCAACTATAAGTAAATCCTTATTACTTACTAATTCACAAAGTTCGAGTCGATTTGCATTTAAGAGATGCTTTGCAAATTATTCCAATAAACAAAATAATAGTGTAAATGAAAAATCTATTAAATATGTATGTTTTTATTATTTCTATTGTTAATTCTAAAGAACAAGCCTACACACAAGACGCTAGTAGCCCGCTGGTGGGCCACTGATGGCGACTTCAGCGGTCATCTGGTGGCAACCACCGACAGGACACCTGCAGGCTAACGGTGGGCCACTAGCGATCCGCAAGCGCTAACATCGCCTAGACGAAGAAGCCGGTGGCCCGACAGAGGTAAACCCTAGTGGCATGCCACCCAGTGGCAGATTCGTGGCTTGCGTGTAGGTAATGAAAACGTATAAATTCACTTTCATATGTTTAGGTTTTAACACTACTAATCATCGGCTTTTAAAACAATAAACATTGCCGGAGTGTGAAGGTAGTTAAAATAACAGCGGTGTCGAGGAAAAGGCCATTTTTCTTTTTTTTTTTTTTTTTTTCGGATACGAATGTCCATGTCTGTCGAGAATGTATAAAAGAATATTGGATAGGAAACACTTTTCTGCAAATGGGTTGCGGGCCTTGAGGAATCATAGTAAGGCAAATGCAGATATATCATTTAGGAAACTATATTTCTTAAAAAGAAAAAGTAACGCTGAAAAAAATGTTTGCGTTCAAATTTGAATTAGAGAATGTCCTAAAATTTTCTAAAATCATTCGTCGTTTTAGAAAGATAACCTATGGAGGACGCTAAATGAAATAATTTTTTGCCATGCTGTTTAAACGAAAGTGAATTAATTTTGCTGTTATGATTTTATTTTTATATATTTCTATTATTTTTTTCTCAGGGAAAGAAATACGTTTGCATAAATGTTTTTCCACTTGTCATTTCTTTTATTAATATAGGCTTTACAGATACATCTCTTATATGGTATTTATAATTTAGCTTTTGTTATGAATTTTATATTGATGTATATCTATATACATACAAAATATACAGGTAGGAGTAGGCATGTGAGTGACGTACAATAATTTATCGGTATGACTAAATTGCTAGATGGAAGAAAGATGACAATGAATCTATACATAAATACAAATGAAAAGTAAGAGGCACTTTCCAGGTAATATATATATATATATATATATATATATATATATATATATATATATATATGGAGAGAAAAAGACAGTCGTATAAATGATTCCATAAACAAAGTTTGTGATTGCTTCAATAAAATGGGAACGAAAAACCAATATGAAAAAAAAAATAGGGTCTGTTTTCCTAAAAGATGAATTTAAAAAACACAAACAATGGAAGCCAGAGAAAAAGCCAGGGAAATGACAGACAATCGTATAAAGAGGCGAGAAAAATCTCATCAAAATGGCGGCCATTGAAGTTTTGTTTCCTGATCAGACGATATTATTTTTTTTTTTTTATGGAACCAAGCAGATGACATATGTTTGCTTGGACGTAATATACTTTATTCTTATTTCCATTTCAATCAGTCAGTTTGAATTAAGTTTTTTTTTCTTATTTTTTTATTGCATTTTTGATAGCAAATTTGTAATTATATGCTGTTTTTCTCATTGTAATTTACTACATCAGAATTCAGTGGTGGTTACTTTTCCAGTTTTTTTTCTTTCTTTCGCTTTTGTTATTTTCTTTCATTTCCGTTCGTTCATTTCTCTTTACGGACAACTCTGTCTTTTTGACTTGCATTCTTTTTTTTATTCTTTGTTCTTTTCTTTTTTTTTTCTCAAATAATATTTTACTTTCCATCAAGTCTTGAATCTTTATTTTTATTTCCTTTTGTACACTATTTTTATTTATGTAATCCTCTCTCAATGTTTCTCCGGTTTCAGTGTTTTGTTTTTCTTCTCTTTTTTTTCTTTTCCTTAATGCTTGCTTGCTTACTTACTTCCATCCATCCATCCATATGTAAGGCCATATAACGTTGAAACATCGGTTCTCGTACAACCACCAAAGTTAAGCAAGATCGAGCCTGGTCACTACCTACATCAGTGTCTGCTTGGGAATACCATGTGCAGTAAGCTTGGATGTATGGGTGGTGTAGTGAATAACGGTTCGGAAGTGTAAATCGGAAGACTGAGTTTCAATTCCAGTTGGGTTCGTTATATTCACTTACGCGCAAACATCCTTCAGAAACATCCTTCAGAAAGATATGAATCCTCCAGCTATGGGTTAAGTAGTAGAACTTGTATCAGTTAAAATTATTATTATCTCAAAAGAATTATGACATTCTAAAAATATTTTATGGCTTTAAATAACATTCTCTCGTTCGTCCTTTCTTTTTTCGTTCGTCCTTTCGTTCGCCCTTTCTTTCTTTCTTTCTTTCTCCATATTTAAAAAAAATCTATCTTGTACCAAACAATTATAATTATTTAGCTTGCCTTAAATGTAGAAATATCTCCTTTTCTTTAATATTGTTTTTTAGGGTCGTGGCTTATGGCCACATCACGCTGAAACATGGTCAAGCAACTTCAAAAGCCTGGTCTGTACCTAGGTGGGTGACCACTTGGAAATACTAGGTGTTGTAAGCTTAGATTCGTGCCGGTGGTGTAATGAATAATGGCTTGAATTGAGAAGTTGTTAATACGAGTTCGAATTCCCGTCGATTTCATTACATTTACTTACGCGCAAATATCCTTGAGAAAGATATGAATCTATTTTTTATCTCACCATCAATTGGTTAAATAGTAATAGTTGTATTTGAAAATCAGTTTTATCTCCAAGAAGTTCTTAATACAATATTCATTCGCAAAAAATATTTTTCTTACAATCCATAAATTCGTTTCGGCTTTAAATAAGTTACAAAGGGTTGATAAGCCGTAAAAAAAATCTATCAATCATTTGTAGTCGTTTTGTTTGCTGTCTCTTCATTTATCCGTATTTTATAGAAATTTTCACAAGACATTGTTTCTTACGAATTACAAAGAGTAATGAGATCAAGAAAATCATATGCAATAGTTGAAATGTAATCCATAAATTGGAGAATGAAGGAGGATCTCCTTTCAAATGAGGAACAAAGTTTTTAGTTCTGATATGGTAGCGCCGAAAATTGTTTAATCGATTCCAGCTAATTATGGTATTGGGGGATGGGCGACGGAGGAAATTTTATATCCTCTAAATCTGTTGGGCTTGTCATAGATTGAGTCGGTCTTTGATCGAGTGGATGTTCTGGAGTGTCATTTCTGTGCTGTCACCCTTGCAAAACTGACGCTTTATGTCTGTTTCCGGATCAGAATCATCTGACCCCTCTTTTTTAGAGCGTTTCTGGTGCCATATCTACATCCAAGCGCAAATAAATAATTAAAAAAAGCATATCAAGGGCGTCTCCGCTCCGTATATATACATTCAAGCACAAACGAAACAAGAAAAAGAAAAGTTACAAGATTTTTTGAAACGTTTCCCACCAACGAGGCTTACGGCTATATCACGTTGAACCACCGATTTCCGTCCAATCACCGAAGTTAAGCAACGTCGTGCCTGATCAGTATCTAGATGGGTGACTTCTTGGGAATATTGGTTATGTAAGCTTGGGTGTGCGCGTGGTGCAGTGGATGACGGCCCGGAATGAGAATTTAGAGAGCTGAGTTCGAATTGCAGTCGAGTTCTTTACATTCACTCACGCGCAAATAACTTTTGAAAAGATATGAATCCACCTCCTCTCAACCCCAGCTATAGGTTAAATAGTAGAAACTTGTATATGAAAATCATTATTATCTACAAATATTGCTAATAAAATATTAATTCACAAAAAGAAAATATTTTTACAATTCAAAAGTATGTTTCGGCTTTAAATAACCTATAAAAGGTTGATAAACCGTAAAAACAAAAAGAGACAGAAAAACAAACACTGTGACAAGAAGTAAACAAATGGAAAAGAGCCAGACTGAATGAAGTCTCTAAAAGTCTTGGAAAATAAAATAAGGCAGAGTGCAGTGAAATATGGCAGAATGCGGAAAGTTTACATTGACTGCAACAGCAAAGATTATTGGTAAGTAGTTCAAACCAATTTTGCTAAAACCTGATCCAATGACCAAATATGAAAAATTATGTCACAGATCAACTTGGTCGAGCTGAGATCTCATCAGCGTACTTTCGGATGTATGTGTATATCTATCGCCAACTTTTCATATCTATCTATCTATCTATCTATCTATCTATCTATCTATCTATCTCCATCTTTTCAGATCTATCTATCTATCTATCGCCATCTTTTCAGATCTATCTATCCATCTATCTACATATCGCCATCTTTTTACACCTATCTATCTATCTATCTATCACCATTTTTTACATCTATCTATCTATCTATCTATCTATCTATCTATCTATCTATCTATCGCCATCTTTACAGATCTATCTATCCATCTATCAACCTATCTTTTTCTATCTATCTATCTATCTATCTATCTATCTATCTATCTATCGCCATCTTTTCAGATCTATCTATCGCCATCTTTTCAGATCTATCTATCCATCTATCTACCTATCGCCATCTTTTTACACCTATCTATCTATCACCATTTTTTACATCTATCTATCTATCTCCATCTTTTCAGATCTATCTATCTACCTATCGCCATCTTTTCAGATCTATCTATCCATCTATCAACCTATCGCTATCTTTTTCTATCTATCTATCTATCTATCTATCTATCTATCTATCTATCTATCTATCTCCATCTTTTCAGATCTATCTATCTACCTATCGCTATCTTTTCAGATCTATCTATCCATCTATCAACCTATCGCTATCTTTTTCTATCTATCTATCTATCTATCTATCTATCGCCATCTTTTTACATCTATCTTTCTATTTCAATCTTTTCAAATCTAGCTAGCCACCTATATGAGCTGCCGGGTCGGGTGTCTGTCGAACTCTCTGCTTACAGAGAGGAACCCGGACGAAGCTCCGCCGAAGGGTAGGGTTTCGTTGGGGGAGGTTGATGGAACTGGCCGGCCTCGGCGGGTTTGGATGGTTATTTATTTTTGGCTGGGCGTTCGGGCTCGGAGATACCCACATTAAAAAGGCCTTGTGCCACATTCGATCCCCGTGGGTGGATTGATAAATACCATCTAGCCACCTATATATCTATCGCCATCTTTTCAGATCTATCTATTTTCATATTTTCAGATCCCTTTCTATCTATTGTCATATTTTCCGATCTATCTATCAACACTATACTATGTGCGACAGAAGTGGCGGCTATTTTTGCCAGACGGGAACATGTCGAAGTACTTTCCTCTCACGTAACAGTCATAGCTGCAAAGTTTTATTGTCTTAAAAGCCTTGTCGAACTCATCAATAATACTTGAAGAACTAACGCCTCGGGCCCTTCAATTGTAGACTTGCAGGTCAAAGCCGACGCTACTGGGACTAAACTTACCAAAACCCAAAAATAAACATGACTATTTTGGGAAAAGTTCTTCTTAAGACAAACAGGACTAGTCTGCCAGGGGCAATCGCTCTCTCTCTCTCTCTCTTTCTCTCTCTCTCAATATATATCAATGTATGTGTCTGTGTATGTGTCTGTGTATGTGTCAAACAGGTTTTAAAATATTTAACTGACATCTCCTGTCAGTTTGACTAATTTTTCCTTGTATTTGATCAATATTTGAATAAGTTCTTGTACATCCTATTCAAAATGTTGCATAGCTTCTGACCAAAGTTAATATTTTTGTTCTTTTTTTGTGTTCGAATGCATTTGACTGACTCGGAAATCATCCTAAACTTAACTTTTCAATAGATAAGAGATTTTTTTTACCTACATTGCTTGTATCATGTAAGAAATTTTATGCGAAATATATATATATATATATATATATATATATATATATATATATATATTAAAAAAGGTTCAAACGCTAATATTCCATGGTTATAACATTGAAATCGTAATCACGATCCAATTCATCAGACCTACAATTTGTAGGTCTGATGAATTGAATCGTGATTCCAATGTAATAAAATATAACTATGGACTATTAGTGTTTGAGCCTTTTTATATCTCTGTCCTGGATATTGAGTTCTACTTGGATGCTATCCTCTTGGAAATTTATATATATATATATATATATATATATATATATATATATATATATATATATATATATATATATATATATATATATATATATATATATATATATATATTCCCAAGAGGATAGAATCCAGATAGAACTCAATGTCCAGATATATGTATATGATGGACTCTCCCGTCGTTTTCGACGTATGAGTTTCTTTCAGTTCAGTTTGTATGTTTATGTTTCGTATGAGACAACAATCCTGCACCGGATTTGCAAACAAGTCCACACAAAGCTCATAGTGAAGGGTTGAGCGTCATATGAGTTGATGTCTTAGCCCGAGATTTAGTGTTAATTCTTAATACTCTCAGATGGTTAAGACAATTCTTTTTAAAGTTAGTTACACATCGGTAGCAGGTATTTCTCTAGTTTGCTCGGTTTTCAACAGCAAGTTCGAACTCCAATACAGGAATATTTGCATCAATTAAATTGTATTTAAGTTTATTCTTGAATCGTAACCAAGGACGGCCTTCGTTACGCTTACCGTGAAAAAGTTGGCTATACATGAGGACTTTCGGCATTCGATCATCACTCATTCTGATGACATGACCTGCCCATCTGAACTATGATTGTATCAGAAAGGATTCAATATTATCGACGCCACATTTGATAAATAGATCAGGGTTAGAAATTTTGTTCTGCTGCGAATAACCTTATATTGAACAAAGACAGCGTTTATGAAAAGCATTAAGTTGATTGATTCGCATCCTGTATGGATTTAACGTCCAACGTGTGCAGTAGTGAGTTAAGTGAGAACTGTTCCGTTTAACAATGGCAAGATACTCATATTGTAAGCAGGCAGATATGATTTTACATACGGCCGCGCGAATGGTAATGGGCACGTGGCTATAAGTCTGTGTCAGGTTGCGTTTCCAGACAGTAGGCAGCCGAGTCATCCAGTATTTGCCGCTGTTTATCGTAGTGTTTCTGAGACAGGGTCCGTGACACCACAAACTATGGATGGGGGGAAGACCGAGATCCTCTCGTACACCTGACCAGGAAGAACACATTTGACAAGCTATCGGAGATGGTCTAGGTATCAGCACACGTCAAGTGGCCCTAGTATGTGCTACCTCTCATCGTACCTCATGGGGGTAATTTAAGTGCAGCTCCTGTATCCTCATCCTTAGCGTTTGTTGATGGTTTATTGCACAGACGGCCGATCCGTTGTTTGTCTCTTCTGTCTTGTTTACAAATGAGGTAACATTTGGAAGAGATGGAATAACAAATTTACACAATCAACATTTCCGCGTGAATCGGAATCCCAGTGGTACAATACAGGCTGCAATTCTAGGTGACTGTGAAATGCTTTCTAAGATCAGTGCTGAGAAAAGGCTTTGAGCGAGTGAAACCTGAGGTTTTTGACAATCATCCTTCTTTGAACATTGTGGACTGGCGCTACATATTCACAAACAAAGAACTCTACCAAAATAAAAGAAACCACACCACTTGAGGACTACCAACAGCAGCAACAACTAAAATGAATAGTACACATGAAGAAAAAAGGAAATAATAGTATAATAATCTTGTTAACACTCCACACAACTTAAAATAAAAGGTTAGGAAGAAACCCCTATCAAAACTTTAAAAATAAAATTTTCAAGTATGTGCGATACCCAGCCCTCATCAGCTGCCAATCAGGGGAGGTAACACAGTTTCGGTAGCTAATGTGGTATTGACACCCCTGGCGCAACCAGCAGATTTTGCAACCGGAGAGGTTATTGTTTTTTTGTCAGATATAACAATAACAGTTACTGACTTGAGAAATTTATTTTCCTTAAAAATTGTTTTAAGAGAAAGATTTTATAAAATTCAAACAAACGCGGTAGTCGCTGCTCATTAAATGAATATCAAATGTTTGGGTACTAGTGAAAGTATCTCGTCAGAGCAGTTGCCATGAAAATATCTGTAGAAAAGACAGACCGAAGCCACCGCACGAGTGTGAGAAAATATTTGTAGAAAAGACAGAGGGAAGCGACAGAACGTTTGTGAGAAAATATATGTAGAAAAGACAGAGGGAAGCCACAGCACCTGTTTGAGAAAGTATTTGTAGAAAAGACAGAGGGAAGCCACGGCACATGTGTGAGAATATATTTATGGAAAAGACAGAGGGATCTTAGTAAAGCAAATGTGTCTGATGCAACGTGATTTAACGCTCAACCACGAAGAACACCAGAGTAAGCAAGGTTCGATTTCACTTTTTAAGGAAAGCCCATTCTCTTCACGCTGGAAAAAATAGGAAAATAGCGCCAATTTTTTAAAATTTTCTTTCTGCGCCAAACTTACATTTTTTTTTTACCTGGTGAATTTGGGCCATAATTTAATGAATCCTTTAGAGATAGTGCTGACAATATTGAAGCGGAGCAAAACAAAAAACAAAAACAAAAGAAAAAAAAACGATGTGTCAAAAGGACAGTTATTTCCTTGACACCGCTATTATTGTATATACTTTTGAAGCTCACGGAAATATTTATTTACGTTATTATAAAACATGTGAACTAAGTACAATGCGATATTTATTATTTACTTTTAATAAAGATTTATTGTTTTGCCATTTTATAAAGAAATACATTTGAAAATAAATATTTCTATTCAAAAATTCATATAAAATTACAAAATTATCAAAATATGTCACACACACACAGACACACACACACACCGAGAGAGAGAGAGAGAGAGAGAGAGAGAGAGAGAGAGAGAGAGAGAGAGAGAGAGAGAGAGAGAGAGAGAGAGAGAGAGAGATGATCTCAAACTATTAACTAAAGAGGAAATGAAAAAAGTGCCCCAAAAATGCATTTTTCAAAGTTTATAATTACATTTAATTAGTTAAGTGTTTATTTATATTTTCTCGTCCTCAGACATTTTTGGAAAGTTATGAATTAAAAAAAAATATTTTCATATTTATTTCATTATAAAATGTTAATTAATAAATATTTCATTATAGTACGTTCACATATTTTTATAAATTGTAAATAAAAAAATTATTTTAGTAAATAAACAATCTAATAAATAAATAGTGTTTAACATCTTTGTTGTCAGTTTTCAACAATAAAGAAAATGTATAAATTGATTTTCATATGTTTGGGTTTTATTAAAATTTCAATTATAGTTTTTAAATAAATAAATGTTTTTTTAATCGGTTTCACCCAAGCAAGGCAATAAAGCCACTAAGACACAAGGGGTTAGTAGGTGTGGAAGAATTAGGAACAGAATCATTAATAATGAGCGGGAAGAGGAAAGAGTAATCAGGACAGTAAGTAGCGATTGACATTGTATTTAAATTTTTTCAGATTAAAGTTGGTTGGAAAGCATGGGGCCATAAGGGAGTTCCACAATCGAGAAGTGCGAGAAAAGAAACTGTTAGCATAGAAATTATGGTTACATCGAGCTAGCTTAAATGTAAATTGATGTGATCTCGACGCCAGTCTACTACTGTGCTTAAATCAAAAAATTCTAGGGATATTAGCAAAGAACTCATTCGAACAATTACCATGAAAGTAATTAAAGAAAACACACAGGGGACCTTATAGTGGGGGGAAGTAACTGAAGCCGAGCTGCCAGATCAGACCAGATAATATTGCTGATTCTGTATACAGTAATAGAGGTGTCAAGCGAATAACTGTTCTTTTTAACTTTTTTTTTTTTGGTAGGCATAAAGGTTAAGCTTTGGCAACGGAGCCAGTGTAACATATTCTGATTTAGTGTCATTTTTATTGTGTTGTTCCAATGAAAATCCCATCATAATCAAATGACATATGACAGGCACTAGGCTTGACCCTAATCCAAGTTGCCGTCGAAAGCAATATGGGAAACCGCTCTCCATTGAGATCATACACAGCTGTTGAAATCTACATATTTTCATTTTATAAACTCCCCGTGCCGCTCCAGGAAATTTTCTCGCCAGATTCGATCCTTCAAATCTACAAATCAACCATTCATCCTTACATGGAGTATTGCTGCCATATATGGTCTGGAGCCCCTTCTGTTTGTCTTAAGGTCCTAACTAAAATCCAAAGACGGATATGCAATGTAATTGGCCCTGATCTTGCATCTCGTCTGCAGCCGCTCTCTCACAGACGTTCTGTTGCCTCCCTCTGTCTTTTTTACAAATACTCTCACGGTAACTGCTCCGAGGAGCTGCTTTCGCTGGTTCCCAAACTTCATGAATTTAAGCGTTCTACTAGGCTGGCATCTCGCCCACACTCTTTCACTGTCGAAACTGTTAAATGTAGCCGTCTCTTCTACTCTAATAGCTTCATGTCTTACACCTCTCGCTTGTGGAACACCCTTCCCTTTTCCTGTTTCCCTGATATCTATAATCTCCAACTATTCAAATGTAATGTCAATCGACGTCACCAGATCCCTTGATCTATCCCCTATCCTTCTCTTCATCCTTTCCTCTATCACTTCTCTTTGCTCTCGCTCCAATTCTCTGTAACCCCTTGCGTGCTAGTGGCTTCCTGCATTGCTTGGGGTGAAGCGCTTAAAAAAATAAAAAAAATGATACTCGCCCGCCATCTTTGGGCAGGTTTAAGTGTCTTGGTTTTGAATGAAGAGATTTCCTTCTACGTTGTGCGTTTTGTCAAACCAAAGGATATCACATAAAAACAGTTCAATAATTCATCTCTTCTTCACAAATTATGCACGTCTATTATCTATGTAGCATCATTGACTTTATGCCAATCATGGCTAGGAAACCTAGTCTACCCTATTATTTAACCACTAACTGGAAAAAGGAGAAGAGATGGATTCGTATAATTCTCTAGTGTATATGCCCGAAAGTGAATGCAACGAACCTGGTTCGCTGATTTCTTGTTCCGAACGATCGGCTTTGCATATCTAATCAAGAAGTACAAAATGTAATATATATATATATATATATATATATATATATATATATATATATATATATATATTACTAGTCGCTCAACGAAGACCTAGATTTATTTTTCCCGCACATCTAAAACCTCGCATTTCTCAGACTGAGGTTATGAAACCGAATTTGAAAAGATCAGTTGCACTAGAATAAAAAAAAAAAAAATGCGCTAGAAAAAAAAAAAAAAAAAAATACTAACTGAAACCAGACGTTGTTTATTTGGTTCCTTACTTTTTTTCTTTTTTTTTTTTTTTATCCATTTCCTTGATTGAGAGGTTTTGTCTACTGTGTTAAATTAGTTATTTGCAAGATTTAGAATTACATCTCATATATATATATATATATATATATATATATATATATATATATATATATATATATATATATATATATATAATGGAAAAAATCCGACAATTATTTTAAGACATTTTTGTGTTTATACATTCTCTTTATAGATACAAATATTTAAGTAAATGCTCTGTTTATAATAAACAGTATTAAATAATATTTACCGACCTGAATGTCCGAGAAATTTTCATAAAAAATATGCGTCCTCCGACACGAATCGAACCTGGGTCCTATACGGAACCTTCATATAGCCTGACATGCTTTTACCGATTTCACCATAGTAAAAAAAGAATGTGAAACATAATGTCTTAAAATAATTGTCGGACTTTATCCATTTCAATTTGTTTACATTTGATACATCATGAGCAGACATGAATGTACGTGTGAGATTCATTGAAGATTGAAGTTTAAAAGCAGTAAATTCGACTTTGCTAACCGAAACGTTCCTCTGTGACTCAATCGGTAAAAGCACGTCAGGCTATATGACAGTTCCGTATAGCATACAGGTTCGAATCCTGTCGGCGGACGAATATTTTCTATGAAAATTTCTCGGACATTCAGGCCGGTAAGTGTTAATTAATATATTAACCAACAATATATATATATATATATATATATATATATATATATGCATGCCATTTTTGCGTATTCTAATTGGGGAAGCCCATATTTGAATAAACGCCTTGTTTTTAAGCAGTGTTAATTATTTCTACCAGTCTGTACATTCAAAAAGCTCAATAAAGAGATGCTTTTAAACGCAATTCACAAGCGTTTAAAATACAAGGCGTCTACTTAAACATGTGCATCCACTAAAATAACATTTTGAGCAATAAGAAATAATAAAATTGAATCCATTAACTCCCTATTTGTGTGTGTGTGTGTGTGTGTTGGTGGGAAAGAGAGAGAGAGAGAGTGAATGTGCGCACAGAGAGATAGTACAATTGTTCAATGTATGTTGGAAAAAGGAGACAATTCTTGCATATACACTTATTTATCACGACGATACTATTTACATTTTGGAAAAGAATTATAAGCCACATTATATATATATATATATATGTATATATATATATATATATAAATGGAAAAAATGAACTTCAAAGAAAGAATACAATGAAACCCTAGACAAATAATGCGCATGCACCTAAAGAATCGGCAGCAATTTTTCGATTTTTTTTTTAAAAAAGCCGGAAGTTTCTTCACTTCAATTCTCCTTTTATTTCCTGCATTTATTGCCAAAGCTTTTCGCCAACAAGGTCTTTTGGCTTTTTCTTTTGCTATTTCTTTTTTTTTCTTTGTTTATCCTGTCATTTACTGCTGTTACAACTGAAGGTCGTCTTTGGCACCAGTCAAGCAGTAAATATACTGTGACATCTCCTCAAAATGTCGTTGGATAGTTTGGTATGTGAGATAATCTGGAAACATCTGAAGGAAAACTCTCTCTTTCTACACACACACACACACACACATGGGTATTTGGGCGTAAGTAATTGTAACGAACTAGAAGATAATTTGAACTCGATTTCTTAGTCGTAGTGCTATTTCATTACACAACAGCAAATCTACTGTATATATAGTTAGTTAAATCCAGTGACAGGACCCACAGAGTGTGAGTTCAATACCCGGTTAAGGCAGTAGTGAACTTACAGAGGGAAATTAACGGGAGATAACTGATAACTGGCATCCATTAAACATGGCATGCGGAACTAGAACAGTCTACCCCAGTGAGCAAAATAAACGGTTCAGTTCGACATTCCAACTACCTGAAGAAGGCCGGAGCGTACAACGGCCGAAACGTTGTAATAAATATGGCGACAAAGATAAGGACAATAGTCCGAATAATGTAAATAGTGTACATAATACCTTATCTCAGAAATATAGACAGATACTGAAATGCCGAAACGTTGTAATAAATATGGTGACAAAGATGAGGACAATAGTCCAAATAATTTAAATAATGTACATAATACCTCATCTCAGAAATATAGACAGATACTGAAAGGCCGAAATGTTGTAATAAATATGGCGACCAAGATGAGGACAATAGTCCAAATAATGTAAATAGTGTACATAATACCTTATCTCAGAAATATAGACAGATATCAAAAGTGTCTTTAATATTTCTTATATAAAAATGCAATTAAATGCTTTTCTAATTAAATAATGTCTTAGTTTTATTCCAAATTTTTACGATTCAGAACACATTTCATGTAACTGGGGGACCAGTTTTAAAACAGAAGTTGATGATTTAAATTCTCCTATGTGTTAGTTTATAAGTAATATATATCTTAAGCTCAAGAAAAATGAATTTCTCGAAATTTCATAAAATTAAAAAAAAGTTGTCTGGGAGGGTAACAGATGGAAAAATGTTTTTCCAAAATTTTCTATAACAGAAATATTTCTAATATAATTTCATTCATTTGTGAATAAATTCCGAAAGTTTCATAAAAATTTATCTGATTGCTGCAATGAGTTCTAAATCAATCTTTTTTCTTTTTTTTTTTCACCGCAAAAAATACCATAAAACTTCCTATCGTAATCTTTGGTCGTGAGGTAAGAAAAAGGAAATTTTTAACCAAAATTTCGAACGTTTTAAACAGGATCAAAAAGGATAATTTAATAAACAAAAAATAATTTAATAATCAGGAAATCCTTTCGTCATTTCCTCTTAATAATGACAAATAATTTTTCATCATGTATGCTTATTTTTAACATAACACACACACACACACATATATATATATATATATAATCTACCTCTAATATATATATATATATATATATATATATATATATAGAGAGAGAGAGAGAGAGAGGGTGTATCAAAAATACCTTTACAAACTTTAGGTAGCTGGTTCCTCACACCAGAACAAGGACAAATGTCCATATGAGCATATGTCCGCAAATCCTTCGTTTTTGAATTAAGTTCAAAGCAAGTTAGATGGCGCTGTGTTGCTGTGTAGACTAGGTTACAGTTATTCGTGTACATTTGTGGCTAGTCTGAAAAGGGTTCCGTTTAACAATGGCAGGATATTCATATAGTGAGCAGGCAGATATGATTTTTAAATACGTCCGCGCGAATGGTAATGGACGCGAGGCTGCACGGCTGTATCAGATTGCGTTTCCAGACAGAAGGCAGCCAAGTCACCTAACCTTTGCTGCTCTTTATCGTCGTGTTGCTGAGACAGGATCCGTGACAAACTATGTATACATGGAAGACAAGATTCGCTCGTACGCCTCATTCTAGAGGCTGTCAAAGACAATCCAGGTATTAACACACGGCAAGTGGGCCTAGTATGTCGTACGTCTCATAGTACCACATGGGGGGTACTTCAAGAGCAACTCATATTTGTATTTGCAATTTACGCAGTGTCTTTTGCCGTCTGATCATTCACCACCAGAGAAATTTTACTGATCATTTATTACACAAACTGCTGATCCGTTGTTTGTCTCTTAAGTCTTTTTTTACGGATGAGGCAACATTTGGAAGAGATGGAATAACAATTTTACACAACCAACATTTGTGAACGGATCGGAATCCCCATGTTACAATACAAGCTAGACACCAGCAACAGTTTACGATTAATGTATGAGCTGGAATTGTGGGTGACTGTCTGGTAGGTCCATATGTTCACCCAGCACATCTTAGGGACTTTATTTTGAATACATTTCCAGACCTGCTAGAGGGTGTACCCCTGTTAATATGTAGATGCATCTAGATCATGCATTATGGGGCTCCACCATATTTTAGTGACATTTTTCGCGATGCACTGACTGATATTTACCATTAAAGACGGATAAGTAGGAGAGGACCGGCTTCATGGCCTGCTTGTCCCCATCCCCCGTGGGGCCATCTAAATCAATTGGTTTATGCAGCTGACATTAATAATGCAGAAACGCTTCATCAACGTGTCATGGGTGTCTACGAAACAACTGGATACCGTGTGGGAGTATTTGAAAGTGTCAGTCAGTCAATGATCCGACGGGTGCATGCATGTGTAGAAGCAAGTGGAGGACATTTTGAACATTTGTTAGGTGTTACTATGTTGAGCTAAAATGATGGCCTTTTGGACATATGTTTATTAGAACATTTAACCCTTGTTTGGGTGTCAGGAACACGTCCCAAATTTTGTAAAAGTATTTGGGATTGTATCCTGTATTTTACATTTACGTCTACTGTGAACTTTAAACTTAACTTAAAAACGAAGCATTTGCGGATTTACGATTATTTGAACTTTTGTCTTTGTTCTGGTGTGAGGAACGCGCCCCAAAGTTTGTAAACTTATTTTTTGATACACCATATATATATATATATATATATATATGTATGTATATGTATAATTAGAAGAAAGGTTTCACGTGTGCTTCTTAAAATATGTTAAATAGATAGGTTGATTAATAACACAAGAGCAAACGAAAATGTACCAATATAAACAGTCCGAAAAACATTTATTAAATACTAGCAGTAGAGCCCGGCGTTGCCCGGGATGTAACAGTAAGAGATGGATCTAGTATCGACCATCATAAAGACTGAAAAACAAAATTGACAAAGATTATTTGTTTAAGGTTGACGGACACGCATGTCTTAATTATTTTTTTTTTTACGAATTGGTCAAACCCAAACTCAAACAAAAACATTGTTTTCAATCGTTATGAGTCTACCGATTGAATAGAATTTTATTATAAATAATTGTAAATGGAATTTTTAAAGCATTCTGAATGTAAAAATAAAGAAAAAAGTGTGCAAGACAATAAGAAACACTACCTACCAAAAAAAAAAGTGAAGTTTTGTTGAAATCATTTGAAAAATGTAGGAAATCCGATCCCATATATAAACGAACACAAACACACGCACAAACACAAACAACCAATCTGGGTTTTATAATAAGCATAACTCGAAGTGAGTTGTCCCCCTTTCATTAATGTCCCTTAATTGTGTTTTCAAATTGATTTTGTACAAAAACAATTGTGTTTTTCCAAATTTTGGCGCTGTTAGAACCACCGCAAGGTAATTTTACGTAGTCCTGTGAAGTTTTGTTGAAATTGGTTGAAAAGTGTAGGAAATCCGATCCAATATATAAACGTAACAGATACACACACATGCAATCTGCGTTTTATAATAAGTAAGATCAATTATCAACCATATGACAGAAATAAACCACAGAAATAAAAGTTTTAAATCCAGAATTTTCGGGTACGCCTGTGTCCTTCTTTACCGGCGCGAGAAAAAACAGACATCTAGGGATTACTCATCGACAGATTTTTTTTTTTTTTTTTTTTTTGTGGACGGTGTATTTTCTGGTGAAGATCATATTCGCAAAACCCCGATATCTGTCTGATTACTGGCTGTGCGAAACTTCTTAAGAAAATGAACTCAAATTTAAATTTTGGATCGGTGTAAAGGCGTTTCACTGGAGGGAATTAAAACATAGAGGGCGTTAAACATAGAGGAAGAGAGTCATAGGTTGTGAGGTGGGGGAGACGTCTTGTGTGTGGTCAGTGTAGCCGTAAATTGTTCGTCCAACTTATCGATTTCAGAACGACGGGCTCTAATTAGGATAACTTGTCAATTTCAGGCACTCGAGCTGTGAGATGAGACAAAATGTATGTCGGAATACAGGAAAAAAGTAATAAAAATAAAATGAAAAGAAAAAAGGGGGAAGAGCAAACAGAAGGATAAAATAGTTGGATAGAAATTTTTGAAATCTATTGTTAAAAAATGGGGGGGTGCAGAAAAATAATAATAAAAAATAATAGTAACAAAGGAAAAAAGAGGAGAAAAGCGTATACATAAATAGATATAAGAAGTTTCGTGTAGCGAAGAATCAAATAGTTTGCTAATAATATGATCTTCACCAGAATTTACACCGTCCACAAAAAAAAAAAAAAAAAAAAAAATCCATATATACTAATAAATTGTGCCATCCGGGGTTTTTTTTTACAAACGGAGTATAAAATATTATTATTATTATTATTATTATTATTATTATTGTTATTATTATTGTTATTGTTATTATTATTATATGTATCTATGTATACCAGGTTTAACAGAAAAATTGTCCAAATCCTGTAACAGCATAATTGTCTATCCCACAAAATGTTTAATATCTAAAACAACACTAAACTAATCGACTTCCTTTTTTTCCAGATTTTCAAATACGATATTTAGCCATCTTGACACCATTTGTCGTAAGAATCACTGAAGAACTCCTTGTGTTAAATCAGCTAGAAAGAGAATATGTTAAAATTGTTTGTGTCAGTCTCACTGTCTTCCCAAATGAGCAATGATGAGAGGAAAAAGATTATTCAGGCCTTCAGTAATGGTATTGATATTCATACTCTGGCTTCCATCTTCAAAGTCCATTCAAGAACGGAGAATAAGTTTAAAGATGAGTGAACATTAAAGAGGAAAACTGTATCAGGAGGGCACAACAGGAAGAGGAGGTCATCATTTCAATTTAGAGCTAAACAGATCAATTAGAAAAGATCCAACTTAACCCATATGATGTTTGGCACGTGAGAGAGGAGTTTCAACTATGACAGTTCAAAGAGCAGTGAAAAAAGACTTGAAAACGAAATCGTACATGAAACATGGGAGGCACCTTGTTACTTCAGGACAGAAAGTTTGAAGGTTAGAGAGGGCGAAGATCATTTTGAATAAGTTGGAAAATGAATCTGGAATATTATATATTTGAATTTCGTTTATAATCGATTTCATCACGATACTTGTGTTAAACTTGAAGAATAATTATACGTTCTTATTGCTCAAAGTAGAGTACAATAGTATTATAAAAATCTCGGATACTTCCAGTAAGATAACTTCAATCATTTCTAAGATACAACGGTTCAGAGCTTAATCTAACAAATGGACAATCTTGCTGTTACTCCCGGTATATAATTAAAACTTTAGAGCGAATCAATTAAAATTTTAGTGAGAATTAATTAAAAACAATGAATTTAAGTGCAGTTTGAATTTGTTAATTTTCGATTTATTTTTCATTTCTGCTTCCTAAATTCAAGGAAAAAAAGATGGTGGATTCGAGACAGTTTTCAAAGTTCGCAGTTCATTGAAAAAAATTCTTGTATTTATCATTTGCTTTATAATCTTTGGCCCAAGTTTTGGAAAAATATTTTTCTAATCTGAACGCCGGCGGTAAGATTTAAGATAAAACATTTGGTATTGAAGTTTGTGAAAGGAAGAAAAGAAAGAAAAAAAAAAAAGAAAAGAAAAAAAAGAAAAGAAAAAGTAGTTTTACTCAGCAGCTTTCTTGTCATATATGAGTCTTCCGTTGAACACGGTTTCATTGGAAGCCATGCAATCTGTCTTATAAAATAGGTAATGTTAATTGACAAGCAGACGATCGTATTGAAAAATCTGATTACGTCACGTTCACAGCCTCGGTGTCGAGTCGCTGGCTTGTCTCCATTGTCGTCACATACCAATTGATACTCATCAATTTTTTCTTTTCTTTTTTTTATCTGTCATCTTAACATCGAAATCCCGGACATGGGAGACTTCAAACTGCGAAAATGTCGGCAAGATCTGGGATTCGCGTGAACTTATTTTGTTCTTGAAAAAAAAAAGACCTTATTATTTGTCTAGCCACGAGATTTGTTCTCGTTCAATTGATGATGGTACGACGTTAAAAGATAATAGGAAGTAAAACAAAAAGAAAACTTAAACATAATTAGAAAAAAAGGGAATTACTTTTGGCGGCGTTCTTGATTATTGCCGCCATATAGAAAGTTGTGAAATAAAGATAGCTTTTATTCCGACATGAGTTGATATCTAGAATGTTTCTTAAAAATTTAATCCATTTTCCTAAAATACATACATTATATATATATATATATATATATATATATATATATATATATTTGTACCTGGAAAATTAATTTCGGTTGAACACTCTGGCGAGAAAGCGCGAAACAGCGACTACAACTGCTGATAATGCAAAGCTCCTCTATAAATTGAGTCCTCTTAGTCACTGGCGTATTTCACCTTCCTCTCTAACGGGCGCCGATAGCTTAGGGTTAAAATCTCCGACTGGTGCGAAATCAGTCGGGTTTCAATCCCGGCTTGAGGCAATCGGGTGTCTAGCCACATTGATGAGCTGAAATACAGCGAAACAATCTCTCTGTGGACGACAATATATATATATATATATATATATATATATATATATATATATATATATATATATATATATATAAAGATATTACATCGACAACTTTTCAAAATCGCCACACAAATGCAGTCGTGTTACGATGCGTATTAAATACGTCATCAGGTGATTATAAATTCCTGGCGAGTGAACGATTTCACCTGCCTAGAAAGATGTCACTGTTGATAGTGTAGGGTTATATTGACATGATGGCCTTATGTTAGTATAAAAATTCCACTAAAATTAAGGTAGATAAATAAAGAAAAATGATTCATAGAGAACTAAAAAGTTTAAATCTTAAGATAAGTACTAATGTCAAACAAGTAGATTTTCTTGATGTTACGTTAGATGTCGTTAATGATATATTTCAACGTTATATGAACAAATAATGCCGACCCAATTTATATTCGCACCAATTCTAACCAGCCTCCATCTGTAATCCAACATATAGCTTCGTCTGTTTAAACGTCATTTTTAATGAATACTCATTTTGGAGTAGATACTCTATATTTATTTATCGAAGAGCATATTTATTTCTATCTACCGGACCGAATATTCGAGAAATCTTGTTAGAAAAATATGTGCCCTCTGGCAAGATTCAATACTACATCCTCTAGGGGAAACTTGTTAGATCTGACATGACTTGACCACTTGGCCACATAGAACCTCATGATCAAATAAAGCCTGAATAGTGCTTTTGAACACATATCTTTTTCCCGATTCTCGAAATATACGTATCTGTTCTGTATCCTAACGTAAACAAAGACAATTTTTAAAGAAATGTATTAAATCTGACATATTTTTTATTTATTTGTTTAAACGTTATTTTTGCGTAGATGCTCTCTTTTTATTTATTTACGAAACAGTATATTTATTTGTTACATATACATTACGTATACTTGTAACGCTGTTACATATACATTACATATACTTGTATTTTGATTGATCATTCCAGCTTATGTAACAGCGTTTGCCCTTGTGAGGGGTGGTTAATTGATTTGAACCTTTCAAAACCTTTTATTCTACATTCAACATCATCACTTGATAAAACACCAGAGGTGTTGAAACAAAATGGCTATTTTTGTAGTGATTTTATAACATATTTATGTTGTAATTTTCGAATAAATAAATATATTTGCTCTACTCTGTATTGGGCACTCTTTTAAGAATAGTAATTTTTGGTTATTGGAATTTTTTCCGTGAACACCAATCCTATACTTGTATATATATATATATATTTGTGCGAATAAAAACAGACCATGTTAAGGTTCCATGTAATAAATTATTTCACCATAACCCCTTTAACAGGGCTCTGGATCATCAGACTTTACTTCCAAAAATTGAAATGAAAAATGAAAAATGAAAAGAAATTCACACATTTTTGACGGACCTCATCAAGTATACGTAAAATTAACGAAGTGAGGAAGTGAGGTGGGAAAGAGGATATGAATGTGTCATATGTATCATTTTCAAATTCTTATTTTTAATTTTTAACTCCAACTCCAAATTTTTAACTCTAGATGTTGTTCGAATTTATTGTGTCTAGTCTCAAGATATAGATGGCTAAGGAGTGGAGGGGTGGAGACCGACTTTAAAGGAAGAAGCTACACTACTTTCACGAGGACAGTTTTTCTTTCAAATTTTTTTAGACGCTGTTAATTCGCGTTACTTTAACGGGCATGTTTGGGAGGTTAAAGTTGTTTCTGTATCTAAATGTTTAAACAATCTACGAAGAAAACATATCTGCTCTGAATTTTACATTGAGCTCTCCGGATATCATCCTCCTCGGGTCTACCTATACGGATTACCTAAGTTTGCATAAACTATATATATATATATATATATATATATATATATATATATATATATATATATATATATATATATTCTTAAAAATAAGGTCATTCGTTTTTTAATTGTACATCTAGTTTATTTTTTCTGTTCCATGAGCTAAAGTAATTTGATTTGGGAATTAGACTGTCATAGTAACAGCCATTCAAGGAAATAAACTTTATACATCGACTCTCTGCTAAAATACACTCTTGTGCAAATTAATTGAAACAAAATGAATAATTCCATTATTATTTACTTTTTTCATATTTTCCCAATGAAACATGACCCAGTGTACATGTTAGTACTTCGTATGTCCATTATACGAAGTCTTTCCTTGCAGATTAGCCACAGACTCTCGACTATATTTAAAACAGGTGAGTTACCGGGCTAGTCAATAGTAATTTAATTTGCTCACTGGAGGGGTGTCAGTATGTTCGTGAAGCGTTACGATTTTCGTACGCTTCCTTGGAGTGACGTCTACCGCAGACAATGGCTGTTGGATAAGTAATCGACAGTCGATACAATAGCGTTTGGGTGTGATAAAATCTGATGCAATCACGGATGACGCAATATTTTTCAAGGCCAAATAAATTTCATCCTACACCCCGAAAATAGATTCATATTACTGCACATCACTGCAAATTAGGAAAATAGAAATCGATTACACCCTGTCACTCCCATGGGTCTAAAACTGACCGTATGGCGAAAGAAAGGAAACTAAAGCAGTTGTTTCAATTAATTTGCATAAGGGTGTATATTCTTCGATGACAACGGATAGGGTTGAACTGAAGAGGATCTTTTTTTCATGGGCCATCTCCTTTCGGGACGTTGGAATTCATAACTTTCGGCAATTGCCTGTATCTTGTTTTTCTAAGCAACTTTTTACCCTTTACTGCACTTTGTACATGATTTGCCATTAACTTCTCTCGATTTAGACGCTTCCTGAATATGTCCACCTTTTGCTGTACTGTATATAAAGTGTGATTGAAAAAGAACTCCCTATTTTATGTATGAGTAACCAGCCAAGAGTCCTGATGTAACCCCTGGGATTTTTCTTTGATGTTGGTTAAAGGAGAAAGTATACAAAATCAAACTATGACTTTGAAAAAACTTGAAGGGTTGAAGGGCGAATACAAGTTATGCCTTCTATAACACAAGAGTTCCTGGTGAAATCAATTCATGCGATTCCTGGGCGGCTTGAGAAGCTGGTAGTGAAGCTGGTGCCCATATCAAATTTTAAATGGCTAGAGTACCAATTCTGTCCTTCAAGTTTGTTTTGAATTCGGAATTGTTTTTTCTTCTATATAGTTGACTGGACTTAATTCACTTGTGTTAGCAATCTATTTAGATCTCTCTTTCAGACTCGATAAGCGTTCAACTACCCACACATTTGAACAGTGCTCCAAACTGTTTGTTACTGTCAAACTCTCTGTCTTGAGCAGAGAGGGACAGGGACGCGGCTTTGCCGAGGAGCAAAGTTTCGTCCGGACAGGTAGACAGGTAGACAGGCCCGGACCCGTTTATGCGGGTTCTAAAAAAATAATTTTTCGCCGAGCCTACGAGCTCGGAGAACCCACGGCAAACTCGGCCTTTTGCCACATACATTCCTCGTTGGGCGGGGGTCAGTTAAATATTAACAGTGCTCAAAACTGTTCGTTACTGTCGAACTCTCTGCCTTGACCAGAGAAGAACTCGGACGCAGCTTTGCCGAGGGGCAAAGTTTCGTCCGGAGAGGTAGACAGGCCCGGAACCGTTTATGCGGTTTCTAAAGGAATATTTTTGGCCGAGCCTACGAGCTCGGAGAACCCACGGTAAACTCGGCCTTGTGCCACATACATTCCTCGTTGGGCGGGGGGCTGTTAAATATTAACAGTGCTCCAAACTGTTCGTTACTGTCGAACTCTGCCTTGACCAGAGAGGAACCCGGACGCGGCTTTGCCGAGGGGTAAAGTTTCGTCCGAGAGGTAGACAGTCCCTGAACCCGTTTATGCGAATTCCACAGAAATATTTTTGGCCAAGCCTTTACGCTCGGACAACTCACGATAAACTCGGCCTTGTGTCACATACATCCCTCGTGGAGGGGCTGCTCTTAGGTTGGTGCAAAAATAATGACGTAATAATGTCGTTTTTTGACGTTACGTCAAAAAACGACATTATTACGTCATTATTTTTGCACCAACATAATAAATATCAACACATTCTATAATTACCTATATTTTGCTTTTTTTAAGCAGATTTCATCCTTTTTCACACTTCGTATATAATTTACGATCCGTTCACGCAAGCCCCTTCAATAGAAAACATATTGTTTTCATCCTCTTTATTTGCTTTCGGTGTGTCCTTTGAGCATTATGTTCTCCAAGCCGCCTTCTCTCATTATGCATCCCAGATATTTCAGGAGAAAGATGACTTGTTTAAGCAATTATCTAAACATTTAGCAAAATGGGCCTTGGACATTTTCATCAGAAAATCGTTTTTCGCCATCTCCATTCCTCTCATCAATCAAGGAAACATTTGATAGCTACGTTCTTCTTTACGCACCGCGTCCTTTAGGACGCTGGCGATCATGGCTCTCCACAATTCCCTGTTCTTTGTAGCTCTTAATAATTTTTCCTTTCTATTATTTCTCCTAGACCCTGTTCTGACACCTATTTACTCATTCAATCTGTCCTTTGAGTAACAGATTTTCCAAGCCTTTTTTCCTCGTTATATGCCTTAGAAATTTCAACTGTGTCTTGTTGAGGCTTATTTATTCACGAGAACAGAATACAAGACCGTGCTTAAAGTAAGAACCCCAAGTGTGGAGGGGATTAATAACAAAATAAGTATTCTGTTTCTTTCTTATTTCCCTTTTTGTGATACCTCAGCTGTGTGGGCCCGGATGGCCCAGGGAATGAACTCAACCACAGAGGATTTTTTTTCTTTTTACTAAATGTTCAAGGCACAAGATCCACTCAAAGTAGAGGATTACTAAATGAGGTTGTATATAGGTTGTAGAAAGGGTAGTCACCATCTACGTCATCATTGGTTTGCTTTTCCAGGTTAACTGCTTGTGTGTTATCTTAGGCCGATACATATTACGAAATGTAAGACTAATTTTTAGAAGTCATTTTCAAGAACTGGGTATTGTCAGATAAACCTATAGACGAAATATCATACCAATAGCTGCTATTTCACTATTTCCATGAAAAATCTGTAGACGAGTTATATTCCTTAGCTAATCCCGCCAGGCAACATACTTAGAATTGAATCATCTACATTTTCTTCATATTCCATTAATAAGGAAGAAGTTTCACTCGATAGCTTTGTGGAACAGATACCTCTCAGTATGCTTCCCTGATTCCAACAATCTTAAACTCTTCAAGTTAATGGTTGACGGAAATTAATTTGATGCATTCATCGTTTCTTCTTTCTCTACTAGAGTTGTACGTCAAGTGAAACTCACAACCGATGAATCACCAACCCTTGCGTCTCGAACTGCTACCTCGAATCAAGTTCCTCTAGTCTCGTACGTAGTTTTCTTCTTTTTATCGGAGCTGACACATCCGTGTTTCCCGTTTGATTTTTGACGGGACGTGTTGTCATTGGTTGATTTTTTTTATGACGTTCACTGACCCACATAAACTAAGTTCTGGTTCATGTCCATTACTGAGGATAGGAACAATAGAAGAAAGGAAAAGAAAGGAAATATATAAAAGAGAGAGTTTTCTTTGTCACTCACATAGTAATGAGGAAAGTCTATATTTTCGTATGGTGTTATTACTACCTAATCCTACTACAGTATTTTAAAAATACAGCATAAGCAGACGTACAGACTATCAAAATACTAAGATTAATTTCCGCCATTGCCGGAAGTTATTAGATTGGTGCAAAAATAATGACGTTTTCTCACATAGTAACATATGTTAGAAAACGTCATTATTTTTGCACCAACCTAATATAAACACCCGTTCAAGACTGCAGAACACCACGACTGAAACGTGCCAATCCTGACTGTAAACAAAAGTAAATTTCCTGTAATAACAAGAATAATTCATCGACAAATTTCAGACAAGGTATCAGCCTAACCAGATAATATTTGTAGTAAGGCATTTTTAAAAATATCTTTTCAGTCTGAGAATAGACGCCATATTGATAAACATATATTCTAGTGTGAAAAGTGGGGAAAAGGTTTTTCTTGTCTATAAGTACAAATGGCATAAATACATTTTCTCCTTCCTGGCTTTTCTTCTCAGCCATTACAGATGATTCATTTCGGTCTGTTGTGGTAGACTGAATACTTTCGTTTAATCTTCTATATTGGGAAGTCTTAGGCCTCAACAGTTTTGGAAGATAAATGTGACAAAAGAAAACCAAAATAACAAGAAAGGCTTTAATATATCTATCTATTCAAGCTCATATTTATGTATGCGTATGTGTATCTGTTCATCTATATCAGTCAGATCATATATATATATATATATATATATATATATATATGTGTGTGTGTGTGTGTGCGTGTGTGTGTGTGTGTGTTTGTGTTTGTGTGTGGGTAGAATCTCTGATACCAAATCGGTCGGGTTTCGATTCCGGCTTGAAGCAATCGGATATCTAGTCACACTGATTAGCCGTGATACAGCGAAACAGTCTGTGAATGACGCACAAACATATATATATATATATATATATATATATATATATATATATACCGACTAATGAAAATAAACATCGACTAATAAAAATGAAAAATAAGTATATAAGATAAGAAATAAAAAATATAAATAAAAATAAATAAAAACAACCAAATAATTTAACCCAAATAAATAAATAAACAAATAAACGACTTCCGGTAAAATAACCGTCAAAATAGACTACCCGCAATGCACCACTGACCCGCATATATAAATAGTCTAGAAAAATAACAGCACCCGTGTCCTGACGATTGCATCTAGCATGAAACAGACTGTCGCCTTTAAGTGTTGACTTCTATGTTCAATTTTATATATATATGCATACATGAGAAACTATATATTATTAAGTATATAAAAAAGAAAAATTTACTGAATCAGAGAAATGAAATAGCTATTTTATGCCGTCATTGTCAAAAATTTTCCTTAAATAATATTTAAAAATAAAAATTAATTTAAAAGGTGTGACCTCGTAATATACGTAATTATATTTAATGGGAAAATATAATTTTACATACTGTAAGTAATTATATTACATTTACAAAAAAAAAAAAAGAAAAAAAGTCTATTAAAATAACAGTGAAAATACTTTAAAGTTGTATTTAAAATTTTAGTTAAAACGAATTCTAACCTAAACATCTTTTAAAATTGTAGTTAAATAAAACGTATTCTAACCAAAACCCCTCTCTCAAAGTACTACCAGCACTTAAAGGAATCCAATAAAGCACCCAAAGAAAAATGAAATTATGATGCAAAGCTATAAGATGTAGGCCATTGAATGTCCCATGTCCTTTGTACAGACATGTGAAACTATATATTATTAAGTATAAAAAAAGTTTACTAAATCAGAGAAATGAATTAGCTATTTTTACCGTAATTGTCATAAATTTTACTTAAATAATATTTAAATATAAAATTTTTAACAAATACATACTTATACTTGATATGTAAAAATAATTTTACTTACTGTAAGTAATTCTAATACATTTACTTCTTTTAAAAAGGAAATATAGTCTATTAAAACTAAAAGTGAAAATATTTTAAAGTTGTATTTAAAATTGTAGTTAAATAAAAAGAAATTCTAACCTAAACATCTTTTAAAATTGTAATTAAATAAAACGTATTCTAACCTATAGATCTCCCTCCAAGTACTACAAGCACCTAAAGGAATCCAATAAAACACCTACAGTAAAATGAATTTAATATGAAAAGCTAGAAGATGTAAGCCATTGAATGACTCATGTCCTTTGTACTTTTTCAAATGGTAGTTAAATAAAACGTATTCTAACCTGAACACCCCCCAAAATCTTTAAATATGCAAATAGAAAAAATGCCGTAAGAATTTTTGCCGTTAACAATAAAATTAAAAAAAATCCAGACGACATGCATTTAACGGATGTCCGATTTCAGTGAAGAATACATCCCTACCCCCTACCAAAACGTAGCTAATAACGGATACATCAAAATACAGGCATAAAGAACACGCAAACACCCCTGTCTAGTGGAAGTGAATTAATTTATCTGTAACCTTGGAAACGTGAATTATGATTTTAGCTGTGTCTTTAAAACCCAGTAATTTTAAAAGTTACTCCAAAATTCGCTCGAGGATGAAATGGAACTAATGTCTTTAATTTAATTACAAAATTAAATTCGGACCTTCCATTTTTGAAACAGGGTTAGAACTGTGTAGCGGAAAAACCATATTTTAAATCAATTCATTTATAATATCTCTCTCTCTCTCTCTCGATATATATATATATATATATATATATATATATATATATATATATATATATGTATATTCAGTCGTCACACAACATCTGTTGATAGTAAAATGGTGAAACCCAGGGTTTCAAACTCATAGCCATACGACTGAATATGTTAGCTCTAACACTAGTATTGGACATTTTCTAATAAATACTGCGCATATATATATATATATATATATATATATATATATATATATATATATATATATATATATATGTATGTATGTATGTATATATATTTGAGGAAGCAGATAGCAGAAACAAAAAATGAAAATATGTATCGAGATTTAATCGTAAACTACTCGGAGATGAAGTCATTATTTAACATCAAATCAAATCACTTGTACTGCCTTTTCGACACATAAACTATCACTTGATACAAAATAAACGAGAGTAGAAAATGCAAAGTTAATAAAAATAACTTTGAGTTGATCATGCGGGGCCTGCGCTGCCTGTGGACCTCTCTCAAAATAGGATTTTCTTTCACACAGAACGAAATGTCGATGAGCACCCCCCCAATACTCGGCAACGAGTACAGTCAAAGTCGACGATAAACAGGATGCGATGGATAAATTGCCGTCTAAATGACGCCAAAATGAAAACAGCACTGACATCTCATTTTTAACAGATACACAGACTGCGATGGATAAATTTTCGTCAAATGACGCCAAAATGAAAACAGCACTGACATCTCATTTTTAACAGATACACAGGTTGCGATGGATAAATTGTCGTCAAATGACGCCAAAATGAAAACAGCGCTGACATCTCATTTTAACAGATATATTTACCAAAATGACACAAAATTATCTTGAAATACGAAAGAGTAAATTTATTCAATAAAATCGCCATTGACTTCAACTACGGCCTCCAGACGAATTCGGAATCTTCTGCAACTCTTGGACGGTCTCCTTGTTTAAGTTGGTTAATGCTGCCATAATCCTTGCCTTCAGTTCATCTTTGGTGTTAAAAGGAGTTTTGTTGGTCTCTCACTCAACTGCACCCTACACATAAGAATCAAGGGATTGCAATCTTGGGAGTTAGGTGACCAGATGTAAGGGGTTATGTGGTCGCAGAAATTGTCCGGCTGCCATGACTGGGTTCCCCTGCCTGTGTGGCATGGTGCAGAGTCCTGTTGTTAAACATAGGGTCTTCCAGCAGGACGTCTCTTCAGATCCAACTTACAACTCATTTCAGACAGAAGGAAATATCGATGAGCACGCCAATACTCGGCAACGACGTTCGCCAAAGACGATCACCAGCAATCAGGATCTGTTCTCGTGCAATCTTTTGCGGTTTCTGGTTGAAACTTAGAGGCAACTCGTGAAAAAAGCAAGAAGATTAAAAACATTGCGATAATAATAATCGGTCAGATAAGATATGCTCTCCATTCCAACAAACCAAAGCGCCAAAGTAAGAGAAAATAAAAAGTTCCAAAAAGGTCTTGCTAGAAATTGCCCGACACCTTTGATGATTCTTCTGTGAGATTATAGAGTTTTACTCCCATGACATAATTCTGGTTTTTCGGACTATTTAATATGTTTAAACATTTTAATTCTACATAAACTTTATCTGTGTATATCCATACTCAATTTAATGGAAGTTTAGACTACAAAACTGCTCTCACCACAGAGATTATTCCCTGCCCCCCATTAGAATGTCTGACGCTCAACTTCCCGAGAGCGCGTCTCTGCGGCTGTTCGGTCTCACGATGTCTACTGACCTGAGATGGAACAAACACATAGAGTCAATTGCTTCGTTCACCTCAAGGAAAGTTGGCTCCCTGTGCCGCGCCAGGAATTTTTTCTCCTTGGAATCGATCCTTTAAATCTACATATCTACCATTCGCCTTTGCATAGAATATTGCTGCCATATATAGTTTGGAGCCCCTTCTGTTTGACTCGGGTTCTTGATAAGATCCAGAGACGGATATGTAATATAATAGTCCTTGATCTGGCATCTCGTCTGCAGTCGCTCTCTCACAGACGTGCCATCGCATCTCTGTCTTTTTTTCAAATACTTTCATGATGAGCTTCTTTTGCTGATTCCCAGAATTCATGAATTTCTGCGTTCTACTAGGCTGGCATTTCGCTCTTACCCTTTCACTGTCGAAACTGTTAAATGTAGCCTTCTCTTCTACGTCAATAGCTTCATGTCTCGCACTTATCGTCTGTGGAACTCCCTCTCCTTTCCTTGTTTCTCTGATAGATATAATCTCCAACTATTCAAATGTAATATCAATCAATGTCTCCAGATGCCTTGATCTACCCCCTATCCTTCTCTTCATCCTTTCCTCTATCGCTCCTATTTACTCTAGCTCCAACTCTATGTAACCCCTTGCATGCTAGTGGCTTCCCGCCTTGCTTCGGGTGAAACACTTAATATATATATATATATATATATATATATATATATTAAAAAAATCATATTACAGCATACACTGAAGAAAAATTACGTTGGAATCTCAGTTCAATATCCAACCTACAATTATGAAGGCCTTGGAGAAGAGAAATCCACGAAAAATAAACAACTTTGAAAACACCAGAAGACAAATAGAAGAGACGAAGAGAACCCAAAGAAAAGCCCGAGCTCTCCGTTCCCTGAACCCTCATGCGGTGGCTGTGGACGTCTCTTCAGATCCAATATAGGACTCATTTCACACAGAAGAAAATGTCGATGAGCACCCCAATGCTAGACATTAGCCTACCCAAACAAATTCTCTTTTCCGAGCTTGCATCTGGTAAGAGATCACGTGGGGTCCCACGTCGTCGAATCAAGGATCAGCTCAAAAATCACTTTGCTGAGGACAGAAATTGATCTGTTCAGTTGGGAGACAAAAGCTGAAGAAAGAATTAATTGGAGAAGTCCCCGAAAAAACAACATTCTTCGAAAACACCAGAAGACAAATAGAAGAGAGGAAGAGAGACGAAATAAAAGCTAGAACTCTCCATCGCTTGAAACCTCCTACTAGAGCATGCGTCAGATAAAATATGCTGCCATTTCAGCAAACCAAAGAGTGAAAGTAAGCGAGAGTAAAAATTTCCAAAAATATTTTAATTTTATAAAAAGGAGGCAATTTTATTAATTAGTATGTTCCGCCAACGACGTCGATGTGAAGAACTGGGCTTTTAAATTATAATTATTTTATTTATAGATGTTTGTTTTTGTTATATGAGTATTGAAGTCAACACACAGAAGTGAAAGCCTGTTTCATGTTAGGCGCAATCATCAGGCCGCAAATGTTGGATTTTTCCTCGACTATTTATATGTGTCAGTGGTGCATTGTGGGTAATCTATTCTGGTCGTTATTTTTGAGGGAGTGGCTTGTTTGTTTGTTTATTTATTTGGGTTAATTTATTTTACTTGTTTTTCATTTTCATTTTGTATTGTTTATTCTTTTCGGTTTTTGATGTTTTATTAAAGTACTAAAAGAATTGTGGTGGGGGGATATGCTTAGGTCGCTTATTTAATGTTTTGTTTTGGTGTGGGAAGATAATTAAAGCTATCTATTCGTCCAATGTTTAGATTGGCTTTCCGTAGTCAATTCTGTTATTTTGGCCGGGTGGCAGTTTTTAATTTATTTATTTACTTGGATTGATTATTTTATTTTTTTTGCTTATTTATGCTTATTTTTATTAGTTCTAACGGTTATTTTTATGGGGGGCGATTTATTAATTTGTTTATTTATTTGGATTAATTTTTATTTGTTTCTTGTTTATATTCTTATTTTTTATTTTGTATATTTTTATTTACTCTATTTGGTTTTTGATTTTTGATTAACGTAGCAATGTTTCTTTTTTATCGTTATATAGAAGTTATAGCTATTTTCACGTCCAATTTTCGGATTGCTTGATGTAGTCTATTCTAACAGTTATTTTGGTGGCATTGGTTTGTTAATGAGTTTATTATTATTTACTTTAGGTTGATTGCTTTTACTTGTTTTTTATGTATTTCATTTTTATTTTTATTTATTCTATTTCGTTTATTCTAACGGGAGTGGATTGTTAATTTATTATTTGTTTGGGCAAATTTATTTTACTTTTTTTCCATATTATTTTGATCATTTGTATTTATTCATTTCAGTTTTCGATTTTTAAGTAAGGTAGAAAAAATTTGTTTTCATGTCTGCATTTTGAGATGAGCTCAAATCGTTTATTTAGTAATTTATTTTGGTTTGGGAAGGTAATAATAGCTATATTTTTTTTTACCTCCAAGCAAAGTTTGCATGTTTTTGATTGATTTTTGTAGGCTGATGATCTTTTCCTCATCTTCCATGATATTTTTCGTGTGATCTTGGAAAGCATAGTGCTGTTCAGGTTTTGTGGGCATAGTTTCTTTGTTTCCAGGGTTCTTCAGTTACTCCTATGTATACTTTTTCTTCATTATCTGGTGATTTTACTGTAGCTTAATATATTACACATGCTAGTAAATAAGTGACTTAAGCAAATCCCCCCTCCCAATTATTTTACTTCGTTAATAAAACATCAAAAACCGAAAAGAATAAATAATACAAAACGAAAATGAAAAACAAGTAAAATAAATTAACCCAAATAAATGAATAAACAAACAAACAAGCCACTCCTGCAAAAATAACCGCCAGAATAGATTACCTACAACGCACTACTGACCCATATATATATCAGGTCATCCCATAAGTTCTGTTCGAATTTTGAATAAAGAAAACAAGTGACCAAATGTTACATTTAATTACAGATTCAATCAACAATGTATTTTCCCTGATTATCTATGACTTCCTTCCATCTATTAACAAGCTTACTAATTCCAATACTGTAAAATTCTTTTGGCTTTGTCAGTTTTAACCTCTTCCTGTGTTAAAAAAAGCTGTTTCTTCCAAATGATTCTGTAAACTACGAAACAAATGGTAGTCTGAAGGAGCAAGAGCGGGAGAATAAGGTGGATGAGGAATTTTCTCCCAACCAAGTTCTTCGATCTTTTGTGACATGATTCTTGTTGTGTGTGTCGCTCACTGTCCTGATGAAACATCGCCTCTTTTCGATTCACTAGAGTAGGTCTTTTTTCCTCAAAGCTTGGTTCAAACGCTCTAATTGCTGAGAGTATATTTGAGCATTAATTATTGCATTAGGTGGTAAGAATTCAAAGTGGATTATTCCTTGGCGATCCAACCAGATTGAAAGAATAACCTTTTGCATATGAAGTTCCTTCTCGGCTGTGGCTGGGGTCCTTACCCATTTACCAAGCCACTGTCAACGACGCTTAACATTTCGATGCAAGATTCATTTCTCGTCGCCAGTCACAAGTCTATCCAAAAAAGGTGAAACAAGTTGGCAAGAATAGAGAGAAGAGCAGATGTCAACTCGGGATTTGAGGTTGTTTTCAGACAATTCATGAGGCATCCATTTTCCAAGTTGTTGAAGATGACGATGAACAGTTGTATGGTTTGAACTGAGAACCACTGCCAATTCCTCAACTGATAAAGCAGGATTTTCTTCAAGGGATGCTTCAAGAAGATTTTCATCAAACTCAATTGGACGTCAGGTTCGATCTTCAACTTCAAGGGTGAAATCTCCACCTCTGAATTTTGCAAACCATCTTCTGCAGGTTCTTTCATTCATACATTCCTCTCCATAAACTGAGTGAATGTTTCTAGCCGCTTCGGCTGCTGAGTTTCCTTTCTTGAACTCATAAAGCAGTATGTGCCTCAAATGATTCTTGGGCACTTCCATGCTAGCAGGGTTTTAATCAAACAAAATTTAATTTTATTGTTCTCTGAAATAAAATTTGATCGGTTTAAATGCATCTAAACATAAAAATAATGTTCAGCTCCATTAGACATTATAAAATACTCTTTAAATTTTGTTCATTGTAAAAAAAGTTAAAATTCGGACAGAACTTATGGGATGACCTGATAAATAGTCTAGGAAAAATCCAACATTCAGGGACTGACGATTGCGTCTAGCATGAAACAGTCTGTCACCTCTGAGTGTTGACTTCAATGTTCACTTTTATATTTATATTTACATACGCTCTGTCTCTGATATTGAGTACTTTATCCCATAAATATAGCACAACTTGAAACTATATTTCTTCATATATATATATATATATATATATATATATATACATCCATCAAGGCAAGACAAGAAAGAATAGAGTACACTTCCAATGTTCATAACATTTAATTTAAAAGAGAGCTCAATACATAGTAGAGAAATATTATTTATTTTAGGATATTACAAAAAAAAAAACAAACATGTTACAATCACTAAAAGTAACCCTCTTAGTAAAATATTTTACTAAGTGGGTTACTTTTAGGAAGTTCGTTCAAGAACCATCAAGAGAACGGTGAATAAGTTTAAAAAAAGGAAACAGTAGAGAGGAAAGCTGGATCAGAGGAGGTCACAACAGGAAGAGGGATCATCATTTCAACTTAGAGCTAAAAAGATCAATTAGAAAAGATGCAACTTAATCCATAAGACATTTGGCATGTTAGAGAGGAATTTCATCTATGACAGTCCAAAGAGCTGTGAAGAAGGAATTGAAAATGAAATCGTACATAAAACCTGTGAAGTAACTTGTCACTCCAAGACAGAAAGTTAGAAGATTAGAGAGGGTGACGATCATCTTGAATAAGTTTGTAAAATGACCCTTATTAATGTGTTGTCTGATGGGACTGTCTGTAATGAACTTTGGATAATTTCTGACATAGAGAAGGATTATTTGCAATTTTGAAGTCAATCAATAAAATTAATTGACAAAAATTGTTTGTTGTCATAACGAATATTTGCTGTCTAAATACATAGAACACACACACATATATACATATATACATACATACATATATATATATATATATATATATATATATATATATATATATATATATGTATGTATTCTGTGTATTTAGCCAGCAAATACTCTCTCTCTCTCTCTCTATATATATATATATATATATATATATATATATATATATATATATCCATCCATCCATCCATCCATCAAGGCAAGACAAGAAAGAATAGAGTACACTTCCATAGTTATTAACATTTAATTTAAAAGAGAGCTCAATACATAATAGAACAATATTATTTATTTTGGGATATTACAACAATTATATGTTAGAATCACTAAAAGTAATTCATGAGTTTCATAGAAGTAGTGAGTGCTGTGTCATTGGCAAGTTCTCATGTGTATGTGTGTGTGTGTTTATATACATTTGAGGGACTGGGTTCTTAAATTATAATTATTTTTATTTATAGATTTTTTTGTTATATGAGTATTGCTTCAGTGATCATACGACTGTTTTCACTATTTGATTCTATCAGTCGGAAGTTAATGGTTGTAGAAATTAAACAGTTCGGAAACGGTGAAGGCATTCTCTTGGTATTTCTCATCCTGGGTATGACGATAAACTACATCCTGCAGTAAGACCTCTGACGGGAGATTTTGAGGATCTTGGAACCACCTCTTAATTGCTTTTGTTCCCAGGTCTACCCTGACCCGGGGTGATAACACCTGTTCCAGCTATGGGCAAATAGTCAACATCCAAAACTTATGGAACAAAATGACAGTATAGATTAAAAAAATAGTTTTCTTTCTTTTTTTTTTAAATAAAAAAAAATATTCAAGCTTTCCCAAAATTAAATTTTGGCATTCAAAGAAACATAAGGAGTTGATATGCCGCTAAACAAACGCACAAATAAACTCTTGATGTCGCACTAGGATGACGTCATTGTGACATTCGCGTCAAACTGAATTCTAATGAGAACAATTAGATGGCTATTTCAAGATGGCGGGCCTTAAATAAATTATGAAACAACCGGCGACAGACTCAAATGGAAGAGAGAATCAGTCCTCGAGGAGCAATTCTTCAATTAATTAAAACCTTCCATTAAATGACGACAGCTATTTCTAGAATTATGGCTCAACCAGTCTTCACGAACAAGCCGTCGATCATCAGATTCGTTGTAAGCATTTCGTTAATGACTCCGGCTCAGTGAAATGCACGATCCACAGTATTGATTAAAGTAGCAGTTGTTGAGCTTACAATTTCATTAAACAGTTTAGCTTAAAACAGAGAACAGGTTCGTTCCCAGTGTGCAGCTTCATCCAATAAAGTCATGTGGCTTAAAAATAACTCTTTGGACAGATCGTTACCCACAAAATAAAACCATGAGCCAATATTAACAGAAGGAATGAATTTGTGCTTTTTTTAACCTTCTGCTGGAGACTTGCGAGGCTGAGATGAAAGTAAGATGGCGATGCTCTCTTCCTTTTCGCGTCCCGGCGAGCGGTTTCTCGGAGTTACTCTGGTTTAGGCGGTTAGTGAATACTGTCTTATAGGGAAAAGTATTCTTCGTCGTGTCGTCTTTGTCTATCATTTATCAGGAATTCAAGATATGGCTTCACTCAGTGACCCTCTTTGTCAGGCTCGTTTGCCATGGTCCTTGTGAGGTCCACTTCCCTTAACTAATAATCATCAGCACAATAACTGCCTGAAACAACTTTGTAACATCTTTTCGATGTTTCCATTTAACAACATATTGTTTGATACTGATATTGCTACAACAGCATTTGTCTTGTAATCATTAATTACAAATTGTGTCGGTTAAATAGAAAGTTTTTCTCGCTCGATGACTGGGTGGTGAGTTCTATCCTCAATGGGTGCTCCATGCTTTTAGCCTTGTGCCACATCTAAACTTAGTAAATCATTATTAATTAGGAGTCGAAAGTGTAATACCATAGATTATTCATGCATAACCAGATCAAAATTCGAATCCTTCAAATGTACACGCCTATTGTTGCAAACTATTTAGGTACCTGATTTAGTTCGGAAGTTCATTTTTAAATCCAAAAGAATTTTCCTTGATATTCTCAAAAGTAGAAATACGCATGCGTATTCCCACGGTAAAATTTGCGATTACAAACACTGACAAAGCTACAGCCCGTTTTTTACATGTGGATGAGCCTATTATATTTGTATTATCAACGAATATGTTGCGAATACAGTTTGGTGTATGTGTATTTAAATGAGACCTAATTGAGCTATGGTCAGAGAGATCTAATGTGAGTCTTCTTGTTAGGCATGTTGTAGTATATCCAATATAATTATTTACGAATTTGAATTGATCAGGAGCACAGTTCCTGAACGGACATGGGAAATCGTAAATAATATTGGTTCTAAATATAATAATGCTAAAGATAAAAGAAGCATTATCAATAAAAAAGAGCCAACACTCAATAATGTCAACAATGAACACGGCCACAATGTGCTGACCGTGTTTGGAAAATAAAAAAATCCTATAAGTCTAGGAAATACATAAAATCTATATATTCAGTTGAAAGTGAAAATAAAAAATCATCCTTGACAATGGCTATAGCCGAAACCGTTTGGACATGCAAAGCATTTGAACAATTTTATATAATTTAAATCCAGAAAAGAATAAAATATAAGCACACATATAACATTAAATAAAACAACGACAGTACCTTATCAGTTGTTTTTAATGAAAATTGCATAAAAGAGAGAATTCTCTTCGAATACGTAATTATATATATATATATATATATATATATATATATATATATATATATATATATAGAGAGAGAGAGAGAGAGAGAGAGAGAGAGAGATCCAAATAAGAGAAAGAACAAATAGAGTAAAAATCAACAGTTCGTAGAAAAAACGCTCAATACAAAATAGAGCAAAATATTATTGTAATATTTTTATTATAAGAGACTATAATAAAAACGTTTTATACATTATTATAATCTCTTATAATAATAAAAATAATATATATATATATATATATATATATATATATATATGAACAAGAAGTGTATATAAATATGTAGAAAGGCTAGATGCAGGTATAGAAAGTGCATATAGAATATGCAAGGGGTATATAAAGGCCTATAAAAGTTATATAAGTGCGAAGGGTATATAAAAGTCGAGTTTTTGAGTCTAAAAATATTTTCAAAACTACGGGTCCACTTATATAGCGGGTATAAAAAGCAAACCATTATCACCTCGTCGGAAGTAATTAGTAGATCATTCCTAACAATTACTGTACACCACTTACTGTATCTCCAGCAGGCTGGCATAAATATACCTGACTAGAAATTGTTTTTTATGAACATATTTAACTTGTTAACACATAAATTAATGAAATAATAAAAATCCTGACACAAATTCAGTATTCTATTAACTCTACAGCACATATCGCGTCCGACTGCTGATACATTAAGTGTAAACACTGACCGAAGCGCCGTTTAGCACAGGCGCCCATTCACACAACTAGGAATATTATACGTGCCATCGGCGCAATTTCATGATAGTAATGACAGTTTGGCGACACATAATTGCACTTTATTGAATATACACAAATTGTAATAGCACAGTAATTACTGTGAAATTTATGGTAAAACATTATTTTAAAGTTTACTTGAAACTTACCATAGTACTGATGATTAAAACTTTAACTAAGAAACCACGTAATTTAAAAAAAAAATCAACATTACGGTAACTCATACATATGTTATTTTATAAATTTCAACCTAATTTACCGGTAGACCTAATTTGGGGACCACTGGTAGCCTGTTTAGAGGTCGACCTATACGGTGGATATAGGCGTGGCTAAGAAATTTGAGCTAAAAATTTTAAAATCGACTTGTACGCCAGGTCGATTTGTACGGTGCAATTTCTGGTGTACAAAGGCAACATACATGTATATAATTTATTTAAAAATCTGTATAAGAATTATACAATGGTATACATTCCTGGTCAAAATCTTAACACCAGATACAAAAGGGTTAAAAAATGTATAAAATACTGTTACTTTAATTGAAATATATTTGCGAAACATTTACATTTAATTAGAAAATGTAGTTTATCAGTAAACAAGTGAATATTTTAAGCTTTTGATTGATTAATTAAAACAAATATTGAAAAAGTATTTTTTGGTTGGTACTGGACAAAAAATTTATAACTAGTCAATGTGTTCATAGCTTCAACCATGTAGACATCTATTTAGCTAATTCTAGCAAAGTTTGAACAGGGCAGGATTATTGAACTTCAAAGACGTGGTCTTTTGCAACAAGCCACTGCAAATGATTTTAGCCGTGGTAGAACTGTCATTACTAACTTCATTAAAAATCTGGATGCTTCTAAAAAATCAAGCTGTCACCCCAATAAAATGAGACCATTTGACAGATGCGAAAAGTTAACAGAGATTCAAGCCTAACATCAAATCAGGTAAAAGCCAATAAAGATGTTGAACAATTCGACGGCTTTTAAATAAGAAAGGGTTTAAGAACTTGAAACGGCTGCAGAGGCCTCGCCTTCTTCACCATAAAACCTCCCATTTACAATTTGCTTCCAATTATCAAATTTCGGATATGGATAAATGGAGGAAAGTGTTGTTTTCAGATGAGAAAAAATTAAATCTTGATGGCCCAAATCGTTTTCAGCATTACTGGCATGCAAAAGATGTCCCAAAAGAAATTTTCTCAACACGACACAGTGGAGGTGGATCAATTATGGTCTGGGGGTCATTTTCATACAATGGAACTCTTTAGTTACAGGAGGTAAAAGGTTGTCAAACAACTGCTAGTTACATAGATATCTTAAGAAAAGCATTGCTAATTACTGAAGGCCCTCATCTATGTGGAGAAAACTGGATTTTCCAGCAGGACAATGCTGCAATCCACAACGCTCGTCAGAACAAAACCCAATCGAGAATGTTTGGGGATGGATGGCAAAAGGTGTTTATAAACATGGATCGCAATTTGAAACTGTGGATGCTCTTCATGCTGCAGTTTATGCATCCTGGGTGATCATCCCAAGCACCCTCATGCAGAAGTTAATGAGTATGCAAAGCGAATTTTCGAAGTAATTCGCAAAAATGGAGGATATACTGAGAATTAAATTGTCGTTGTGACTTATTTGTTCAGCATTTTCTATTTTTATTTACATGGTCTTACCTTTATGAACAACAAAAAATTAATTTTTCTATGTTTGTTTAAATTAATCAATTTAAAAAATTAACATTTTCACTTGTTTACTGATAAACTACATTTTCTAATTAAATGTAAATGTTTCGCAAATATATTTCAATTAAAGTAACAGTACATTATTTACATTATTCGGACTATTGTCCTCATTTTTGACGCCATATTATTATAACATTTCGGCCGTTGTACGCTCCGGCCTTCTGCAGGTGGTTGAATGTCGAACTGAACTCTTTATTTCGCTCACTGGGGGGGACTGCTCTAGTTCCACGTGCCATGTTTAACGGTTATCTCCTGTTAATTTCCCTCTGAAGGTTCTCCACTGCCTTGACCGGGTATTGAACTCAGACACTTTGGGTCCTGTCACTAGATCTAACTAATCCACTGTGCCATGTGTCATGTGTACATAATACCTCATCTCAGAAATATAGACAGATACTGAATGGCCGAAACGTTGTAATAAATATGGCGACAAAGATGAGAACAATAGTCCGAATAATGTAAATAGTGTACATAATACCTCATCTCAGAAATATAGACAGATACTGAACAGCCGAAACGTTGTAATAAATATGGCGACAAAGATGAGGACAATAGTCCGAATAATGTAAATAATGTACATAATACCTCATCTCAGAAATATAGACAGATACTGAATGGCCGAAACGTTGTAATAAATATGGCGACAAAGATGAGAACAATAGTCCGAATAATGTAAATAGTGTACATAATACCTCATCTCAGAAATATAGACAGATACTGAACAGCCGAAACGTTGTAATAAATATGGCGACAAAGATGAGGACAATAGTCCGAATAATGTAAATAATGTACATAATACCTCATCTCAGAAATATAGACAGATACTAAAGTAACAGTATTTTTTATTTTTAACCCTTTTGTATCTGCTCTTACGATTTTGACCAAGAGTGTATAAATGGTATATAAATGTATATACTTATCATATAACTGTATGAGGAGTATATAATGCTATATAAGGGCCATATAAATATATGGGAAAAATATATATAAGTTTGAGGAAAATCCATGATAAAGTGGAAATGTTTTTTCGTGTGATGCATTTCGGTCTTTGGGATTTAATCGAACTAAATTAATATTTACGGTGATGCATCTCCGCATCATGGAGATAGTGGTGGGTGGGGGTTACTGAAATTAGATGGCCTCTTTCCACTAGGCGGTCATAATGACGTTGTTCTGCTTCAAGTTTATAACTTCAAATATTGTTTAAAAGAAAAAAGATGGATATTTCACATCGGAAAGACTGGCGCAACACAATCAATTTTTTATATTTAATTTATCCCTAAATTAACTTTTTACACAGATTTGCAGATTCTGTTCTTCGTGATAGTAAATATTAAACGACCTCTATTTCTCGATACACATGCCTATATATATATATATATATAACCCTTAAAATTAGCTTCAAAATTAGGTATTCAAAAGACTCATGATACGAGAGTATATATATATATATATATATATATATATATATATATATATATATATATATATATATGTTTTAAGGTGTGCAATATTTATGGGATATATTCCTCAATATTAGAGACAGAGCTTATATAAATATAAATGTAAAAGTGAACATTGCAGTCAACACGCATATATCCGTCAGTGGTGCATTGTGGGTAATCTATTCTGACGGTTATTTTTGCAGGAGTGGCTTGTTTGTTTATTTATTTGGGTTAATTTATTTTACTTGTTTTTCATTTTCGTTTTGTATTATTTATTCTTTTCGTTTTTTGATATTTTATTAACGTAGTAAAAAGATTGTGGGGATTTGCTTAGGTCTCTTTTTTAATAGTTTGTTTTGATCTGGGAAGATAAAACTATTTATTCGTTCAATGTTTAGATTCCTTGCCGTAGTCTATTCTCTTCTTTTGGTGGGTAGACAGTTTTTAATTTATTTATTTGAACTGATTATTTTTACTTGTCTTTGCTTATTTATGCTTACTTTTTATTAGTTCTAACGGTTATTTTAGCGGGGGCGATTTGTTAATTTATTTATTTGTTTGAATTAATTTTTAATTAGTTTTTTATTTATTTAATTATTTTAATTTTGTATAACTGAGGAGGAGTAACTGAAGGACCCTGGAAACAAAGAAACTATGCACACAAAACATTTTTCACAAATAGTAAATACGCGAAAAGTACAATGGTTTTCGAGTATATCTAGGAAATTAAAAACAAAACACAAATCACACTAAAAATGTCATGGAAAATAAGGAAAAGGATCATCAGCCTACAAAAATCAATCAAAAACCTTCAAACTTTATTTGGAGGGAAAAATAGCAATTATTACCTTTCCAGATTAAAATAAATTACAAAATAAACGATCTGAGCTCATCTCAAAATGCAGACATGAAAACAAATTTTTACTACATTATTTAAATTCGAAAACTGAAATGAATAAATACATATAAACAAAATAATATGAAAAAAGAAGTAAAATAAATTGACCCAAACAAATGATAAACAAATTAACAAACCACTCCTGTTAGAATAAACGAAATAGAGTAAATAAAAAAAATAAAAAATACATAATAAACAAGTAAAAACAATCAACCCAAGTAAGTAAATAAAGTAAATAATAATAAACAAATTAACAAACCAATCCCACCAATATAACCGTCAGAATAGACTATAACAACCAACCCAAAAATTGGACGTAAAAATAGCTATAACTGCTATATATCAATAAAAAAAAAATATCACTACGTTATTAAAAAATCGAAAACCAAATAGAATAAATAAAAATCAATCCAAATAAATAAATAAATGAACAATTCGCCCCCGCTTCCCAGACTAAAACAAACTTATTTTCTTTGCTTTCTGGTGTATATCCATCGCTGGCTTGCTAAGCTTGCTAAGCTTACTGCACTTGGTATTCCCCAGCTGTCACCTATCTGATTACTGACTAGGCTCAACTTTTCTTAACTTCGGTGGTCGAAATAGAACCATTGCTCGAAACGTGATATGACTTCAAGCTAAAGTCTAAAAAATAAATATCTGAAATACCTCAAAAGCAAACAATACTTTTATTTATAATTCACTGTAGGCGCAAAAAGTCAACGAGTGTTAACAAACCGTGAAGCCTCGTTTTAGGTCATGGACTTTTACTGTGCTGTTTTCTTATTTGAATCAAACAAGGCCCGCCAGAATAAAGACCTTTACGCCGATTAACCACTTTGAAAACAAGTTTAAAGTCAACAGGTCTGTTAATAGAAAATATATCAAGCTATAATGATCACGAATACAAAATATTCAAGTTTCTATTTATTAAAATGAATTTATTAGGTTGGTGCAAAAATAATTTCGTTTGCTCACATAGTAACGTATGTTAGAAAACGAAATTATTTTTGCACAAACCTAATAAATATCTGGGTAAGTAAATGGATAAAAGATGAGCCTTTTGTTGGTATGGACAGGAAAATGCAGCCCTCATTCGAAAATAATTTATGACTTGATATTAAATAGCATTTTTATTTGAAATGTACAACCAGAATTTCAATTTTGTTGTGGTTTATTGTTGCTTCATATAGAACTTGTATTTTGATAGTTTTTGAAGATCTTTAAAGATACATTGCAGTAGTGCCATTTAAATAAGGAGGTACATTTTATCTTTGCGGTCTCTAATCTTGATGTCTGGGCGATTAGCTTTGATTGTTCTGTCTGTGTGTATTGTGAAGTCCCATAAAATTGTTACAGGCTCAATCCCTATTACAGTTTCCCTGAGAGCTATAATCTCCAGCTATTCAAATATAATGTCAATCGACATCTCCAGTTGCCTTGATATATCCACTATCCTTCTCCTCATCCTTTTCTCTATCACTCCTATCTGATCTTGCTCCAAATTTTCTGTAACCCCTTGCGTCCTAGTGGCTTCTCGCCTTGCTTGGGGTGAAACGCTAAAAAAAAAAAAAATCTCCGTAAACGGTTCTGGGTGGTGTTCATACCAATTTCTTGCAGTGACCTTTCCACTATAGATATTGGCCCACTCTGTTGTGCTGTGTTTTATATTTAGTCTGTGACAATACCACGCAAGCTGATATTATTATTATTATTATTATTATTATTATTATTATTATTATTATTATTATTATTATTATTATTATTATTATTCCGTTTTGTAGAGGGTCTTTTATTCTTTGGGAAATATTTGGTCATATAAATATACTCATAGCATACATATATAAAGTCATTACCAGACAATTAGGTTATAGTCCAATGTGCACACTTAATCCGATATGACACACAACACACACACATAAACATGTATTTATTCGAAATGTACGACGAGAATTTTAATTTAAATTTTGTTTAATAATATTTTGGGAGTTTTATTAAAGATCTTTAAATATACAGCAAGAGAACCCGACCAGATGTAGCAGAAATAGTCTAAGCAAGGACGAATGGTAGACTTATAAGTATGTACGATACATTCTGGCGCAACACAAGGAAGTAACCTTCTTATCAGCCGACCTAGCAATATAATATTTCCATTTCAGTTCAGCGGATAACGATAGTCAGTGAAGGCGCAATGTGTCACTTACCTGGGGGTTAGCGTTTGCCATGTTAATGGGAGGGGAAGAGGACCAATAATATTGCCGATTCATTTTTGTATTTCATCAAAAATCTATAAAGACACAGCAGCAACACCGGGACTATATGTGGCAGGAATATTCAAAGCATGAAAGAATGGTTAGGATTCAAAATAAAGTGATCCTGAAGAGAAGGATTTTCCGCACGACATAGAGAACATTTTTAGAAGCAATGGATTCAATATAATCTTTGCTATTCATGTGGAGCCGAGATATTTAACCTGAGAAGGTGCAACGAGTCGCCCTCATGGAGGCTAGTATCAGCTATAATGATGGGAGGCCGGAAAGAGTCTTTCAGATGATTGAAAAGAAAAAGTAAGGAAACGAGACCGGATTAGAAGTGACGTCATTTCCGGTGTGTTTGTGGTGACACGAAAAACCAATTACTGTATCAAAAATCTTTTCAGGAGAAACTACATAGATTTTCATGCTTACTGAACCTTCAAATTTGAAACATGTTTTTATATTTTTTTTTGTATAGAATTATATAATTCTTTGTAAATGAGGACATTTTTATTGAGTTTAGATATATTCGTTTTAATTGTCGTCGCTATTGAGTTGATAACTACATATTACTACCTATCAACACAATAAGGACTACACTTGAAAAGAATTTATCTAAACTTAATATTAAATTTCTTACAAACATTTTGAAAAATATACAAGCGTTTTAATTAACACGAAACAAAATAACATTAAACCTGGAACAGAAACAAAGAATAGACTGTAAAAATGCCTCCAAAACATGGAGGAATTTAAATAAAATATTACGTGAACACAAAGTATCTTTACGATACAATAGACTCAATACATTATTCATTCATTGTATTATTGCTCTTAGAAATATGTAGCCATTGTTTGTGAGGGATGTAGAAAATCGTTCTTTATAGCTTAAAATTTACTATGTCATAAAAAAAGGTCTTTAGCCACACACAATCTATTTATTAAATAATACGGTGTCTGTCTGTCAATATTCTTTTAGCATTTTTTTCAAATTACTGAATAAGTTCTGGGAATTTAAAACATTTCTACTGTTCGTTTCTTTACTGCTTAAACAGCGTTCTAGATTTGAAAGTTGACGCGTACTTTTGGTTTTTTTTTTCCAGTATAAGGGAAGTAACTTACAGATTAGACAAATTACTTGAAAATACATCTGTATTAGATAAAAAAAGCAATAACAAGTAAACGCTAAAAATCCTTGAAACCTGTTATATAAGTAAGTTTAAAACCCCCCAAATAAATAAAATAAACTATGAGTATAGCAACAAACTCCTTAAATGCTTATGAGAAAATATATATATATATATATATATATATGTATACATATGAGCAGGGATAAAAAAATATATACGTATGAGTAAAAACAAAAACATTACTTCCCTTATACTGTCTTTATCGATAAAAAAAATTAATTGTTTGAAAATGTCATTTCGAAGGACAGAACAGTTAGCCGACTTGTATTTTTTCATTTTATCATTTGATTACGCACTATAGAATTACATGTGTTCCGTGTGTATAAAATAGAAAAAAGTCTTTCTATTTTTAAAAAGAGTGTCCATAAATATTTTAAGCAATTATCTAATATTTTACTGATTTTTTTAACTGTAATTTTGAAGATGATTTCTTATAATAATTTAAAAATAAAATACTATAAAATTTTTAAAATTGTATAGTTATCTCTATAATGGTAGATAATTATGATAAATACTTTTATTAATTACTATATTATCAGTTATTACAATTTTAAATTAAATAACTGAGATGTAATATTATTAATTATCATATTAATTATAAATTATATTATTAATTATATTAATATTTATCTTAAATTATTAATAATAATTAATAATAAAAATTATTATTTATTATAACATCTATCTCACGCAGTTATTACATTTTTACAACTGAAATATAATTTTATTAATATTATCTCAATAATTCACTTTTTAATTTAATAACTGAATTATAATTAATAAAAATAATTATCTGTTGCGACGTCACCCCCGGACTGTCTCCACGCCCACCCCCACCCCCGTGCTATCCTGTGACGAGCAATGTGACTTGGTATTGGTCGCGGCACCAAATGTGAGGTTCTAACCCTTGGCTGATTCGGATGGGAATCTGGTTAGATTCGGTATCAGCTTTGTCATTCCCAGCTTGCCTCCAACGTCTGGTTACCGAAGTAACCGCTTTGATTTCTAGTCTAACCTATCCACGTTGTTATTTGATCTTAGGTAGACGAAATAAATCAGTCGCCGGGCTGCAATGCAAGCTGAGTCCGAACAAAGGTAACACCACACAAGTACATGTAAAAGAAAATAAAGTAACAACTCGAAAAGTTCAAATGTGTTAAAAAAAGAATGACAAATATTTTTATATCCGGTTGTTGAATACAGGACTGCGTCTTTCTCCCAAACCGCTAATATGGATTCGTGACATTTTGTGTTTGTTATATTCAGCATCCCTACACACACACACACACACATACACACATTACACACACATATATATATATATATAGTTATGTTTGAAACAGTACAGAAACGTATTATGGCATAAAAAGGAAGAAATTTTATATTATAGGCCATGATAGATTTAAAATAAAAACAAAAACACACACACCAGTCGACCGGTTTCGTCCCCTCTCATCAGAACTGTTAACGGGGAACACAAATTATGAAGAGAAAAAAAAGAAAGTCTGTCATGAATGACATGAATTAAATGGACAGGAAGAAGAAAAAATATAATTATAAAAATTATACCAACTAAGATGCTAGAAGCATATATATAGTGAATTTTATATTTGTATTAATCGTACATATTAGTTTAAAAAATGCTTGTATAATTTACCCATTGCAATATATATATATATATATATATATATATATATATATATATATATATATATATCTCGACTGAAGTGAGTAAATTGTCGCCATATTATAATTTAAATTTCGCTCATGCGCGTTACACAGTATATTAGGATCAGTTGGGCACCGTCTGTGTGAAAAAGAGCACCATGATCCAATTCACTCCACCAGAAATTTGGAAATGGCATGCTGTACTGCTTGGCATTCGCACCGGAAACTCTGGTATTTAGGTGTTATTCTGAGGAAAAAATTGGAGGATATATGCAGTGAACATGATGGTATTTTGGAGTGATGGTGATGTTATGCCTCCATTCGTCTCCCCACGGAGACTCAGACTCAAAACGGAATCCTACAGCAAGTGTTTTGAGGAGGTAATAGTGCCATGGGTCAATAGGCTAGCGACTGGAAGATTCTTTGTCTGGAAACAGGACTCTGCACCATGCCACACAAGCAGGAGTACCCAGTAACCTGTCGGACAATATCTACGATCACATCGTCCCTTACATCTGGTCACCTAAATCCCCAGACTGCAACCTCCTTGAATATTATAAGCGAGAGACCAACAAATCTTGTAGCACCAAGGATGAACTGAAAGCAAACATTATGGTAGCATTCAACAACTAAAACAAGGAGACCACCCAGAAGAGATGCAGGAGATTTCGAAGGCCCTGGTTGAATCAATGGCGATTTTACTCTTTAGTATTTCAAGATGTGTTTGTGTAAGTTTGGTAAGTAAGTCTGCTAAAATGAAATGTCAGAAATATTTTCATCTTTTGCGTAAGTTAGACGACTATTTATCCATCGCACCGTGTAGTATTAAACATAGACATTGGCAGATTCAGTTACAAATCATGATTGTCCTATAAAATTTTCCCTTGTTGATTATTATGGCTGTCAGACAATTTCTGTGACTACATCAACCCTTACATCTGACCAACTAACTCTCCAGTCTGCAACCTCTTTGATTATTTTGTGTGGGGCGAAGTTGAGCGAGAGACGAACAGAATTTCCGAAGTCGTCTGGAGGCCGTGGTTGAAGCCAATGGCGATTTTATTGAATAAATTTAATCTTTTCAAGATATTTTTGTGTAATTTTGGTAAATATATCTATTAATCTATTAAAATGAGATACAAGTGTTATTTTCATTTTTGAGCAATTTAAGATAATTTATCCCCATATATATATATATATATATATATATATATATATATACACGCACACACCCTTGTGCAAATTAATTGAAACAAAACGAATAATTCCGTTATTAATTAATTTTTTTCACATTTTTCCAATGAAACATGACCCAGTTCACATGTTAGCACTTTGTATATCTATTCCACGAAGTCTTTCCTTGCAGATTGATCATAGATTCTCGATTGGATCTAAATCAGGGGAGTTTCTGGTTCAATCTATATTACTTTGATTTGTCCACTGGTAAGGATTGCCAGAGTGTTCGTGCAGTGTCACAACTTATCTCAGACAATGACCGTAAGACAACTAATCGACCATCGAGGTAATAGTATCTGCTCGTGATGAAAATCTGATGTAATCACGGATGACGCAAGATTTTTCGAGGCCAAACAAATTTCATCATACATATCGAAAATAGATTCATATTACTTCACACCACTGCAAATGACCTAATCTGAAAGTAATACACTGCCATAACCAGGTATTGAACTCAAACTCTTTGGGTCTTGTCGCTGGATCTAACTAACGCCTTTATCCACTGTGCCATGTATCCATGAGGGTAATTAACAGGAGATAACTGACATCCATTAGACATGGCACGCGGAACTAGAACAGTCTACCCCAGTTTGCGAAATAAGGTGTTCAGTTCGACATTCCAACCATCTGAAGAAAGCCGGAGCGTACAACGACCGAAACGTTGTGAAAAGCATGGCGACAAAGATGAGGAAAATAGTCCGAATAATGTAAATAGTGTAGAATTAAAGGTAGTAGGAACCAACCGCTGATGTCCTACTACAACTGTCTTTGCGTCAATGGATTACAACTTATTTTGAATTCAACGAATTTCTCTTAATTTTCTGTAAAAATCATATAGAATAATTCATCACCCTGAAAGATGACAAGTTCTGGGAGGAAGCAATCATTAAGCTGCGTCTAAAATGATAGTGCGTTAAACATAAAGATACGTATTTATGTGATACTATTTGTTGTTACCGCGGTAAAACATCAGAATTTTTTTCTGATGAATAGAAGGAGCGATATACTGAAAGACTTTGGAACAAGAAGGGTTAATCTGTGGGAATGATTGACGATTTAATTGACGCATAGAGGACACCTGGAATCGTGCATCGAGGTTCTAAACAATGGAAAATGACCCAGACTAAGAGGGCAATGATGATAGACATGGGTTCTACGCAACTGAAAATGCAAGCTGTAAAGCGGAAACTTCATTTCATAAACAACGAATTTGGAGTTGATTTCTCTTGGTCAAAAGTTCAGTTGAAATACCAGTAGTGGGTGGATCAGCCACCCACGCTCACTGAGGAGATTTAGTGAGAGGTAACAATAAAAGAGTGTGGGAGAGGGGAATTCTCTGAAATTATGAAGTAAACTAACAACAAAGAGGATATACCAAAATCCTCAGATGCACCTTGCCATTTTGAGCGAATGTCAATAAATACAAGTGCTCGAAGCGAATTCGGTAGACAGAGACAGACCAGCGACGTAATCAGGGGAGAGACGGCAGAGAGTTCGTCTTACCGACCGGTCATGATACACACCACACGACTGCCTGCCGAGGGAGAACTCCCACCGACTTCAGCCTAGTGTCGATTTTTACCAAAACAGCAACCCAAACTTTACCAAGTCTATAATAACATCACTTCCGATTTAGGCGCGGGTTGGGCTGATAATAAATTGCATGAGCATTTTGATATAACGAATTATTGTACGAAGGACTGATATAAAAACAGTATTTACTTTTTGTTCAATTAAATCGAGTGTTATTTTTCTTTTCCTGTACGTTTTCGCCCTGCTTCGACCAGCCCGACACGAAGAGAACTCCGATAACTTCGACGTTGGTCTCCTTATGATCAAACTTAAATCACAACATGAGATAGGGCAGGTCTGAGATCGAAGCGATCTTCATCCATTAGCCGTAGTGTTGGAAGTCTCGGACGAACGGGAAGGGTGTTGTACGATTACATTTATGCCTCTATAATTTATCGCATTATAAATTTTCGATGAGTAATCATTTTGAAAGCGTTTGCATCGTATTCTCTTTAAATGATATCAATTTTTTTTTCACCTTTTGCGAGATTTTGTCATGGCTGAGTTCCGTTTCGCAGAATCTAGTTTCGACCAATCATTTCTTCATTTTTACCGTTTTCCTGAGACCAAAAGAATTCATCGTCACAATGTAGAATTCCTTTTTTTTTCCTTCATCATCTTTTCCCTTTCTGTTTTTTCTTTTCTTGTGGTCGATGGAGATGAGGTTTCCTTTTTGGCTTTGCCAGAATTAATTCAAAATAGAATTCATATCAGCAGTAAGTGTTTATAAGACAAAAGAGATTTAAATTCATGGAAACGTTTCATTTAATTTTGGAGTTGAAAAGAAAAAACAAAAAAACAAAAAAAACAAAAAAATAAAAAAAAAACAGGGAAAATAAAAAGAGAATATTCTGCGTGCAAAGAAGAAAAAACAGAATCCAAGAAAAGAAGGAAAGAAAGACAGATCACAAAGTAGAAAGAAGTGATTTAAATTTAAAAAAAAAAGACTGCGTACAAAAAGTAAATGAAAAGCAACAAAATCACCATTGAATGGAGGAAGGAATGAATGTTAACGAACAAAGAAATGTGGAAGTGAGAAAAATGGAGGAATTAAACGAAAGAGATTTTTAAATTATTTTTATCACTGGAATGGTTTAAAAAAAAGAAAAAGCAAGCTGGAAATAAAATTTCAAACTCGGAGCAAACATTCAAATTAGGAAATGAAAGAAAGTAAAATGAAGAAAAAATGATAAAGAGAAAAAGATAAAAAAAACTTTCCCTATAAAAACAACGAAGAGAAAAAAAAATTAAATTTATTTTACATTTACGAAGTTAATTCAAGATGGCCTTGTTTCTCTTCTCGGCCAATTATACACTGACAAAATTGTCGGTTGAACTTTGAATCTGTTTTAACGAAACAGACATAATCGGCAAAAATAGGTTTCGTCTTTTCTTTTTCTTTAACATTAATACTTTTTTTTTCTTGATACGTTTTGTGATGACTGAGTAAATATTCAGGTATTTTTTCTTTGTTTATTATATTTTTTAAACGTAATTTTGGAGCATTTTGTTGGTTGTTTTCAGAGGGGGTCGCAGGTCAAGAGAGAAGCCGGCTATTTTTGGAAATTTGTTTATTTTGGTGAAAGGGCGTGGGAGGAAATTACTTTTTGGTTAACGATTTTTCTATTGAGTGTACATTTTCATTTACTTCTTAATTAAATCATGAAATGACGAGTTTTGAAAGACGAATAAATTACTGTCTAAGTAAGTCGAAAGAAAGATGAATGAATGGTAAAAAGAATGATTATGACTTACTAAAAAAGTAATACATAAAAAAACCCCAAAAAAGTGGGAAAAAAAGAAAGAAAATAAAAGACAAAAGGGGAATTGAAAGGAAAATTCAGAATGAATAAATACAGAAAGAGTAATAAAAATAAAACAAACAAAAAAAAAATGCGAAAACAGATGAAGGAAAAAGAGAAAGAAAGATAAAAGAAAGAAAAGAATGAAAGAAAAATAAATTCGTAGAAGAAAGGGAAAACGAAACAAATATTCAGAATGTTTGCGTGGCAAATTAAAGAAATAATTGACGAATGATGATAGTTAAAAAGAAAATAAGAAAGACAAGAAAATTAAACTCGAAGGAAAAAGAGAAAGAGGTCGAAAACTTCAGAATAAATGAATTATAAAAAGAATCAGTGATAAACTAAGTAAATTGCGAAGAAAAAAAATCAAAATCAAGAAAGAAGAAAATTAGCAAAGACAATTTCTGAATGTAAAAAAAAAAAAAAAATACGAAAAAGAAAGCCAGAAATATTTCCAGAAATAAATACGAATAAAAAAAATAACAGAATATGAAAGCAAGGAAATTAAAAAAAAAAAAAAAAAAACATTGAATCCGGTTTAAATTTTTAGAAACTGGAAAGAAACAAATACTTATGTTTTTTGATAGACAATTTCATTTTCTTCTTTTGTCAAGAAAATCATGCGCAAATCGATAATAGATCTTTCTTCCTCGACCTCTTGTCTATTCTGTCAAACTGTTGTCACCATTCTCAATGGCTGTCATGTTACCTCACCTGCTTTCTTCCCCAGCCACACAAATGAAATGATCTTTACTTTTCTCAAAAAAAGAGTTCCGTTCAAAGAGAAGCACAAGCAAGTTCAACGATTGTTACTGATATGGAAACGTTTTTAGAATGTTTGACTTATTTTTTAAAGTTGGTTTCATTCATTTGCAGATTAATTAAAGTTAGCAAGTTTTAGAGAGATAAAAAGCGCACTTAAAATTTAAACTAAACAAAAAAAAAATAAAGAAAAAAAGAAGAAATATTATATCTTATATTAAAAAAAATGATGCGCCTTTTGCTTGGGACGCTTCTACTTGATATAATGGTTAGGGAGATTGTCTCGACTGAATAATGAGTTCGAACCTCACTGAGTGCCCTATACTTTGGCCTTAGAAAATCACCGTACATCACTTGCTTGTTGAGCAACAGAATACATGATACGAAATGCGCATCCACATTTCAAAGGAAATGCTTAGTAGAGAAAATATCGGCATAAAGAAGTCATACACACATACACACACACGCACACACAAACACATATACATACATATATATATATATATATATATATATATATATATATATATTATGTTACATGCGCAAGACTTATTGGAAAGTGCTCAATATCAGTGATAGAGCTAACATATTCAGTTCTATGAATATGATAACCATACCACTGAATATATATATATATATATATATATATATGAAGAAATATAGATTTAAGGTGTGCTCTATTTATGGGATAAAGTGCTCAATATCAGAGATAGAGTGTATGTAAATATAAAAGTGAACATTGAAGTCAACACTTAGAGGCGACAGACTTTCTTCATGCTAGACGCAATCACCAGGTCACGTGTGTTGGTTTTATTTATTCTAACGGTTATTTTAGTGGAAGCGGTTTCTTAATTTGTTTATTTATTTATTTATTTGGATTAATTTATTTTGCTTGTTTTTTCCTATTTATTTTATTTTGTATATTTCTATTTATTCTTTTCGATTTTCGATTTTTAAGTAACGTAGTAAAAAAAATTGATCCTTTATTTAGCAGTTATAGCTATTTTTTTCGTTCAATTTTTGGATTGATTGTTGTAGTCTATTCTAACGGTTATTTTGGTGGGAGTGGTTTGTTAATTTGTTTATTATTTACTTAATTAATTTCTTTATTTGGATTGATTATTTTTACTTGTCTTTATCTTATATATTTATTTTTTTCGTCTATTTTAACGGGAGACGGTTTTTTTTAATTTGTTTATTATTTACTTGGGTTAATTTATTTTACTTGTTTATTATTATTATTATTATGTTTATTTTTATTTATTCTTTTCAGCTTTCGATTTTTAAGTAATGTAGTAAAAATTTGTTTTTATGTCTATATTTTGAAATGAGTTCATATCGTTTATTTAGTAGCTTATTTTCACCTGGGAATGTAATAATAGGTATTTTTTCCTCCAAGCAAAGTTTGCAGGTTTGGGATTAATTGCTGTAGGATGATGATCTTTTCCTTATTTTCCATGATATTTTTGGTACGATTTGCGTTTTGTTTTTAATTTCCCAGATATACTTGGAAAGTATTGTGCTGTTCGCGTATTTACTATTTATGAAACATATTTTGTGTGCATAGTTTCTTTCCGGAGTCCTTCAATTACTCCTATGTATATGTTTTCTTCATTATCTGGTGGTTTTACCATAGCTTGGTATATTACGTTGTTTTGTATGCAATTACCGTTTAAGGACCATTCATTCTTTATCAGGCAGTTAGTTAAACACGTGGGTTTAATTCCTAAATATCTAAATAAATTTTTCACTGTATTTTAAACGGTATTTATTTTATTTAATTTTTAAAAAATACACACACCGCTCGTAAGACGAAAATGATACTATCTAAAATAAAGCGTCTACTCAAATACTTGCGTCCACTAAAAAGTAACGTTTGTTGTTGCACACACACACACACACACACACACACACACACATATATATATATATATATATATATATATATATATATATATATATATATATATATATATATAACTTCAAAAGTTATATATATATATATAATTTCAACCATTATTTTTCTCTTTTACAAAGGGGAACTAGGTTCGAAGTCTGTCGGAGAGCCCATTTTCTATTACGTTTTCTCGAGGCCGGTGGACGCGATACACACTTTTTTTAAAAAAAAAACACTGGTATCAATTAAAAATAACACTTGAAGTAATAAAAATGTCGGATCAAAAATAAATCCATTAATCCTTTACACACACACACACACACACACACACACACGCTCACACACACTCGCACACACACACACACACAGACATATATATATATATATATATATATTTGGAAAAAACAACACGATAACATGAACTGTTCCGTGAAGATGCACAGAAACGATATTTAGTTGGTTGATTTTGTTTTGCAGTCTATCACCCCGTATGGCTATTTTTATTGCTGACCTAAATATTTTGTACGCTATTTCAAGTCTTAAACTCTATATATTTTGTACCTAATTTAATACTTTCAGGACACACGTATATTTTTTTAGATATATAGTTTCTAGATGATAAAATGTATTATTGGTAATTGTAATGACAAAAGTATTCAGGTGTAGGCTTTAAGAAATCTTTATTCAATTGAGAATACAAGGTTCGCATATAGTGTCCTTTTATAGTCCCAGTAAATAGAACTAGCTTTCTCAAAGAGGAGAGTGACAAAACAAGGAGAGACCACTCTTGATTATTCATAACAGTAATTTCTTTTAAAAAATGTATTGCTGGTAATTTCAGCACAAAATATATTGATATTTTTATTAGGACAATGTACATTGAATCCCCGGTATTCGCGGGTGTTAGGGACCAGAACCGGCCCCGAATAGTTAGAATCCACGAATAATGGTACCCCCAAAGTGCTTATTAGTAACTTTTTTGATTGTTAAAACACAATATGCCTTAGACTTTCACCCTGAACACTTTAGAAACATTTCAGACCCTTTTTCAAACATTTTTGAAAAATAGTATTGGTGACCATACACTTAGCGTAAATTTTCTTTCATAACGTACAATAACCGTGAAAAAATAATGTCGTTTTCTCACATATGTTACTATGTGAGAAAACGACATTATTTTTGCAACAACCTAATAATTACGCATAGATTGATAGAACCATTGAAAATACTGTATGAAATATGTGTAACAAGACATAAAATATAAAGTTTAAAACATTTTCTAAAAACAGAACTGTGATGATGCCCCCAGACTTAGCATAAGCCACTTTTAAGACCTCAGCCCCTAACAAAGAACAAAACCCAACCACTACGAATGTTTTTTGCGTTTGTTTTTTTACAATGAAGATGTACAATTCTGCAATATTTACCATGAAAATGGACTGCTACGTGTTTTAAGTCACTTAAATAACGGAAATAATACAAGAATATTTTAAATATGTTCTATCGAAAAAATAAGCGAATCGAGGAAGTCCTCAGCGAATAATTTGGACATATGTTCTTCAGAAAAACACGCAAATATTCGGGGTTTCCGCGAATAACAAGTACATATGTTCTAAAGAAAAATTCGTGAATGTATGAAACCGCGAACGCTGAAATGCTGAAACGCGGATAGGCGGGGGCTCACTGTATTTTTTATACTTTTATAGTGTTAATTTTTGTTTTGGGGTTCCCTATTTGCACATAGCTGGGACCCTAACAGGTGCTACTACACCAGGTCAAAGTCGACCTGGGAACAGCAGCAATTAAGAGGTTGTTCCACGCTCCTCGAAACCTTCTTTCTCCCGATTAGAGGCCTTGCTGCCGGATGTAGTTTATCATTACACCGAGGAACCGAGGACTTAGAAGCGATATTTGAAAATGATGAAACCGTTGTAGCACAGAAAATACAACTATCTGATAATGGCTTACGGCTAGAGCTAGCCATTTCGACTGTAAAATGATATTTTTCTACCAATCTGGTACTGCGCTTAAATTCATAAAGTCTGGTTACCATAGAGCAAAATTCATAAAGTCTGGGTACCATAGAGCAAAATTCATGAGAACAATTACCATGAAAGTATTTATAAAAAGTATTTATAAAAAGTATTTATAAAAAGTATTTATACCTAACGAGTTTATGTCAGTGGATGACAGAACAGCTAGTGAAAAGGATAATAAAAAACAATCATTGCTTACAGCTACAAAGAATAGGAAGTTGTAGAGAGCCATGATCGCTTAAGTTCTAAAGGGAGACGGCACATAGAATAAGTACTTTTTAATGTTATTTACATTTGGTATATGGACAAAATTGATGGCAATCTAGTAAAGACGGAGAACCTATTATTTACCTATAATTGTCTGGCAAGTTTTCCCTGCTGCATATTACGCAATGACAAGGTTAATCAGTTATGTGCCATGCGCGATACATGCTTAGGCGATTATGACTGACGAGGCAGATTTTTTTTCCCGCATTAGGTTGCCATGTCTTTCTGTGGTAGACCAGTTGCCATCCAAGGCTATAGAACCCGGTCTGTCCTGCTATTTACCCATAGCTGGGTTTGGAGAAGAGAATGATTCAGACCTTTCCCAACCGTATTAGCACGTAAGTGAATGTAATGGATTTGACTGGAATTCGAACTCGCCTCTCTGATTCAGTTATGTGCCACGCGTGATACACGCTTAGGCGATCATGTATCTTTAGATACATGACTGACGGGGCAGATTTTTTCCCGCAGTGGGTTACCATTTCTTTCTGCGGTAGACCAGTTGCCATCCAAGGCTATAGAACCCGGTCTGTCCTCCTATTTACCCATAGCTGTGGGGGGAGAAGAGGATCGATACCTTTCTCAAGGGTATTGACAGGTAAGTGAATTTCAGTCAGTTATGTGCCATGCGTGATACATACTTAGGCAATCATGTGTCTTTAGATACATGACTGACGAGGCAGATTTTTTTCCCGCAGTAGGTTGCCATTTCTTTCAAAACTACATTTCAATTACACATATATTGGGAGAAGAGGATTCCTACCTTTTCCAACATGTGAGTGAATGTAATGGATTCGACTGGAATTCGAACTCAGCTCTCCGATTCCTCAATCCGAGTCACTGTCCATTACTCCACTGTGCCTCCTACGAGGAACATTTTCGAAATTTTCGAAATACAATCATAAAAAATGACACACATTGTTCCTTACTATACTTTCTCCTTGTCTGTTAATCATCTCACACCAAGTAACGCAATAAAGTCACTAAGGCGCAAGGGGTTACTGAGTGTTAGGGAATATGATAAAAATTACTATTAAGGTGAGAGGAAAATAAAAGAAAAAAATGAAGAGACGGAAGTTAACAAATTGACATTGTAATTAAATTTTTGATGATCAACCTTGACTGGGAAGCGAGGAGCCGGAAGATTGAAGAAACTGTTAGCAAAGAACCTGCGGTTACATCTGCGCTTAAAATCATAGAGTAGAGGTGCCATCGAGGAGAGTTCCTCAGAACAATTACCATGAAAGTATTTACAGATATATCACGAAGAAGCTATATTACGGCGGTGGGAAAGTAACTGATATCGAGATGCCAGATCAGGACCAATAACATTGCAGATCCTTCTTGGGATGTTATCTATGATCTCTAAATACATAGTGGGAGCATCAGACCATATGTAGCAGCAATATTCCAAACATGGACGAATGGTAAACTTGTAGATATGTAATGTGTGTGTAGCGGGCGCGTGTGTACGAGAAATCGGGGCCGCGTAATATTTAATAAGGCGGAAAACAGAATCGGAAAATCTTTATGGAAAGACTCGCATTAATCACCAGTCAATCTGGAGATTGATTAAATATTCAAAATTGATTGTGGTGAGCTAATTACTCTTTCAGATGTGAAATACCTTTTTTTTATTATTATAATCTTTTCGAAATTATAACCTCCAAACAGAGAACTGTCGGCCAGTGGAAAGAGGCTAACACCTCAGCCATCTAACACGCCGATATCTATATTAAATGCGCAAATTTGTTCAGTCGACCAACTTAACTATCAAACAGTCAAGCGAACGATCAGTCAGGCATACCGAAAATTGATTTACATATACTTGCATATACTTATCTGCATTTCTGCGCATACGAGGTTTGATTAAAAAAATTATCGGGACTGGTTCTATAAAAAGAAAACTACAGCACATATCAATTCGGCATTTAATCTCCTTCGAAGTAGTCAACTTCTGAAACCTTATACTTTATCCAGCGTTGTTTCTATTGATAGAAACATTCCTGGAATTTCTTTTTTGGCATAGAGAGCAAATGCCTTGTCTCATTCTCTTGGATTGCCTCAATGTCTTGAAATGTTCCTCTCATTTTAAACATATGATATCTCGAATCAATGGAGTTATCTGGTTATATTCCTATTCTTCACATTTGATTATCCACGCCATATCAGAAGCAAATAGATGCAGGTTCGAGTTCTGTTATATGGTAATTATTTTATTCTGATTTCATGCTGCTTACTTTAACGGTCGGAGAATATCGACCCCGAAACGTCGTAATGAAAAAAATCAGTAACAATTAATGAAGAAAACTAGTAAGAAAAAGTATTGATGAAATTTTATCACATAATTTAAAAAGAAAATAAAGGCTAACATTTGAGATTCGTTTTAAATACAAGTTGTACTAAGATTGTATTAATTCGGTGACTATTTCTACTCTCCTAGATGCTGATTGATTGATCTAAATAAAAGATGATTTCCTGGATGTCCTAATATTTATTTTAACACATTCATTAGACGAGGTCTGATCAAAAAGTATCGGGACTGGCGTTATCAAAGAAAACTACAACACATATCAATTCGGCATTTAATCTCCTTCAAAGTAGCCCACTTCTGAAGCCACACACTTTATCCATCGTTGTTTCCATTGCTGGAAGCATTGCTGGAACTTTTTTTTGGAGATAGCGAGCAGCTTCCTCGTCGCGTTCTCTTGGATGGCTTCGAGGAAAAAAAGAGGGAAAAGTTTCAAGGAGAGAGATCTGAGGAATATATTTTCGATCCTGGGGAATGTTGTATTTTGACCCCAAACTACTGCACAAGCCATAGTCACTGATAGAATCCTGTGTTGTGGTGAGACGACCACACTCTACACACTTTCCTTCAAGGTCAACATGTACCAAGCAGCTTCATTCTTCGTACTTTTGCTTCGTTACCGTATAAAGTTCCGATACTTTTTGATCAGACTTCGCATATATTGGTATATAAACTAGATTTCTTTTAAATTCGATGAAGACAAAATATTAACAACGTACATTGTTAGGCATATTTACATATTTAGTTTATTGTACAAGGCCCAAATAGCACGACACAGAATGAGGATGGAACGCCAGTAAATGAAACGGAAACTCTTTGACAATTCTTTGAAAACATTCGAAAATCATTGGCTACTTTGAAGGGATTGATAATCACAAAACCATCCGGGATAAAAGGATACACACCATTAAAATTCTCTTGCATTGCCTCAGCATCTTGAAATGGTGTTCTTTTAAATTGGGATTTGAATTTTAGAAAGAGGAAAATGTCGCAAGATCCGTGGAATATGGTTGTTGTCGAACCTGGGAAATTTGATGCAGATTTTCTGTTCAATTTCTTCTGTCCTGGACCCTGACGAGACTTCTGCGGTGTGTTGAGACTACCATACTCTACACACTTTCCTTCCAAACACTTATATACATAACTGAAATGAGCGAGACCGTTATAACTTAGTGTGTATGCGAGACAGTGTTCAGCGTCGATCTGAGCCAACCGGCTTCACTCTGGTTTCAATTTTTCCGTTACCATATCACGTTTGATCAGATCTCGTGCAGAAATGATCTTGAAATATCTTGAAGAAAAATTGAAAACATGAAAAATAAATTTAAAAAAATATTAAAATAAATTGCCTAAAGTGGTTGAAAATACAGGAAAAGACAGGGGATGAGAGATCTGATAAAAAACGTATCGGGCCTGGTGCTACAAAAAGAAAACTATAACACATATCAATTCGGCATTTAATCTCCTTCGAAGTAGTCCCCTTCTGAAGCAGCTTCACTTTACGACGTCGGCATCAACACTGTTCCTGTAAACAGTGGGCTTCACACTGGTTGGCTATCAAGAGTCACATGACCAGCTAATCACCGTGCATACTAATTAGTAACGAAGAAGGTAATTTAACACAGCGTAAATATCAGTTACCTCTTGGTTCCTACTTTGCTTAAAAACTTCCCTATTGCTCACATCTTTTATCTATAGTATTCTGAGCATTTACCTTTATTTTCCATGAGGAGATTTGGCAGCATTCACTGGCAAACAGAAAGTTAGATATTGTAAATTAGTTCAAGAATCTTTTCTTTATTTCTAACGATATTTTTCCAATCTCCTTATACATTGCTTAGGTTCTTGAAGACATTCATTGGTGAGCGATGGAACAATGGTTTATCTTCCTTTTCATTTCCCCCACTATTGGCATTATTATATCCAAGATATAATAAGACCTCATTTCACGGACGGAACGAAAAGAAAATAATGACAAACATGCTTGGTTCCCAGAGAAAGTTTTATTCCGCTAAGTCATACACAAAATTATATGAAATGGACAAAGTCCGACAATTATTTTAAGATATTTTTTTATGTTTATACGTTATTTTTATAGAAACAAATATTTAAGTAAATGCTCTGTTTATAATAAACAGTATTAACGGCATTTACTGGCCTGAATGTCCGAGAAATTTTCATAGAAAATATTCGTTCTCCGACAGGAACCGAACCTATACGGAAGCGTCATATAGCCTGACGTGCTTTTACTGATTTAGCCACAGGGGAGCGTTTAGTTTAGCAAGGTCGATTTTAGTGTTTTTAAACTACAATTCTCCATGATTTTCTCTCGTACATTCATATCTGCTCGATGCGTATCCAAATGTAAACAAATGACGTCACAAACGGTTTCATCAGGTGCTTTCATAAGCGTACAAAGCCGAAAGTATAGGATATCCAGTGAGGATCGAACTCAATATTCAGGCGTAACTGATCTAGGTAAACAAACTCGTTAGCCATTACAGCTCGTCGACGGGCCTAACTGGTTTCGTGTATCTCCAATCTCCAGTTCCTGACTCACCAAAATAGAGCTGAAAACTTTTGCACAAGCCTAGCATATATAATTTTAAATGTAAATTTTGCTAAAAAGAATAGCAAAAAATCAATATTATATTAAAATGAAAAAGGATTAGATGAAATTTTCATGCTGGGTTATTACTGTCCATTTGTAAATGGGCGTGATTTAACAAAATCACACAAGAGCGAGAGTCACACGAGAGTTACACGAGAGTTACACGAGAGCGAGAGTCGTTTCCATTAGAGTTTTCAAAAATGCCTTAAGAAAAAAATGACTTCTCAACAAGGGGTAATACACAACGTTGCTTAAGACGATTGAATGTGAACTTTAATAATTCTTAAGAAAAAATGACTTTTTTTTCTTCAAAAGGCAACAACAATGACGATAATGATAAAGGAAGCAATAGGTTTTGGAAAAGTACAATGAATAATACGTAAAATGGCGAGTGAGAAGAAAAACCTTTTCGAATTAATTCAGTGAATTTCTCGTAAGTGGTACAGACTAACATTCATCCGAGGTGTATGCAAAAGAAGTGTGAGAAAAGAAAGAGGATGACTGAGTAATTGTAAGGAAGGCGCAGACGATGTGGAGATACTTGTTGTCACTTGATCCTTGGTGGAGTCCACTAGAAATTCAACAGATAAGAAGTAAAGGATGAAAACGTAACACGAGCAATAATACAGACTGCGATGGATAAAATGTCGTCTAAATGACGCCAAAATGAAAATAACCTTGACATCTAATTTTATCAGATATATTTACCAAAATGACACAAAAACATCTTGAAATACTAAAGAGTAAATTTATTCAATAAAGTCGCCATTGGCCTCAATCATGTCCGCCAGGCGACTTCGAGATCTCCTAAAACTTTTATGGATGCTCTCCTTGATTAAGTTTTTGAATTTTGCCATAATCCTTGCCTTCAGTTCATCTTTGGCGCTACAAAGAGTTTTGTTGGTCTCTCGATCAAGTGTACCTCACACATAAAGGCGGTTGCAGTCTGGGGTATTATGTGGCCAGATGTAAGGGGTGATGTGGCCGCAGAAATTGTCTGATAGCCATGAATTTGTTCTCCTGCGTGTGTGGCATGGTGCAGAGTCCTGTTGCCAGACATAGTGTCTTCCAGCAGCAACCCCTTGACCCAGGACAGCCCTACCTCTTCAAGTCATTTAAGGTAGGCCCTCGTGTTGAGTCTGAGTCCCTGCAGGAAGATGAATGGAGGCATAAAATCACCATCACTAGTGATCACTTTAAACACCTTCGTAATCACCATTATACTCCTCCAACAATTTCTGAATCCTCTTCTGCACTGTCCTCAGATTGACACCCAAACATTCTAAAATGTTCGCATTGGACCTGCCGGTGCGAATGCCAAGCAGTACAGCATATCGTTTCCAAATTTCTGGCGGAGTGAATTGTGTTATGGTGTTCGTTTTCTCACAGATGGTGTGCAGTCGACAAAATAAAAAAAAACAAAAAACAAACAACACGTATGCGGAAAATTAAAAATATAATATGGCGACAATTTACCCATCGCACCCGGCATTATGGGATTTGACTTTAATTCCATAATTATTATCAAAACTCAAAGGCCCTGAATGAGCCCCAATGATGAATTTAGACAGTTCAGACCACGGAAGTGTTGATGCTGGGGAGACAGAGAAAACTCTGAAGATGAGGTTTGCTATTACTTAACTCGCAGATTCTTCTAAGCATTCGGATATAATATAAAAGGTTATGAAGATATAAAGAACAATAATAATACTGTTATTATTTTCTTTATGACACGAACGAACCAAAAGTCACGAGTTAGCAGGATGTAATGCTAATGGTAGGTGGCGCCACCGATATACTTCGACTTGGATCAGATTTTGCACTAACATCTGGTGAGCCGATGTGAACACCGGCTATGGCAAGGCCATACAAATTATTGAGTTAGTACATGATACTTGTACTGACGGGAGGGTACATTCAACTCTTTCCCAGCGCAGTAGCGTAGCTGTCCTGTGCCTTTTCTATAAATATTTTTGAGATAATTGTTCTCATGGGCTTTCCTGTTTGGTATTTTGACTTTAGGAATTTGAGCACAGTACTAGATTGGCAGTTAGGTCTCATCATTTCACTGTTGAAAGTGCTCGTTTTAACGTTAAAATGTTCCCTAGTAACCAAAAAGAGAGCCGAAAAGTTTTGCACACGTCTAGCATATATAAATTTAAATATTCATTTTTGCCAAGATAATGACAAAATAAATCAATATTATACGAAAATGAAAAATGATTCGATAGAATTTTCATGCTGCGTATTTTGTCTATTTATAAATGGGCGTGAGTTAACAAAATCCCACACGAGAGAGAGTGAGAGAGAGAGAGAGAGAAAGAGAGAGAGAGAGAGTCACATAAGAGCGAGAGTCGTTTCCATTAGAGTTTTTCAGAAATGCCTTAAGAAAAAAATGATTTCTCAACAATTGGTAATGCTTTCTGTTGCTTAAGACGATTGATTGTGTCTTTTACTCATTCTTAGCAAAAATGGCTTTTTTTTTGTCGAAATAAGGACATAAGTTCTTTCCTCTACTCTTTACTATTGTGGAAATCTGCAACGGAAATGAAATAGAGATTGAACTGCCTACCAACGCTGATAACGATTCCCGTCCGACGTCTAGTGTGTTGTCTCTGTAGAGAAAGAAAATGGCTGCCCAATCAGAACAGGGCCAGTACAAACCCCGGGATATTTTACACTCTGCGGAAGGCACGGTGGAGTAATTGGTAACGGCTCGGTTTGAGGAATCGCAGAGCTGAGTTCGAATTCCAGTCGAATCCTTTATATTTACTTACGCGCTCTTTAATCCTCTTCGTCTCTTCCCAGGTATGGGTAAATATCAGGGTAGGTTAGGTTATATAGCCTTAGATGGCAACTGGCATAGCATATATAAATTTAGAAGTTCATTTTGACAAAAAAAAAAAAATCAATATTCTACGAAAATAAAAAAAAGATTAGATGGAATTTTCATGCTGGGTGTTCATGTTTATAAATGGGCGTGAATTAACAAAATCACACGAGAGCGAGAGCGAGAGTTCTTTCCATTACAATTTTTCAGAAAGAACTTAAGAAAAAAATTCATGGCAACTGGTTTACTGTAGAAAGAAATGGCAACCTCCTGCGGGGAAAAAAATGTGTCTCGTCAGCGTGATACACGCTTAGGCCATTATGTATCTTTCGATACATGATCGCCTGTGCGTGTATCACGCATGCCACATAACTAACTGACTAGCTACCCCCAAGAAACAGTCAAGACGGGTACCTGGTCAGTGTTAGTTACGCAAATGATTCGTTTAGCTATGCAACTACTAATGTTTTGGCCTCATAAATACAGGCACGTATTTCTGAGGTGGCAGTTTAGGGGGCATGGGTAGCGTGTGATGCTCCTGTCGTGCGGGAGCGTGTGACACGGTTGCCTGGCAGTGCCAGAGATTTCTGACTGAGTGGTGAGATGGTTATTCATTGCAAATACCCAACTAATAAGAAGAAAACACATATAAAACATCACTTCCGTTTTACTGCTTTCTTGCCAACTACGACCCTCTTCAATTTACCCACAATCAAGGCGATAAAGCCAATAAGATGCAAGGTTTACTGATTGTAACTTCTGAAAGAAAAAAAAAAGAGAGATAACGATAAAAGAACAGAAATTAAGAAAACAGATGATGATTGACATTACATTATAATTTTTGAAGATCAAAGATGGTTGGATAGCAAGAAGCCGGAAGAGAGTTTAAGATGACCCCCCCCCCCAGAAATTGTAAGTATATTAGACATCTCTAGCTCTACGTGTTCACACGTCTACCGGGACTATTTGATGGAAGGCATTACCGTCCATTGTAGACAGCGTAATGGCCGACTATATGTCCTTAATGATGACTACCAAAGGTGTCTGAAACAAATCAGCTTCATTTATTGCAACGAGTAAGGAATGCAATAAATGAAGAGTCCAAAGTGCGAATTGCAAATCGGAGATAGTAAAAGCAAACATATCCAACAAATTAGGAAGACGCTATGTTGCCGGTCCGGTAAAATAACTTTTAAGCTTATTTGACCGGTCCCTGTAAAATAGACCCTGGCCCATTTTGCCGGTAAGTATTTTTATTATTATGAAGGCGGGTAATGTTAAAAATAACAACACACAGATTTAACACAGAAGTTTATTTATTTTTTACATCAATTGTTAAGACAATTGAAAATCTGTTCCATCCTCAATTGTTAAAACACAAGTTAAAATCATTTCTTCATCAACAATTATTAAAAGAAATTTAAAAGTCTTTTAATATTTTAAGCTCTTCAGGCATAACAGCTTCTGCAAATCCCAAACTTGCCCTTGGGCATGATTCTCTTGCCAATACAATTCAGGTGCACTCACCAAAGACAATAGTCACAGAATACAGAATCCTTGTTGTTCAAGAACTTGCTTACAGAGTTCACACAAGCACTGTGTTGACAATCTCAAGGTTCCATAAACATGATAGGGAATATAAATAAGCTTCTGTGTGAAATCTGGCAGACAGTCTGAACAGGGTTTAGGGGAAGTAAAAAAAAAAGATAAAATTTACTAAGAGCTACAAACGACAGGAAATTGGGGAGAGGCATAATCGCTAACGTTCTGAAGGGACACGACATATAAAAGATGGACCTATTGCGTTTTAGTGGCTTTATAGCCTTGCTTCGGGAGGAGGAATGATAAAAAATAAACAGCGAGCTCTGGATAGATATGGAAAGGACATGGCGCTCACCCTCAAGTGGAATTTACAGGGTGTCCCTAAAGTCTGGGCAACCTAGGCAAAAATGCATATTTTCAAGAAATTATATTTTCAACAATATTTTAGTGAAGTGAAATATTAACAAATAGCAACTCCAATATGATTTCCATCATTTGTGATGCAATGATTGATGCTCTTTGAAAGATTGGCACGAACTCATAGCAATAACTTTATATTGCTGTAAATTGTAGCACACTCAATCTTTACGCGTTCAATCAAGTGTGTTACACATGTGATTGTCATTGAATACACCTTTTCCTTTGGTATACCCAAGATAAAGAAGCCAATACTTTGTTCTTTTGATAAAAACCATGTTTGATCTGTAAGGGTAAAAAATATAGCTAATGAGATTTCCTGTGTCCAGACATTAGGGATACATTGTATATTAGGTCGATTTTTTGTCCGTCGTTGTGCAAGAGTGTGACTTGTAAGATACTGAGCACGTATCACGTGATATTTACAATATCAAATATTAGTAATAGTATTGTATAATAATTGTATATTATGGTAATAGTATAGTAATATAGTATAGTAATTGTAATAATAGTAATAGTAGTATAGTAGTAATACTATTTATAGTAGTAGTAGTAGTAGTAGTAGTAGTAGTATGACCATGACTGCTCTCCTCTCCATGAAAATCTTTTAACTGATTATTTGTAGCACTTCTTTCAAGCAATGCACATGTGTCAGAAGAAACACATTTTTTTTAGCGAATTCTTAAGTGGCTTCCATTTGATTTTGGCTGATTTTATTTTAGGCTGAACAAATAAAAAAATCAAGAAATTGTGCATATATATATATATATATATATATATATATATATATATATATATATAGATAGATAGATAGATAGATGGATGGATTGGAGGAAACGATGGCAAGAGAGAGTGAGTGTAAAAGATGTGGAAAGAAAAAAGAGAAAAAAAATAAACATAGTGATAAGCGAAGGAAAGATGATAGGAAAAATAAAGATAAAAAAGAAAGAAAGAAGAAATAAGGAAGAAAGACATTGAGAAAAGAAAGAAGGATGGAAAGAAAGAGAAAATATAAAAAGCAAAGAAGAAAATAAGAACTTGAAAAAAAAAGAATGAAAAAGAAAGAAAAAAGAAAGAAAGAATGAGAAATGTGAGAAATAAAGACGGAAGAAAGAAATAGCATGTATGCAAGTAAGCAACCAAGAAAGAGAGACAGAAATAAATAAATAAAGAAAGAAAGAAAGAGAAAAATTGAGAAAGACGGAACAAAGAAAGAGAACGTATGCAAGTAAACAATCAAGAAAGAGAGGAAGAACGAAAGAGAGAAAGAAAGAAAGACGCAACAAAAATAAGGAAAGCAACAAAAATACGAAATAAAGAATAAAGGAAAAGAATAAAAACGAAAAATAACAAGGGAGACAATCAAGAAATAGCTATATATATATATATAATACGATATATATATATATATATATATATATATATATATATATATATATATATATATATATGACCTATATATATATATATATATATATATATATATATATAAATATGACATATATATATATATATATATATATATATATATATATATATATATATATATATATATATATATATGTGTGTGTGTGTGTGTGTGTGTGCCGTGTGGAGAGGTATTGCGCTTAATGGGGCCGAAACTTTGTTGAAACACGGCGCTCAGCTCAAGACTGCAGCTGGTCTGGAGCACATGATGTCTACATGTGTGTTTATATATATTTAGTTTTTTTTTCTGTGTGTAACAATTGAGGAGCAGTCTGCAATTTTTTTACTGTGTAAGAATTGAAGGGAAGTGTGAAAAATAATGATGATCCACTCGTCCAAATTCAAGTTATATTTGTTTTTGAGAAAAAAAAAAAAACCCAACTTTACTTAAATAAAAATTATAAATAGACAGACTTGAGTTACGTCCAGCATTACTTTTATGCATTTAACTATATTTTATTTAAATTAATTTTTCATTATTTACATTATTCGGACTATTGTCCTTAACTTTGTCGCCATATTTATTTCAACGTTTCGGCCGCTGTACGCTCCGGCCTTCTTCAGGTGGTTGGAATGTCGAACTTAACCCTTTATTTCGCTCACTGGGGTAGACTGTTCTAGTTCCACGTGCCATGTCTAATGGATGTCAGTTATCAGTTATCTCCTGTTAATTCCCCTCTGAAAGTTCTCCACTGTCTTAGCCGGTGAAGAGTGTGAGTTCAATACCCGGCTAAGGCTGTGGAGAACTTGGAGAGGGGAATTAACAGGAGATAACTGAAGTTAAAGGGTTCAGTTCGATATTCCAACTACCTGAAGCAGATAATGAAGATGAAGCAACAGAAATATGGTTCTACAGATGCTGAGGATACATGCGAGCAACAACGATGTTTTGGAGAGAATGGAAACAAAAAGGAAACTCATATTTAGTATCAGGAAGAGGTAGTTAGAATTTCTGGGGCACGTAATGAGGAAAGACGGCTTGGGAAATCTGATACTCACAGGACAGATTGAAGGAAAGAGGGACAAAGGAAATAAGCAAATGGATGGCAGAAAAGGGTTTGGGAGAAATAACAAAAAAGACAAAACTTATTAAAAGATACACAGGCCTGGAAGACGTGGAGGTCATGTTCTCTTACGTCATGAAGAGACACGGTACATAAAAGAAGAATTTCAAATGCTTGTTTGCAATTTTGTCGAGACAAATCAATGTGCCGTATTATCGTTTACCGGAAAATCGGTGGGACGTCGTGGTGTCATGCATTGATAATTTTTAATCATTAGAATCCATCTTACATATTTAATAAGTCTACCATTCATCCTTGCTTTGAATATTGCTGCCACATCTAGTCACGTACTCCTGCTATATAGTTAAAGATTATTGATACAATCCAAAGAAGAATCTGCAAAGTTATTGGACCTGAGCTGGCATCTCGGTTTCAGTCCATCACCGTAACACAGCCTCCCTCTGCCTTTTATATAAATACTTTAATCGTAATTGTTATTGTTGCAACTAAGTAAATTGTTAAAAAAATAACAAAACAAGAGATAGCCGATAAATCATGTATTGCACAGTAAATACACGACATGTGAGTGGGTGTCGGTTGATGAGGACAATAGTCCGAATAATGCAAATAATGTACATAATACCACATCTCAGAAATATAGACAGATACGGAAAGGTGGAAACGTTGTAATAAATATGGCGACAAAGATGAGGACAATAGTCCGAATAATGTAAATAGTGTACATAATACCTCATCTAAGAAATATAGATACATACTGAAAGGCCGAAACTTTGTAATAAATATGTCAACGAAGGTGAGGACAATAGTCCGAATAATGTAAATAGTATACATAATACCTCATCTCAGAAATATAGACAGATACTGAAAGGCCGAAACGTTGTAATAAATATGGCGACAAAGATAAGGACAATAGTCCGAATGATGTAATTAGTCTACATAATACCTCATATCAGAAATATAGACAGATACGGAAAGGTGGAAACGTTGTAATAAATATGGCGACAAAGATGAGGACAATAGTCCGAATAATGTAAATAGTGCACATAATACCTCATCTCAGAAATATAGACAGATACTGAAAGGCCGAAACTTTGTAATAAATATGGCGACAAAGATAAGGACAATAGTCCGAATAATGTAAATAGTATACATAATAACTCATCTCAGAAATATAGATAGATACTAAAAGTCTGTGATTCTTCCGTGCTTGTGTGGTGTCTGCGCCCAGTGCATAGTAATCTAAGTTTGTCTTATTTAAAAATATTTTAAGTGAAAGAGCTTTATAAATAAAAGTTGTTTATACAGTATTTTTTATTTTACCAGTTAATTTTTAATTAAAATATCTTTATTTTAAAAACAGACACAAAGAGATCCCGATTTGCCGTTTCGTTCAGTTGTTTGTAAAGTAATTATTTATATTTCAACTTTTTTTTAAACAGACAATATTTTAATTATTTAAAAAAATACTTTTTTCTTTGCATATTTTAAAATATTTTCAAGTGAATATGATTTAAAAATATTTTTTGGCATATTAAAAATATTTTGAAGTTAATCTGATTTAAAAAATATTTTAAGTTGATAAAATTTAAAATAACAGTTGTTTATACCCCTAAGCAAGTTTCTTCAAATGTTTCAAAACCTGAACCGTTAGTGACCCAATGGGTCACGGGTAGTCTAGTTGCATATAAAATACCACAAAGAAAGCGTCCAAAATCCACAAAATTAGAAAGAGACAGGCATTATAAACAACAGCATAAAAACTAAGCAAAATACACTAAACTGTTAAAAAAAATAACATTACCGTAAATTGGTAATACAACAGACTTAACAAAAACAGCTAATCCTCTCACCAGGGTCCAATGGAGGATAATAAATAGTCATAGTGACTAAAAAGAACACCAAATTTTATATAATAAGCATAAAAATGATATAGCCTAATAAACATTGCTTCATATTGCAGAAAGATGGCTGGTAGGACTTAATGTAAATAGATGCCAATTTATCTACATTAAGTATTTTAATTCCAATCTGTTAACATTAATTTCTATCAGCCAGTTGTGATTTTTATATATTTATTATATAACGTTTAGTCTTTGGTTTTCATTTTAGTCGTTTGTGCAAATATATTGTCATCGATTGAGCTCTGATGAAAGAGGAACAATAAACAGTTTTAGATGCTTTTTTGTTAAGTACCATTTTTTCGATATTACCTGTTTTAAGCTAATATTATTTTATCAGTAGACCTCTTTTGTGTTATTTTTATTGTTTTAACATATCAGATTTTATGGCTTTAATTACATTTTGTAGTCCAGAGAAAAATATTTACCCATAACCTCCGTGACTAATGACCTTGGAAGAAATTTATCTAGCGTCAACATGCACAAAAATTTACCAAAAATAATCAGTGTAGAAATAATTTTACAAAAGAAGCAAGAATTTACCAAATAGAATGTAAAATGCTCCCACTCATAAACATGTCGGCAAACTTTTTAAAGAAAAGAATATAGGAACATATATATATATATATATATATATATATATATATATATATATATATATATATACGCAATTTAAATATTATCGCTAATGCTTCTGTCTCTCTCTCTCTCTCTCTCTATATATATATATATATATATATATGCTTATTCGACAATATGAAAATAATTTACTTAAAATAAATAGACAAAAGTTGTCTATATTATTTAACGAAACATGCATTAATATATATATATATATATATATATATATATATATATATATATATATATATTATTAAAAAGGTCGTTTAGACCATTAGCGATAATATTTAATTTGCGTAATTTAATAAATACTTCGTCTGTGTTATTTATTTGTAATTAATTTAAAACAAAATCATATGTAAGCGTTGTTCTGTTGATAAAGTTTTACTTTTAAATTCATCGAGGTTATTTACACTGTTTATATTTGGACTATTGTCCTCATCTTTGTTGTTTTTATCACAGTGTTTTGACCATTTCGCCCACCTGCTTTCCTCAGGTGTGTTTCGGTACAACGGCCGAAACGTTGTGATAACAACAACAAAGATGAGGACAGTAGTCCGAATATAAATAGTGTAAATGATGATAACTACTCACCGCAGAAACCCAGACAAACATTTATCGTTTTTGTATAGAAAGAATTTGTATTTTCCTTTTGTTAAAATTCAGTCGTAAGTGAGAAAATATACGGCATGTATACGTCTGCTATTTCACATTACTATGAATAAGAAATGGAACATATATATATATATATATATATATATATATATATATATATATATATATATATATACCCCCCCCAAAAAAAACAAAAACAACAGCCCTGAAATTATTTAAATAAGAGAAAATAAACATGTTTCTTTAGATTTTTTAAAACTGTACCTAATTAATTATACAAGTGAAAGAATAATAAATTTGCTGACTTAATAATAATAATAATAATAATAATAATAATAATAAATAATGTGAACATCAACAATTCCTGTTGTAGCTGGAGCCCTAGGAATGGTTGGAAAATATTTGAGTAGACTAATTGAAGGGATTCCTGGAAGTCCATGCCTCAAAGAGATACAAAAATTGTTCTGACAAGTACAGCCCACACATTACAAAGGGTTTTATCTATGTAATTTTTAAAATTTTTTTTGTTAGTGGAAAGTGCCATGATGCCATTTCTAACCTTAGGTCCCTGGGCGGGACCCGGAAAGAAATGTGTAAACGCCAGAAATCAAAGAAAATAATAATAATTATTATTGTTATTATTATTATTATTATAAACACTTGTAACTTATTTAATTTTTTCCTCTCGTGGCCAGCTCTATGTAGCTATGTCCAGAGTCGGAAGTTCAAGTGGACTTAATATAATGACAAACAAGAAATCTAGACAACAGATGTCTTGCTGAAAATGTTGTTTATATAGAAATATTAGACATGCTTCTGAAAAAGAAGTCTTAAATCTTTCTTTTACTAATAGCATCTCAGATCCCAGTTGTTTGACTATAAACACACAAACCCCACAAACCCCACAAACCCCGCAAACCCCGCAAACGCCATAATTCAAATATTGTTTGTAACATGTCTCTTCAGGACAAAATCAATTCGAAATTTATTTTCCTTTATTTTCTTTGAATTACCATATTTTTTTGCGAAAAAATAGTAAAGAGGTTATTTGCTGCCTCCTCTACAGTTACCCAATTTAACCCATAGGTGGAGCAGAAGAAAAAGATTGATAATTTTCCATTAGGGCAAACTGAACACAAATGATAAATTCGATTAATTCGATAAAGAAAAATTGGCAGCTGATCGCAAAAATAAGATTCAATTTGTTGTTAATTCAGTTAATGGAGCATAAAAGGACTTGTGCATTTATATAATTTACATTATTCGGGATGCTGTCCTTAACCTCATTGCCCTATTCACAACGTTTCGACCGTTGTGCGCACCGGGCTTCTTCAGGTGATCGGAATTTTGAACCGAACCCTTTATTTCGTCCACCAGCGTAGATTTTTCTAGTTCCATGTCGCATGCCTCTTCTACACATGGCCCAGTAGATAGAAACGTTGGTTAGATCCAGCGGCTAGACCCAAAGAGTTGTGAGTTCAATACCAATCGTTAATAATGCTTTTTTTTCTCGAGTTCTTTCACATTCAGTAATCTCTTGCGTCCTGGTAGCTTTATTGCCTTGCTTAGTGTGAAATGATTAAAAAGGGAACAAGGAGAAGATAAAACCGGGATATGGAATCGACTCATTGATCCCAAGTTTTGATCAGATGACCATTAGGCAACGCGGACATACCATACAAAAATACAAGATTAATAAGAAAGAATTAATGAAAACTAAAGGTTCAACTTACCATTTGAGAAGGCTTTAAAAATAACAATAATCCCCTGTTGTTGTTTAAAAGTAGTTGCTCACATGCTTGTTAAAAAAATCTTCTCCAAGTGAATATATCTGATGTGCGTGGACTTTACAGTCTCAATGCGGCAGTTGAGTTGTTTTCTGAGAACAACTTATTGATTCACTTCGGACGGACATCCACTGTGTAGCAACGATCAAGTGGGTTTACCCTGGTGATTTCAAGTAGGAATAAAGCCTAGTATCTGGAAAACGAAATATCAAAAATTATATATGGCTCTAAAAAATAGCAGAAAAAAATGCACCAAATAAAGTATTATCAAAATTTACAAAGAGGAGTTCTAAATTAAAAGAGCAGTATCTGTCTATATTTCTGAGATGAGGTATTATATACGCTATTTATGTTATTCAGACTATTGTCCTCATCTTCGTCTCCATATTTATTACAACGTTTCGACCTTTCAGTATCTGTCTATATTTCTGAGATGAGGTATTATGTACACTATTTAAATTATTCGGACTATTGTCCTCATCTTTGTCGCCATATTTATTACAACGTTTCCACCTTTCAGTATAACCACTCTGATGAGGGCTCATGTGAGCCAAAAGCTTAGATCGATGACCAATATAACAAAGAAATATTCAAATATTGGACAGTTTTTGTCTTTATTTTCTCTTGACACTAAAACCATTATACAACGCTTGGAACGGCTCATAATAAAACATAATAGACATTCGATGTTTGTTATATCGGGAACTAAGGATACAAATAGCATAACAAAAGATTATTGAGTTTATTTATAATGTCTTTACCTTGAATTGCAGTTGGGTTTGCTACTGGGTAAAAATTAAGTAAATAAATGACTTTTGTCACGTCAGTGTATGTTAACAATATGGTCTGAAGATAATGGAGTAATAGATTTTAGATGGAATTAGTTTTAGATACTTTGAGTTTGTTGTGATTAGACAGACGGTATGCCCTGAAAACGGAGTCATTATTTGACAGATCAAATTATGTCGTGCCACGGCGTGAATGATAATGTTGGTATGGATATAAATGTGAGAATATTTAATGAGTTTTAAATATTTGTGGGTAATTTGATATAATCTCAGATATAATCAACTTGCCATTGCAAGAAATTTGTACAATGTTTCAGCCAGATCGAAAATCAGAATTATCTTCTGGAAGCACGGGGTTTAATTTCTAATTGCTACATCTTTTATCTTTCCGTCTTTGACGAATGAAAACGCAGGTACAGTTTTCATGTCTGGAATTAAGCTTTGCCTCTGATACTGTCAATGTTCATTGATTTTGATGTTATCCATCTCGAATACAAATCTGATCCTAAAATATCGTCATGAGCAAAATTAAAGGATTGATTTTGCGCAACAGGATCTTCGGTGTATAGTAAATTTGAAAAAAAGAAACCCCTGATATCTTCTGTCGAAGTCACAATCAATTTTGCCTAGATAAGACCAAGTTATTATTATCTATTTTCTGTTTGAAGGATTTTAACTTTTGGGTGTATGTGTTGTCACAACAAAGCAATAAAAAAAGGTCTAACCGGTTATATCTCTTCAAATGCAATCGAAGACAAAAGTATGTACTCAACAAAAAAAGAAGAAAAAAGAAATGGAAAAGAAGAAATTTTACCATTGAATTAGCATTATAAATTACAGATTACATTTAGCCAGACATTCTGTTTACAGAGGGAAAACTGCTTCGATTTAATAAAAATGATCTCAAGAATTCTCAAATTTTAATTTAAATGCGCTGTGCTGATTATAATAACAAATATCTATAGGGTAAGACGAGATACAGATCGGATTTTTAGTATTCTTCAATAGCAAATATCCAACCACTGATTAGACGAGCAAATATATTCAGGATTTGTCATTGTAACACACGGAACTGACATAATGGGGTAAAGCAGGACGGGTGGATATCTGCATAGGTTGAGAAGTGAAAACAGATTCTGGATTGGCAGTTACTGATATATATATATATATATATATATATATATATATATATATATATATATATATATATATATATACACTCGTGCTGTTTACTCGTGTCAGGGTTTTTTCTTTGGGCTTCAAACCTGTATCTGTGCGATTTTTTCGACAGACTTTCATGTTTCTAGCTCTTTCTTTTTTTTAAAAACTTTTTTTACTTCAAGATTGATTCGATTATTGACAAATCAAAAATTCGAAGGTTTTTTGAGACGAGTATAGTTACCTATATATATATATATATATATATATATATATATATATATATATATATATATATATATATTATAAATTAACTGATTTAAAATATGTCTTTTTCGCTACACAGTAATAACAATGTTTCAAAAACTGAAGCAAAACACTTCAAATTTAATTATATAATTAAATTAAAAGCATTAGTTCAGTTTCATCTTCCAGCGAATTTAGGAATGACTTATTTTTTAAATTTATTGAGTTTTAAACGCACATATAAATTCATAATTTCCTGTTTTCAAGGATACAGAGAAATCCAATCATTCAGACAAGGGGCGGTAGCGTGTTCATTTTTGTTGTATCAATTATGTGTTACGTTTGAAATAAGTTTATGGAGGGTAGCGGTGTATTTTTCAACGAATTCTGACATCTGTTAAACGCATGTAGTCTGTTTATCTTTTTTTTTATTAACGGCAAAAAGGTTTTCGGCATCTTTTTCGTACCTGTATACTTAAAGATTCTATCTAGGGATATATATATATATATATATATATATATATATATATATATATATATATATATATATATATATATATATGCGTGTGTGTGTATGTGTGTGTATATATATATATATATATATATATATATATATATGTATGTATATGGTATATGTATATAACTTAAAGGATTATATTTTTATTAATAAAATAAATAGAAAACAAAAAAAAAAAATAGATTTTAGGCGCCTTTCGGCTGGCACATTCTCAGAAACAAAATCGTCGGCAATATAAAATAGAGATGCTGATAAGAAAAATTATTATCAACAACTGTTAAAAAAATAAATTACCCAATTGTCATATAAGGGGAGAAAGAAGAAAATTTTTTTTTCTAAATATGTTCTCAATCAGGCAGTTGTTTCCCCGAATAGGGCCAACCTATATTTCATCTCCCGTTGTCTACACAGGACAGGAGTTTGCATATTAATAATATTAGACTGCAAAATGTCTAAGTGGTGTCTCGTTCTATCCCTGTGTATGACAGAAAAAAGTCAGGAGAATAGTTCGTCTTGCAATCGACAGAATAGGTGCTCACCAATCGCAGACTCATGAGTTTGCCCGGAATATACTGGGCAATCCTTACCTCTAACCGTCGGATGGTCTTGCCCACATAGTCGATCTCATAATCGACATATATATATATATATATATATATATATATATATATATATATATATATATATATATGAAATAGGAAGAGTTTGTAGGGAGAATGTTTTTGAATTGGCCACTTTCTAGAAATTCTAAAAATAGAAAAGCAAGAACGCCGCTGAGAGATCCCATTGGTAAACGAAATATATACATATTGGAGAATACTAAAAATCCGATCTATGTCTCGTCTTTCTATAGAGATATATAGTAAAGGCAATAAATCCGTTGGTATATAATCCAAGTGGATCCTAATAATATAAAATATTCAAACTGATCCATTGAAGTCAACACTCAGAGGCAACAGGCTGTTTTATGCTAGACAATCGTGAATCGTTGCTACTCTCACTCTGTCCGTGGAATTTTCAATGTCTTTTTGTAGATCCACATTTTTATTAAATCCAGTTTTCTCCTAATCCGCGGGGAGATTGTTTAGCATTCACCAGCATTTGATGGATATCACACAGCTACCCAGCAATTTTGTCTCTGTTTCTAACATTTTTTTTGTTGTTTCTTAACACTTTGCATAGCTTTTCTAATTCCTCTTTCACTTGACCAACGCTTGTTGGGATTTCGAAAATATTGCTACACTATGGAGTCAAAAAAGTTGTTCAAATTTGAATCCTGTAAACAATGCTTATATATACAAAGACGGACCAATAAACCTTTGGATAAGTCATGTAGTTATGGGATGAATTTCGATCTGAAAATTTCACTGTATAATACAACAGATGTGATAAGTATTCATCACCGAATTAAATGAATTTAAAAAGAAACAGAATGACGTGAAGAATTTATAGTTGTATAAAATAAAAGTTTATTAATTTAATAGGCTGAAGGCGTAATGTTGTACCAGATGTGCAACTATTTACTTGAAAATTGGAAAATACAACAAAACATTAAAAAACAGATTTCATTTTAATTTAATAAAAAATATTATATATATATATATAACACTCAATAATAAAGTTTAAACAAATATAAAAATTCCAAACGCAAGATGTATAGCAATGGTGCAGTAAATGATAATAATTATAATAATACTAAAAACAGAAGATGTAACTCTAGGAATTCCAACAACAAAATAATTGCTTAACTAGTTCTCTGATTTCTTTTAGTACTATTTCTACATTTGAAAACGCGAGTATTAAAAAATTCTACACTGGAAGCACTAAAAACTCGTTTAAAATCAGATGGTATCAACATGTACTATTCTTCAACAATAGTACTTATAAAAATAGTACTTCGTTGTCGAAACACTTTTGGAGTTTAAAAGAGAAAAAACAAAATTCGTATATTTAAATGGAAACTATTTAGGGGGGATTGAATCTTTAATTCTCGATACGCACCATGTTATCTTTGTGTCAATGAAAAATTGGAAATTATTAGATTTAAGGCCAGAATTAATCTCTTAAACCAAAGGAATGAAATTACCGTTAACTGTAGACATAATTCACTCTTTACCTTGCAATATAAGTAATAATATTCTGAATGATAATATAATGGTATGTTAAGTTAGTAATATTATTATTATTTATTATTTCTTTTTCATTTTATTTATTTATATTTATTTTTTACTGCTACCTGACTACCAATGTTAATTATACCCCCCTTATTTACTAGTGCCTTCATCTGACACAGATAATTAATTTGATATTGGATATTTGTGACTGTTTATGCATTAATTTTACATGGAGTCAGAATTCGTTATATATGCCTATATGTGTGCATGTATGTATGTATGTGTGGTTATTTCTATATTTGTTTATATACGTGTGTATATATACATATGTACATGTATTTATGCATGTGTGTCTGTGTGTTGGTATGTATATGTGTATATACATGTATGTACGTGGCTGTATGTGTATGTATATGTATATATATATATATATATGTGTGTGTGTATGTGCGTGCGCGTATATACATATATTTGCGTATATGCGGGTTCGTGTATGTGCTTGTATATGTATATTTATATTTGTATTTATGTGGGTGTTTTATTTGCATGTTTGTGTGCGTATTTTGTCTACACATGTGAGGTTAGTTGTACGTATTTATGTATATATATGCGTATAAATTTCAAATATACTCCTCGTATATGTGTGCGTGTGTGTCTGTATGTGTCTGTATTGTTGACTGGCGGCCTGTGCAAGTGGGTTGCTATGCGTTCAAGAGAAGAGTAGAAAGAGGAAAACATTAATTTAGAGTTTCTTTTATTTAGGGTAAATACTGAGAGTTATTTATGGTTATAATGATTACCGATGCTTGTTGGGTGGTTGGAGGAAGTGTGTATGTAAATAGGCTAGGTCTGTTTATGGCCATGACTTCTCTCAGTATATATATATACATATATATATATATATATATGTGTGTGTGTGTGTGTGTGTGTGTGTTATCAGCTATTATCAGAGCATAAGGAATAACCCTGAAGAGTTGAAATAGCAAATATAATAAGATCCAAGTAACTGCATTGCTGAAGATAGACAGGTTAACTTTAGTGATATCATTTCGTGCGCTGGATTAATGAGGAGAGTTGTTGTCACTTAACCTTCAGTGTAAGTCACCGACTACTACTTTTGTGAACACTTAATGATCGAATAATAACATATCAGTTCCGCTGTAACATGGAAGAATGAATCAGCAAAGACACCTTGGAATTTGCAATCAGCTGCTTGGGAACATCGGAAACCATCTGAGTGAGCTGAATTACTCAATCTGAAGGTATTTTAACTGGGCCATACCAGCAAGATGAGACATTACTTTTATCAAAACCAGTTTTATTTGGCTGTGCTGTATGTGACTGATATACTCTTATTAGACCATGATAGGTATATTTCTACTGTTGTCATCACTATATATGTTGCGTTCTCATAATAATCATGATCATTTTGTGATGTCAACGAACACTCGTTGCCACTTTTGTGATATCAACGAACATTTGTTGCCACTTTTGTGATGTCAACGAATATTCGTTGTCACTTTCGTAATGCTGATTGTAGTAGAGACTTTGTAATTGCAGATACAACTATAGTAACGCCGTTGAACAATACTGGTGTCAGACGTCTTCGAATATCAATCGCACTAATAGTACTTGCTCGATAATACTCGCTCGAAAAGTAACCACCAAACAGTAATCTGAATAGAATAATAGTAGAGCGAATAGAGTAGAGAACAGCGGTCCGTATAGTAATAGAGGATAGACTAGAAATAGAGATCCGAATAGTTTAGAGGATAGACTAGAAACAGAGATCCTTAGTCGTCAGTTACTTCCTACATATATGCGTTTCTTCTATGGTCACGTAGTCTACTTAATTCAATAATGGGATCGCCTGTGTTTGCTCACTGGCGATCTATGTTCAAACCCAAGTGTCGGCAGCGATACTTTATTCCTATATAACAATCACGAACCCCGCAACCCCGCAACCCCACATCTACTGCAGCAATAGTCGTTTTTCATTGGCCTAACCCTTTCTAGGCTGGTTTAAATTCAGTTTTCCTTCTCCTAGACCGGTTGCCAACCAACACAATAGGAACCAATCTGTCCTTCTATTTACTGATGGCTGGTGAAAGAGATGCTTTTTAGCACGTGAGTGAATGAAATGAACTCGACTGGAATTCGAACTCGGCTCAATTCGAACTGTTATTCATTATTCCACCAATAATTTAATAATAATTTAATAATAAGAATAATTTGTAGAGAAATAATGCGATCATTGGTCACCATCTTTAGCCGAGTATGACTCGGTTATGTGGAGTACGAACATATTAACTAACTAACGGTTGGAGAGCAATTGCCCTGATATCACTATTTTACCCAAGAGCAACAATGGATGGCCTCTGAATGATGTTGCAGTACCTTGGGAAAAGATCATCCTGAAGGTGGAGGTGGGCTTTGGGATAAGAACACTGTGAAGGTGGATCAAGTGAAAATACGGAGGTTCCAAGACCTGGCAATGGAAATAGGAAAATTTTACGAAGCAGCAGTTGTCCCATTTGAGATTGGCGCGCTCGGGATTATTTATAAATATCTGTCTGCTTCGCAGGACGTTTTGGAGATACTTGACATCATTGGGAGTGCGAAGATGGCAGCAGTTCCTATGCTAAGAAAAGTGATGTACGCCTGAACAACGGATAAGAACCTTCAGTCATGAGCTTCATCGCCCGTCCGAATCATCGAAGTGTTGGAGAAGTTATCACAAATAATAATAATAAATACAAAAAATTGTTCTCACGACTATAGCCCCCCACCTTACGAAGGGCTTTATGTAAAATATGTTTGGTTCTTTTAATTGGTTAGTAGAAAATGTCATGATGCCATTTCTAAACTTAGGTCTCTGGGCGGGACCCGTAAAGGAATTTGTCCACACCAGAAATCAAAGGAATAATAATAATAATAATAATAATAATAATAATAATAATAATAATAATAAATAAAGATAAAACTAAAACCCTATTTTTTGCCCGATTGGACTTTTTGACTTGATTTTCCGTTTCGAGAATTAGCTATTGTTTCATTTTCCCCTGAATATTGAAATTGGCTAAAACAATGCACTTCGCGTAAAATCTCGCGAGAATGTCTTTTTGATGGGTGAATTGTCTTCAAATCCTCAACAAATCAAGATATTTTTTGTAATAACGATTTATTTTTCTAAGAACCTTTAACGGTCATTTTAATGAATGGGGCATATACAATGGCTTAGCAAATAAGATTTACACCGTTCTGAGGTTGTTATTTCATCATTAATAATTTTCTAGCGTCGCTAACTAACTACTTCTAATTACTTTCATTGAAGAAAGTTTTCTTAAGCAGCTTGATCCACCATTGCACCTCTTAAAGAACAGTATTAAATGACGAATTGAAACAGATGAAAAACCGCAGTAACCAAGGCTGAATTATGTGGTGCATGATGATCCTGTCACTGAAGCCGTTTTTATTCAGTGTGTCTCATTGAGAGCGGTGATGTGGAGATTGATGGAATTCTTATGCAAAAATACTTGTCTCTTTCAACGAACAGCTTTCCTCAGCCTGTCCATTGTTTCGCAGTATCTGGCAATGTCACTACACTGACTGGGATGTGAGATATTTCCAAGACCTGCATTCAATCTCGACTCTGTCAGATTGTAATCTGTTTGGGCCCCTAAAGCGTCATATATTCGTGAAACAGCACATACATCTGACAGAAGGTGTAAGTATCGCTGATTTCAACATGATCCCCAGAGTGCAGTGATTTGAGTTTTCTCGCCATATGTGTTCAGCCATGCCTGATTTTCCCACTTATCTCGTTTTACAGCTTTTTGGTGTTCTTGAAGCCTTGCATTAAGAGGACGACCTGTCTCCCCTTTATATTTCTTTCCCCACCCTCTGTGGTCAAGCATAGAATTGAATACAATATGGGAACCAGTAATAATGAGTGCCAGAGAAAAGCGAAACAAAAATTGCAATATGAGCTCTGGTAAAAATATGGTATGATAAAAGCAAAAATTGCAATATGAGCACCGCTAAAAAATGGTTGCTGAAGACATTGACGGATGTCACTTATCAGTATTCTCCTGTTAATTTCCCTCTGAAAGTGTATGAATTTATTCCTAGAAATTCATACACAGATATCCTCAAGGACACATGGCACAGTGGATAAATGCATTAGTTAGATCCAGTGACAGGACCCAAAGTGTGTGAGTTCAATACCTGGTTAAGGCAGTGAAGAACTTTCAGTGGGAAATTAAGAGGAGATAACTGATAACTGGCATCCGTTAACCATGGCACGCGGAACTAGAACAGTCTACCCCAGAGAGCGAAATAAAGTGTTCAGTTAAACGACAGAACCACCTGAAGAAGGCCGGAGCGTACAACGACCGAAACGTTGTTATGTGAACAAAGATAAGGATGATAGTCCGAACAATTTAATTAGTATACATAATAGCTCATTTCAGAAATATAGACAGATGCATATATATATATATATATTTGCATCTGTCTATATTTCTGTCAGAGGACGAAACGAATTGGCCAGGGTTATTTTTCTTGTCTTTTTATTTATTTATATATATATATACATATTATTCATATATATATATATATGAATAAAAAGACAAGAAAAATAACCCTTGCCGATTCGTTTCGTCCTCTGAGATCGATTATCAAGGCATTTATTGATTTTTATTCATTTTGTTCCTTTACAGATACACTCTATCTGAAAATAATTTACACGCACACGCGTACATACGCACACTCACACATGCACACACTCACACATACACACACGCATATATATATATGCACTATAGAAAATTAATGGTCAGAGTTGATTTAGAACAAGAAACAGTAATATTAAAAAGTGCAAAAAAAAGTGTAAAAAATAAGAATTAACATTTAGAGCTTTTAATTATAAAAAAATAAGAGATCAGCCGTTTCTGCTACCTTGGTTTCAACCTTTCGTCATCTTCAGGTGATTTTGGTCAATTGATTTCCTAACGCTTTATTAAAAAATAATAATGAACACCATATTATTTAGAAATAAATAAGTGCGCGATGTGATGCGTGTTAGAAGGGGTGAAGAAGAAAAGAAAGGGTATTTGTAATGTATTGCGGCGTGATAAATGAAATATACATACTTTCTTTTCATCCTGGTTCATATGAACGAAAAAGAAACTTAATATGTATGCAACGGGTCATAATTTCCGACTTGTCATTGAAAAGTTTTTTTGGTCTGGAAATGTTATTATAGCTAATTTTTCTTGTTGACAAAGGTTACAGATATTACTATGATTGTTGTAAGGTTTGGATTTCTTTAATTTTCCATTTTACAATAGGATTTTTCTTATTTTTTCCTTTAATTTCCACACACATATTGGCTAGTTTAGTAGAATTTCTAAGGCTTTCTAGCTTTAAAGATGAATTATGATTGTATCACCTCTTGTTACTTTCAGTACACTGTACGTTTTTTTTCTGGTCATTTTTATCTGTTACTTATGCTTTGTAAATTACTGCTTCAATTTGGGTCCCAATGTGTCGTGTTAGTGTCCATCTTGCACATTTATAAATCTGCCATATTCACCCGTACACATTGATTACTGCTGTCATATCTGGCCAGATGCTCCTGCTATTCATCACGAGGTTCTTGATAAAATTCAATGAAGGAACTATAATATAATTGATCCTAACTTGGCATCTTGACTTCAGTCACTTTCTCACCGATGTGATGTGGCTTCCCTCTGTCTTTTCTACAGTTATTTTCATGGCAACTGCTCTGACGAGCTTTTTTTCCCTGGTGCCCTGACTACATGAACTTAAACGTGCTACTAGATTGGCATTTAGGTCCCACCCTTTTACTGTTGAAATGCAACCGCCACTTCTACTACAACAGTTTTTTTTCTTGCACTTCCCTCCCGTGAAACTTCCTTCCTTTTACTTGCTTCCCTGATAACTACAATCTACTAAGGAAGTAAAATCCTACATCAGAGACACAACAGTCAATTAAACAAAATTAATCACATACAAACTGTGCCAGAAAATGCTATTCTATTCACTATTGACATAGGATCACTTTATTCAAGCATTAAACACATCAAAAACTAACCGCACTTAAGGAAGCACTTACTAAAAGAAGAAAACAAGACCCCCCCTCCGAGGTTATCATAAAGCTCATGGAGCATATTCTTACACTGAATACTTTCAACTTCAGTGGAGCACACTATCTGCAAGTAAGAGGCTGTGCCATGGGCACCATTGCAGCTCCATCATATGCTACAATATTCATGGGAAAATTTGAGGAGACCCATATCTATCCCCTCATCGCTACCAACAGTGTATTCTATGCAAGATATATCGATGATATATTCTTTGTATACACAGGCAGTGACGACAAATTTATCCAATAACTCATGACCCTATACACAGTGCACGACTCAATTAAGTTTGACTATGAAAATTCCACCAGATCAGTAACATTTTTAGACACCCGCATTTACATAGATGAAAACAGGAAACTACAAACGACACTACACACTAAAATCACCGACACCCACAACTATCTGCACTTTAAGTCTTCCCACTCTAAACACCTCAAGAAGAACCTTCCCTATTCACAAGCACTTAGACTCATAAGGATATGTTCCAACAATGAAGAATTAAATAAACACTTTCAAAATCTGGAGCATCAATTTACAACACGTGGCTATAAACAACACCTAATCAAGGAACAAATAAAGCAATTTCCATACCTAGAGAAAACACCCTAATGTACAAGATTAAAAATAAATCTAGCCGCATCCCTCTAGTAACCACTTTCAACCCCACTATTCCTCCACTATCCCAAATAATCAAAAGTCGTTGGGAAATATTACATCTCAAACCAGACCTAAAAGAATTATTTGAGGAAACCGGCCTTCTAGTAAATGGAACGTCAATCGCCATCTTCTATTTTCTTGAACCCTGTTAATCTTTTATCCTTTCATCAATTCCCTATACACAGTCTTTCTTCTCATTTTTCCTCTGTGTGACCGCCTGTGTACTAGAGGCATTCCCGCCTTGATTGGAGTGAAATAATTTTTAAAAATCCCTATAAATTCCTCTAGCTAATCTCTTCATATTTGGGTCGTCACCCATTTCGCGGAACCATAATAGAATCTCGGCCATCAGATCATGACCACATCCTGAGCACGAACATGCAAAGAATACGAGCCCAAACGATATAATGTGCTGAGAGACGATGAAAGCAGATGATTGGCTTGGTTAAGACTAACAAAATGCGCAACAGTTTATTTATCGAAATTGCTCGATAAGGATGTAATCATTGATGAGTAATAGACGTTTATCCAATCTTTTCAAAAATAGGAGCAAGTCAATGATCAATTATATTCACTTACGTGCTCATACCCTTGGGAAATATATGAATCCTCTTCTTCTCCCGCCAGCTATTGGTAATTAGCAGGACAGACTGGGTTCTATAGCCTTGCATGGCTATAAAAATAGATAGATAGATAGACATACATATAATGGACAGAATGAGATATAGATATGAGCAAAATTATATATATATATATATATATATATATATATATATATATATATATATAGAGAGAGAGAGAGAGAGAGAGAGAGAGAGAGACAGAGAAAGAAAGAGAGAGTGAGAGAGAGAAATGAACACAATAAGATAGATATGAATAGAATTATATATATATATATGTATGAAGAGAATGAGATAGATGTTAACAGAATGAGATAGATATGAACAGAATTACATATATATATGAAGAGAATGAGGCTGATAGATAGGTGGATAGACAGACAGACAAATAATGAACAGAATGAGATATAGATAGATAGCAAAATTACATCTCTCTCTCTCTCTCTCTCTCTCTCTCTATATATATATATATATATATATATATATATATATGTGTGTGTGTGTGTGTGTGCGTGTGTGTAGAGAGAGAGAGAGAAATGAACACAATAACATAGATATAAATAGAATTATATAGAAAGAGATGTTAACAGAATGAGATAGATATGAACAGAATTAGATATATATGAAGAGAATGAAGCAGATAGATAGATAGATAGATAGATAGATAGATAGATAGATAGATAAATTTTCTAAAATCATTTAATTTCAGCAAGACAATAAAGCCAGTAAAAATCAAGCGGTTATTGAGAGTGAAGGCAACTGAGAAAATATTATTGAGGAGAAAGGACAATAAAATGAACAAAATTCAAGGAAACTGATGTTGATGTCTGACGTTGTATTTAAATATCTGTGGCTTAAATTTGACAGGAGAAAATAAAGCTGGAAGTGATTTCCCCAGTAGAGAAGTGCGAGAGAAGAAACTATTAGAATAGAACTTACGGTTAGAGTTAGCAATTTAAACAATAAAATGATCAGACCTATCTGCCAATCTTGTACTAAGATAGATAGATAGATAGATAGACTTTATAACTTATATAAGGTAGATTATGGCACTATTTGAAATCATCCAAAAAAAGATGCAGCAAGATAATGGATGACGTCCCTGTTTCCATCGAATGTTCAGAAAGAAAATGCGATAAATAATTAAATAAGACATGTTCTTTCTAGGACGAAAGTTATCATGTCATTTAGATAAATTCCATTCGCCTGAAGTAGTCTCACCTGCATTGTGTCTAGGGATGATGACATTAGACCATTTAGTAAAACGTTTAATCCGATTTATCATCAGGATCGTGCAGGTGGGAAGACTTGTGACTGTGTATAGACAAAAATTTGCCAAAGAGATACATGTAGCTTTGCACTTAGCGTTTCTCTTGCAGAAAAGTTACATTGAAAATCAGCAATCTTAATTCTCGTTAATCTTGTACTTAAAAACATTGACACAAACAAAATGCGTCCTCAAGCATGCATATATATATATATATATATATATATATATATATATATATATATGAGACATTTTTTATGTTTATACGTTCTTTTTATGGATACAAATATTTAAGTAAATGCTCTGTTTATAATAAACAGTATTAACAACATTTACCAGCCTGAAGTTAAGGCACGTCAGGTTATATGACGGTTCCGTATAGGATACAGGTTCGATTCCTGTCGGAGGGCGAATATTTTCTATGAAAATTTCTTGGACATTCAGACCGGTAAATAAATTCCTCTTTGGAGGAGTTTCTAACACGTTTCTTTATCATCCCTCAGTTGCGTCTGTCCTTGGACAGAGTGCACTCGTACCTGGCCCTGGGGAACAGCTGCCCGAGGCCGCGCCTTCTCATTGCACTAGAGAGAAGGATCGGTGCACGCACGGAGGCCAGCACAACCGACGGTTGTGAGTGCTCGAGGAATTTTTGTTCCTTGCCCGGGTGTACGCGCTCGGGCTCCCCACATTAAACCGACATTGTGTCACAACCTGATCTCGTAGCGGTGTCAAGTAAATACCGTGCAAACCCTCCTCTTACTCTTTTTTGAGTAAGTTCGCGTCTACTTATCATCTCTCAGTTGCGTTTCTGTCTTTGGGAAGAGTGCGCTCAGGGGCTTCTCTGGCAAACACCTCCTTTGTTGCATATTGTACATATTCATTGGGGATTTTTTTTAAATTATTGTTTTATTCCACTACCCCCACGCCCACAGACAATGAATTGTACATATGGGGACTATTTAGGATTTTCATAGAGACAATGAGGTATTATGGTGAATGTAGTAAGAAAGGTAAGTAAGAATGCGTTGTTTTTGGTGTTAGGAATATTTTGTATGTTTGGGTCAGTGTTTGTGGCTAACTAAGTTTAAAATTAAGACAGATGAGGCCTGTCCTTTTCCCCAATCCGCATGCCTTGTGACACATTTTGTACTATAGTGCAAATAAATATCGTAACCTCCTCCCTCGAGGGGTATACACATTCGCATAATTGCCGATCACAAGGATCCGTCCCGTTCAGGCCATCAACGGAATATTATAATGTTTATTACAAATTATATTTTATACATACACACGCACACAAACACAAGCGCGCGCGCGCACACACACACACACACACACACACACATATATATATATTATAAATTAATTGATTTAAAATATGTTTTTTTTCGCTACACATTTCTAACCATGTTTCAAAAATGGAAGCTAAAAGCTTCAAATTTAATTTTGTAATTAAATTAAAGACATGATTTCCATTTCATCCTCAAGCGAATTTTGGAGTAACTTTTAAAATTACTGGATTTTAACGACACAGCAAAAATCATATATATATATTCACAATGCATTAGCAACCTGTATATATAAATAGTCGAGAAAAACAACGCATGTGGCCTTATGATTGCAATTAGCATAAAATTAAAAATCTATCGCCTGTGAGTGTTGACTTTTATATTTACATACGCTCTATCTCTGATATTGAGCACTTTATCCCATAATATAGCATACCTTGAAACTATATTTCTTCATATATATATATATATATATAAGTCAACGCTCAGATGCGACAGGTTGTTTCATGCTAGACACAATCTTTAGGCGATTATATATATATATATATATATATATATATATATATATATATAATTCCACGGTTTGTATCAGCAGCTCTAAATAGAGTCTGCCCAAATTAACCTTCTGGCATAAAGTGCTCTATGCCATAAAAATAACAGGAATGATAGGGTCCTTTCATATTTACGGTTAAGCTTTTTTCTGAGATTATTGAAAGACGTGAGGAAAACGCCGTGTTGATTCATATTATATTTATAATCCGAGTACTTTCGACATAGCTTAATGTCATCATCAGAGTATTATTAATTATAGGGTAAGTCTTGTAGTGTTCATGGTTGTGAAGGACAAAAAATTGTGAAAATTAAAATTTCTATTATGCGGAGCGTGGAATGCTGTGTAATGGCATCTTTAGCAGACACCGTTTAAAGGGAGGTAACTTGGAATGGTGTGATAAGATTTTAGCAGAATGAGTAGTGTAAAAACTAAAGGAAAGAAACTATTCATGCAATAACTTGACGTTTAGAATTATCTATTGTACACATTTTAAAATCCCGTGGAGTATTCATAATTGATTTTATGTCACAATTATTCAACGAAATCTGTCTTAATGAAAATATGCTGCCGAAATATAGAAATATACGCATATATATATATATATATATATATATATATATATATGTTTGTGTGGCTATTCCCCATATGAGCTGATTTTGTATATTATTGTTTATTAATTATATATATATATATATATATATATATATATATATATATATATATATATATATATATATACTTACACACACACGGACACACACACACATATATATATAATAAGACAGTATGTATATATAGAGAGGGAGTGCGCATGTACATGCGCGTACTGGTATATATAAACAGGTGTCAACAAGAACAAAACTACCCTAGGGTACACACGCGAACCCCACACAACATAGGAAGTGTGTGTGTGTGTTTGTATGTATGTGCATGTATGTGTGTGTGTATGTATAAGTATATGTGTACATATGTGTATACTAATTCCTTATAAGATTTTGAGGGGCAATATACGTATACGTAAGCATGTTGACAAAACACAGAAAAATGGAAGTAGATCTAAGAACACACCAGTTTCTCGGACCAGTTTTAATTGTTTTATTACCTTTCAAGCAGAACTTTTTACTGCCAATTCAGGGAAGATATTTGGGTCACTAACACAAAAAAGAGAATGTCTAATATCGAGAATATTTAACATCGAAAAACATAAGAAAAATTAATTCCTTTTAATAATATGCGGAAATATCCACTCTTTGCCTGATGAAGGTAGCGACGCCGGAAACCCGTGTAGCAAAACTATGGAAAATAAAGCATAATATATTTAAAAAAAAAATCCACATTACAACCAAAAACGTTGGCGGTATATTTCTTCTTTTTAATATACACACTTTTCTCCCGTTAGAACTACTATAACTTCACTTTATATATATATATATATATATATATATATATATAAATTAAATAAATACAGAGAAACCTAGAAATTTTGTTAAATAGTAACGATCGTAGCGTACAATTCATCACTACCAAGTACATGACGATTATACTAAGCATAAAACTATAAGTCATACTTTCGTTGTAAGGATATATATATATATATATATATATATATATATATATATATATAGCCAAGTATAGGATTGGTGTATACGAAATAGATTCCAATAACCCAAAAATACTATTCTTAAAACAGTGCTCACTACAGAGTAGAGAAAATATAATTATGTATTTATTCGAAAATTATAACATAAATAAGTTATAAAATGACTACGAAAATAGCCACTTTGTTTCAATACTTCTGGTGTCTTATCAAGTTATGGTGTTGAATTACTTGAAAAGACACCAGAAGTGTTGAAACAAAGTGGCTATTTTGTAGTGATTTTATAACATATTTATGTTATAGTTTCGCATAAATAATTATATATATATATATATATATATATATATATATATATATATATATATATATATATATATATACTATAGTAAAAAAGGAAGAACAGTAAGATATATAATCCGGTGTTCTTATAGATATTTTTATTTTTACAGAATAGTGCTTAATGTAAATTTACAGAGCATTAATATTATAAATTAATTGATTTAAAATATGTTTTTTTTCGCTACATAGTTCTAACCATGTTTCAAAAATGGAAGCTAAAAGCTTCGAATTTATTTTAGTAATTAAATTAAAGACATTAGTTCCATTTCATCCTCAACAGAAAATTCGATTGAGGATGAAATGGAACTAATGTCTTTAATTTAATTCCTAAATTAAATTCGAAGCTTTTAGCTTCCATTTTTGAAACATGGCTAGAACTATGTAGCGAAAAAACATATTTTAAACCAATTAATTTATAATACATATATATATATATATATATATATATATATATATATATATATATATATATATATAATGACTTCGTCGATAAAATCATTATTAACCTGAAGAAGATCCTTCTGAGGACAAAACTCTTTCGAGATTTTCCATTTTCTTATTCAATTACGCACGCACACACACACACACACACACACACGCGCGCGCGCATGTGTGTGTGTGTGTGTGATGAGTGAAATAGGGAAAGAGTGTGGGAGAGTGAACGAGATAGACATTGGTTGATATATCCTTGTAAATTGTGTAATTCACCATGACAATGTGAGTTAATATTTCTTTAGTGAGAAGACGTTATATGAGTCCCAGTTAAAATGCGTGGCGGAGGAAACGCAGTCTAGACTTAAGTGTTTTTTGAAAGCTTCAAGCCAAATTGAGGCTTCCATTATGACTGCGGAACATTTGTCAAAATTGGGCGAGGGCTCCAAGGTCAACTCTGCATTGTTCGTTCTTCGCTCGAAAGCGTTGCGAAACATATTAGACTGGAAGAAAAAGACGTGTCGAGAAACTGACAGTAATATTCGAATGAGTGACGTTCCGTAACAAAACTTATGAAATAACTCATTACAGCCAGATTTCAGACAGGACTGAAATGTTGCAGAATGCGCAGGCTGAGCCAGGATAGTTAGTGATTGGTCAGAATAACCCGTTGACGTAATATTCTGACATGCATTGGGTTTGTCTATGTTTTAGATATGAACCCCAAACGGCGCGAAGTTGGTATTGCGCCGCAGGGATTTTGAAGCGTCTATACGCTTTTCGCACCCAGATTCTATAGATAGGCTAAAGCCATACGTGGCAGAAAGCTAAGGAAACGAGTAGACATGCGTTCCAATGAAGCGCTTCATCCCGCTGCCTCCTAGAATCAATGCTGCCACGTCTGTCCCTTTCGTATAATAAAAATAAAAGAACCAGTCGTTCGTTGGTGTAGTCTATAAAGTGGCGTTGGGGTTTGAGGGGATGGAGATACAAAATGTCTCAGAAGATAAATAAGAAAATACAGAAAAATATGAACATTTCGTTATTTTGTAAGAACAATATTTAAAATTACATAAATATCTCTGTAGTAAGACAGAAAAACTATTTAGTAGGGTAAAAATGAATGAATTTTTGATATATAGATAAATCGCAGTGGTTTTAAGCTTTTAAGATTATCTATAGACACACTGATGAGCTGTGTTACAGCGAAAAAGTCTGTCTGTGGATGACAATATATATGCTCCTGAAAAATTTATTTCAGTTGAGCTCTCTGGCGAGGAAGCGTGGGTTTGTAAACAGTGACTATTAAGGCGAATAATGAAAGACCCTTCGGTAAATCAAATCGAGTTATCTCAGTCATTGTGTTTATTTACAAATAAATACGCTTAAATTCACCTTCATCGCGGCTGTGCGCCAACGGATTAGTGTTAGAATCCCTGATTGACGCCAATTCAGCCGGGTTTCGATCCTAGCTTGAGGCAACCGGATGTTTAGCTACAATGATGGGCTGCGAAGCAGTTTGCCTGTGGATGACTATATATATATATATATATATATAAATATATATATATATATATATACACACAAGTATAGGATTGGTGTATAATAGCTATTATAAGCTTACTTCGTTGTCAAGTTTTTTGAATTCTCGTATACTTGTGTTTTGATTGGTCATTCTAGCTTAAGTAACAGCGTTTTCCCCTTGCAAAGGATCGTTAATTAATTTGGAAATTTTAAAATCATTTATTCTATATTATCACTTGTTAAGACACCAGAGGTGTTGAAACAAAATGGCTATTTATGTAGTGATTTTATAACATATTTATGTTATAATTTTTAAATAAATAATTATATTCGCTCTACTCTGTATTGAGCACTGTTTTAAGAATAGTAATTGTTGGTTATTGGAATTTATTCCGTATACACCAATCATATACTTGTATATATATATATATATATATATATATATATATATATATATATATATATATATATATATATATATGCAGCAATTCGTCTTACATTGAATGCGACAGACAAAGTTCTTTGGTTTAGTTTTTATACAATTTCTCATGTGATCTAATATTTTTTTTTTCTTTTCGGATGATAAATTATATACAAAGTGTTCGAATGTTCTTTTTATCCGAGCGCTTTCGGCTATACATTTAACCATTTTCAAGGTTGAAATATTTTAACTGTTAAATAAGAAATATTTTGTTCTATGTATTTATAAAATGTTTTCTTTTTTCAAACACGATCAAGATATTGTGTCCATTTTAATTGTTGATATTATTAAGTGTTCTTTGTTTTTTGTTTTTATTTATAAGACTTCTATCATTTTTGCCCTTTTTTGCATGTAGATGCTATTATATTTGTGTTGTCAACAAGTATGTTAAGAATGTTGGGTTGTTTTTATATAATTTATCATATAAAAAGAAAAAAAATGATTTGATCACATGAGAAAAAATGTACAAAAAAACTAAATCAAAGCACCTTGTCTGTCGTATTCAATGGAATGTACACACACACACACACACACACACACACACACACACACACATATATATATATATATATATATATATATATATATATATATATATATATATATATATATATAACGGGTGCAGTAGCAAAATTGTCTATCCCGCAAAGTGTTTAATATCTAAAGAAAAAAAGCACAAAACTAATTGAGTTTCTTTTTTCCAGGTTGTCATCTTGAAACCAGTTGTCGTAAGAAGCACTGAAAAACATTTTGAGTTATTCAATTCCAAAGAGAACAGATTAAAATCATTTTGTGTCAGACCCACTCTGTTTTCCCAACTGAGCAATATATATATATATATATATATATATATATAAATATATATATATATGTTTCATTAAATAATATAGACAAGTGGTGTCTATTTATTTTATGTAAATTCTTTTCATAACGTCTGATAAACTTAATCACATTATCATTAAACGAAGAAAGAAAATTACAATATTGAATCATATTTTTTAATCCAATCTAAGCTTTCGGCTTACATAAGCCATTATCAAAGATGTCAATTACTGTACAATATATTAAGCAATATACGGACAAGTCAGTGATGATAGTCTGGTATTGTTTACATGGGTGATTTCCAAGCACCAATAAACACGTGCATATAAGACGCTAGGAGAGAAAATCGCACCGCAGCTCATGACGTAACACATGACCACGCGAGAGTGAATTGGAGAAGTATTAAGTATGGGAAGCCGTTGGCATAAACCAATGGCTTCTGTTACCAATTATAGACATTTAAGGGTCATCGGTATTTTAGCAGTAACCTTTATTTCAAACATGTTTCGTTGAATATGGCAGACAAAGAAAATTTAATGAAATTTTGATTGAGTATTTTCTAGTATTTAAAATTTTTCTGTTTGCTATCTATCCAACTAAAAATTTAAGAATACTAGAGAAAAATCAATAAAATATTCATTAAATTTAAGGGATTGTAAAAACTGCCCGTAGTGTCTATTGCCCTAAGTGTTTTCGGCCATTTTAAAGGGATTTTCTTGTTAACTGTTATTAATTCCTTTCATCGGTCGTCTTTTACGATTTATGGAAGGTCTACGTCATCGTGACCGAGCATTTCAGCGTACTGGCTTGGTTCAGGTTGTTGATCACACCAGATAATAAGCTTACACTTAGAAAATATAACTAAGATGTCTTTTCCTTGAGTGGCAGAAAAATCTTACACTATTTAAAAGTCTTTTAAGAGATATTTTAGAAATTGTCACCAGATGTAAAGCATTCGCAGAAAAGTATTTTAATCTTTGCTTAATTGAACCAGGAATAAATATTCCTTAATTTATCTATAAATACGAGAAATACATTTTTACAGTCTTCCATTATCGAAATGTCAGAGTTGTGTTTCAATACAATTTAATTCTATTCCACAGATAATAAGTTGTGCATTTTTTCAGCTGGTTGAGGCTTGAAATTCACAGTAACGTTTCCCCATCCCAAAGTATGGCTGTACAAAACGATAAAAAAATATAAATATCCCGGGAGATGTTTTGTTTGTATTTACGTCTCCAGACGTTATCTTTGTTATAATTGCTACAACGTCTCGACCTTTGGTATCTCCAAACTTCTTCGGGTGTTTGTTGATCCGAGTAACTTTCAGGGAATTGTGAACTGGACCGTTTATTTAAGATACGGGGGGGGGGGTAAATTGTTCTCGTTTTGTTCTCCATGTCTAGAGATATTTTGTCATGTTCTTATTTAGAAATGTCCGGTTATTACTCAGTTTGTTTTCAATACTTGGCTCAGGGATTGAATTCACAGTTACTATGTCACAAAACGGACCAACACTATTTTCTACGAGTCAATAATATAATCGATATAAATAAAGCGCAGTGTACGTGTGTCCGTCCGTCCGTCCGTCCGTCCGTCTCTCCGTTTTTCGATCTCGGCGAATAATAAACAACTTGATGTAGTAATTAGTAACTACTTTAGTTACAGGTGATTTAAAAATTAAATAAATAACTCATTTAAAGTGAAATTTAAGTATCAATCAGAATGAAAGGTTTTAAAAAACAATTCTTTATTGAAGGTTTGGTTTTAATCTCGATTTTCGTCACAAATGCAATTGATATCGTCTAATTAAACTGTAATTAAAACTTAAGGGGGGGTTCGTACGTTGCTCATATTTTTTTTCTTTTTCTAGCACACATACTGCGACGTATTGAAAATATTACATAGTTCGTGTTCCCTAATGTCTTTTAAAAGTGTCTTTATGTGAAGGGATCATAAAGAAGGGAGACTTTAAAGAAAATAATTACTGTATGCCAAAAAAAAAAAATGTAAACAAACTACATTAAGATCGGTTGCGTATACGAAGAAAGATTATGCCGAATTAAGTTGTCGAATAAAGATAAAATAATTTTACTATTTCTAAATTCTTATAACTTTTACGTACATAGGACGCAGAAAGGTAAAAGGCCGAATGTCCAAAATCCCCCTGCAGGAGCTAGCCAAAATCCACCCTAGGCTAATTTAACAAATAAAATTAAATTTTACAAGGGAAAAGCGACAATATTTTACTTTTTCCTTTTAGACTTGGGCAACTTATGGCAAGACGTCGATCCCAACGGAAATTTATAAACAAAAAAATTAAGCTAATTTTATTTCTAAAAGCTCGAAAATTTATACAAAAAGATTTCACAAAAAAGAAATTAGAGGCAAAAAAATAACGGTAATTATTTTTTACAAGGAGACCGTAAAAAAGTTTATCGTTGCAATAAACGCAGAAAGTTTTATTAAATTTCAATAATTAGACGTTCAGTTTTCATCGTTAAATTATTTAACAATTGAATTTTTTTTTTCCACGGTTATCTTCAATAAGTTCTAAGCCTAACGAGAAAGGAATCATTTATTTTATACAAGTTTATTTTATAACTTTGAGAAGAGCCATTAGCATTTGGAACATTATTCGGGAGTTCAAATCTTCGTTGGATAATTGCTGTTGTTAACACTATGAGAAGGCTCACGAAATAAACAACATTGTTTCGCTACTCAAATCATTTTTTTTTACATACTTGCTGCTAAGACTATCATTTTGAGAAGAGTCAAAAACATCTCAAGTATTATTCAAACGCTCAGATCTATTCTTTGTATAAGTATCATTATTAACATTATTCGGATGAACAAATATAATTATCAACATAATCCGGTGGATCAAATTAACATTATTAACATTATTCGGATGATCAAATATAATTCTCAAAATTATTTGGAGGATCAAATATAATTATCAACATTATCCAGAGGATCAAATATAATTATTAACATTACTTGGAGGATCAAATATAATTATCTACATAATCCGAAAGATCAAATTAACATTATTAACATTATTCGGAGGATCAAATATAATTATCAACATTATTTGGAGGATCAAATATAATTATCAACATTATCCGGAGGAACAAATATAATTATCAACATCATTTGGAAGATCAAATATAATTATCAACATCATTTGGAGGATCAAATATAATTATCAACATTATCCGGAGGATCAAATATAATTATCAACATTGTCCGAAGGATCAAATATAACTATCAACATTATTTGGAAGATCAAATATAATTATCAACATCATTTGGAAGATCAGATATAATTATCAACATTATCCGGAGGAATCAAATATAATTATCAACATCATTTGGAAGATCAAATATAATTATCAACATTATCTGGAGGATCAAATTTAATTATCAACATTATTTGGAAGATCAAATATAATTATCAACATTATTTAGTGGATCAAAACTCTTCTCGTGAAATCAAGAGGTTTTTAGAATCCCAACCTTGTTACATTTAAGCTAATTTCTCCAAAGTAACAACAATAAAAAAAGAATAAGAACTAAGTATAGAGTGGGGAGAGAGAAAGAAAGAAAGAACGAAAGATAGTGACAGAGAAAGATGGAAAGAGAGTGTGAGACACAGAGAGAGAGCAATAGGGAAATAGCTAAAGCGAGAGACATAGGGAGAGAGATTGAAAGAGAGATGGAGCAAGAATGAGCGAGAGAGAAAGTGAGAAGGAGCGAGGGGTTCAGAGAGCGAGAGCGGGAGGATTAGTGAGAAAGTGAGATAGCTAGAGAGCTAGGAAGAGAGCTAGAGAAAGAACGAAAGAAAGAGTGAGCGAGATAGAGAGAGCTAATGAGAGAGAGAGAGAACGAGCAAGCCAGAGCAATAGTGTTTGGGAGAGAGAATGAAAGAGATAGGGAGAAAGATCAAGCGTGTGAGAGTAAGAGAGACAGCAAGACAGAGAGAGAGAGAGAGAGAGAGAGAGAAAGAACGGAAGAGATAGAGAGAGCGGGAGTGTGAGAGAGCGCGAGATCTGCGAAAAAGAGTGAAAGAGTGAAATACCGAGTGAAGGAGAGCGTGCAAGAGAGCGAACGAGAAATTGAGAGAGAGTGAGGAGAATGAGAGAGATAGGGAGAAAGCAAAAGAGAGAGACAGAGAGACAGAGCGACAGAGAGCGAAAGAGAGAATTTTTCACACTGACCCAGTCTATTATAATCATTATTTTTTTTTTTTCCCATTTGACCAAGATAGAAAGAGAATCAATAGATATTGAGCTATCCTGTATCCAGCGTCCTGGGTAAGACGATAAACTACGTTTCTGATCAGGAGGTTTTGAGGAGCGTGGAACCACCTCTTAATTAATAGTGTTCCCAGGTCCACCCTGACCCGCGGTGGTAGCACCTGTTAGGGTTCCAATTATTGACAAATAGTTAACCCTGAAACTCGGGCAATGTAAATAATGTAAGTAATCATAAAACCTCATCTCAGAGATATAGAGGCCGAAAAGTTGTGAATATTGCAATGAAAATGAGGAGAACTGTGCGAATAATGTAAATAATGCAAATAATCATAATACCTCATCTCAGAGATATAGAGGCCGAAACGTTGTGAATATTGCAATGAAGATGAGGAAAACAGTCCGAATAATGTAAATAATGCAAGTAATCATAATACCTCATCTCAGAGATATAGAGGCCGAAACGTCGTGAATATTGTAATGAAGATGAGGAAAACAGTCCGAATAATGTTAATCATAATACGTCATCTCAAAGATCCAATCATCTGAAGAAGGCCGGAGTGTACACTGACCGAAACGTTGTGTATATGGCAATGATGATGAGGATAACAGTCGAAATAATGTGAATAATGCAAGTAATCACATCTGCTGTTTGTGACTATTATGAATAACATGTTGCTCATTGTTCTTTGAACAGTCAGATGCCAGTTTATCTGGAATTGATTTTTGTAGTCATGAATAAAAAGAGATGAAGTCAATTCATGCAAGATTTCATAGCTTTCTTATCACTTCTTCATACTCTGCCTATGAACTTTTTATCCCACCCTCTTATATCCTATCAACTTTAGTTTATTTTTAACAAAGGAAACTCTGCATGAGCAGATATCTACAAAAGGGATTAAGCTAACGACTCTATCAGAGAGGTGTAATTTGAAACGATCTGCTAGCACTAACAATACTTGCACGTTAAACCCAAACTCATTTTTTAATCACACAGATCGAACATTATACGATGATACTTTCAGATCCAAATTCAATTTGCGACTGATTTACTGATTAACCCTTGTATAAACTGGACGGAAGAAATTTTATAGCATATTTTCCTCCAATTATTTTTTGTTTCTAACGGATAAAATTATATGGTTCCGTATTTTAAAAAAATGATAACATTTATGAAAATTAAGTTATAGTGTCTTTTGGTAAACAAAAGACACTATTCAAAATAAAGAGAAGAACTCATTCGTATTGATTTTAAATTATAGTTTCACCGCACTAAACTGATACATTGCCGACATTGCATTAATCATTATGGCGGCTTTCGTATCTGAGAAATTTAAAACTCTGTCATTAAAAAATCTACCAAAACAAAATTAATCGTTAGACTCGGATAATTCGATGAAAAATTTACTTTATGCTTGAAAAAATATCAGCGATAACTCCATTTATTATCATAAAAAATGCTTCAGCTCTCGTTATGGTTCAAACATCAAAGTGGATGACGCGTGACAATGAGTTGGCTGATAACAAGTTGAGCGATTTATACTTTGAAAGTAGAAACGGTCGTCTGCATTCGTCCCATGACATTGTATGGAGACCGAAAAGTGATATAATTTCTTATTAACTTTCTCTCTCTCGCATTAGGATTTGTTTATGAGTCTTTTGTTACTTGTTAATTGTAAAGCTTTGTAATCTGTGATAGATGCGGTCTTTGAATATTTCAATTTGAGATGAAAGTTTTTTGTGTCCATGTCACGCAGTGCAAATCGTATAAAACAACTGGTAGGATGTGGATCAGTCAGGTTTCGTTTTAGTGTGGCGTGGTACTCACATCGATTTCAGGATAACCGTTTTTTTTTGTTTTTTTTTTCAAATAGTAGCTCCCCCAAGTTTTATTCGGTGTTTTACTGCATATTCTTACTAGATAATTTGGGACCAAAATATATAAAATCAGTTACTGTCTATATTTCTGAGATGAGGTATTATGTACACTGTTTACATTATTCGGATTATTGTCCTCATCTTTGTTGTCATATTTATCACAACGTTTCGGCCGTTATACGCTCCGGCCTTCTTCAGATGTTTGGAATGTCGAACTGAACCCTTTATTTTGCTCGCTGGCGTAGACTGTTCTAGTTCCACGTGCCATGTCTAATGGATGTCAGTTGTCAGTTATCTCCTGTTAATTCCCCTCTCCAAGTTCTCCACCGCCTTAACTAGGTATTGATCTCACTGGATCTAACTAACACCTTTATCCAGTGTGCCATGTGTCCTTGAGGAAAACCGAAAACTACAAGTAAAAATAGTACCAAGCAATACTTTAAGTATTTTAATTAGAAGTATTATAAAATAGATTAGGATTAATAATTACCATTGAGTTTCAAGTGATTAAGTTAGTAAATCTAAATTTAAAGTTAATAGTTTTCTTATTTCATCATTTGTTTATTGAAATTAGAATTTTAAAAATATTTCAGTGAATTTGGGTAAAAAGTAGCACCTAATTATTTAAGTTCGTATTTAACAGTAAAATAAAAGCTAGTTCATCCCTTTAAGATAATGATCGTTAAAAGCTTAAGATTTTGCTGTAGTAAAATATGCTTTTCTCAAAATACTTATACAGTAAAATACTTATACAGTAATATTCGAAGTAAAATATAATATATACAGAATACATTTTAAAAAAGCATGTCAAAAAAACAAAACAAAAAAACAACTCCAAAAAACGGAAAATTATAAATTAATCCAGTAAATAAATATAAATATATGTATTACATTACGATAAAGAGGGTGACATACATGTAAGTACGCCACTACATTTTCGGCCAAATGTCCATTCGGTTAAATGCCCGTCGGCCAAATGCCCGTCGGCCAAATGCCCGTCGACCACTGCTGGTTGAAACAATGACTAATATCATGTAATTCTCCAGAATAACATGAATTTGTTTTTTTTTTGTTGTGGTGGGTGGAGGCATTAAGGACTTTGTTCGATGTATTTTTAAGATAAATCCTGATAGATTTGGGATTTTTCTTCAAAGAAATACGCAGAGGAATAGGGAGGATGGAAAAAGAAAAAGAAACAATTTCCAGATAATCATAACATATTTGTCTACCATCGAAAAATTATAAATCTATTTTTGTTGGTAATTCCATGTGCGCCTAATGTAATGGTTATCAGCGCGAAAAGTGGAATTAATAGCCTGAATTCAATTTATATTCACTTCTGCATTCATGTCCATGAAAAAGACAGGATTCCATTTCTTCTCTACGCCGCAGCCTCTCTAACCCTGGGTGGTAACCAATTTAGGAGAAGGACTTTCTTTAAACTCAAAAACCGCAGATAAGGAAACAGAAAAAGTTGTAATATATTTCCTGACAAGTTATGACAATTAACAGCTAATAAAATAAATAGAGCCCGTGGAGAGCCATAATCAACTAAATACTGCAGTAACATGATATTGCAAATATAAGTTACACAGAAAGGTGAAAAATACTTTCATAAAATTCATTATAGAATTTTGTTATCCATAACTTTTTAATATTAAATGAAAGAGGTCAAATAATTTCCCGTCCGAGGTATGACGATAAACTATTAGGTTGGTGCAAAAATAATGTCGGTTTTTGACGTTAAAAATACGTCCGACATTATTTTTGCACCAACTTAATACATCCGCATCTTGGGTAAGACGATAAACTACATCCGACAGCAAGGCCTCTGATCAGGGGGTTTTGAGGAGCGTGGAACCACCTCTTAATTGCTGATGTTCCCAGGCCCACCCTGATTCAGGGTCGTAGCACCTGTTAGGGTCCCAGCTATGGGCAAATAGTTAATCGCTAAACGGGAGTCAAAACACTATGAAAGTTTAAAAATAGGTTTTTGTACCAGAAATACTTTGTAAAAATTTATTTCTCGCAATAAATTTTCGAAGAAAAATTATTACCAGCAATACATATTTGAAAAAAAAAAAAAATACCAGCAATACATTTTTGAAAAAAAAAAAAAAAAAAAAAAAAGGTATGCATTAAAAAAAAATTACCCGCTATACATTTTGTGGGCATACAGTCAGTCAGTTATGTGCCATGCGTGATACACGCTTAGGCGATCATGTATCTTTCGATACATGACTGACGAGGCAGATTTTTTTCCCGCAGTAGATTGCCATTTCTTTCTGTGGTAGACCAGTTGCCATCCAAGGCTACAGAACCCGGCCTGTCTTGCTATTTACTGATAGCTGGGTGTGGTGGAGAAGAAGAGGATTCATACCTTTCCCAAGAATATTAGCACGTAAGTGAATGTAAAGGATTCGACTGGAATTCGAACTCGGCTCTCCGATTCCTCAATCCGAGTCGCTAAACCCATTTAGATTGATATGCCGGAAAACATAAGAAAACAAACAAAACAGACAAACCGAATAATCTTGATTTGTTTTCATTTTTGTGGCAATCAAAGAAAAAGATTTAAATGTTTATTTGAAGCTTAAAAACCTGAGAGGGAGAACTTTAGACTGCAAAAGATGCTTTTAATTTCTTAAAGAAATACAGAATTAACAATATTGGTGCTTTTGGGCTTCCTTATCTGTTAAGTAGCTTATCTTTCTTCCTTTTCAATAGCTCCCATATGGCATTTATTTCTATGCTAGGCCTATTGTGGAGAGAGTTATATACTTTGATTCTTTCAAACATGATTCTCCCGTCTTTAATCAGCAAAAAGAAAAAAAAATATAATGTAGATATCCTCTCATTAAATTTCCTTATTGAACACAGTTCGTTGTTAAAAAAAAGTAACAATGGAGAATGAGTAATCAGAGGATAAATCAATTCTCAAATAAAATCGAATTAATTAAAATCTTTTCTTTCTTTTATGTGACGTGTCCCTTCTGGCCGTAGGCCATCATGGCCCACCACTTCCCCATATCCCTTGTAGCACTCAGTAAATTTTGTCACTTTGCTGCTTCCCCCAGATCATGTTCTGTCATCGTCTTGCTTAAGCCCGCGTTGTTTTCCCTTGTCTTTCTTGTCCGCTATTCGACATGTGAGTATCAGATTCTCCAAGCCCTCTTTTCTCATTACATGTCCCAGACATTTAAGCTGCCTCTTCCTTATGGTAACTATAAGCTTCCTCCTTGTTAGTATCCTCTCCAAAACCTAATCGTTGCTCACACGCTCGGTCCATGATATCCTTCTGTAGAATTATACCTCCGTTCCCTCGAGACTCTTCTTCATCTTTAAGGAGACCGTCCAACATTCGCTGCCGTAAAGGAGGACAGATGTCACGTAGCAGTTCAGTACATTGTTACCAAATAAATCCTCCTGTCACGTAATACTCTGCCTAGCGCTTGGAATGCGTCTTTGGCCATCCCAATACGTCTTCAAATCTCAGCGTCGTACTCACCGTCCTCTCTCAAAACACTTCCCAAATATTTAAATTTCCGCACCTGCTTTATTGCCATTGACCCGTGAATCGCATTTCGGGCTCATCCTTTTACTGATGACCTTGCATTATGTCTTCTTGTAGTTGATGCTTAGTCCTTTCTTCTCGCTCTCCTTCGCTAACTTCTGTAGGAGGTTTTGTAGTTTCTTTTCCGTGTCTGCTATCAGTATTGTGTCATCTGCTTATCTTATGTTGGTAAGATTGTGTGCGCCAACGATGAATCCCGACCCAACTAAAAAAGGAACGTTCTTGCAAAGATGCAGACGTGTTGTACTTTGGTTGGAGGATGTGCGACATTTTAACATGGCAATTGACTATTTTCCTGATCCAAACTGACCTCTCATCACCAACGTTGTCATAATTTTATGGTAAACCTTTGCGAAGTGCTGTAGCTGAAAAATCCTGACTGTTGAACAATAATATAAGAATACTTTTTCTTCACCTAACAATCTGTATAGAACGTGTCGTAAACTATAATTAGCTAGAAGTATTCATTACTATTTCTCTAGTACTTTAGTCAATAATGTCAGGAGTAATTTAGCCACCAACTGTATCAACTACTATTTATATAGCGGGGATTTGCATATTAAATTTGCTACCTGTATAGGGTCTTGATTATTTTAATATCTTTCCCAAATATATCAAGGTTGCTATCAGTTGTCGAAAAAAAAAATGAAGAGCCTAACAATCTGAAAAAGGAATTACAAAGGAACTCTCCAGCCTCTTTCCCTCACAGACGCAACATAGCAAAACCCTATTTACATTATTTGGACTATTGTGGTCATCTTTGTCGCCATATTTATTACAACGTTCCGGTTTTCTTCGGGTGGTTGGAATGTCGAACTGAACCCTTTATTTCGCTCACTAGGCTAGACTGCTCTAGTTATCAGTTATCTCCTGTTAATTCCCCTCTTCAAGTTCTCCACTGCCTTACCCGGGTATTAGTGTGAGTTTGAGTCCTGACACTGGATCTAACCAACGCCTTTATCCACTGTGCTGATAACTGACATCCATTAAAACATGGCACGTGGAACTAGAACCACAGTCTTCGGTTCAGTCTCTCCACTTGACGATTTCTCCGTGGGTTCTATGCAGTAGATCTACTAGTAACTATTTCCTTCTCGTGAAAAAAATCTCCCTAACTTCTCCGACATAAAACTAAGTCTTCTATCATAGTGTATATATATAAATTGGCATATCAAATATGCAAAAGGATTTACATATACAAGTCAATACAGTTGTAGTGAGCATGTCCCTACTCACAAAAGCCGAAGGAAAATGACTATATTCATCAATGACTGTCAATAAATATTTGTTTCCTCTTCGATTTAAAGGAAGCGGTCATTTGAAATCTATATTCAATCTTTCGAAGAGTTGAGTGACTTTGATTAATTTGCCTCCTCCTCTCTTAAATCTTGGTTTTTCAACGGAACACACATTGCATTTTTAGTCATTCTCGTTACTTCGTATGTTGAGTAGGGCAAATTTCTCATGCATCATTACTGATGCTCCAGAATGACGTAGATTATTATGTGATTCCTTAAGGTCGATATTTACGACAGAAGTGCAATGTACTCTTGTTAACACATCTAGGCATGTGATTTTGTTGTTATTTGAAACCATTTTTGTAAGTAAAAAGTTCAATTCGTCAGCGATGAATTTTGTCATTTTTAGTCTTTGAAACTTTATGCTTATCGAAAATGTAAAATAGAACTTTTTGATCTATGACAATGATAAAATATTTACTTTTTAGGTAATGACTCCATTCCCTGATTGCTTTGATGATAACGTTAGCTTCTCTCTTTACTGGGACTTATTTTCATTCAGAGTTTTTAGAATTCTGGACCAGAATGTACCAAATCTACCTTCTTTATTTAGCATAACAGCTAAGCTCACGTAGCTAGCATCAATTTCAATTTCATGGGGGTTTCTTAGTGTTGTGGATTCCGGGTTGAAATCCGGTACCAATAAATAACAAACGCCACGAATGAAGATATGAAAATAATGTATTAACGTAATAATACAAACTGGTAAAGCAGGTTAGTAGTTCTATGAATACGGGTTAGTAGCAAAATATCTATACAGTCTTTGGTATTGAAGTATCGCTGTATGACTTCTTACTGAGTATACGTGCTCGCTCACTGTGACTCCTACAAGGCTGTTACCTCACCCTCACTCTTCCGGTTACCTACAACCTTTTACTCTGTCACTCTGGACTCGACTCGACTCGACTCGACTCTTCGGTCTTGTCGTATTTATCGATCCACCCACGAGGATTGAATGTGGCACAAAGCCGGTTTAATGTGAGTATCTCCGAGCTCGTAGGCTCGGCTAAAAATATAGCCTTTGAATCCGCCTAGACCGGTTCAGGCCCTGTCTATCTCCCCGGATGAAACCTTGCCCTTCAGCAAAGCTTCGCCCGGGTTCCTCTCTGTCAACGCAGAGAGTCCGACAGCTGTCGCTTACAGTCAAAGACTGTATCACGACTCAGCTAGACTCGGAGGTCTTGTTCTCGGGTCTTCCCGTAGCCGTAGTATAAGTATACACTGGGTGAGTCCATTTGTATAAAAAGGGGTGGACCCCTCATCATTTAGTCTAGAGTGTCTACTATAGCAGTTTCTAATCCCCTTTTCATATATTCAAAGGAATATTTTATTTTAGCAGGTAAGAGTAATATAGTGTTGGTATTTACCGCGTGAATTTTTAGTTAACAGTCTAGGATCCAGGGACTGTAGTAAGCGAACATCCCGACGATTCTCATTTGAGCTTTCATATTTGCCTATTATCTCAGAGGTCTCATCCTTTCAGGATCTGGTCTAACGGTTCCTTTACTTACTTCATAGTCCAGAAGGTTTAATGTTCGCCACTCTCTAGACGCATTTATTCTCATTTAAGGTGAAACCGTACTTTTCAATCAGTTCTTTGAAGTTAGTGTTGTTTCTCTCTCATTAATATTAGGTTGGTGCAAAAATATTGTCGTTTTCTCACATAGTAACATATGTGAGAAAACGACAATATTTTTGCACCAACCTAATACCACAAATAGTCACGTCATCTATATATGCGAATGTTGTCTTTATATTTTCCTTTTCGATTATTTCATCCAAAATTCTTTGAAACCCAGCCAATTCCATTTATAACCCCAAACAGCATCATTTTGGGATTGTACAATTTACCACCGTCTTCAAAAGCCGTGTAATGACGGTCTGCTTTATGTAGGGGAATCTGATTATACGTACTTTTTAGATCGAGTTTAGAGCACAGGCTATGTTTTGTTATTTTTGAAACCATCGTTGTAATCTTACGTAGAGGGTACTTATCTTTTTATGGTAAAACGATTTATCGTTTATACATAATCTATGACCTACCTTTTTTTGTATCTCATCCTTAGTTACCACGACTTACGACCTCCACTGAGATCTACTGGGTTTAATGATATCTGAATCCATCAAGATTTTTATTTCCTTCCTTATAGATGTCTCCACTTCTCTAGAGTATCTTTGTGATTTCGCAGATGTGGGTTTAGAGTCAGGCGGCAGATTTTCAAAGAGGAGGAGGAAGTTAAATCCTTATGCTAGCCACTCCACATAGTTTTAGAGGCCCTCATATAAAATTTCTATTTTTTGCGCCATCCTTGAAAGTCTTGTCCGGGGATCACATCAGCACGTAAATTATCCATCAAGGATAAATTACATTTTTTGTAAGATTCTGTACTCACCGCAAGGTTCGCTTTACATTTTCCTATAGTTTTTGATAACAACTCAGACGAAGCTATTCTGACTGTAGATTTACTAGGTCGAAAGTCCAAAACCCATATCTATGACTACTTCTGAATCTACTAGCGCGGTAAGGTATTTTAATATGGCTTTCGAAACTTCCTGTAGCCCTGTAGTTACAATGGCGTTGACGGGCAATGCAGCAGAAAACTTAATACTTTTCAAATGATAGACTTTAGCGAAATGACCGTATTAGCAATTGTAGTAACTAATTCCTCGAGTTGGACCGTTACCAGTAGGGTGACTAATGCAAAAAAGCAGCCTTCATTTAAAAGGAATTTGCTAGCAGCGGATGTCGGAGAGTCCTTCTCCTTTAGATTTTCCTCTTTCTGAGAAGTCAAGACGTTAGTCATGGATTCCGATATCAACGCCACTTGATATCTTGTTTGGTTATCAGCAGAATCAGGTTCAGAATTTAGGATAGCCCTTTCCACACTTCGTGCTTGATTTCGAGCTTCTGTGAGGATGAGCGTTTTTTTTTCTCTGTGGAACAAGAGGTGCAGATAACCCAGGCATTTCTAATAGCTTCCTTTTTGTAAACTTGAACGGTAACATCTTTGAATTGACTGTCTTTCGCCAGAACGTGCAATGGTTAAAGAGATTGATCCAAATTTTCTCCAACCTGTTGAGTTCTGGTTGCAAGTATCTTCCTGACATATATCTCACTTTTTTCCTTGGACGAAACCTTTCTTTAGAATGTTAATAGCTTCTACAAAACTTGTACATTCACTGAGGAGTTCACATACAACAGACGACACGTAGTTTATAAGGATATCCAACTCCTGGCCATGAATATGTTCGAAGAAATTTAGTAGTATTCGATACCAATGCTTTCATATTTTCTCTGGCCCGAAGGTCTTACTATGTAGATCCTGAATTCTATGTTTAGGTACCTGTCTATTTTGATAGCCGAAGAAAAAGAATAGTAGAGAATGGAATGTCGTAAGTTATAATTATCTAGAAGTATTCATTACTATTTCTCTAGTAGTTTAGTCTTCAATGTCAGGACAAATGGTATCTACTAGTTCGCCTATATTGCAACCGGATGTGACACAAGTCCCAAGTTTAAAGTGGGTCTATCGTCTGTACTGTACAAAATTCCAATTATTTCTCTATATCTCTGAGATGAGGTATCATGATTACTTTCATTATTTACATAATTCGGACTGTTATCATTATCTTCATTGCCATATTCACAACGTTTCGGCCTCTATATCTCTGAGATGAGGTATCATGGTTACTTGCATTATTTACATTATTCGGACTGTCATCCTCATCTTCATTGCCATATTCACAACGTTTCGGCCTCTATATCTCTGAGATGAGGTATTATGATTACGTTCATTATTTACATTATTCGGACTGTTATCCTCATCTTCATTGCCATATTCACAACGTTTCGGCCATTGTACGCTCCAGTCTTTATGCCTATGTCTCTCTATATGTCTGTCTATATCTCTGCGATGAGGTATTATGATTACTTCATTATTTACATTATTCAGACTGTTACCCTCATCTTTATTGCCATATTCCCAACGTTTCCGCCGTTGTACGATCCGGCCTTCTTCAGATGATTAGAATTTCGAACCAAACGCTTTATTTCATCCATCGCGGTAGATTTTTCTAGTTCAAGAAGTGAATCGACATGAGCAACAAGAACAATCTACAATGATGGACGAGATAAAGTGTTCTTTTCGAAATTCCAATCATCCGAAGAAGGCCGTAGCGTACAACGGCTGAAACGTTGTGAATATGGCAATGATGGACGAGGATAACAGTCCGAATAATGTGAATAATGCAAGTAAACATTCCCAAGCCCTCTCGGAACTTTGCCTTTTGGGGACACCTGAAGCTCCGGGCAATAAACTTAGCCTTCTTCCGAAGGTGAGGTACTGCCTGGGAAAAAGCCCCTCTGGATCTTGGGCATACTAATCCCAAACAAGTTTAGCCCTAGCTGTATCGACTGCTATTCATATGGTTGAGTTATGTTTGTTCTTTGTTTTGCTTTACAGCACATCGACCTCATTGGTTTATTTAATGCTGACAACATTTTTAGGATAGATTTGTATGAATAGAATATGTATTCTTTGGTGTAGATTGGTTTGGTTTATTTTGCTTTACAGCACATCGACCTCAATGGTTTATTTAATGCTGACAACGTTTTTAGGGTAGATTTGTATGAATAGAATATGTATTCTTTGGTTTAGATTGGTTTAGTTTATTTTGCTTTACAGCACATCGACCTCAATGGGTTATTTAATGTTGACAACATTTTTAGGATAGATTTGTATGAATAGAATATGTATTCTTTGGTGTAGATTGGTTTATTTAATGCTGACAACATTTTTTATTGCTGGTAATATTTTGTTTTGTCAAAACTGTTTCCGGTAATATTTAACTATTTGCCCATAGCTGGGACCCTTACAGGTGCTACCACCCCGGGTTAGCGTGGACCTGGGAACACCAGCAATTCAGCGGTGGTTCCACGTTCCTCAAAACCTCCTAATGAGAGGTCTTGCTGTTGGATGTAGTTTATTGTCTTACCCAGGACATGGAAGTAGTTTAACGTCTTACCCAGGCATATGGTTGAGATTTGCATATAAATACAATAGAAAGTATATAATTTCCTTTCGTATTCTTTAAATTCGGAATCACTAATCCAGATGCTTATTGTATCCTGTGTCGCTATTGACCTTTTGCCCTTCATGACTGAACGCAACAAAATAGACTAATCAACTAAAAACGATTTTTTTTCTTATTAGTTTTATTATACGAGAGGGATACAAATGGTAGCATCTATTCCAGAAAGTAAAGTTATGAAAATCTTCAAGGGAACTCATGCTGACTCCGTGGCTTAGCATTTCGCCGAGTGCGGGCTAGCCTCTTTAAGGAATCCGGGTGCGGAAGGCGTGCTGACTCTTCAAAATGTTGTGACCCTCTGCAGTATTCGCGTAGTTTTTGTCTTAAATTTAAAATTTCACTGTCAGAACTCTATGTCCACGAATTTTTCCTGGGATTTATAACCTATAATAATTGATGTAACGTTGCGATGCAATGCATTTGAAATATTACTTTGTAACGCTGCGAGTACGATAAAAGGATGTTAGGGTCCCAGCTATGGGCAAAATAGTGAACCCCAACGAAAAACAAATCACAATGAATATTTAAAAATACCTTTTTATAATAAAATTACAGGCAATACATTTTTATATAGTAAAAAAAACTAAACAGGAAAAGACGAGAGAAACAGATGTCTGAAAGACTATTTGCCGCCATATTTGTTACAACGTTTCGGCCGTTGTACGCTCCGGTCTTCTTCAGGTGGTTGGAATGTCGAATTGAACCATTTATTTCGCTCACTGGGTTAGACTGTTCTAGTTCCACGGGCGATGTTTAACGGATGTCAGTTATCTCCTGTTATTTTCCCTCTCCAAGTTCTCCACTGCCTTAACCAGGTATTGAACTCACACACTTTGGGTCCTGTCACTGGATCTAACCAACACCTTTATCCACTGTACCATGTGTCCTTGATGACATCTGTGTATGAATTTCTGGGTATTATAAACCTAATGTCTTCAGCAACAATTTTGTACCAGTGTCCATATTGCAGCTAATGTCTTCAGCAATCATTTTTTACCAATGCTCATATTGCAATCTAATGTCTTTAAAATACCCAGAAATTCATACACAGATCTCCTCAAGGATAAAGGTGTTTAACAGTTTCGACAGTTCGAGCCGTTACCATGAAAGTATTTGTAAAAAAGACAGAGAGAGGCGACGGCACGTCTGTGAGAGAGCGACTGCAGACGAGATGCCAGATCAGGGCCAATTACGTTGTATATCCGTCTCTGGATCTTATCAAGGACCTTGAGACAAACATAAGGGGCATAAGACCATATATGGCAGCAATACTCCATGCAAGGGCGAATGGTTGATTTGTAGATTTGAAGGATCGACTCTGGCGAGAAAAATTTCCTGCCGCGGCACAACACAATTTCAAACTATAGATAGAGTTTTCTAGTTATGGACAGGGGAACAAATAATAATAATAAATAAAAAAACCTTAGATTAAATAAAGCATTCAGTGTTTTTTTTTTTTTTATCTTATCAATGTTTTTAATTTCGATAATCTCTGTTCAATATTTTCCTTACATTTTCGCATCGTTTTTTCCTATTATTCAGTTACTTTTCGTCTTCTTTCTCTTTTCAGATCATATCTCCCTTACAAAACATGACAAACTTTATAAATATATATGAAATTAGAAATATCAACAACTAGACTGTTATATACAGATACTTGTCATAAATAACTGGAAGCAATTACCTGTCTTAAGGTTCACGTTTAATAGTTAAGCAACATTGAGTCTGGTCAGTAGCAAGATGAGTAACCACTTGAAAATACCAGTTGTATAACCATTCAGAATTAGAAATCTTAGAGCCGAGTTCGAATTCTGGTCACGTTCGTTATATTCTTGTCATTAAAAAGTCTAGCAAAACAAAATGAATCGTTAGACTCGGATAATTCGTTGAAAGATTTACTTTAAGTCTGAAAAGATATCAGCAATAAGTCCATTTATTATTATAAAAATCCTTCAACTTTCGTTATGTTTCAAACATCAAAGTGTCTGGCGCGTGATAATGAGTGGGCTGAAAAACAAGCTGAGCGATTTATACTTTGAAATTAGAAACGGTCGTCTGCATTCGTCCCGTGACATTGTATGGAGGCCGAAAAGGGATATAATTTCTTTTTAACTTTCTCGCATTAGGATTTGTTTATGAGTCTTTTGTTATTTGTTAATTCTACAGCTTTGTAATCTTTGATTGATGCACATCATACTGTCTTTGAATGTTTCAATTTGAGATGAAAGTTTCTGAGTCCATGTCACGCAGTGCAAATCGTATAAAACAACTGGTAGGATGTCGATCAATCAGCGTTTCGTTTTAGTGTGGCGTGATACTCTGATTTCAGGATATCTTTTTTTTTTTTTCAAATAGCAGCTTCCCCAAGGTTTATTCGGTATTTGACTGCATATGCTTACTAGATAATTTGGGACCAAGATATATAAAATCTGTTAATTAATAATTTTCCTTCCGTGTATTTAGTTGTTAAGTGTTGACTGTGTTTTGTCTGTTGCCATCGAAACAATCTTCTATTTTTGCGAGGTTATCGGGAAAACGGTTGTAAAATATTTGGAGCTCGTCTAAATTGCTTTTGGCGAGGCTATATCATCTGCGTATGATAAATTTAATATTATTTACCCACCCCCACTCGAAAAGTTGTTAATTTTTGTCTGTTTTGTTTGTTGTCATTGAAACAGTCTTCTTGAGGTTTAAATAAACGACTATATCTTTGCACGCCCATGCGAATAACATTTGCAAATATATTAACACACTTATTTCCCTAGCTATGAGTATTATTCAATCAATATAATCTCAACAATTTCTTAGAAACTGAAATATTTTCTTTCTTTAATTCTTTAAATAATCCGTAAAATGTTGACAAGCCACACAAAAAAACAAGAACAACTGAAACAATGATGTTTGATAAAGATTTTCTGATAAACAACCCAAATCGAATTGAATTAAATCTCAGAGAAGAGTAATATAAAAAATAAGTCGGTGCTGTTAATTAATGTTTATTTTTATACTACTGTTTTAACAGTGCAAGGCCAAAGAGCCACTCAAAGTAGTATGGAAGTAAGAGGA
>OZ010587.1:107588895-107718895 GCA_963932145.1 Acanthosepion lycidas | reverse complement strand
TCATTCCCTTTCAGAACCCTATTAATAATTAATACACAAAAACGCATTTTTATAAACCCAACTGGATTTCTATGCATGGGGCTTCATAAAAAAAAGACGGTTTATTGCCAAAAGATCAATAGTTTAGCTGAGCTTAAAAAAACGCAATCAGATAACACTGAAGGAAAGGACGCTTGAAAAGATTCAAGATATGTTTCGCAACGCGTGATGTGATGGATAGCCGCTCGGATTAAGGAATCAGAGAGCCGAGTTCGGATTCCAGTTGAATCCATTGTATTCAATTACGTGCTAATACCCTTGGGAAAGATATGAATCCACTTCTTCTCCTCTCAGCTATGGGTAAATAGCAGGACAGACCGGGTTCCAAAGCCTTGTATGCCAACTGGTCTACCGCAGAAAGAAATGGTAACCTACTGCGGGAAAAAACTGCTCTGCCTCGTGTATCACGCATGGCCCATAACTGACTTACTGAAGGATAAATTTGCAGGGATGTGGATTTTCAATAACGTTTTGACGTCAGATATAAATCTATTTATTTTGTATCATAATTAAGTAATAAACATTAATTTACATCAGTTTTTTAAAAATTGTCCCGCTTTTTTGGCTTGCTTTGATTTGTTTTACGGCATATCAACACCTCAATGGGTTATTTAATGCCGATAAGACTTTTATTCCTGGTAATATTTTTTTTTCAAAAAAGTAATTCTCATAATAATGTATTGCTGGTAATATTTTTTCTTCAACACTTTATGGCTGGTAATATTTTTTTACAAACCTGTATTGCTGTCATTAAAACCCATTTTTACATATTTTGACACAAATTTAACTATTTTCTCATAGCTGGGACCCTAACAGGTGCTACCACCCTAGGTCAGGGTGGACTTGAGAACACCAGCAATTAAGAGGTGGTTTCACGCTCCTCAAAACCTTGCTGTCGGATGTAGTCTATCGTCTTACCCAGGACGCGGATGTTGTTTATCGTCATACCCAGGAATCTTGCCTCACTTCTTCAAAATAGATAGTTAATTCTGTGATACCATGTTTTGGGGCACCCACTTGCCTGAGAGCTTCTTCATACTCAGTTGAATTATTAACTCAACGCATTCTTTGGATATCTTTCGTATATCAGAAATAATTTTGATGCGTCAATTAGTTAGATTTAGGAGAGGAACATTATCAACAATTTCAGAAGTTGACAACGTCGAGTGGTAATTCTAACATCGCCTCTTCCTGGTCATCGGGTAGAGATCAAAGTGTAGTGTCTGTTCTCTTCATCTTGGTAATGGAAATAATAACCATTTCCTTATGAAGAAACATTCGAATTTCATTGACTGAACGGACAGCGCTGCTTTCGGTGAAATTTAGACAATTTTTCTATGAAAACGTCTGTTCAGAAAAATAGGTTTCTCATTGCCAGTAGCTGTTATCACTCTTTCCAGTATTTTTGGGGTTTCCTTCCCAACTGTTTGAATTAGGTTTTGACACCAACATTTTGATTATGTAATTATTTTCTTTATATGTTATATTTATTTCAGTTGTTGCTGGTGTGGAATGTTCTCTGTTCATGTGGCTTTTGTTATTTGATACACTTCTTTGTGATTGTGTAGCGCCAGCTGACCCGGTACGAAGCGGAATTTTCTTTGCGAAGATATATACGCTTAATTCGCTCGAAGCTGTTTTTATCCGTTGCATTGAGTAAATATGCTATATGCTATTCTTGAATTTATGTGTCGCCATAGATGACATCCATATGAAAATCTCCTGTCCAATCTTGTGTTTTTAAGTTAATGATTTGTTTTCTCCTACAATTATCTGAATCTTGGGTTTCTTGGGTTGATTTTGGCGAACCAATGGCGGGCACTTGTTACCTAGTGTTCGAATCAGTCATTTATTGATTTTCATTGGCCTTTTCTAATAGCAGGAATGCATAGCCGACAAGAAGTCTCCACTTGAAAATTTCTCTCTTTCTGTTGCTATGTCCAGTCAGATATTTGAAACAATTTAAAAAATAAACACAAAGAGGCCGCCCATTGACACATTGCAATTAAAAGAACACTTCAACTATCATCACAAAATAATGGTGAGTTTTTTGTTTTGTTTTTGGTGTGGGGGGAGGCGTTTGAGCGATAACATTTTGATCCCTCCCTATTTATCTACGAAAATATGAAGAGCTCTCTGTTAAGGTGACCCTCAATTTATGCACATGAGTTTTTGGTCAGTAAAGGATAACGACTTAAAATAAAAGTCCTTTTGAAAAGGTCAGGATATATCAAGTCTGAAACATCCATGGGGTAGCAGATTAAGACATAATTTTAGTGAAATTTAAGATCAAATGTTTCCTTTTAGGCATCGCTTTAGAAATAAAGCAAAGTCGAAAATTTGGTTAGAAACAAATAAAAATAATTCCGAACAGCAATGTAATTTTAGTGAAATTTAAGATCAAATATTTCCTTGTAGGCATCGCTTTAGATGAAAGAAAAGTCGAAAATTTGGTTAGAAACAAATAGAAAAAATGCTGAACTGCTATGAAATTTTAGTGAAATTTAAGATCAAATGTTTCCTTTTAGGCATCGAGGAAGATGAAAAAAAAAGATTGAATATTTAGTTAGAAACTCTGAAAAGCGTGCTGAATTGCTGTATGTTATGGAATAATTGAAAATTTCCTCACAGATAAGGAAATTGGAGACAACAGAGATGCGGTTTTACAAAATGAAGCTGACAATATCAAAGACGGAACACGTAAGCTTAGAGGAAATTTCTAGAATTGTATTTAAAAAAAGAGACAGTTTAAATTTCTAGAACTCATAATAGCGGAGGTGTGTTTGCAGAATTTTGCACCGCATACTGAATGCAAGAGATGGAAACGTTGGTGAACCTAACCGAACATCGCTTGTGTAAATTGATGGCAGAAAAGGCTCGAAGCTACAAAATACAGGATGTTGCGGAGAGCCATGATCGGTCATGTTCTGAAGAGACATCGTAAATCAAAGAATAAAGAAGGGAAGAGGCATTATTTATCTTACGAACGGAACAGACACTACAAAACAAAATGAACGGAAATAATTATGAGACAAAAGATAATGAAGCAAAATAAAAATAAAAATCGATCAAGAAAGTCAAGTGAGACGCGACTGTCTAGCTTGATTGGGATGCAATCATTAAAATGTTTTACGGTATAATTATCGAAAATTTCCGATTTGACTCCAGACAATTGCATTCGAAGTGAAACACCACCAGAAGACAAGGGAGAAAGAGGATGAGGAAGAATAGAAAGAGAAAGAAAGAGTAAGAAAGACAAAGAGAGCGAGTTCTGAAAAGGAAATAATATGCGGTTAATTTAGCGAGAGAGCAAGGAATTAGTATATCGAGAGGAATATGAGTTCAGACAGAGAGTGAAAGGGAAGAAACGTAGAGAATGTGGGAGAGTGTATCATTTAATGGAGAGAAAAAAGATTTGAAGAAGATAAAAAAATGATAGAAAAAGAAGAAAAAGAAAGATTTGAAAAAAGAAAAAGATAGAAAAAGAAAAAAGAAGGAAAAGAAAGATTTGAAAAAGATAGAAAAAGAAGAAAACGAAAGATTTGAGAAAGAATTTTTTTCATTTTCAAATCTTTCGTTTTCTTCTTTTTCTATTTGTTTCTATCTTTTTCTATCGAAAAAGATAGATTTCAAAAGAAGAAAATTAAAGACTTGAAAAAGAAGAAAAAGATACATAAAGACAGAAAAAGAAGAATATGAAAGATCTGAGAAAGAAAATAAAAGATAAAAAAAGGGGAAAAAGAAAGATTTAAAAAGAAAAAGATAGAAAAAGACAGAAAAAGAAGAAAAAGAAACATTTCAAAAAGAAGAAAAAGAAAGATGCGTTAAATGAAGAAAGGGTGATATTTAAAATGTAAACAAAATGACAAAAGGAAAAAAAGTGAGAAAGAGGGAAATGATTTGAGTGAGAGAAAGTATATGTAATATATATAGAGAGGTGTAAAGAGAGATAAACAAAGAGAGAGAGAGAGAGAGAGAGAGAGGGAGAGAGAGAGGGAGAGAAAGACATTTCTCAAAAAGCAAAAAAAAAAAAACTAATCGGTTGAACTCCACATTTTATGAAGTCCGAAAAAAGATATCATATAAAAAGGTTAGATAATTAAAAACAGTGATTCAGTTGTTATATAATTTACTAGTCGGAACAGCAAGCTCAGCTTTTGACCGCTCTAATCTCCGGCCTTTTTAAATTAAATGTCTTCAGATTAGTGCGAATAACAAAGCATATAACAATATTAATTACTTATTTAAAAAATTCCACCAAAATCTCTATAATAAAGCGCATTTATCAATGTACCTATGCCTCTGAGTGATCGTCTAAACTACAATATTTACATCTTTAAAACCTAATATATATATATATATATATATATAATGTTTACACAACAAAATCCGAAATTACCTCATATGGGAATAGATGTATTTTAATCAACGAGAAGTACGTCAGTCTTATTCAACCCCGGGGTATAGACAGTTAATACGCTGGTGTTGAATAAGACTGGCGCACATCTCGTTGGTTGAAAAAGATCTATACCCATATGAGCTCTTTCAGTAGATCAGTTTATTATTTGATATTACTAGGATCCAGTTAGATTATATGCCAACGGATTTATTATCTCTACTATCTATAAAGGCATTTTTATGTTTATACATTCTTTTTTTTATAGTTACAAATATTTCAGTAAATGCTCTGTTTATGATAAACAGAATTTACCGGCCTGAATCTCCGAGTAATTGTCATAGAAAATTGCGTCCTCCGACAGGAATCGAACCTGTATCCTATACGAATCGTCATATAGTCTGAAGTGTTTTTACCAATTTCGCCACAGAGGAGCGTTTCGGTTGGCAAGGTCTATTTTACTGTTTTTAAACTACAATTTTCCATGATTTTCTCACGCACATTTATGTCTGCTCGATGCGTATCCAAATGTAAATGACATCACACATTATGAAACGGACAAAGTCGGACAATTATTTTAAGACATTTAATACATTCTTTTTATAGATATTTAATTAAGTAAATTTAATTTAAGGAAATGCTCTGTTTATAATAAACATAAAAATGTTTATATATAAACATAAAAATGTCTTAAAATAATTGTCGGACTCTGTCCATTTCATTATATATATATATATATATATGTATATGTGTGTGTGTGTTTGTGTGTTGGTGTTCAAATATAGGTATCGGAGTTCGACCGAATAAGATATAGAACAGACAGGAAACGTTTATCTGTCTAAAATATTTCACTTTTATTAAAGCTTCATCAAAGAATGAAATATCGAGAAAAATAAAATGAAATTCTGGAAATTTTACATTATCTTTTGAATTCCACCTCGACAAACTAGAATTATTATACCCTTACCTAAAGAAATATTTGAAGTTTTTCAATTGGGTTTGGAATATTTTGATTGCGAAATGATGCTTCTTCTTTCCTTGAACGGAGAACGCCAAAATTTATACTAACGTTTGTTTAACAAGTCGAATCCAAGTGAATCGTGATGAACCAAACAACCAAAAAATAAAAATACCAGAACTTCCTCCTCCTCTTTCTCCATAACTTATGCACTGATGAAGTTTTAATAACAGTGAAACATGTTAGATTGAAAAATGTTTCCTATTTAATCATTATTTTATCATATATATATATATATATATATATATATATATATATATATATATATATATATATATATCGTATAGGTAATAAATTTGTTGCTATATAATCTATGTGGATCCTGGTAATATAAAATATTACAACTGATCCACAAAAAGAGGTCAATGTATTTATTATTACAGAGTAAATAATTAGTACACAATAAAATCTAAAATTACCTCATAGGGGAATAGGCTTATTTCAACCGACAAAAATCTGTCAGTCTTATTCAACCCCGATTTGGACTGTGTTCGCCTCAGTCTATACCGGGTTTGAATAAGACAGACGAATTTCGTTGGTTGAAATAAGACTATTCCCCATATGAGGAAATTTTTGATTTTATTGTATATATTGGCAGCATATTTTCATTCAAGCATGTTTGGTTAAATAATTTAGACGTATCATGTTTACTTATTTTCAAGTCCACGAATTAATTTGTTAGTGGCTGTAGAAAATTGATTAGGAAAAATTTCAAAATTTTCTTTCAAATAATTTTTTTTTTTGCAAGTACCTTCAATTGCATCTGAGACCATATTCAGGGATTGTATATCAATGGATATGTTATGCGTTAACACCGTAAATTCAAAATATTTTTGCTTCTATGCAAGGGAGGTAACTTATGAGAGTTTTTAAAGATTTTTTTTTACATTTTTTAATTTTTTAAATTGTAATATTTGAATTTAGTATTTTTTATAGTTTAAGCTTATGCTTATTATTATCTTGATGAGAGCATTGATGTATTTTCGACTAATATTTGTCTAAACCTTGAATGTGGACATGAGTGTTCCTTTAATTCTTCTAAGATTGAACTATGATAGTTCAAGTGAAACGTAAGCCTTCTCGTCATTGTCGTTGTTATAAAACCAACATTCATATTAATATTTTTATCAGAGATGCAATCTCCCAAAGGACATTTAAATCGATATATATATACATATATATATATATATATATATATATATATATATATATATATGTGTGTGTGTGTGTGTGTGTGATTTTGACAGCTTTATATTTTGCCAGGCAAGGGATGTGTGTGCTACATGTATGTTATCTTTTAATTTTTGGGTAGTGTGTGTAGTGTATGTATATCTATATATTTGTGAGTGTGTTTATGGGAGACCTCATAACCTCTGTGAGCATGCCTGTCCGGTGTGTCTGAGGGTGGGGGCTTAGGAGAGTTAGCTTGGGCCCGTCATCGGTGGGGTCATCCATATTCTATGTAATAACAGTAAGTTGTATTTCACTATACAGAAATTATAACGTGTCAGAGAGAAATATGGTGAGTGGGGGTTGATCTAAAGGGTTATATTATATTCAAATTCTATTTGTGCTGTTAAGTTTGTAGGTGAATCGGCCTGAACAAAGTGTTTTGAAACGCAAAATCCATATATATATATATATATATATATATATATATATATATATATATATATATATATATATATATATATATATATATATTATAAATTAACTGATTTAAAATATGTTTTTTCGCTACAAAAATATTTTAAATCAGTTAATTTATAATATTAATGCTCGGTAAATATTTATAATATTAATGCTCTGTAAATATTTAAATAATATTAATGCTCTGTAAATATTTAAATATTTTAAAGTTAATTTAATATTTAAATATTTTTAAGTTAATTTATAATATTAATGCTCTGTAAATATTTTAAATCAGTTAATTTATAATATTAATGCTCTATAAATTTACATTGAGCACTATTTTGTATAAATAAAAATATCAATAAGAACACCGGATTATATATCTTACTGTTCTTTCTTTATATATATATATATATATATATATATATATATATATATATATATACTTTATTTTGGGGTATTACATAAAAACATGTAAAAAAATGCTACACAAATGCAATGATGTTTCGATTTGTAGTAACGCGCCTCAGCATGCGTTAGTAATTAACTGTTTGGTAGAGAATTTATTGAGGTTTAAAAATAACACAACCTTTTTTTCACGAGAAAAGGAAGAAAAGAAAGAGATTACTAAATAAAGACACAAGATATACTGTATTTTACCGAGAAAAGGAAGAATAAGGCAAACAAAATTTAAAAAAGAGAGGTTCTGGCACGTTTTGTATGTGATTAATTCTGTTTAGTAGGGTCTGTTGTGTCTCTGATGTGAAATTTTACATCCGTAGCCAGGGGGTCGTACGTAATGATCTACGTATTTGGGAATTTTGGCCGTATGGCAGTTAAATGATGAAATGACCCGCATTTCTGGGTTATTGTTTTTGTGTATTTTGGGAAGGAGATAAAAGCGAGCAGGTGTCATGTTTGTGGGTGTAAATGTTGTGCATGTTTCCTTGTTAATTGGTTTGTTGTGAAGCATCATGTTTAGTGAGGTTGTTAATTGTTAATGGGAGAGTGAGGAGAACCTCACTTAATTCCCTAGGACCCTAAACATGGCACGCGACTCGATTAAGTTCGACCACGAAAAATTAACAAAATCGGTAACATTTTTAGACACCCGCATTTACATCAACAAAAACAGAAAGCTACAAACGACACTACACACTAAAACCACCGACACCCACAACTATCTACACTAAGTCTTACCACCCCAAACACCTCAAGGAGAACCTTCCCTTATTCACAAGCACTTAAAACTCAGAAGGATATGTCCGAACAATGAAGAATTAAATAAACACACAAAATTTTGAGTAACAGTTCACAACACGTGGCTATAAACTACACCTAATCTGGGAACAATTAAATAAAGCAATTTTCACACATAGAGAAGACACCCTAATGTAAAAATTAAAAATAAATCCAGACGCATCCCTCACGCAACCACTTTCAACCACACTCTTTCTCAACTATCCCAGATAATCAAAAGTCGCTGGGAAATACTACATCTCAAGCCAGACCTAAAAATTTTGTTTGAGGAACCCGGCCTTCTAGCATAACGTAGACCTAAGCCCCTTAAGGAAATTATAGATAGTAACCACATTTCAGAGGATAAGGTAATCCGTAATAGACCAAAAAATAACCAGGATTTTCCCAACTATGTAACAACAAAAAGAGCTTATGTTGTAACCACATTAGACGTACCAATTCGTTTACTAGCTCAGTCACTAAATCTATATTCAAAATCTACCACAACTTTAACTGTAGTAGTCATAACGTAATTTGCCTCTTAGAATGCACACTATGCGAGAAACAATATGTGGGAGAATCTCAGTGTCCCTTTCACTGCAGAGTTAATAATTATCGTAATCTGATCAAGGTGGCTCATCACGAAAGATTATTACCTGTAGAACAACATTTCTAACTAGAAAAATATGATATTAAAATCCATGCCAAATTCACTATAATTGAAAAAATAGAAATAGACAGAAAAATGACGTTAGAAAAATAATAGAAGAACATGAAGAAAAATGGATTTTGCGCCTCAAAACAGTTCTTCCAGACGGGCTTAACCTCAAATTTAACAAAATAGATAGAATTAATATATGACCCCATCAATCAAGACCTATCCACATTTCTCACTCACACAAGACAGACATGCTTGCGGAAGTGTTAAGGCCCCACATTTATACACACACTCATACTAATATCTACACTTACATACATCATAAACACTCCCAAAGAACAAAAGACAACGTACACTTAACACACACGCACTCATCACCTTCCTAGCAACCAATAAAACTATCAAAATGACCAAGGTAATTCTGAGTCACATGAATTTCTCCAGGCTTAAAAGAGGCCATTTGACTAACACAAGGTCTGACCAAAACTAACGATAAAAACAAATGAAAATTATATATGTATATATGTGTGCGTGTGATGTGGTCGTGTGTGGGTGTGTGTTTGTTTTGTGCGTGATATTTGCAGCTGTGACTGCCCCCTTCCAGCTGATCTGGCCAGCCAGATGCGAAATCAATACAATAAGAGATCCAACTGAACTACACGCAAGAAATTTGTCTATATTTTGTAATAAAGTATCAAGATATAGGCCTGGCTTATCGAGACATAACTGATCTTACAGAATCAGCGTACAATTCAATAATTATTCAAAACGAGTATTTACATTGGCTTTGCAGATAAAGAGTGTATATCTATGGCAAGACTTAAAGTTCATTGTAGATTACACAATTTATCTTTCATTTGCACATATTTCACTGATTTGGTTTATTAAACGTTTTTATTCTATAATTTATTTTTAATTTGGTACTATAATATTTTGGGTTACTATAATATTTCAATTTGTACACAAAACAATTGTATATAATTGTACGAAATTGTATATAATTGTACATAAAGCATTTGTATATAATTCTACATAATTGTCTATAATGGTACATAATTGTACATAACTTATAAAACATTTGTATATAATTGTAATCAAATGGTTAGCAAGAGGAACATTAAAAGATGCGAACAACGGACTGGAGATGGCAAAATCATGCAAAAAATCATGTAATATATGTCCTGCAATATGTCGCTGGTGGAATTAATGGAATAGTGTAGAGCCGGGTTCGAATACCAGTCCTCCAGACGACTTTGGAATCTCCTGTAACTCTTGCCTTCAGTTCATCATTGGTGTCACAGCTCCCTCGCTCAACTGTACCTCAAACATAATAATCAAGTGGGCTGCAGTCTGGGGAGTTTGGTTAATTGGGAAAAGCATCGCCCAAGTATTGCAATATACAGAGTGCGATGGATAAATTGTCGCTTAAATGACGCAAAAATGAAAATAACACTGACATCTCATTTTAACAGATATATTTACCAAAATTAAACAAAAATATCTTGAAGTACTAAAGAGTAAATTTATCTCGTGCATCACTTCTGGACGGTCTCCTTGTTTAAGATGGCGAATGCTGCCATAATCCTTGCCTTCATCTTTGGTCTTACAAGGAATTTTGTTCGTCTCTCGCTCAACTGCGCCCCACACAAAATAATCAAAGAGGTTGCAGACTGGAGAGTTAGTTTGTCAGATGTAAGGGTTGATGTAGTCACAGAAATTTTCTGACAGCCATAATAATCAACAAGGGAAAAATTTTATAGGACAATCATGATTTGTAACTGAATCTGCCAATGTCTATGTTTAATACTACAGGGTGCGATTGATAAATTGTCGTCTAACGAAAATATTTCTGACATCTCATTTTAGCAGATTTATTTACCAAACTTACATAAAAATATCTTGAAATACTATATGCCATAATCCTTGCCTTCAGTTCATCTTTGGTCTTACAAATAGTTTTGTTCGTCTTTTTTTCAACTGCACCCACACATAATAATCAAGGAAGTTGCAGTCTGGGGAGCTAGGTGGCCAGTTGTAAGGGTTGATGGAGTTCTGGGTTCTCCTGCTTGTGTGGCATGATGCAGAGTCCTGTTGCCAGACATAGGGTCTTCCATCAGTCACTCTCTTGATCCATAGCAACACTCATCAAGGCACTTAATGTAGGCCTCCATGTTAAGTTTGAGGCCACGTGAGAAGACGAATGGAGGCATAACTTCGCCATCCCGGGTGATAACCCCGAACACTTTCGAAATCACCATTAGCTTCATACAACAATTTACGAATCCTCCGCACTCTCCTCAGATTGACACATAAACACCCTGAAATGTTTGTATTGGAACTTCCGGCGTAAATGCCAAGCTGTACAGCATGCCGTTTCCAAATTTCTGGCGGAGTTAAATACGTCAGGGTGCATTTTTTTCTCACAGGCGGTGCTCAACTGATCCTACTATAGAGAGCAGTCGACAAACCAAAAACCAAAAACGCGCATGCGCGAAATGAAAATATAAAATGACGACAATTTACGAATCGCACCATTGTACATATATATATATATATATATATATATATAAGTGGGCACAGCAGTCAGCACCAAGCGTTAACAGTATGTTTCATTCTTCAATGAAATCTTCAGGCCATGTCTGGTCTGATGATTGAGTTTAAGCGCGAAAACAGACTATCGCTACTCGACATTGAGTTCAGTGCTAAGTTTCATATTTAAACGCAGATCTAAAAACTATATTTTTATCATATTAGCAGTGTGATCTAAATATTTGACAAATTCTGTTAGCAGAGTGGACGAGAAGAAGGCTTCTCTTCCTCTCCTGTCAAGCTCTCTACCTCTGGGTGGAGAGGAACCCAGACGAGTCTATGCCGAAGGGTAGAGTATTGATTGGGGAGGTAGACAATAAACACGGCTCCGTATATATGGGGTCTACGGGCAATTTTTGCCCTAGCCTACGAGCTCGGAATGCTCCACGTTAATATCTGGCCTTGTGTCACATCATATCTTGTGAGAAGGTTGGTAAATAGAGAGGAGGCCTTCTCTTCATCTCTTGTCGAACTCTCTGCCTCCGGGCGGAGAGGAACTCAGACGAGGCTAAACCAAAGGACAGACTCTAGTTTGGGGAGGTAGACAAACCCGACCTCGTGTATACGGGGTCCCCGTGCTATTTTTGCTCGAGCCTACGGGCTCAGAACGCCCCAGGTTAAAATCTGGCCTTCTACCACATCATACCTTGTTGCTAAATAGAGAGGAGGCATTCTCTTCCTCTCTTGTCGTACTCTCTACTTCCGGGCGGAGAAGAACCCAGGCGAGGCTATGCCGAAGGGTAGAGTCTCGTTTATGAAGGTAGACAACATACCCGACCCCATGTAACTGCTGTTTAAAACGCTTGTTTTTGTCATATAGGAAAATCCAACATGGCGCCTGTACGAAATATTCGGCGACAAAATCTCATTCGTCAGTAACATTTAAACACCTTATAGAATGCAAACTGTGCCAAACTGTTTTCCTGGATCCTTGATGACTTGGCTGTCCGAAAAGGACAACATCAAGATGAAAAAATAGAAACTGACCGTCGAAAAAACAATTATGTACAACAAGTTTTCGATCAATCAGTTACCTTCTAGATGATTTCGGGCCATGTTATAGGATCCAGACGGGTATTTGCACATGGAATTATTCACTGGTAATTAACCTTCAATTTGGCTGTGAAAAATATCACTCAGGGACTAGCATTAAAAATTATGGCCAATTTTCTGAGAAAAATTACTTATTTTATGAAAAAAATATTTTTTTCACTGCATAACAGTTTTTTTTTCAAACTTCAGTCCTTTCTCTTTAAGTTGCTATGAACATTGAATAAAAAGAACGGCTATATGACCCGACGATGAGAAATACGAAAGATATCCAACGAACAAAACAATGTCGTCTGCTAAGTTTTGTTGTCATCATCCGGGTCGCGAGGTGTTAAAAAACGAAACAAAACACATCAAGCCATTATCCAACATAGGTTTGGAAAAAAAATAACCTATATCAAGCCCTTTTTAGCAATGTTATCCATTATTTTACTCTATGCTTTTATCTTGTACGTGGTGGGATTTATTACAAACTCTTGACAGCTAGTTCTAACGTTTTTCAATGGCTGGCTGGCCTTTGACCCAAATATGTTAAAGTCAATTTGGCTTAATTTTCCTTATCGCTACTATTTTTGAAAAAACAAAACAAAACAAAAAACTCCTGGTTTTCGCCTTTTACTAAAGATTTCCGTGGCCGGGTATCAATTTTTTTAACCTCTTGCGGCCATGTAAATGAAAATTGCCAATGGACTTTGTTGCATTTTGACCCCCTAGAAATGTTGATTTCCTTCAAAACTCTCAATTTTATGCCTGAAATAGTTTGATTAAGATTTAGGCTTTCTGATTTTTCAAAAAATAAATGGTTACTTCCCATTATTGAGGAAAAGTTTTGTTTAGAACTAGAAAAAAATGTAAAATTTTCACTATTTTTTCACATTTTGCCCCCTGAAAATATTTTGAGTCATTTACACCAGCCAATTTTACTTTTAAATGAACGAATATATCCTTTGCTTTTAGAAAATACCTAGTTTCATGGGGTTCAGATCAAAAGTTTCATTGATATTTTGTTCAGATGATGACAAAACAGTCATTATTCAATACCCCACCCCACCACTATAAAAGTATGAAAATCCTTTTTTGTCAGAGAAAATAAGCTGTGACAGAGTGACTTTTGCCATTTTTCTGATGATATGGGATAGAAAATTTTTACCATAGCAAACCTAAAGAATGAGAGAATAAGAGAAAGAAAGGGAGAAAGAGAGACAATGGGAGAGAACGGGAGAGTGAGAGAGAGATAGTGAAATATAAAGAGTGAAAGTAGAGAGAGATAGGGAAAGAGTGAAACAAAGAGAGAATAAGATGGGGAAAGAGAGAGAAGGTGAGAGAACAAGAGAGAGATAGTGAAATGTAATGAGTGAAAGGAGAGAGTAGAGAGAGATGAAAATAGATAGAGAAAGAGTGAAATAAAGAATGAGAGAATAAGAGGGGAAAAGAGAGACAATAGAAGAGAACGGGAGAGAGAAAGAGAGAGAGAGAGTAAAATATAAAGAGTGAAAGAAGAGAGAGTAGTGAGACACGAACAGAAGGAGATTTTAAGAAAATAATAAAAGTAAAGACTTCTAGAAAAATAACTATAACCAAATGATCTTTGGCAAATTAATTTGTTTTTTTTTTACGTTTCGTTGATTAAGATGAGATCTTAATTATTGATAGGTCAGATCAAATGAAATGTCCGAGTTGCATTAATTGATTGATGAATGACTCTTGTAATTAATGACTGTCCATTCACCTTAACTTTCGCTTCACCTTTGACCTATTTTTTTTTGGATGAGCTTCCTTTCACGATCGTCATGTCGTCTCACGGAAAGATACAAAAACGTAATATTTATTTACATTTATTAGGCCTGTCTAAATTGAATTCTAAATTTCGCCCCTCTCGACGTTCATGAAGGGTTATATATATATATATATATATATATATATATATATATATATATATATATATATATAATTGCTTTCAACTCTATACACATCCAGGTAATATATTGCTTTCAGATCTAAATAAATCTCTCACTCGCCTGTAATTTACAATCGCCTGATGAAATACATTGATACGCATAGAAACACGACTGCAATTGTGTAGCGATTTTGACTTGTTTTTGGTATAATACCATAAAATATATATATATATATACATATATATGTGTGTGTGTGTGTGTTTGCGTGTGTGCATGTGTTTGTGTGTTTCTGCGTGCGTCTGTGTGTGTGTGTGTTTGTTGGTCTGTGTGTGTTTGTGTGTGTATAATCAATTAATGACCTTACTAAAGCAAAAATAAATTACCTTAACAGGAAAGGACACAAAATACTCCACATTCTTTATTAGAAATATATTTAACAGCCTTACTGCGTGAAATGTTTGGTCACAACAAAGTAGTGTCTTTGGGATATTTGTGGGTTGTAAACGACTATTGTATGTAAAGATCTAGCAGAGACAGGTGGCCTCACCTGGTGGGTAATTAGTGTACTACAGCTAGAGAACAATGGAAATAATATAATTTAAAAAAAATACAAAATGGGAAAATAACGGAGAGTCCGTGAAAGGCTGAAAGTACAAATGGAAGTGAAGGAAACAAAAAGAAAAGACCTTAAGTTGTCCAAAAAAAAAAAAAAAAAAAAAGGAAAAAAGAATCCCAAGAATGATTGGAGGGGTGGGAGAATTTAGAAATAAAAGGAAGAGGCAAAGAAAACAAGGGGAGAATGACAGCAGAGGAGAAAAGTGTTAACATGAAAATGACTGACGAGGAAGTCTCAACGAGTGAACGGGGAAAAAGTCAAAAATATAAAATGGCGGTTTGCACGCAAGGTCCAAAGATTAATCGTAAGACGATTCGTTGAAGATATCGAAAACTAAAATCGATTTTCGTTAAAAGTGAAAAGCAGTCAAAATAAAATCTTAAGTGCTTCGTAATATTACTAATTAAAGACTCTAATTGTTGCTATAATTAAATTATAATTAAAAACAAGTAATTGCGCTGGACAACGGCTCAAATCATATAAACCAATGAAAAATGAGAACACTTCTGTGTTGGAATTGGAGCAGCAAGGCATTACCAAAACCTCGATTCTTTAAGCAACAATTATGAAAATGAAAATAATGTAAATAAAATAAACTGTAGAGTGAATTATCTGGATATGACTGACCAGAGGACATCTGAAAAGAGAAAGTTAGTCGTCCGTAACTGCAGCTTCAAACCATTATATTATTTTAAATTACGTTAAAAAGAAAATGTTTGTTAGACGATTACAAGATAGGGAAACGATTATGAAGTTGTGCAGGTCGATTTTGGAATTGTTCCCAATTTGAAAGTTGGGATATGAATGACGTCACATTTTTTTTTTGTTTTCAAATCGTTACCATTTTTTGAAGAGACTAGTTTAAGAATTAAGTTTAGGTTCAAAATCGTAGAATTAACATTTCATTTCGATGATCAGTGAAAGACTTGTAGCCTTTTAAAAATTTCCAATTTATTGAAGCTTTACAAATTGTATGTGGATAATATGCAAGGCACATGCACATTATTATTAAACCATTGTACCATCAAATAAGATCTTCATTTACTTCAAAGGGAAGTTATACTGAACAATTTAGCTAGATTATGATAGAATACGTCATACAGTGCAGTAGTTTTAGTGTGGTTTTCAATAAAGCAAATTTAAAACATTTTGTATTCTGGTGTAATATAGATTTTTATCTATTTTTTCGTTTTTATTAATTATGATCTAACAAATGATGAAACAAATCTTATTCATTGGATAGCATTTTTTTTATAATCTTTTACAATTTTTAAAACAGTTTTTAATTACCGAAAAGAGTCAACCAATTGCATTTTTTGCTTGTGATGATTCATAATGCGTATTACGATTTGAATATAATTTCCATTCAATGTTTCTAATACAAGAATATCAAATTTATTTATATTTATTCTTGAAATATTAAAAGTTTGAATTCAGTTTGTAAACAAAATCTTGCGCAAATTAAGTATTCTTTTCAGACGATCTTCAAAACTAAATGCTCAAAATTTGATAAAATCTACGAATCTAACCTTTGATGTTAGTGCTTATTACATCACATCCCAGTTTTGTATTGTAATTTTGGTGTTTAAAGACCGAAAACTCCCGACGATCACGATTAAAAAACACTGTATTGATAGAAAAATAAATAAATAATAACAAGGAAACCAAAATATCCTCGTGTTTCAACCAATCAGTCAATGACCGTTCCGACCAGGATTCGAACATCATAGTCTAACGAGCAAATCTGAAGCGAGAGTCGCACTCACACAGGCCATAAGGTCACAAAGAATGGAAAAATTGTAGACCACAGGAATAACAAAGTCAGCGATAAGAATGTGGTAGATTTGAAGACATTTTATATCACTTGTTATACAGCAATAACAAATATAAAATGATGTAGAAAATTCATATATTAAAAATAATAATAATAACAATAAAATAAATAACGTAACTCTTCTAATATTTTTCCAAAAACGAAAAACAAGCGCGATTTAAGAAAAGAAAAGCAAAAGAAAAGACACAGTGTTTAACAATGCTTTACAATATTTCGACAGTATGCCTTCTTCAAGTATAAAAATATAAAACATTACATGTCTTTTTTTCTATAAAAGTCGCTTGTTTTGGGAAAACGGTTGTAGTAGTAATCAATGCGTCAAAACGAAAGAAACGGAGCCAATGTGAGTGACCTGCAACTGAACCGTGAATAATATGACAGTGAAAATTTCTCATCTTGAAATGTTCCGTTAATTAATTCGTTAATAAGAAGAATTAATGAAACAGTTTAGTATAAATACTATGTAACTTTCCCGCAATTTTGTTCATTTCCCCGAAGCGGTACGTTAGTGATTGGCGTATATTATTATCCTCATCCATGTTAAAGGCCGAAAGTTCCGGAGATTCTGGATATTTTTTCAGAATATGCACCTTAAGATGTTCGTCGAAATTACAGTCGTTTGCGATAAAATGATCCGCCAGTTCCATTGAAGCTACATGATCGTGTCAGACATCATATCTGTAGCCATTAAATTTCTTTGATTTTTCAATTGTGTAACTTACATAAATTAAGTCCTGTTTGATATACTGACCGGCGTATATCATATGGGAATCAGTACAACTGCTACATTTAGAAGAAATCTTAATGTTTCGTTTTGAATCTGTGATAGAATTAATCTATGTTGCACAGGGTTTGTTGAGATGAGGCAAGTCAATCTAAATTTACTACTTTGATGTTGTCTATGATACAAGAGTGGACTCCACAGAAACTGAAAAGACACAAAGATTCCAGGATCTGGTTCGGTAGCTGAAGAAGCAAAAGAACATGAATGTGGAACTAATTCCTGTCGTAATGTGGGCGTTAGAAAAACCACCTAGAAAAAGAGAAAAAAAAAGAGCTTAAACTCCGGAGAAGTTCTATCGTTTACAGAGGAGGATCCCCCGAAAAGTTCTCGACTCATGAGGAGTCTGCTATATATATATATATATATATATATATATATATATATATATATATAGTACCAGGCAAAAATATGGACACTTCCACAGAAAGTCGATTTTTGCGCAGTGACAATTACGGCTAATAATGCATGACTCTTCGCTAAAGCGAATCGAGTTCTCTTTGTCACTATGTGTTTATCCAACAATAAATATGCTTAAATTCACTTATTCCACTGTCGTGCGCCGACAGCTTAGGGGTAGAATCTCCGACTGACGCCAATTCATCCGGGTTTCGATCCTTGCTCGAAGCAACCGGACGTCTAGCTACACTGATGAGCTGTAATAACGCGAAACAGTCTGTCTGTAGATGATTATAATATATATAATTATTTTCAAAAAATATGATTCCTTCGCTACATAAGAGTTCTCATGTTTCAAAAACGATAGCCGAAAACCGCAATATAATTATTAAAACATCAAGCCCTGTTTCATCTTTACCTCTGTATAGAGCACTGTTTTTTAAAAATAAAAACAAAAACTCCGGATTATTTACCTATCGTGTTCTTTCCTATTTTTCTACCTATATGCACACACACACACACACACACACACACACACACACATATATATATATATATATATATATATATATATATATATATATTGAGAGAAGCTTAGAATCGTTATCGTTACTAAATCATTTTTTTACTTGTACATATGTACACCTTTATTAATAGCCTGTATTAATAAACGAATTCTATTACTTGTCTTGTTAAAAATACAAAAATCGATATAGTTTCCCCTAATTTCTATAGGGTAATCGAAGAAGAAAAAACATAAAAACTATGTACATTATTTACATAGTTCGAACTGTTTTCCTCATCTTTATTGTCATGTTCGCGACGTTTCGGCCGTTGTATGCTCCGACCTTCTTCAGCTGATTGGAATTTTGAATTGAACGTTTTATTTCGTCAACCGGGGTAGATTGTACTAGTTCCTTGTGCCATGCCTCATCCGGATGTCTCAGTTATCTCCTTTTTTAACTCAACTATCCAAGTTTTTGTTCACCACTGTAGTAGACAGGTATTGAACTCATAGCTCTTTGGGTCAAGTCACTTGATCCAACCAACGCTTTTATCCACTAGGCTTTGTGGCGATGGAAATAATGTAAATAATTACAATACCTTGTTGCAGAATTTATACTAAGTATGATGTGTCAAAACGTGAAATTGTGTGAAGGCCTAAAATGTGCGTGTACATTATACACATTTACCACAACAAATAAATTAAACAAACATTTGAAGACAATACAACTTGAAGAAATCAAGGAAAAACAACGTAGTTATAGATTGCAACAATAAAATGAATTTATATATATATATATATATTTGACATACACAAAGTGATGATAGGTTGCTTGCTAAATTTGGCAAGTGAGATAAGATTTCAAAGAGTGTCCATGCAGAGATTTGGTGAGTGAATGTTGATGGTTTAAGTTTGTGAAATTAAAACAGTTTGATTTCTGCAAGGTAAAATGTCAATTGTGTCAGTTCAAATAATAGTGTGTATTTGTGTGACGATAGTAAGTGTTGATTCAAGTCATGAAGAGTTGTGTGCCTTTGACTGATATGCTAAAATTGATTAAATGTACAATTACTATTTCGTAGTGATTTATAGTAAATTGTAAGTTAAGTTTCTTCACGCAACAATAGTAGTGCGAGTTGTGTTGAGTTGATGAGAGGCTGGTAGTGTTATTGAGTCAGTGTGTTGGCACGCGTGGAGTCTGCTGGCATCTCCCAAAACTCAGTGTCTGACTGACTTGAATTGAGTCGAGTGATTCTATTTTTTTTTATAGATTTTTGGGTTTTCAAATAGGCTCCAGAAAGCTGCGCGGGAAAAAAGGATTTGTCTCAACTTGCTACATTTTTGTGTCCTTTTAACCAATGGGAAGTTGAGTTTGGAAAAGTGAAGTGATGATTGGTTAAAGGTTAATTTGGGGAGGAATGCATCTTCCCGTAGGGGGATGACAGGCAAGTATGGAGGATTCTATAACCTCATTTCAGAAATATAGACAGATAAAAAAATATGATTAAAATGAGAAGTGTAAAAATTGTGGTTTATAAAGAGAGTCGAGGTCATTGCTGTTGGGGGTCTGGACACCATAAAAATCAACTTGCCAAATTGGCAGTCTCAGTGAAATCTTAAATAATTTTGTTTTCAAAGCAATTAGAGATTAACTGAGAATTGAAAATTTCATCCATACTGGACTTGCTGACTCTGCTTTAGCATCATTTTTCAAATGTCTGTATATATATATATATATATATATATATATATCATCACGTTTAAGTGGCTAATTGTAATAGAAAGACGGTTTTATTTTCAGTAAGACAAAGAACCTCCCCCTTTTACTTTGTGATATCAAATTTTACCTGAGGCATATTTATCTTAATCTTTAAATTTTATCTTTAGATATTTCCAGACAAACGAGACGAAGAAGTAAGGTTAAAATACTGACCGTAATCATTGAATTTATCGCTACTTTCTTTGGTGGGTGGAGCTGAGAGAAAGTTCATCCTGTGTAAGAATTGCTGACTGGAATTTCAGACTTTTAATATTCTAATAGTTTTCTTCTTTCCAACTTCTCGCCTATCAAACTCTTTTCCGGTTTATTAAATGCAACATCTTTTCTTAAATTGCTTTCTCTTCTCATGAATGTTTTCTCCGTGTCTTTCAGTTTCTGTCAATGATTGCTAAAATGTTAAACGATTTATTTTTAAATAAGTCACTCATTTTCTTTCTAATTTTTTTTTATAAACAGTTTTTTTTTCTATCCTCTGCCGGCCACAATGATGGAGAAAGCATGACCTCGAACCATCGCCAGTGAGACACGCTTCAAGAGCCACTCCGTTCCGCGAGGCTCGTCCCTTAATCGAGACGAAATCGCGCCAATCCTCCGAAGAAACGCCATCGAATGAGGGCCAATTTTTAACCATGTTTGCCGTAGTCTCTGAATATAGAATCCAGTGCAGTCCGTAATGTGTTCAATATCAGAGGTTGGCAGTGAATATATTTTGGGAGAAAAAACAAAATGACTGCCTTTATACACGTCGGATTGAATATTTTGAGCTTTCTGATTGGTTAACCCTTCTATTGGTGAACTATAAAATGAGTCAGCTCATTTTGGTTGGCTCACTAGTACATATATCAAAAAACTGTAACACCAATAACCCCTGAAGTCTCCACTGCCACAGGAGTAAAAGAAATCTATCAGCAAGACAAAATAGAAAGAGTTTACTTGTGACGTAAACATATATATATATATATATATATATATATATATATATGTATGTATGTGTGTGTGCATGTTAGACAAAATACTGCAAAATATTTTGTTTATCCCAACAGATAAATGAAAATTAACGTTATTTTCATCATCAGTCAAAAATATAATTATAAAATCTTTCGATGGAATCAGTCTTTATTTCCACAAGATGACATCAAGGAAAATGACGAAGAGAAATATTGAAATTTGTGAGTATTCTTGCTTTGATTTTTCGTTCTCACATTTGATGAAATCACTCTCAATTCTCTCAATTCCAGAAACTATAAACAATTTTTCTTTCTATCCTCTGCCAGCCGCAATGATGGAGAAAGCATTATCTCGAGACACGCTGCAAAAGCCACTCCGTTTCGCGAGGCTCATCCCTTAATCGAGACGCAATCGCGCCAAGAAACGCCATCGAACGAGAGCTAATAACCCCTGAAGTCTCCACTGCCACAGGAGTAAAAAAAAAATCTATCAGCAATAGAAGAATATTTAACTATTTTATTTATCTCTGCGTCCCGGGCAACGGATCCCGGCTCAACCGTGGACCTGATCAAATTAGCGACCGAAAATGTATCCGCACAGGTCGCATCCCAAATCAACGACTTCCCCATTTTAAAAAGGGAAAATGGTAATGCCATCCGGCCGCTTTCCATCACCACGGTCGAGAACTACGGGTTCGAGAAAGGAACCCAGCTGTACCCAAACCTCTTCTGATGATGTCGTTTATTGCTGCATGCCGTGGAAAGCTGTCGGCACTACGAAGACATGAGAGAGGATGCAAACCAGACTCATCGATGGAAGTTCCACATCTGCATCTGTGACACTCATTGCTAAATATAACAGTAATTTCTATTCTAATATTTTTTAGTCGCGATTTTCGCCTGTAAATCTCCAGGTTCTTGGTTTCCTGCCAACGACAAACCTCAAAAATATAAATACAATCTCATCTCTCTCATTGGATCATGTTCATTCTATTGTACTGTTATTGAAAATATTATATAGATAAATGAATTGCCTCCCTTTGTAGCGGTCGTTATCACCAGCCCCTGGGGTTGGCTGAAAGTAGCCTATCACAGCCTCTTTTTTCCTGGGCCACCGACGAGACAATTTAGCTCCGTAAAACTCAACCAGCAGCCACATAGTGTCCAAAATAGGAACGAAGATGTTCCAACAGTTGCAGAAAATGCATCCAAAAACTGAATCCCTCTTCGACCTGAAGACGAATATATTCCGATGTTGCAACAAAAATGAGAACTGTTAATGGAACGAAATTTACTACCACCAGTTAAGTCCTCGCAAAAAAAAAAAACAAAAAAAAAAAACACTGTTTTTCTTTGCAACGATTTTTTTAGTTCAATTTTTCTATCTTCCCTTTTTTTCTTCTTCTTCTTTCTGATAAAAAAGACTTTCTTTTTTCCACTCAAGTTTCGTATTGTCCTGTTTCCTCTGGCCGTGACGAGTCAATGCTCTTTTTACCCTTATTTTCTACAGCGGACAAATTATTAGTCATAAAAATTTAAAGGGTATAAAAATCCTGTCTTCTCATTAATGTTCTGTCAGTTTCTTCCACGTTCGGTAACCTCCCGTCCGCTTTCTTGGCTTTATTGCCTTGATGGGGCGGAATGACCCAATAAATCTTTCCAGTGTTTATATTTTTGTTTTGTTTTGAGTATCTACTTTAGACCATTGCTTCACAACCTTTTTCAGCAGTTGGACCATTTGTGACACTATTTACGTCGCTAGAAAGAAAGAAGAAAAAAAAAGAAGAAAGGCGAGAATTAAATTTAGGTGATAAGAAGCCAACACGAAAAGGACACTAAGCGGTGTTAATTTTCTGGCAGGGAAAGTGGTAAGATTTTTATTTCCATTGTCGTGAAGGTGAAACACAGAATGTTATCTGATTTATGTTACGGGGCGGCGAGTAAGATATATCCAATCTGCCCATGGCAATGATAAAAAAAAAAGATTTTTTCAAGTTGGACAAGAGGTGCTGGGAGATAAAAATTAATTAGGTCAAGCTTGACCGAAACCAAAATGTCCGTGTCATTTGGGAAAAACACCTGTTTATCGTCAGGGCTGGTTATGATAGTGAAACTATTTTATCGGATCAGTAATTGGCACCAAGAATGCAAATACGTCCAATTGATCACCCACTTGTTTGGCGAAGGCCCCGGGTGATAAAGTCCAAGTGACATTTGGCTAAGATGAAAGTCTAAGGGTTTGTTGTAGGACAGAAGGAAAGAAAGAGAAAGAAAAGAAAAAGAAAAAGAAAAAAAAAGAAAAAGGAAGATCATTTTTTTCTATGAGCAAGATTTTTTAAACCGAGGCTAGTCTGGCCACACCCACGCTGCTGAGCGCCCATTGGCTGAATGGTGGCATGAGCGTTAGGCGGAGGTAATCATGTGAAGAAGGAGGGGCGGCCTGTTGCGCCCCCCTGAAGGTATAGGTGTGAGATGCCACTGTGAGAGAGAGGGTAAACAAGGAACCTCAAACCCCGACAAGCCCACACCGGTTTTGGTCGGCGTCCATATAAGCAGAGTCGCAGCGAGTGAAAACCAGTTCGAGTTCAAGTTCGCAGTTGGAGTTACACCCGCCCCGCAGAAACCTGGCCGAAAGATTCCACGCAAATCACGACTCAATTTCTAACCGACAACAATTTATTTTTGAAGAACGACTTAGACTCACACCACCAAAACAAGTTTTACGAATATCACCTGAAGATACACCAAGAACCAGTTTCTTAAAGAACAAACAACTTAAGATGTTAAGACTCGCCTAACAAACACAAAGTGTCACGTATCCATATAGCGGGTTGGGAAGAAGACGCAGTCCTGTATTCAGCAACCAGATATAAAATATTGTTATCCTTTTTTTAACACATTTGAACTTTTCGAGTTATTATTTTATTTTATTTTACATATACTTGTGCGGTGTTACCCTTGATCGAACTCGGCTTGCATTACGGCCCGGCGACTGATTGATTTCGTCTGCCTAAGATCAATTCACAACGTGGGTAGGTTAGACTGGAAATTTAAAACAGTTACTTCGGTAACCAGACGTTGGAGGCGATCTGGGAACGACAAGGCTGATACTGAATCTAACCAGATTCCCATCCGAATCACTAAAAGGTTAGCACGTCACATTTGGTGCCGCGACCAATACCAAGCCAGTTGGTCGTCACAGGACAGGATAGCACGATGGACGCGGCTAGGCAGACGTCACATTTGGCGCAGCGATGCCAGTGGGGGCGTCACAATTGGTGCCGTGACAGCAGGATAAGACACTGGATCAGCCGCTGCCACAGGAGTTGCAGAAAAAATTCGACCCGGACAACACACGGCGTCTCAAGGTCTCAAATTGAAACAGACTAGAGTGGGAACCAAAGGACTTTGGTTAACTATAACCATACGGTTCCAGACAAACTAGTACGACAACCCGGAACCTCAGAAGAACGAGCGGAAATCGTCAGGTAGGACACTTTATTTTCACTTGATCTCCCAATTTAGATTGTTGCTGCTCAGATTGTTTTTCTTTTGCTGTGTTAAATATGTCTGACTATGAGCCAGATAGGGTAGACATAGAGGAAGAGGGGGTTGAACAGGGATTGTCAGCAGACCTAAGAAAATTATTGGGTGGACCGAGGGTCCCCGCGTTTGACGGTAGTAAAAAGGATTTTAAAAATTGGCTGGCAATCTTGGATAAGAGCCGCGTAATATATAGACTCTCAGACCAAGAGGCCCTATATTTGGCGTATGATGCCATCAGAGGGAAAGCGTCCGAGTTTATAAAAGGACTCTTAGCCAGTGAGCCCCACTTGACATGGGAAAGGTTGTAAGAATTATTAACTCGGGAGTTCGCTGACGAGGGGACGGCGATAGAGGCCATGAGAGCCCTCCTGAAGATGACGCAGCTGAGGGACGAAACCCCTGGAGAATTGGGGGCACGATCGGAGAAACTGTCGTCATTAGCTTTTCCAGATGTAGTGAGAAATAATGCAGTCATTCAGGCCCAGTTGGCTGATCTGTATGTGGAAGCGCTCAGTGACGAGCGTGTTCGTCACGATGTTTTGAAGGAAGGACCGCTAAGGTTATCGGCAGCAGTGGAGCTGGCCAAAGAGAGCCAGGGAGTTTGGGAGAAGGTAAGAAGAGGTGGGAAGAAGCAAGAGGTCGGAAGAAATGGGGAAGGAGGGAGACCCCCCGCGTGGAATCGGAAGGTCAAGCTAGAGGTGGATGAGCCTGAGGTGTGGGAAGGGGATCCCACAAGAAAGGCTTGGTCAACTAGGCATGGGTTCTATAAGCCCATGACGGGTCGATACGGGTTGGTCTGCTGGACATGAGGACCACAGAGCAGCGAAATGTCCGACGAAGTAGGGTTTGCCCCCAGACTTTGAGCAGGATAAGTGTACTAGGTGTGGGAAGAAGGGACACCTGGCCAAGTGGTGCGAGTTAAGAAAAGGTGCCCCACCGATATCGTTAAAGAAGGCCGAGCACAAAAGACAAAACCAGGGAAAAGCCAGCGCCCCCCCCCGAATTAAGAGGGAGGGTGGCCCAGTTAAAAAGCAGGAAAGTAAAACGTTGGACATGTGGTAAGGAGAGCCACTTAGGTAGAGGGCAGTCCCCCCAAGAATAAGAGGGAGGGTGGCCCAGTTGAAGAGAGGAAGAGTAAAATGTTGGATATGTGGTCAGGTGGGCCACCTTGCGGTAAACTGTCCAACAAGTAGGTGCTGGTTTTGTAGGAGACCAGGGCACCTGAAGAGGAATTGTATTCTTAGGAACAGCCGCAAGATACTGGGAGAAGTCCAGCCGGGACCGCCCAGGTGCAGAAAACGCAGAACTTCCCCATATGAGAAGAATGAAAGGAGTTTGTTGCTACCGGCGCCTATGTCTGGGATGACCCAAGTGTGGGAACCCAGGAAAAGGAAAGCCCAGGTGTTCTCTTCGCTGACGCAGGAGAGGGAGCTATCTTGTAGGGCAGAGATAGAAGGTAGGGCAATGAAAGCCCTGATAGACACAGGAGCGTCTGTTTCATTGCTGACAGAGGAAGCATACAGACGGGTGAAACAGAAGAATGGGTCGCAGGAAGCGGACTTAGAAGTCACGCAGGCAGATGGAGCTCCCCTGGAGATAAGAGGGATGGCGAGGCTCCCTGTGAGGATTGGGAAATTAAGAAGCACCCAGAACTTCTACGTAACCCCCAACCTATGTATGGAAGCAATATTGGGAGAAGATTGGATTCAGAGCCAGAGGGCTCGGATAGAGTTCAACCCCACTTTGCTGGTAGTGATTGTCGAGAGAACGCCATTGGGATGCCCACGGGAAGAAGATATAACAATAGTGGTGGAGGAAGATGTAAAGCTACCCCCCAGAACGGCGGTGTCGGGAAGGGGTAGGCTAATGAGAGGGAAGAAAATAGGAAAATGGACCCTGCAGTTGGTCCCTGTAGTAGGGATGGGACTAGAAGAAAATGAGGTAACTCTGTGTGAGGCAGTAGTGGAGGCAGCTGAATTAGTGCCCATTATGATGGTGAACCAGGCCCAAAAGACGATAAAGGTTAAGAGAGGGGAAGAGATAGGAAAAGCACTACCCCTACGAACTTTGAATCGAGTGAGATTCGAGGAGAAACGAGGAAAACTCGTAGAACAAACAGAAGGAATAGTAGACGAAGATATATTGGCACCTGATCAATTTAGGGCCAGAGTGGGAAGTCTGCTGAGAGATAATCGAGATGTGGTGGCCCAATCAGATAAGGAATTAGGCCAGACCCACACAGTAAAAATGAAAATCGACACCGGCGATCACCCCCCTGTGAAATTGAAGCCCTACCGAACCCCTATTCATAAGAGACCCCTTGTGGAAGAGGCAGTAGAAGAGATGTTGGAAGCTGGGATGATCGAAAGATCGATCTCCCCTTGGAGCTTTCCAATCGTGATAGTAGGCAAGAAAGATGGCAGGCACCGTTTTTGTGTAGATTTTAGGAAACTGAATTCTATATCGAAGCCGTTGGCGGTGCCATTGCCACTAATCGAGGACATATTAGCATTATTAGGGAAAGCGAAGTACTTCTCTACGTTGGACTTGAGGTCCGGGTATTGGCAGGTAGCCCTTGATGAGGCTGACAAGGAGAAGGCCGCATTTGCGTGTCACTTGGGACTATTTCAGTTCAGCGTGATGCCATTCGGTTTAGCCAATGCCCCGGGAATCTTCCAGCAGCTGATGCCAATAGTATTAGGAGGATGCGAGAGCTTTGCCATGGCATATTTAGATGATATTTTGATATTTTCAGAAACAGTAGAACAACACTTTTCCCATCTAAAACAAGTGTTGGGAAGGTTAAGAAAACACGGCTTAAAATTGAAATTGTCGAAGTGTCAGTTTCTGAAGGAGGAGACTAGATATTTGGGCTTTGTTATAAACGGAGACGGTATTAAACCCGACATGGATAAGGTGAAAGTCATAAGGGAAATGCCAGAATCTAAGACAGTGAGATAAGTAAGAGGCTTTATAGGAGCTATAGGGTACTACCGACGATTCGTCCCGGCATTCTCGAGAATTGCCATACCCTTAGTAGCCCTGACGAAGAAATACGCTAGGTTCAAGTGGACAGAAGACAGTCAACGGGCATTTGATACCTTAAAAGAACAGTTGACAGCCGTCCTACTGCTGACGTACCCAGAGCTCAGCAAGCCCATGGTACTATACACTGATGCCAGTGAGCAGTGTGTAGGAGCAGTTCTTACCCAGCCGTGTCCCGATAAAGAAGGACCAGTGCCAGGCATACCAGAGGTGGTACCGATATACTTTCTCTCTCATAAGCTCTCAGAGACACAACAAAGATGGCCAGTAATAGAAAGAGAAGCATATGCTATCATGTATGCTCTCCAAAAACTGGACTACTACTTGAATGGTGCGGTTTTTACTATAAAGACAGACCACAAGCCTCTGCAGTACCTACTGCAGGCAGAATGGACAACTAATAAGAAGATTCAACAGTGGGCGCTAAAGTTAAGTGGCTACCACTGTAAGATAGAGTATTTGGCAGGGAAGGAAAACACGTGCGCAGATTTACTCTCAAGAATACCGAAACAACTGGAAGAAAGATCTGTAAAAGTAGCGCAAGGAGTAGATGATAAAGCCTATAGAATCGGAGTAATTAACTCTAATAAGCTAAAAGATCGCCCTATGTTAGAATCGGACGAGGAAGGGGACGCACAGATAACAACTGATCCCTACTGGACAGAGGGAATTGAGAAGGAGCAGGCAGACAGTGAAATAGCTGCCCTTAGAGAAAAGGTGGAGGCAGGAGAGACCACCAAGTATGCAGTAATAGAAGAAAGGCTGTATTATCTCTCAGGTAGGGATGAAGAAGTCAAGCCCAAATTGTATGTGCCCAAAAGTTTAAGACCAGAGATATTGAAACAGTGCCACGAGAGGTTGGGTCACATTGGAATTGATAGAACATATGATCTAATAGGGAGAAAGTACTATTGGCCCAAACTGTACGGAGAGGTCACTAACTATGTTCGGAGCTGTGTAGTGTGCCAGTCGCAGAGCAGAAGGCAGGAAATGGCACCATTGGAGAAGATGGATGTGCCGAACTTCCCCTTTAAGAAAGTGAGTATGGATGTATCAGGACCATATGGGGAAATTGTACAAGGAAACAACTATATAGTGAGTTTTGTCGATTGGCTAACAAATTGGCCTGAGGCATTTGCAGTACCAGACAAGAAGGCGAAAACTGTAGCCGATTTGATAAGTGAAATCTTCTCTAGGTATGGCGCCCCTGTGCAACTTGTCACTGATAATGGCACAGAGAATATAAACAGGATAATAAGAGAAGTGCTGAAAGGTTTGAATATAGAGCACGTAAAAACATCTCCATATCCCCCCTCCAAGGAAACGCTAAAGTGGAAAGGTTTCATAGAACCTTGGGAGATGTGCTGGCCAAGCTGGCCAGAGAGAATACAGGAAATTGGAATTTGTATTTGACGCAGGCTCTGGCGACCGTGAGGTTTACGATAAACGAAACCTCCAGGTTTTCTCCTTACTTTATGTTGTTTGGCAGAGACGTGGTCCTGCCTGTGGATAACCTGTTGAAGGTCTGAAGAAAGTATATGGGAGAAGATCATCATCAGTTGTTGCTGGAACAACAACATAAAATATTTGTACAGGCCAGAAGAATAATAAAGAGGGCACAGAAGAGAAGAAATGAGAGAGTGAATGCTGAAAGAAAGGTAGTAGAATTGAAGGTTGGAGACCCTGTCTAGTATAAAATCCAACAGAGAGAAGGAAAGCTGGACCAGCGATGGGAACCGTACTACCGGATAGTAGAGCAGACGGGTCCAGTATCATATGTAATATGGGATCAAGTGACAGGACGAGCAAGGAGGGTCCATGCCAACGATCTGAAGAAAGCTGAGATAGCTAACCTGGAGATGAGCGAACCGAGGCCTAAGAAGACAAGGACAAGGAAGGTAACTCTGGTTGAGTCGGAAGAAATGGAGACGGAGGAAGATTCCGAGGAAAATGAAGCGATAGATCGACTTAGTCAGATAAGCGAAGCGATTCGAGTGACGGATTTGGAACCCTCGGCGGGAATCAGCGGCGTTCAGTCGTCGCCTGAATCGGTGCAGAGAGGACCCTGTGATGTTACCATCGCACCCCCATGCCCAAAGAAAAGGGAGAGAAAAACGAAGGGATGCAATCAAGCAGTCAAGGGCTCTAAAAAGAGGCACCCTAAACAAGACGAAGAGTTCAACGAGTGGGAGGAAGAGGATCAAATACCCCTTTGCCAACTCAGAGAAAGACTAAGAAACAGGAGAGAATTAGACATCGAATCAAGAAGTAATGAAGACGTCTAGGGCGCGGACTCGAAACAGAAGGAAGAATCAGGAGAGGAAGAAGAGGACAAAACACCTCCTGAACGGTAATTGAACACCGAGGGAAGGTTAGAGGTCGAGCAGGAACTACCTCTGAAGATGAGATTGAGAATGGTGGAGAACCATAAGTCTCAGTAGAACAAAGAAGGCGGTGCAGAATAGAAGCACTCGGTCTCGACAGATAACGACACTGGCTCATCCAAAAACCTACTGGTTGACTGTCGTGGATGTGGATGGAGGGGATAGAGTCTCGAGCTGCACCTCACGGAGGACGGAAGAAGATTATTGGCATTGCTGACTGGCCATCAGTGGTGTCATGAAGTACGGCCTTTGAAGTAGGAGCCCCACGCACCTGTCCAGACCATTCTGTCTGCTAGGAGTTAGCGGAGGGAAGAGTTGAAGTGTTAAAAACTTAGTAAGAAATTATTGAATAATTGAGTGAAGAATTGAACAAGACCGAATGGTTATGAAGAATAAAAACAAGAGAATTTTGTTACCTTGCAGGAATGACCAAAATGAAAGGGCTGATGATGATGATGATGATGATGGTAGTGGCTACCATCATCATCATCATCATCAGCCCATTCATTTTGGTTATGGTGACGATGGCGGAAGCTTGGAAGCACAGCCGAAATACCATTTTTAAAAAGACGAGTGAAGTGATAATAACCAGGTCTAAATGGTTGATCACATTCGTGATAGATTTAAAACCATACGAGTCGCTACTAAATAAACTAAGAAATGAGCTAACGCAGCTGGATGCAGCCCGGTTGAAGGTAGGGCAAGATTATTCTAAGGAGAAAGGATATCTCAGTTTATTACACTCCCTAGAATCGGAGGCCACTATGATAGAGGCTCAATGGAGGGACATGCAAGATTACCTGAAGGGAATAGAGCTACTGCATACGAGAGAAAAGAAATCGGTAGTTCCGATTGTGGGAAAAGCGTTAAATGTCCTGTTTGGAACAGTGACTGAAGATGATGTTAAATTCATAAGAAGGAAACTGGGAGAAGTGGAAATAAACCTGAGGACGCTAGCTCAAGTGGCAAGAGAGAGTGTGACAATATTAAATGTGACAAGGTTGGAACTGGCCAAGAATAGAGCCAGAATTAATAGGTTAATAAATAACCTGGCAAGGGTGAGACAAGAGGTAATTAATGATACAGAGACTGTAAAGACAGAATTACAGGAAATGAGTGGATTCATGCAAAGATATTTCCAACTAATGACAATTAAGAATAAGGTACGACAAACTAGTCAGTCGTTGACGACGTTGCAGGAACACGTGAGAGCTCAATTAGACATGTTGTCATTGGGACACCTCTCCCCAAGCATAGTAAACCCGAGTCACCTAAGGGAAGTGCTACTCGGAATACAGGCCGAGTTACACCACCATTTAAGACTGCCAGTGGATCCCACCAAAGAATTGTGGAAATATTATAATGCACTGGGATGTGTGACCTTGTTGGAAAATAGACGATAATTGGTTATGACGTCTGTTCCGTTGTTAGATAGAGAGAGTATATTCGAGATATACCAGGTTGTAAATTTACCTATTCCCTACCCCAGAAGAAATCAAGGTTTGGGAATGGTAGCAAGGTACAAGATGGAAACAGAATACATAGCTTTAAATTCGGGTAGAACAAAATTCATGTTGCTAACAGCTGAAGAAGCTAGAAAGTGTAGAAATGATGCTCTAGGGACTTGTACATCGTTAAGCCCTATCTATATAGCTGGTAATCACAAAATGTGCATACTAGAATTGTTTGAAGGGAAGAAAGAGAAATTGTCAAGAACAGGTATTAGCAAACACGGCATTACCACAAGCTATCAGTATTTCAGACGGGGTGTGGGCAGTGGCCACACAGAAACCCATCAGCTTGTCTAGGGTATGTGGGGGAGAGTTTACCAGGACATCAAGAGTAAAGCCACCATTATCCCTGTTAAAGTTACCCCTGAGATGTTCGGCATTTGGTATATCTATTTCCTATTACCAGGAAGAAGAAAGATATGAAGAGAAAGATTCAATCATAGAAATGATTGGCAGAAGCTTAGTCAATTGTACAGAGTTATGGGAGCCAATAGTGAGGGAATTCTCCAATGTTATCTTGAATAAAATGCCAGTACTAATGAAGCCGATAGAAAAGATCGATATGGATCAATTGAGGGACAAGTTAAGTGCGTTGGGAAATGAAGTTATGGCTTGGGAAGATGATGAGCAGATCACGATAAGTTGGTCGGCAATGATGGGTACATTCATAATTATAGCCATAGGGGCTATGGCAATATGGAAGATTAGAAGTAAGAGGAAATTAACTAGCAATAATCAAATGTGCAGGAGAGATGCCGAGAAGTGTTCCTTACTCATACAGAATCGGCGAAGAAATTGCAGAAAGACCGGCGGAAGAGGCTGACGTGAAACCGACACGTGCGACGGAAAAACCTCCTACAGTAAAGAGAAAAACATTTACCAAGAAGAACAAGCCATAGTAACCACACACATGCACCCACAGGCACACGCACACATTAAATTGCATGAGAAACAGAAGATGAAAAGAATATTACATTTGCATGTAGAACAGAAGAAGATGAAAAGAACATTACATTTGCATGTAGAGCAGAAGAAGATGAAAAGAACATTACATTTGCATGTAGAACAGAAGAAGATGAAAAGTACACCACCTTGCATGTAAAACCGTAAAAAAAGAAAGAAAAGAAGAATAGAATTGCATGGGACAGATGCATGATGCATGATGCATGCTAAATAGTGTATTTGGGTTTAGGTGTCATTTACGAGTAAATGACAACTAAGTTAGGGGAGGATTATGACGCTATTTGCGTCGCTAGAAAGAAAGAAGAAAAAAAAAAGAAAGGCGAGAATTAAATTTAGGTGATAAGAAGCCATCATGAAAAAGACACTAAGCGGTGTTATTTTTCTGACAGGGAAAGTGGTAAGATTTTTATTTCCATTGTCGAGAAGGTGAAACACAGAATTTAATCTGATTTATGTTACGGGGCGGCGAGTAAGATATATCCAATCTGCCCATAGCAATGATAAAAAAAAAGATTTTTTCAAGTTGGACAAGAGACCTCCCGCAGGGTGCAGGGAGATAAAAATTAATTAGGTCAAGCTTGACCGAAACCAAAATGTCCGTGGAACCACCTCCATGTCATTTGGGAAAAACACCTGTTTATCGTCAGGGCTGGTTATGATAGTGAAACTATTTTATCGGATCAGTAATTGGCACCAGGAATGCAAATACCTCCAATTGACCACCCACTTGTTTGGCGAAGGCCCCGGGTGATAAAGTCCAAGTGACATTTGGCTAAGATAAAAGTCTAAGGGTTTGTTGTAGGGCAGACGGAAAGAAAGAGAAAGAAAAGAAAAAGAAAAAAAAAAGAAAAAGGAAGATAATTTTTTTTTCTTTGAGCAAGATTTTTTAAACCGAGGCTTGTCTGGCCACACCCACGCTGCTGAGCGCCCATTGGCTGAATGGTGGCATGAGCGTTAGGCGGATGTAATCATGTGAAGAAGGAGGGGAGGCCTGTTGCGCCCCCCTGAAGGGATTGGTGTGAGATGCCACTGTGAGAGAGAGGGGAAACCCGTTGACACCTTCTGAGCGCATGGTGAGATACCAATATGAGAACAGAAGAAGGTGGGAAGACGAAAGACTTCCAGAAATGGAAAATAATAAAATTTTCCTGACCGAAAACAAAGAAGTGGATTGTGGGTTTAGAATTATCAAGGAACCTCAAACCCCGACAAGCCCACCCCGGTTTTGGTCAGCGTCCATATAAGCAGAGTCGCAGCGAGTGAAAACCAGTTCGAGTTCAAGTTCGCAGTTGGAGTTGCACCCGCCCCGCAGAAACCTGGCCGAAAGATTCCACGCAAATCACGACTCAATTTCTAACCGACAACAATTTATTTTTGAAGAACGACTTAGACTCACACCATCAAAACAAGTTTTACGAATATCACCTGAAGATACACCAAGAACCAGTTTCTTAAAGAACAAACAACTTAAGATGTTAAGACTCGCCTAACAAACACAAAGTGTCACGAATGCATATAGCAGGTTGGGAAGAAGACGCAGTCCTGTATTCAGCAACCAGATATAAAATATTGTTATCCTTTTTTTAACACATTTGAACTTTTCGAGTTATTATTTTATTTTATTTTACATATACTTGTGCGGTGTTACCCTTGATCGAACTCGGCTTGCATTACGGCCCGGCGACTGATTGATTTCGTCCTGCCTAAGATCAATTCACAACGTGGGTAGGTTAGACTGGAAATCAAAACAGTTACTTCGGTAACCAGACGTTGGAGGCGAGCTGGGAACGACAAGGCTGATACTGAATCTAACCAGATTTCCATCCGATTCACCAAAAGGTTAGAACGTTACATTTGGTGCCGCGACCAACACCAAGGCAGTTGGTCGTCACAGGACAGGATAGCACGACGGACGCGGCTAGGCAGACGTCACATTTGGCGCAGCGACACTGGGGGGAACGTCACAATTTTTTTTCTTTAAAATATTCAAATGAACCCCTCCTACTTTTACCTTTAGGCTGTTTATTTTTAATTTTCAAAATGGACATGTGTGTAATTAAACAAAATATACTTTTTAACTCTTTAAAATATGAATAATTTAGATACATTTTTGTGAAATGGCTGGAATTTTTTATGGCTACAAATTTTGTGTGGACCACTAGAAATGCTTTGTGGACTATTGGCGGTCCACCTTGACCACGTTGAGAAACGTTACTTTAGACTGTTTCAGTCTTTAGTAATTTCTGGTGCTATCAGTATGGTAGACTGATAGACTATGATAAACCATGTCTAGCATACTGACAACAAATAAAGTCGGAGAATTCATCTAAATGAACGAAACAATAAGAATAAAAACTCGTACAAATGTATTACAGCTTAAATGTCAATCTTTATCTTGAGAAGGCATTAGATTCTCCATTCGTTGAGCGAATAGCGACACTCAAAATCAAGATCGCCGAATAGAGTCGATTTGAAAGCATATCCTTGAACAGCAGGCCCCAAATATCTGGCTTTAATCGGGAATAGAAGCTAATAATAGGCGAAACAACACAATTTAATAATGAATAAAGACATTTAAAAAATACGCAAATGAAATCACAGCTATAATATTCCCGTGTTCATTAAAAATAGTCCTTCTGCTGCACGTTCGTTTGTTCGTAAATTTAGGATAGTTTCGACGATTTCCTCCTGTTGAATGCCAATAAAGAAAGCCTGACATTCAGGGACTCATGGTTGGCTACTCTTTTCCGCACTTTGTTAACCGGAAGTCAATTTGTTCTCTGTTTAACGAACTTCCGTCTATCTGCATCATGGTCAGAATAAGCAAAGATCAAATGTTTTTTTTTTCCTTTTTTTAAATTTTTTTTTTTTTACATTGGTTATCTTGAGCCTTGTTTCATCTCCTCTTCGATTTTGGTTGAGTCAATCAGATTCTTCTTTCTTTTTAGGTTTATTTCCATTTTGTTTTTAATTCAAGAATTGTATGCTGTTCTTATGATTATTTATTTCCTTAGCACTTCCATCAAACCATACATTTTTTTTCCTTCGGTATCATCCTTGTTCTTTCCTTCCTTTTCCTCCATTACTCTCTCGTTGATCTCTTCCCGTTTTCCCCCTCTATCAATTACTTCGTTCTTTATTTTCTTGTTTCTCTCCTCCCCCCTTCACTTCTTTGACATCTCCTTATTTTATCTTTCTCTCTATTTCTTTCAAATGTTCTTTCTCGCTTTCCCCCTTCTTCTCTGTTTCGTCTTTTTCATCTTTTTTCTCTCCTTCCTTCTTTCTATCTTTCCTTTCCGTTCTCTCCTTCTTTCTTTTTTCTATCTCTTATTCCCTCTCCTTTCTTTTTTCTTTTCTTTCCTCTTTATTTCGTTTCATAATTGTTTCTCCTTTTCTTTCATTTCCTCTTTTCCTGTTTCCTTCCGCTTGTGCGTTTCGATTTACTTTTCTCTTTTTCTTCCGCGTTCCATCGTTGTTTTTGCTTTCTTTCCTTTTATCTCTCTCTCTCTCTCTCTCTATTTCTTTCAAATGTTCATTCTCCGTTTTCCCCCTCTTCTTCTCTGTTTCGTTCCTTTGATTCTTTCTAATTCTTTTCCTCTTACTTTCCCTCATTCTCTCCTTGTTCTCTCTTTATTCCGTTTCGTTTCCCCTTTCTCTATTCACTTTCACTAATTGTTCTCTCTTTGTTTAAAGTCCTCTCTCTCTATTTCACTCCTGTCTTCTTCACTTTATTTTTCTCTTTCTCCATTTCGTCCTTTCCTCTTTATTTCCTTCATTTTCCCTTTTTTCTTTTCTTTCTTTCCCATTCCGCGTTATTGCATTTTATTCTCTTTCTCGTTTTATCTTTCTTTTCAAATTTCTCCATTTAACAATGATCATCGTCCACCCACGAACTACCAAAGATTTTATTTTTTCGTTTTTCTTTTTAACATTTGATCTTTTCCTTGATGTTCAATAATTTTAAAATTTAACGTTTGTTTCAAATTTTAATTTTCTCGTCCTTCTTATCTCCCCTTTACACCAAATTTCTTTTTTTTATCTTTCATGTTGCCGTCTGCGTTGCATACAGAATTATCTGCGATGTTCCAGGCACTTCTAAACATTGGTTTGGTTTGTAATACGGCATATCAACCTCAATGGATTATTTACTGCCGACAAGATTTTTATTGCTGGTAATATCTATCTATCTATCTATCTATCTATCTATCTATCTATCTATCTATATATATATATATATATATATATATATATTTCAGTATACATTGATTTGGTTTGGTTTGTATTATGTCATATCAACCTCAATGGATTATTTAATGCCAACAAGATTTTTATTTTACAAAACTGTATTGCTGCTAATTTTTTTTTCTTCAAAAATTTATTGCTGGTAATAATCTTTTACAAAAATTTATTGCTGGTATTAAAACCTATTTTTACACATTCTTAGTGTTTTGACCCTAGTTTAGGTGTCAATTACTTACCCATAGCTGGGATCCTAACAGGTGCTACCACCCCGGGTCTGGGTGGACTTGGGAACAACAGCAATTAAGAGTTGGTCCCATGCTCCTCAAAACCTTCTGATTAGAGGTCTTTCTGCCAGATGTAGTTTATCGTCTTACCCAGGATGCTGATGGTTATCTTGATATCCATGACTGTTTTAAACATTGTTGGCCGTTTTCAAAGGAAGAAGTTAGAAAGTCGATAAATAACCAGTATGGTACCCGTGTTGGCATTTTAAAAATTGAATTAAACATAGGCTACTAAGATGACATAGATTTTAACGTCACGTGTCAAAAATGAATTTAAAAAAGGTTAACACGTGATTTCGTAGATTGAAACATATTTTATTGATAGCGTGTTGCTTTCTTGTAATGCAAAGGGTATCTAAGATTTGTAATCGTTTTCTCTTTGCTTTTTACCACCCGGGCTGCATAGAACAGCTTAACTATCGAGTGGCAGTGTACAGCTTTGACAGACGCTACTACATGATCGGAGTTGCCTAGAAGGCAGAGCTGCGTGGCGCTACATGACTCGGGGATGGAGGTAAAACACAGATCGCGAAGAGAAGCCTTACCGTCCCGGTTGTAGGAAAAACGTGTGGGGAAGTCAACTATCTGCGTGAGGATTTCTATAATATATTTACATATTGCACTTTACTCAAAGAGGTGAGAGATCGAACCTCCCGTGAGGTATGTGGCGATATAACCACGATATGTTGATGTTTTTCAATGACCATCTTCGACCACGCCCAATGGTTTTAGTTCTTCTTGCTTTTTTTCTTTAGAATTGCTTGCCTTCTGTTTTCATTGATATCAAACCATTTGAACATTTTCGTTCTTTCTGCTTGCCTAAAAGTTTCTTTTCTTCTCTTTCTTTTCCTTCTGCTGCAACAACATTTTTCATCTTTCATCTTTCAAATTGTCTTCTCCGTTTCCACAATAGCCTCGTCTCATCGCCTTACCTTGCATTTTTATTATATCTTCTCGTTTCACTTATATATATATATATATATATATATATATATATATATATATATACTACCCTTACTTTTTTATCTTCTTTGTCTCTTTTCTCGAAATACCCGTCTAGTGTCTCTGAGTACCTGTCTAATAATGATTGATTGGTACGTTTTCTACGGCTTATCAACCCTTTGTAGGTTATATAAAGCCAGAAAATATTTTAAAATTCTAAGATTTTTTTTAGATAATAATAGTTTAGTGATACAAGTCTTACTAATTAACCCATAGCTGGGGAGAGAAGAGGTGGATTCATACCTAATCAGAATTTGATAAACAAGAAATTATAATGTGAATATAAAGTGTGGGGTGAATTCTATTTTACAATCAATATAAAACTGATCCCTAACTTTATGACCCCCGTTTCTATATATTTATATTCCAGAGAATGGGAATAAAGCTAAAAGACATGTCTGTGTAGCTAATCAATATTTCACTGATTGATTGATTGATTCGTTCTCTTCAGTTTATCAACCCTTTGCAGGTTATTTAAAGCCAGAAAATATTCTAAGATTTTTTTTTAGATAATAATGGTTTAGTGACAAATTTCTTACTACTTAACCCATAGCTTGGTGAGAGGAGGTGGATTCGTACCTAATCAGAATTTGATAAACAAACAATAAATTATAATGTAAATATAAAGAGATGGATTAATTCTATATTGCATTCAATATATGAACTGTTCCCTCAATTTATGGCCACTGTAGTTTCTATACATTTATATTCCAGAGAATGGAAATAAATCAAAAAGACATGTCTCCGAAGCTGATCAATATTTCAGTGATTGATTAATTTGTTTTCTACGGTTTATCAACCCTTTGCAGGTTATTTAAAGCCAGAAAATATCTTTAGAGTCTAAGATTTTTTTCTCAAATAATAATGGTTTAATAATACAGGTCTTACTAATTAACCCATATCTAGGAGATAACAGGTAGATTGATAACTTTGCCAAGGGCATTTGCGCCCAGGTGAATATAACGAAGTCAACGGGAATTGGAATTCCGCCTTGCGATTAAGAATTCCGAGCCATTATCTATTACAGCACCTCCACATCCAAGCGTTCATCCATCTCAGTACTGAACAGGATTGACTTTGCCTTACTTCGGAAACGTCTAATATTACCATTCTGAGATTCACAAATCAGACCCGCCATGTTATTTTTTCTGTTTCCTCCTTTTTCTTCAGTTTTGATCGTCTGCTCTTTTGCTTTCTTTCAGCTTTTCCTTCTACGTATATTTTTTATTCCGGTTTTTATGTATGTTTCATTTTCATGCCTTCTTCTTTATATTTCCTTTTTATTGTTTCTGTTTCCTCTTTATTCTTTCCTTTTTATTTCTTTCTTTCTTTGTGTTTCTTTATTTCTCCTTGCTTTATGGATGTTTCCTCTTTATTCTTTCCTTTTTTTGTTTCCTTTTTATTCCTTCCTTTTTTATGTTTCCTTTTTATTTCTTTCTTTCTTTATGTTTCTTTATTTCTCCTTCCTTTATGGATGTTTCCTCTTTATTCTTTCCTTTTTTTGTTTCCTTTTTATTCCTTCCTTCTTTTATGTTTCTTTTTTACTTCTTCCTGTTTTTATGCTACCTCCTCAATTTTCTTTCTTTTTAATCTTTATTGGCAGGGTATTTCTCGATCTGCATTGTCGTGTGTTGAAGCAAAAGTGAGTGGTCAAATGATTATTTGTCGCAGTGTGATGGTCACAAACCTAGTTTCACGGTTGATTGCTTGTGGGGTGAATCTGCTGTACGTAGCGTGTCAAATTTTAATATTTTTTTGATGCCAGACTTCACCAATGCCAGTTCTAATCCAACTCGATGCTATTTCCTTCTTCATGACTTTGAACGGCATGAAAAAAAGTAGCTTGTCTGCAAGAAGCACAGAATCGGAAGAATTCTGTTAAAAATGTCTAAAATGGTTTTATTTCAGAAGAGACCGCCATTTCTTCCCATTGCACAAAAAGCAAACACATTTCTAAACAGATGAACGGGTTACATATATATTCAAAGGGAGAAACAGAAAAAGAGAAATATGGGGAAGTGAGAGGGAAACTGATGAAACATATCTTACCCAGTCAGAGTTTCGCAGATATGGTATTTGCATTTCTGGATGTTAGATAATGAATTAATTTTATTTAGATATCATATAATTCTTAAAAGACTCTCTTCTACTCCAATAGCTTCATGTCTCGCACCTCTCGCCTGTGGAACTCCCTTCCCTATTCCTGTTTCCCTGTGAGCTATATATAAAATTATCTGACTTTCGTTAACCCGTCCGTCACACCCTCTAACATAGCCATACATTGACCGGCCGAAACCAAATATTGGGGAGTAGTGCAAACAGGTATGGGGGTCCACAGTGCAGTTGGATTTACTAGGGTGCGTAGCTTAGTACAATAAATTTTCATTTTTTTTTTTTGAAAAATTATGTTTTATTATTTAACAAACAAAATTACTTCCACTATTAAAAAAAACAAGAAAACAATTTAATGAGTAAAATAACAAATACTTATTTAATAAAAATGCAATATTATTTTTTGCATATCTTTAAGTTTATATATATACCAGAATCCAGTTTCCGGTTCGTTTTTTCTACAAATACTATAAACATATCATAAAACGCTTCAAGAGGAAGTTTTTCTCCCCGGAGTCGATCCTCCAGATCTACAAATCAACAATTCGCCCTTACATAGAGTATTGCTGTCATATATGGTCTGGTTCCCCTTCTGTTTGCCTCGGGGTTCTTGATAGGCTCCAGAGGCGGATATGCAATGTAGTTGGCCCTGATCTGGCGTCTCGTCTACAGTCACTTTCTCACAGACGCGCCGTCGCCTCCCTCTGTCTGTTCTACAAATACTTTCATGGAAATTGCTCCGAGGAGCTGCATTCGCTGGTTCCCAGACGTCATGAGTTCAAGCGCCATACGAGGCTGGCATCCCGCTCTCACTCCTTCACTGTCGAACTCCTAAATGTAGCCGTCTCTTCTACTCCAATAGCTTCATGTCTCGCACCTCTCGCCTGTGGAACTCCCTTCTCTATTCCTGTTTCCCTGTGAGCTATAATCTCCATCTATTCAAGTGTAATGTCAAGTGTAATGTCAATCGACATTTCCACTACCCTCATCCTTTCTTCTATCACTCCGATCTGATCTTGCTCTAAATTTTCTGTAACCCCTTGCGTCCTAGTGGCTTCCCGCCTTGCTTGGGGTGAAATGCTTAAAAAAAGAAAGAAAAAAAGTTGGCATTTGTCTCAAGAAAGAAATATTTCATGGTCAGTTGTATGTTGTAAGCTCAAAAGTAAGCAACCCATAGAATTTATTCTTCGCTGTTTAAAAGAAAAAAAATTCTTTAAAATATTGTTTACTATGAAGTCCTGTAAAAGTAAATTAAATAAATCATGAAACCGCGAAGTATTTTCCTCAAACAAATCAATTCATTCAAATTTCATCGATTGATTTGTGAAATTGAAGGAAATATAGAGTATGTATATCTAAACAAAAATGTTAGCGATAACTTCAACAATACTAAATACTGTAAGAAATTAGACTAAAATTTAAAAAAAAATTCTTGTATATAAAATTCTATGACTTCTGTTAGTCCGTTATCTGTCACACTCTCTGAAATAGCCATACATTGACTGATCGAAATCAGATTTTGAGAAAAGGTGCAAACAGGTAAGGGGATACAAAGTAAAGTTGTTTTTACTAGAGTGCATAAAAAATGTGATGTAGAGTTTTTGTTAAAGTAATTTTCCAAACAAATCAGCTTATTCAAATTTCATTGATTGGTTTGCAAAATTGAAGGAAATGTAGAGTTTGTAAATCTCGACAAAAATGTTAGCGATAACTTCAACAATACGAAATACTTGGAGAATTTCAAGACACTAACGTGTGTTGCAAAAACTTCTATTTACTTAAATATCTCTGAAATCTTATTTGAAATTATCTTATTTGAAATTTGATAATTTTTAATGACGTTATCGTATGACAATCTAATTCTAACAAAAAAGAAGATTGATAGACTGGAAGATCATTAACACAGACTCAGACATCGGCACGCATCTGAGACATGTGGAGAGAACTGGTCAGATGACCAGCAGTGCAGGGATACTATGACCACACCCGATCGTGGGACTGAAGATTCTAATTTATAAGAAAGATATAAAAGAGAAAAAAGATTGAGTTACTGAGAAATACAAAACTGTCTCTATTTCTCAGATGAGGTATTGTAATTAGATTGTTCTCGTTCCACGTGCTATGCCTCTTCCGAATGCCACAGTTATCTCTCTTTAACTCAACAATTCTAGTTTTTGTTCACCAATGCCATATCCAGGTATTGAACTCACAGCTGTTTTTGTCAAGTTACTGGATCCAACCTACGCTTGAAGTCACATGGCCCAGTGGATAAAAGCGTTGGTTGGATCCAGTGACTTGATCTAAAGAGGTGAACAGTAGTGAACAAAAGTTCAAGGGAGATAACTGAGACATCCGGAAGAGGCATGATACGTGGAACTAGAACAATGTACACCAATGGACGAAATAAAGGGTTCAGTTCGAAATTCCAATCATCTGAGGTAGGTCGGAACGTACGACGGTCGAAACGTTGTCAATATGGCGATAAACACGAGGCCAACAGTCTGAACAATGTAAATAATGTAATGTAAATAAATACAAAACTGGGGAAAAGCTGAACAAAGACCAGACGCTTGCTCAGGAGCATCTGTGTTTATTCAACACCCACAGAGAGCTCCTGTGATTTATACTGCAACTATGCTGAGCAGACCTTAGTTACAGTTTCTGCGAGATCAACAATTTAAACAAGTTCAGTACGCTCAAGCCCTCGACCACGATGACTTGTGACTTCGTGCTAGCACAGCTATCGTCGGCCCGCAAGGGTTCCTTCTACCTAATTTCACTCACAAGGCTTGGGTCAACCCCGATATGGTTTTCAGGCACTTTCCAAACTTTGGGTCGATCCCTCCAGTCCTATTACATCAGGAAGTCTCCTTCTCGATAAATCGACCGTAGTGAGATTCAGAACCCGGGTCTCTTAGTTAGAATTCAAACGTTTTAACCACTCGGCCACGCGAATATAATGTAGAGAAGAGCGGTCGATCTAACAAATTAGCTACAGGCTGTTGTTAACTGGGGCAAAGGTTAGCTTGTTAATTTTAACGCCTTAAAAACTAAACTGCCCTATGTTAATCACCTGAGAGATCTATTTCTGAAGATAAAGTGTAAAGACTATATATAATCCATTGCTAGACAATTACAGAAATTTAAATATCTGTTATCATGGAAGAGAAGTGTTTTACTAAAGCTAAACTAAGTCTTAAGAAACAAAAATTTCGTTAGAAACAAAGAAAATAGAGCTGAACTGTTATGTGAATGCTGGCCAATTTCCTCGGATAAAGAGGTGACTTGTGGCAACAGAGTTGTGGCTCTACAGTAGGATGTTGAGAATACTATGGATGCAGTACGTAAGCAGACTAGCCTTTCAAGCTTTAGCTGGGAACTTGTCTAGGATGAAAGCTTTTAATACAAAACTGTTGGGCCTGGGGTTATCAAATCCCTCTTGTGAAAATATACTTGTTAAGGAAATTACACTGATAAGGCCTACCATTATGAGGCCGTGTCTGTTTGTTGCGGAACGAGAAGATTGATCATTTTTATGAATCCTCGTATTACTTCACCAGCAAACAATATTTTTCAGAGTCATGAGAGTCTGAGTAAAAAAAAAAAGACATGTAATTTAAACAATGAACAGTTAATAAATGTATTGTCAAAAAAATAATTTAAGAAAAGCTAGGTGAATAAAAAAGGAAGTGATAGATGGCGGTTCGGATCGAAGAATCGGAGAGCCGAGTTCGAATTCCAGTCGGATCCATTAAATTCAATTACGTGATAATACCCTAGGGGAAGGTATGAATCCTTTTCTCCCTCCAGCTATGGGCAAATAGCAGAACAGTCTGGGTCTTATAGCCTTAGGTGGCAACAGATCTAGGAGAAGGTAACTCTGAATTCAAAACCGGCTGGAGAGGGTTGGTCTCCGTCAGGCTCTCTTGCGCAAGAAACACTACTGCTGCTGTAGTACATGTGGTTCCTCCACGATGTGGTTCCCCCGATGCATCAAGGGATTTGAAGTTATCAGATAGTTCAACACCATCGGGACTGGAGTATTTACATGACGCATTTTCTGATGGAGGAAGAAGAAAAACAACAAACAACACGTATTCTCGCTTCGAAGTTAAATAGCGAGCTACCCGTAATTTTAGTCAGGGTTGGTAATGCAAAATATACTCCATGGGGGTGGGGACTTGACAGTGTTAATATACGCTGTATCAATCCAAACCGATGTTTCTAATGTGCTCAGAACCTCTTCAGAATATAACAAAACGTAATCTTTCAGCCATCAATAGTTACTTTATATGATCGTATTAATGATTTCAGGTTAAAGGGTCAATCTTTATCTATCCTTCCTATCTTCTTCATAATCTTCACTGCTTACGAACTCCTCTTTTGTTTATATTATCGTTAACTGTAACTACCAGTTCTTGTACGATCACCGAAGTTAAGCAAGGTCGAGCCTTGTCACTACTGAGATGGGTGACCGTTTGGGAATACTAGGTGTTGTAAGCTTGGACGTGCGGGTAGTGTAGTGGATAATGGTTAATCGGAGTTCTGATTCCTGTTGGTTTTGTTATATTCACTTACGCGCAAATGGCCCTGAGAAAGGCATGAATCCACTTCATTTTCCCTGAGCTATGAGTTAATTAATTAAACTTGTATCGCTAAACCACTATTATCTCCTTATCTCCTAAAACGATCTTACACTCTAAAAATATTTCATGGCTTTAAATAACCTACAAAGGGTTTATAATCCGTAGAAAATGAAACAATAGATCAATGTAAACCACTACCTTAGATGCCTCTTGAGCCTTGTATTATAGGAACTTTAGTAAAAAAGAGAGCCAATAACAATAAAATAATTGGATTCTTTTGTCTTGTGGTCATATTTATTTTGACAGATATTTTCTAAGATTTCCCGAGGTTAAGCTAATCTGGCACAAGATGCTAAAAAAAGTGCTCCCAAAAAGGATGGAGAGTAAGAAAAGCGTGTTTAACATTTATTACTGTAGTCCTGCATTACCGTTGAGGGATCGAACATATGAAAAATTTTTGCTATGGAGTAAAGAATTATATGATTACAAAAAGATCGATGCTTTTCTATATTTAACCAAAATAAGATTTGCAGTTAAATTGAAATCCGTTCTAAAGTTCTCTCTCTCTCTCTCTCTCTCAATATATATATATATATATATATATATATATATATATATATATATATATATATATATATATATATATATATATTTGCCCCGCTATCAGATGTGTGCATTTTATGACTTTCCGTACGTCTTTGTATGCGCGTTTGCGCGTGTATGTGTGTGCGTTTGGAGGGGATATTTTGACAGTTTTTGTTAAATATCTTCGATTCGTCGCTGGTAACTTTACATTACAAAGAATCTACAGAAACGCCAAATGTCGGTTATAACTAGTCTTCACTTCCGCTTCCGGCACCGGAAGTACGCAACGCGGTTTCACCATCAATTCACCGGATACCATTCTGATTGTCAACGGCGTTTGTTACTTTTGGCTTCAGACACACTTCCTTTTCCTTAAAACCGGAAATAGAAAAACATAAAAATTCCTTGCTGGGAAATTCAGAGTTTTGTAATATTTGCGAGAGCTCTAAACTACCTAGCTGGTGCGGCTCGTTTAAAAGTACAAAGAAAATTGTTATCGCTACTGCGTCGACCCAGATTCATACTTTTATGAATTGTTATAACTGGAGACAGAAATGGTGTATTGTAATGATTTTTACCAAAGACAGTCGATTCAGTCTAGATAAAAATGTCCCATTAAATCAGTATCGAACTCAGTGTCTGGAGATCTCTTACCTTACTCTTACGCGAACCTTAATCTTTCTGAGTAATTTGTACACGTTTATATATCCTCTCCTAGTTGCGTCTCTGTCTTTGGGCAGAGTCGCAACTGAGGAAAATTATACTGAAGATGTGCCATGCCTTCTCATTGCACTAGAGAGAAGGATTGATGCACGCACCGAGGCCAGCGCAACCGACAGTTGCGGGGGCTCGGGGAATTTTTGTTCCTTTCCCGGGTGTACGCGCTCGGGCTCCTCACATTAAACCGACCTTGTGTCACAACCTGACCTCGTGGGGGCTTGAGTAAATATCTAATCTTGCGCGTACCTTACTCTTACTGAGTAATTTGTACACGTTTATTTATCATCTCTCAGTTGCGTCTCTGTCCTTGGACAGAGTGCGCTTAGAGGCTTCTGTGTCAAAGGTCATGGGGGCAACTAGGAAAATAATACTGAAGAGGTGCTAAGCCCTGGGATACAACTAACTGCCCGAGGCTGCGCCCTCTCATTGCACCAGAGGGAGGGATCGGTGCTCGCACCGAGGCCAGCGCAAGAGACGGTTGCGGGGGCTGAGGGGAATTTTTATTCCTGTCCTGTACGCGCTCGGGTCCCCACCTAAAAATAGACCTTGTGTCACATCTCGTCCAGGTGCGAGGACAGAGTAAATACCGTGTCTGGAGATCTCTTTACTGGAGTACCTTTCGTGATTATAAGTCCCTTACGCTATTATAGCGTTAGGGACACTACATGTACTGCAGCTTTACAACAGTGAGTGTGTTTAGGATAAAAGCGTCCGACGAAACCGATTCCTCTTTAGACCTGTTTTGAATTCACAGTTATCCTCGAAAGTTTGTTACTTTTTCGAAATAAAGGGTTCAGATCAACATTCCAACCACCTGAAGAAGGTCAGAGCGTACAACAGCCAAAACGTTGTGATATGGCGACACAGATGAGGAGAATAGTCCGAATAATATAAATAATCCCAATGTACATGTGTACTGTCAGAAGCCACGCGATCATAATTTTGATCTGGGAAAAATAAATTTTTCCAACAACATGAGTGCCTAATTGAATGACAAAACAGAAAAAAATTCTATGTAATGTGCTTCGTCCGTCTTATTTGTGAAATTATTAGGTTGGTGCAAAAATAACTTCGTTTTCTCACATAGTAACATATGTTAGAAAACGAAATTATTTTTGCACCAACCTAATATATAAATGTAGGGGGGTGCGAAAAAAAAAACACCGAGAAAAATGCTGACGGTATAGAAACTCTAACTTAAAATTTCAAATTCATTGCAAAACATGTTTCTAGCTGTGCGGCTTGGCCAGTATTTTCTCAGCTTACCTACATTTTTGTTTTCTTTTTTTTTAATTATCTGTCGCAGTCTGTTATGACATCCATTTTCACAAGCTTGTTAGGTAGGTTAGTTAATTTTTCCCTCTGTTTCTTTTGAATTCAATATGCCCTGTAAGTGTCAAACTTTCCAATCCTTCTTTTCTCCTAATGTCTCCCTGAAATTTCAACTCTCTAAATTTATGCATATTTGTGCTTTTTGTTATCAATTGCCATATCACAACCAATGCACTTCTGAACCACCAAAAACTTTGTGATAACAATTTTGACCTGGAAAACATTGCTTTAATGAAAAAAATAAATACAATTTACTCAGACGAAGATCCATTGAAAGTGCCATAGTCTTTAAATCTTTTAATATAAACTGAAATATCCCATTTCAGTTTACATTTTATTAATACTGAAATACTAAATTAATATTGAAATCGCGCAGGATACGTAAAACTTTTAAAAAAATAAATGAAATTGATGAATCAACATATATAATAAACATAATGATGACTGAACTGAAAAGAGCATATATGAACATACAAAACACTTAAATAACACACTGAATGCACTTGTGTACCGTCGAAAACTTCGTGATCACAATTTCGACCTGAAAAACAACATTTTAATAAAATTTGAATATAATTTTCTGAAACAAAAATACATGGAAGATAATGTTATTTATGACTTTCCTACGATTTAGAGTGATTCTCCAAGCGTAGGGGGCACCCAGTGAGGATCGAACCCTAACCATTGCACCGCCTCGAGGGGCTATTCTACTATAAATTTATACAACTGAGCTATTTTAATTTACACACTTTTAAATTATAAAAAATAAAAGAAGTTGAAATGTATTGTAGTCTAGGGACATGTGGATATTTCTTGTGAAACCAAATCATATTTCTGAAGACGCTGGATCGCCGACAAAACATGTAAAAGCAGACGTTACCTAAATTGCATATATATATATATATATATATATATATATATATATATATATATATATATATATATATATATATATATATATATATGTATGTATGTATGTATGTGTGTGTGTCTATGTATTATGGCTCTACTTTTGTATTGAGTTCTCTTTAAAATTTATGTTATGAAGATTTGAATTTATATTCGTTTCGTTCTCTTTATATATTAAGACATTTTTAGGTTTATACATTATTTTTATAGACACAAATATTTAAGTAAATGCTCTGTTTTATAATAAACTATTAAACAACATTTACCGACCTGAATGTCCGAGAAATTTTCATAGAAAATATTAGTTCTACGACAAGCATCGAACCTGTATCCTATACGGAACCGTCATATAGCCTGACGTACCTTAAACGATCGAGCCATGAAGAATCTTTCTATGAGCAAGGTCGATTTTACTGTTTTTAAACTTCAATCTTCCATGAATCTCTCACGCATATTCATATCTCCTCAATACGTATCCAAATGTAAACAAATGACGTCACACATTATGAAAGTCCGACAATTATTTTAAGATATTTCTATGTTTATACATTCTTTTTTATAGATACAAATATTTAAGTAAATGTTCTGTTTTATAATAAACAGTATTAATAACATTTACCGGCCTGAATGTCCGAGAAATATTAGCAGGAAAATCGACCTTGCTTTTCCTGACCATCCGCTTAGGTGAAACCTTGGTAGGTTTGTCTGGCTCTCTAGGTTTGACTATATATATATATATATATATATATATATATATATATATATATATATATATATATATATACTGAAAGAATAAAAAAGAGGATTATCAAATCGAGAAAGAACGAAAGAAAAAGAAAGAAGGAAAAAGAAAGAAAGAAGGAAAAAGTAGGCGTGATGAAAACGTGAAGAAGTGATTGCTGAACAAAAAGAATTAAATTAAATTGAAAAGATGCGCTAAAATGAATAAATAATATAAAAAAGAAAAAAAATCAAATAATCGTCCTATAAAAAGAAAAAAAGCGATTCAAAAGAGAAAACAATTGAATAAAAATCAAATGTCAGGAAGACACGTACAAATAGTAAAAAAAAAAAAAAAAAATCTTTAGCGAGCATGACAAAGATAAAAAAAAAACAAAAAAAAAACTTGAAAAATAGAAACGAAGAATTGAAAATAAACTTTATTTGTTAAACACAATTTGAATATCACTTTTTCAAAATCTCCCAACAGGGAATATAAAAATCCGGGATACAAGTTGCGTTTTCAATGAGGAAAGCGAAATATAATTAGTAAACAAACTAAAATGTTCTTCGAAGGTCGACCATAACTGCGTCGGTGAAAGGTGGCAAGGTTGATTTAATAAAAAGGTGAAATTTGAAAGAAACGAAACGAAAGATAATGAGGCGAAGACATTGGGAAAAGAGCAGAATACTGAGAAAAAAATAGCGAATGATTACCGCATTTAACGCAGGATGGAGAAAAATAAGCTTTTGATTTTCAAAATTGAACCTGAAAACACATCGTCGGATTGAATAAATTTTCAACTTGGTTTTTCATGCATGGAAGCTAATCGACGAAGTAAACACATTCACGGGTTATGTGCTGAATCGAGAGACAAACAAGCGAATCAAGTCTGAGAGGCTTTTAAGAAGAAAGACATAGCTAATGTGAAATAAAGGAAAAGGAAAGCCAAGAACAAAATAATCAATAGTATTGGAAGAAGGAAAAATATGGAGAAAAAGAAATATTTAAAAAGAAAAAAAAGGCACGAAGAAAAAAATAAAATACAGACAAAAAAGAAAAGAAATAATAAGTAAAATAAGAAAAAAAAAGTTATGAAGAAAGAAAAAAGCCAGTTTGACGAAAAGAGAAAGATATGAAGATTTAATAAAAAAAATAAGAAGAATGAAAAAAAGAAAGTTTTGATGATAGCAAAAAAAAGACAGGAAGAAAGAAAAAAGAAAGAAAAAAGAAAGAAAGAAAAAAGAAAGATATAACGAAAGAAAAAAGGAACATGTGACGAAAGAAAAAAGAAAGATATGACGAAGGAAAAAGATATGATGAAAGAAAAAAGAGAGATATGATGAAGAAAATAAGAAAGATATGACGGAAGAAAAAAAAAGAAAGATATGACGAAAGGAAAATGAAGATGTGACGAAGGAAAAAAAGAAAGATATGACGAAGAAAAAAAGAAAATATGATAAAGGAAAAAAGAAAGATTTGACGAAGGAAAAATGAAAGATATGATGAAGGAAAAAAGAAAGATATGACAAAGGCAAAAAGAAAGATATGATGAAGGAAAAAAAGAAAGATATGACGAAGGAAATAAGAAAGATATGACGAAGGAAAAAAGAAAGATATGATGAAGAAAATAAGAAAGATATGACGAAAGAAAGAAAGAAAGATATGACGAAGGAAAAAACAAAGATATGAGAAAGGAAAAAAGAAAGATATGACGAAGGAAAAAAGAGAGGTATGATGAAGAAAATAAGAAAGATATGACGAAGGAAAACAGAAAGATATGATGAAGAAAATAAGAAAGATATGACGAAAGAAAAAAGAAAGATATGAGGAAGGAAAAAAGAAAGATTTGACGAAGGAAAAAAGAAAATTATGATGAAGAAATAAGAAAGATATGATGAAGACAACATAAAAAGAAAAGGAATTAAAAGAAAGAACGGTAAGAAAAAAAAAGAAAGAATTAACAAAGAAATACAGGATGAAAAAACATAAAAGAAGAAAGAAAAATGAAGAAAATGAATGGAAAAAGAAAAAGGATAATATGAAGAAAAGGAAATAAAAGAAAAGTAACAAAAGAGGAATAAAGAACGATAAAAATAAAGAAAAAAGAAAGACAAGTAAAAAGAAAAAGGAGAAATGTCTGAAAGGAAAAAGAAAATTGAAGAAAGAAAAAGAAAGAAAAGATGGAAAAAGATGAAAAAAAAGAAATAAAGATATAAAGAGGAAAAAAAAATTATTAAGAAAGAAATAGCATTACAAAGAAATAAATTTATGCATAAAAAGAACGAAAAAAGAACGATATGAGGAAAGGAAAAATTGATATGTGAAAAGAATGAGAAAACTTCGATGTGAATGGGATTATTTTATATAAGAATTATAAATTATGAGAATATATACGATAAATAAAAGCTGACCCTAGACTTCTAGTGGTCGGGTATATACTACCAATTACCAAATACTACAAGGTAGCTGCTCTTGGGAAGAAGCAGGTTTGAATGGAATTCCTTCTTACAAATGGAATACAGAGGGAATCAGGATGGTATTTCCCTGTGTACGTGGTATGGCTGGTAGAACTAAGCAATGAATCGGATGGTGTGTAACAAACTTTACAAGATTTGGCGCTCAAAACCTTCCATACTCCTTAAAAGTCCAAACCTTCCGAACAGTCGTTGAACCAGTCCTTTTGTATGGATCAGAAACTTGGAGATTATCTGCTCGTCTTGAAAGACGACCGGATGGAACATATACAGGTCTACTTAGAAAAATCCAGAACATCAGCCGAAGATCCCATGCAACGCTTAATACAATTTACGGAGAACTGAGAGCAATCTCTCTTAAGCTAAAACAAAATCGATTACAGTTTGCCAACTACTGCCACTGAGCAGACAGGGACATCATCTCATGCTTACTTCTATGGCATCCTTCTGGAAGTGTCTTCTCATGAAAATTGACTTCCCCGACACCATAGCTCGGGACTCGGGGTTGGACATTGGGGATAGCAAGACAGGACCGAATAGTGTGGAAAGGGATTGTCAATGGAGTTGAGACCAACTATACGGAGGTCGAAGGAGGGTGATAATGATGAAGGAATTAAGTTTATGGAAATAACAATGGAGTAGCGATCGACTTACAAAGTAGCGTCTATGGAAAAGCGAATGAAATTGTGGAAAATATTCAATCACCGAGGTTGCAATAACAATTTGCTTTTAACTGACATTATTTACATTATTCGGAATGTTATCCTCATCTTCATCGCCATATTTACAAGGTTTCGGCGTTGTACGCTCCAACCTTTATGTCTATTTTTCTCTATATATCTGTCTATATCTCTGAGATGAGGTATTATGATTACTTGCATTATTTACATTATTCGGACTGTTATCCTCATATTCATTGTCATATTTATAAGGTTTCGGCCGTTGTACGCTCCGGCCTTCTTTATGTGACACAAGACCCAGTGTATAAAGACGTTGGTCAGAGCCAGTGACTAGACCCAAAGAGTTGTGAGTTCAGTACCAAGCCACAGCTGAAGTGAACCAACAAAATCTTGGAGAGTTGAGTTAAAGGGAAATAACTGAGACATCCGGAAGAGGCATGGCACGTGAAACTAGAACAATATACCTCTGCGGACGAAATAAAGGGGTCGGTTCGAAATTCCAATCACCTGAAGAAGGCCGGAGTGTACAACGGGCGAAATGTTATGAATATGGTAATGAAGACGTGGATAATAGTCCGAATAATGTAAATCATGCAAGTAATCATAATACCTCATTTCAGAGATATAGACAGATACTGAAGAAAAATTCTAATCACCTGAAGAAGGCCGGAGTGCACAACAGCCGAAACGTTGTGAATATGGCAATGAAGATGAGGATAACAGTCCGAATAATGTAAATAATGCAAGTAATCATAATGCCACATCTCAGAGATCCAATCACCTGAAGATGGCCGGAGCGTACAACGGCCGAAACGTTGTGAATACGGCAATAAAGATGAGGATAACAGTCCGAATAATTTAATTTAATGCAAGTTAAAAAGTCTATATAAAATTCGAAATAAATGCAAAGATCTTAGTGATTTTGAGACATGACAACTTTTGTTGGGTCAATTAATATCGAAATCTGCCGGGTTTTTAATTATTATATTAATATATAGTCTAAGTAGTTACTTGCTTTGGGGATAGGCAAATTTTGTTGGTTTATATTTGAGTCTGTAAGCAGTTTCTTGGTTAGGGGATAGGTAATTATTAGTAGCTGATCATTGAACATTTGAATATATAATAACCATGTTGCCAATGTTTTCAATTCCTCTAAATATTTATTGGTCGTTTAGATTTAACTCTGTAAGCAATTACTTTGTTCAGGGAGAGGTAAATGTTGATCGTTCATATTCGAATTTGTAGATTTCATAACAATAACATTGGATTTAACCAAATAGAAAATGTAGAAATAAAAATGAGGTCAATAGTTCGAATAATGTAAAGTATCTGTGATGTAATCCATCCTGATCTGGCATCTGGGCTGCAGTCACTGACGTTACGTGATTTCCTTCTGTGTTTTCTACGATTATTTTCATGGTAACTGCACTGATCAGTTTTTTTCCCTGGTGCTTGGATTACGTAAGTTTAAGTGTGCTACTAGATTGGCATCTAGGTCCCACCCGTTTACTGTTGAAACAGTTAAATGCAACTGCCACTTCTACTCCAACGGTCTAATTTTCCGTACCTCTCACCGTTTAATTGCTTCCCTGATAACTACAATCATCAAAAAAATTAAAATCGCCATCTTCTATCGTTTTGATCCCGTTCATACTTTGTCCTTCGTTCAATCCTCCCCATAGTCAGTCTTTTTTCTCATTTTTATTTCCTGTAACCCCTTGCGTACTAGTGGCATTTTCGCCTTGCGTGAGGTGAAATAAAAAAAAAAAAAAATGGCGCTACGCAAACAAAATTTCCTTGTTTTTTTTCTAGGTTTGTTCAAAATGTTTTAATCCTCACTCAGAAAGAAGAGCCATAGCTGAACTTGTTTTTTGTGGCAATACACTAACACTTCTTATAAAACTAGAATAAACTAATTCAGATTTATGTCTTAATTTATATGCTGGTGAGGCCCATACAAAACTGAGAGGTGTGGTACAAATCAAAAATTTGACAAAACGGAGGCCGGAGCAGTCATAAAGTATTTGCAAAAGAAAGGTATGACCCTCAAGGAAATCCATGCAGACATGGTACAGACATTTGATGAGGACTCCCCTTCCTATGCAACTGTGAAGAAATGGACTGCGGAATTCAAGCGGGGCAGGGACAGCAGAGAAGTTGACTCTCGGGGTCATGTTGTCAACCACTGATGAACAAGTTGATGCCATTCACCGTATAATTTTTGATAAGAGACGTTTTACTGTCTAACATATTGATAAGTCCGTAGGCATTAGTTATGGTTTGGTCAATAAGGTTTTAACTAAGATCTGTAAAATGGGTTCCAAGAATGCTGACACCAGAACAGAAACGAAAAAGGCTTGATATTTCCATTAAAATTTCTGATTCGCTTCCAGGTTGACCCTGAGAATTTTCACCGTAGATTAGTAACTCAATATAACACCCAGGTTCATCACTTTGAACCTGAATCAAAGATTTAAAGCAAACAGTGGAAAGACACTGGTTTTCCACCTCGAAGACGTTCAAGTAAGGTGCGTTGGCTGGTTGGTTGCCGAATGGTGGCGGCTTTGAGGGAGCCCGGGAGTGGTTAGCAAATTTTGACCTTGCCGATGCAAGTGTGCGAGCGTGACGAGTCGGGAGAAGTCACGAATTGGATATTGAAGACGTTGAGGTGTTAGAAATCACGGTTGTTGACGTCGAGATCCCGGTGACGTCGAAGCTGGTGTGTCGGCCGAATTCTGGGTGTGACGGAGTCAGTTGAGATTAGTGAAGTTTGGGCAAGATCACGGTGGTAACGAGACAAGTGATCATGGCGGTGATCATTTTTGTTGTCAGAATACACTACCACTTAGCAGTCATAAGGTGTCTGTAAAAGAAGGAATGACCCCCAGGGAAATCCATGCAGATATGGTACAGACATTTGATGAAGACTACCCTTCCTATGCAACTGTGAAAAATGGGACTGCGGAATTCAAGCGGGGCAGGGATAGCAGAGAAGTTGACCCTCGGTCATGTTGTCAACCACTGATGAACAAGTTGATGCCATTCACCGTATAATGTTGGATGAGAGACGTTTTACTGTCTAACCGATTGCTATGTTTTAACTAAGACCATGGGGATGAGCAAGAGATCTGTAAGATGGGTTCCAAGAATGCTGACACCAGAACAGAAACGAAAAATGCTTGATATTTCCAGTAAAAATTCTGATTCGCTTCCAGGTTGACCCTGAGAATTTCCACCGTAGATTAGTAACTCAAGAGCAAATTCGCATTCACAACCTGAATCAAAGATTCAAAACAAACAGTGAAAACAATCTGGTTCTTTACCCCAAAGAAGTTCAAGCAGGCAGCGTCAGTTGGCAAGGTGATCGCTTTTTTTCTATTCTGAAGAGATATAATCACAATAGACCAACTGAAAAAGGTGGGAAAACTTTCAATGGACATTACTATGCATCAGAATTAAGACAACTAAAGGAAGTAATCAAGTCGAAATGCAGATAGAAACTAAAGGCAGGTGTGCTCTTGCTCAAATATAACGTGACTGTTCACATTACTCAGGTTGCTTTAGCTGAATCAGCTAATTGCGCCTTTGTATTGCTATCCCATTCCTCTTACTCACCAGGCCGAGCTCATCTGATGTTTTCCTGTATCCTAAACTCGAAGCCAACCTACGTGGTTGCCATTTTAGAAACGATGATCAGATCGTAAATGCTAGGGTGGAGTTTTTAGAGGAGCTGGATGCCATCTTCTTCCGTGATTGGAATTGTAATGTTTGGATCAAGTGCATTGATGTCAAGGGAGACTATACTGAAAAACAGTGAAAAACTCTCTTGATTCTCCATCTCCTTCTGGATAAGGCCTAGAATTTTTTGAACGACCCTTGTAGCTATGGATAGGCAAAAAAATGAAGCAGTAATAAGGCGGAGTAGCTGACAAACAGAAACAAAGAAATTCGTAGAGATCAAGGATGAACCGGAATTTACAATAACTCAAGATTTAAAGAATAATCCTACAGACAAATGTCCCGAGCATACCAGAGAGTAACCCAAAAGTAATTCAAATTCTTGAAGCAAGCAAAACCCGCTGAATGACCAGTGAAATAGCCATTTTGCCTCTCCACCAAGTACCTGACTCTTACTGAAAATCGGATCTAGGTAAATTGCTCGAAATCAATTGCTCGACAGTAAATTGCTCGAAAAATAATTTCTCGAACTATCAATTGCTCGAAATGCAGATTGCTCGAAGTAATTTCGAAGCTCTAAGCACCACGTAAACTGCGCCGTCTGACGACATGTCAACGGAGCTGGATATAAAAGGAGCCACAACACTCAACTTTATCAATCCTGATTTTGTTTTTCTTTATTTGTTTTTCTATTTCAGTCATTTTGTAGATCTCGAACCCAAATGATGGACATAACTTTTGTTGAGAGCAAAAAAGGAATGAAGAAGTTGTGTTTGAAAGGATTTCTATATAGTAAGGACAAAACAGTGAGCAATAAGATTTACTGGAAATGTGAAATGTGCCAAAAAAGAAATGTTTAGCATGTGTTATCACTGTCAATGATAGTATCCAGAAACGAAGCGGGAATCACAACCATGAAGGAAATGCCGCTGAAACTGATGCCGCTAAAGCCATGGAGAGAGTGAAAGAACATGCAAGAAATAGTCAAGATATGAATGAACTCGTTCTTTAATTTTAACTGTTCCGTTAACAACAATAAAGTTGTCTTATTTTATGTTATAGTAAATATTAGAAACAATGTAGTTTTATTTTTTTTTAACCACAGGTTTCGCGCAATCTGCCTTTCGAGAAACTGATAGTTCGAGAAATTATTTTCCGAGCAATTGATTTCGAGCAATTTACCGGATACCGAAGAATCAGATGAGACCAAAAATAGAGTATTGCTAGTGTTCAAAATCATGTGATTTGTCTTGAAGGGAATAGCTTAATTTTTCACTCTACGGTCTCTTTCCCTACAGGCGTAATGTGGCAAGTCTATTGCTGCTTTTATTTCCACGATGAGCACCATTCTTGAGTTCCACTGGTACAGACCTTTATATGCTAAGTCCACGGAGTCGAATCGCCAACATTTCCCCCGTACTCCAATATTAAGGAGGAAGTTTCACTCAGATAGACTTTTCCCCCAAACTGCAACCTTTATGAACAAATGCCTGAGTAGATGCTTTCCGACAATCTTAACCTCGTTAATGAAGTGCTAATCGCTACGTATCCTCAGCTTTATAATTTCCCTTCCTTTTATCTCCTCTTACATTCTTAACACATAACTCTTTCAGTAAACCCTTTGGGTGATGGTTTTGATTAACTTTCGTAACAAAAAAGAAGGAAAACATAACTTATCTTCAATAAGTAAAAAAAAAACAATACCAAGTAACAACAGACCAATAACATGCATCCCTGTCAAATGAAAACAATAACTGGACAAATTGCAGCAGAAGTATATATCACTCAATAGAAAGCTAAAGAGAGCACAAGTCAGATTAAGGACTGACTAACTTCAAGGACCAAAGGTTGCATAAGAAATTAAAACAATCTCAGGATCTTCCTCAAGAGCTACTGTGAAAACGAAAGTAGATTTCATAAAAAGTGTAGGTCTGGATTCGGTTTGAAAGATCTGAGCAAAGAGATTGGGAAAAAACGTGATTCGAGGAAAATAACTGAAACACGACATTTAAAACAACAGTTCAGAAGAAAAGAACTTTTAGATAATCGATATTCGATTATCAGATGAATGTCTTGAGTGATTTTCGGGAAGCATGTGAATAAACAGCAGAATATGAAAAACATTACACTGACTCCTTGGTTGTTAAATGGATATTGATTACCTTGTAGTATATTTTCCAGACCCTTACCATATAAAACACAAACTCTCTCTCTGTTTATCTATCTGTCTATATCTCTCTTTATATATATATATATATATATATATATATATATATATATATATATATATATATATATATATATATATATATATATTTATTTGTGGACAGAATTATTCACGCTCACCTTCCATAGTTACAAATAAAGCTGCAATATCTCAAATTCTAATGGAAATTATACAAATGATGAAATAATAAATATGAAAGAATATACAGTGATTCCCACAACAAATGTTTTTATTTTAATGTTGAACAATAATACAAAATAATAATAATAAAAAAACTCCTGATAAAACATTTTACATAGGACAAAATTATTGGCTCTCTTGTCTTAATAATCATATCTGTAACCTTTATTCTTGATTATTGTTTTTAATCATTTTTTGATAGTTCTTTAAAAGATCATTACACACACTGATAGGTATTTTGCTCTATTCTTCCTTGACAATAGATTCTCGTTTCTAGAAATTCGAAGGACTAATTTCTGATGCTGTAATCAAATTTTCGTAATAAAAATTTTCCATTTCTTACTTTCATATTAGCCATTGGATCATATATGAAGCTCATCCTCCCTTTGATTCGAATTCAGATGTTTTCCTTCTCCTGATTGCCAACTAAGGTTATAATGCCCAATCTGTCCTGCTATTTACGTTTAGCTGGAGTGGATTTATAACTTTCTCAGGAGTATTTGCGCGTAAATGAATGGAACGGAATCGACTTAAACTCGAAATCGGATCTACGATTTCTCTTCCCGTGCTGTTATTCATTACACCACCCGCACACCTTTTCAATGATTTTGCGTGTTTTTCTTCCTTTTTTTTTAAATATTTTGTCAGTGTTCCCGCCATTTTCTCTCAGCAGATTTACATCATGGCGGATTTTTTTTCTAACCTTATATTCGATAAACCAAACTTTATCCTTGATTATTGCCTTTAATTCTTTTTGATAATTCTTTACAAGATCATTACATACACTGATAGGCATTTTGTTCAAATTCTTACTTGGCAATAGCTTCTAGCTCCTCCAAATTCGAAGGACATATTTCCTTTACTTTCTTCTTCAAATATGCTTATAAATTTTCAATGGGTACTTTGTGCGGGGTAGGCTAATATCTTTCTTTTCTGTCATCTAAGTATTTTGTAACAATTCATGCCGTTTTTTTCAGGCCATTGTAATGTTAGAACATCCAGTGATGCCCCAAAGACAGCCTTCATGCACTTTGTTTAATATTATTTTTAATAAATTAATAAATATTTCTCTTTATCCATATCTCACTAGTTCTTCTTGTCGAGATGACGCAAAACATCCCCAGTGCAGTGTGCCCCCACCACCGTGCTTAATTGATGGGGAGGCATTTTTGGGTTTGTGAGCTTCATTCTCTTCCCTGCGTTGTATATCCATCACCTTATATGTACGCATCAGCTGTCTTCATCAGGAGCTTCTTGTCAAGTTCACTCGTCTTCGTTACGATTGCAGAACAAATAAGTTATCGTGGTATGTAGCAATCACATATTTTCTTCATTACTTTTTAGATTGTTATAGAATCAAGTCATTGTAAAAGGGTGTTTAAAAATGTCAGATGAAGAAAAACCTTATAATTGCCATAGAACAATATTATTTCATAATTTCCATAAAGGAGCGTATAACTTTGGACTGCACCATTTTTTGATTAACTTTCGTAATAAAAAAGAAGGAAAACATAACTTATCCACAATAAGGAAAAAAGGAAACATGCCTACCTGTCAGATAAAAACAATAACTAGGCAAATTGCAGATGTATATATTACTGAATAGGAAGCTAAAAGAGAAGCACAAGTCACAGTAAGGACTGAATAACTGCAAGGTTGCATGAGAAATCAAAACAACATCAGGTTCTTTTAAAATCTTATAGAATAAGGTCAATACTATTTCATTTTCAAACTGTGTTTGCATTAAATGTCAAATTAAGAAAAATATTACAATCGCCATAGAACAATAATATTTCATAATTTCCTTAATTGGATAAAAAGAACTTTCAGACAGTTTTTATATAATTTATCATCCGAAAAGCAAAAAATATTCAATCGCATGAGAAATTGTATAAAAAACTAAATAAAAGCATCTTGTCTGTCGTTTTCAATGAAATGTTCTTATATATATATATATATATATATATATATATATATATATATATATATATATATATACAGTGTAACCCGGATATAAGAGAGTTGTCGGGACCGGATAAGAAGTCTCTTATATCCGGGTTTTTCTTATATACGAATTTGGTCCAATTTATATACATTAACACAGGCTCTAATTTGGGACCAGAGAAAATATCTCTTATATCCGAGTTTCTCTTATATTTGGGTCTCTTATATCCGGGTTTAACTGTATATATATATATATATATATATATATATATATATATATCATCGGTACCACGATTCAGAGTTTCATGTGCAATGCAATCTTCAGGTACTGAGTATAGTCCATAGAGCGCGATGGGTAAATTGTCGCCATTTTATATTTTTACTTTCTTGCATATGCGTTGATTGTTTTCGATTTTGTTGACTGCACAGTATACATGGGTCAGTTTGGCACCGTCTAATTAAAAAAAAAAGGCACCCTGACGCAATTCCCTCCGTCAGAAATTTGGAGACGTCATGCTGTACTGCTGTTTTTGAGGTGGAATCTCCAATACGAACATTTCAGTGTGTTTGGGTGTTAATCTGATGAAAGTGCAGAGAATCTGGAAAGATTTGGATGAGTCTAATGGATTATGATGGTGTTTGGAGTGAGCACTAGTGATGGCGAAGATATGCCTCCATTCATCTTCACGCAGGGCCTCAGACCCAGAGACGTAGGGCTACATCAAGTGCCTTCAGGAGGTAGTGCAGCCCTGGGTCAAGAGGGTGGCTGCTGGAAGACCTTATGTCTGTCAACATGACTCTGCATCATGCCACAAAAGCAGGCTAACCTCATCATAGTTATCAGACAATTTCTGAGACCTCATCACCCCTTAAATCTGGTCACCTATCTCCCCAGACTGCAACACCCTTGATTATCATGTGTGGGGCGCAGTTGAGTAACAGACGAGCCAAACTCCTTGTAAAACCAAAGAGGAAATGAATGTGAGGATTATGGCAGCATTCAACAACTTAAACAGGGAAACCACCAGGAAAAATTGCAGGAGATTCTGAAGTTGTCTGGAGGCCGTGGTTAAAAGCAATAGCGATTTTATTTATTTATTTTTTTAGTATTTCAAGATATTTTTGTGTAATTTTGATAAATATATTTGTTAAAATGAGATGTCAGTGTTGTCTTCATTTTTATGTAATTTACATGACAATTTATCCATCGCACCATATACATATATATATATATATATATATATATATATATATATATATATATATATAAGAGAAGCATAAGAAATATTGTTGCAATACCAAAAAAATGATTATCAATCAAGGCTAGAGAGCAAAAGAATAACATATACAACAAGATTTTGTTAGAAGGATTCATTTTAACATTAGAAAATTGTTTCATCAAATCTTAAAATTTCAATATGCATAAACTGCTACAATAGTTTTCTAATTGAGTTTATACAATGTTATTTTATTAACAAATAAATACATGTATATAAATAATCCCTGAACTCCCCATATTGCAACCCACTTGATTATTATGTGTGGGGCGTAGATGAGCAAGAGACAAAAAAATCTCTCGTAACACCAAAAATAAACTGAAGGCAAGGATTATAGCAGCATTCTCAAGCTTGAACAAGGAGACCGTCCAGAAGAGATGCAGGAGATTCTGAAGTCGTCTGGAGGCCGTGGTTGAAGTAAATCGCGATTTTATTGAATATATTTACTCTTTTCAACATATTTGTGAGTAATTTTCGTAAATATATCTGTTAAAATGAGATATCAGTTTTATTTTCATTTTTATGGAATTATGAGAAAAATTTATTTATTGCACCCTCTATGCGAGTAATGGTTGATCGCTCGGATCCGAGGTATTTCTGTCTGGTAGGGTGGCTAGTCAATCCCTATTGAAGATGCTCGCTCAGGTATATTTGTGTTTGTACAACACTCTCAGAGACCACATATATGTTTTATACTACACCAATGCTGAGCGGACCATATTTACAGTTTCTGGCTGAGGGCACATTATCTGGACTGATCAACAGTTTAAACAAGGTAAGTGCGTTCAAACCCTCGGTCTCGATGACTTGCGATTTGAGGCTAGCACATACATCTATGGCTGCAAAATAGTTCTGTCCACCCAATTTTGTTCACAAGGCTTAGGTCAAACCGTAGTATAGTTTTCACGCACTTTTTAAAGTTGCCGCACGCTAGTGTCGCCTCGACAAGCAGAAATTTACCTTCCTGACAAATCGACCAGATTTGACAAATAAGCGAGATTTAAACCTGGTGCCTAATATATGTCTATAACTATATATATATATATATATATATATATATATATATATATATATATATATCAAGTATGTGGTGCAGTTCAATTTACATTACATGAATCATTCATATCTGTTTTTTGTATGAATGATTCATGTAATATATATATATATATATATATATATATATATATGAAATTTTCTCAGAGTTAACCCGTAGAAAAGACAATATTTATGAATATAAATGACAATAGGAAAACTCTAGTAGTTGCTGACGCGTTTCATCCAATGTGGACTTTCTCAAAACAAAAAACAAAATGAATTTAATTAAAGAAAGTAACTAACAACAACAAAAAAAAACAGAATGTTCTTAGCAACTGGAAGAATGTAGAGGACGCTATTTTCGTATTGTTAACTGAAAATAACGTCAGTTACTGTCACGTGTGGAGAATATTGTCATTACAGCTGTGTTGACGGATTCAACAATTTTCTTTTGATTTTACAATATTGTTGTGTACATTTGTTTGGGAGAGCAGTAATTCTGTTAAGAAAGGTGAAATAGGGAAAAAGTCAGGGCGTAGATTAATATTTGTGTAATATTCAATGGTGGCACTCTCTAGAATTTTCCTTCTGAATGAGTTATTTTCTTTATTTATGAGTGTAGCCTTTTTAAAATCAAAATTATGGTTGAATTTATTTCTATGTATGACTAGTGCATTAGCTAAGTTGTTTTTGTGAGGTCTCTTTTGTGCTCATAAATTCATTGTTTTAATTTTCTACTTGTTTCTCCAATATATTGGGAGGAACAGTTTTGGCAATTTACTTTATTAATGCCTGTTTCAGAAATATTATTGCTATTAGTGTTTGAAGTATTAGTATATCCATAATGGTTCTGGAAGTGTTTGTAACTATTCTAAGATTATTTAGATGGGATAGGTTATTCTGGATAGTGGACGTGACAGAGTTGGTCGGTAGTATTATGTATCTGTTTTCATGTGATTTACTATTGCGGATTATGTATTTTGTTTTGTTTCCTATTGTCATTCATATATATATATATATATATATATATATATATATATATATATATATATGAAGAAATATACTCTTAAGGTGTGCTATATTTATGGGGTAAAGTGCTCAATATAAGAGATAGGGCGTGTATAAATATAAAAGTGAACATTGAAGTCAACACTTAGAGGCGACAGGCTGTTTCACGCTAGACGTAATATTCAGACCTTGATTGCGTCTAGCATGAAACAGTCTGTCGCCTCTAAGTACTGACTTCAATGTTCACTTATATATATATATATATATATATATATATATATATATATATATATATATATATATATATGTATATATATATATTATAATCCATCTGATGGAAAACATATATTCATAAGTCCAGTGTCACGTTTGAACCTCGGTGTTGGTAGTAAGTTATTTTCTTCCTATATGACAATATTCATATTCTATATGAAGTCTTTTATAATTTATACATGTTGGTTAAATTATAGAGGACTTCCCTGTGACAACCATTTCATAATTTTGGCCATTTTTCCAAAATGTCAAATGTCTAGCCAGGTTATTGAAACTGCAATAACTAATGAAGAATTATTACAGAATATGACCAGTTTACAAAGAACTAGTTTGAAAAGAAAAGAAAAAGACAGTGCCATTTAATGAGGAAAACGTTTTGAAGTACAAAATTTATGCTCCATGTTTTGAAACTGGTTTTAAATGTGGTCCATTCATTGATTTTGTAAGCTCTTGTATTTTGCAGGATGAAACAGACAACGTAGCATCCTGAATATTATTCCAAAGTTCATTTTTCTTTTTACACTAGCGCAGACAGGATATTGTTATTATTTAGAAAACAATCTTTTAAAATCCAATGAGAATTTCCTTTATATTATCTTTCTCTCTCTCATATCTCTCTCTCTTTCTCTCTCTCTCTCTCTCTCTATATATATATATATATATATATATATAGTGTGCTTAAGGTGTGCCATATTTATAGGATGAAGTGCTCAATACCAGCGATTGAGCGTATGTAAATATAAAAGAGGATATTGAAGTCAACACTCAGAGGCGACAGGATGTTTTCATACTAGACGCAATTGTCAGGCCACCTGACGATTGCGTCTAGCATGAAAACATCTTGACGCCTCTGAGTGTTGACTTCAACGTTCTAATTTATATATATGTACATAAAAGTGAATATTGAATTTAAATCTATATATAAATAAACGACTTCCGGTAAAATAACCGCCATAATAGACTACCCACAATGTACCACTGACCCGTATATGTATAAATAGCCGAGAAAAATAACAGCATACGTGGCCTGACGATTGCATATAGCATGAAACAAACTGTCGCTCTTAAGTGTTGACTTCTATGTTCCCTTTTATATTTACAGACGCTCTATCTCTGATATTGAGCACTTTATCCCATAAATATAGCACACCTTAAGACTATATTTCTTCATATATATATATATATATATATATATATATATATATATGTTGTAACCAAGGGAAGGTTACTGAATAAAATAATCACACGAAGGTTGGTAATGAACGATAATACTTAGGACAAGAACAACACATATAAGATTCGTCAGCGGCGCGTAGAAGTAGTAGTCAATTGCTAGAAGTGAGTCAAGTGAAGCACACAATGAATCTCCGACTGCAAACCAACATACAGTTTTTATTACTGCAATTATGTGAATGTAGACATAACCATTATCGTCCGTAAGTATGCTGCAACAATATATATATATATATATATATATATATATATATATATATATATGTGGTGGGAGTGTGGGGGTGGGTCTGCATAATACGTTCACTCAGTTACTAATATTACTTTCAAATATTACTTTCAGCTCAGTTACTAATATTACTTTCAAAATCTGCTACAACTTTAACTGTAGTAGTCATAACATAATTTACCTCTTAGAATGCACACTATGCCAACTATGTAACATCAAAAGGTTCTTATGCTGTAACCACATTAGACATACCAATTCGTTCACTAGAACAGTCACTAAATCTACTTTCAAAATCTACTACAACTCTAACTGTAGAAGTCATAAACAATTTACTTATTAGAATTAACAGAATGCACACTAAGTGGGGAAATCTGAATGGCCCTTTCAGTACAGAATGAAAAATTATCGGAATCGGATCAAGTTGGCTCATCACGAAAAGATTATTACCTGTAGAACAACATTTCCACCTAGAAAAATATGATATTAAAATCCATGCCAAATTCACTATAATTGAAAAAATAGAAATAGACAGAAAAATGACGTTAGAAAAATAATAGAAGAACATGAGGACAAATGGATTTTGCGCCTAAAAAACAGTTCTTCAGACGGGCTTAACCTCAAATTTAACAAAATAGATAGAATTAATATATAACCCAATAAATCAAGCCCAACCCACATTTCTCACTCACACAAGGCAGACATGCTTGCGGAGGTGGTGAGGTCTCACATTTATATACACACCCATACTAATATATACACTTACATACATCATAAACACTCCCAAAGAACAAAAGATAACATACACTAAACACACACACAAACACATACACGCATGCACTAATAATTATCGGATCGTCAGGTTATATATATATATATATATATATATAGTCATAAGATGTGCTATATTTATGGGATAAAGTGCTCAATATCAGAGAGAGAGAGAGCGCGTGTAACTATAAAAGTGAACATAGAAGTCAACACTTAGAAGTGACAGTCTGTTTCATGCTAGACGCAGACTGACGATTGCATCTAGCATGAAACAGACTGTCACCGCTAAGTGTTGACTTCTATGTTCACTTTGATACATATATATATATATATATATATAGAGAGAGAGAGAGAGAGAGAGAGAGCTAATACATATATATATATATATATATATATATATATATATATATATATATATATATATATATATATTAGCTCTATCTCTGAAATTGAGCGCTTTCTAATACGTACCGCGTATATAATATATAAATAATAATATATATAATATATTACACACACACACACACACACACACACATATATATATATATATATTTATATACACAGACTTCCCCCCTATATATATATATATATATATATATATATATATATATATGGGGGGAGCATAATTATAGAAACTTTAAATTATTTCCATGATGATAATAGACAATATAAAAGTTATAAGTAACTTGTAAGGTAGTCTTTTAAACCAGATATGTCAGACCTTTTATTTCGAAATGCGCCTAACAAACCAATTGAAGCTGGACAAAAGTCTGTAGTCATTCAAATGTCAGGTAATTTATCATGTACTGGTCGAAGTACTTGGGGGTCACGGGTTTATCTTCACGCAGTGAGATTCCAGGTCATGTTCTGCAATTTGATTGATTGGCCAAGCGAGACAAAACCCGAGTACATCAATCGGGTGCAAATACAAAAAGACGACTGTGGGAAAATGGCTGACGAGAGATGAAATTGAAAATACGTGACGCCATAGAAACCATATTAATGAATAGACAGAAAAATTGCAGAGGTTTTCGTTTTATTTTTTTTTATTATTATTATATAAATTCATGTTTTTGTGCGGAAAAAGAATAGAGAAATTGGCAATGAAAAAATCTACTTCCTTTTTCGATTTTGTATGTATTTTTCTATCTTCTTTTATATAATGTTCTTTCAAGATGTGCAAGATCATGTCTCTCCAAAACTTCCTTTCCCTTTTGTCCCCTTTATATCCCTCCCAGTTCTTGTTCTGTTATCAATTTACACCCGATTGTTAGGTTGGTTACTCCCTGTTTCCATCACTCTTCGATATGTCCTTTGTGTGTTAATTTCTCCAAGCCCTCTTTCCTCATTATGTTTCCCAGTAATATATCTTTCTGATTTTTCATTTTTTTCACATAGCCCGGACTTTCAGCATAATTACATCTCCTCTTGCCATTCAATACCATTTTTTCTTTGTTTCAGACGTAATTTTTCTATTTCTAAATACTTTGCTTAGCTTTTTGAAGGCATCTTTCATTATTCCAAATCAGGTTGGGATTTATGTACATACTTGATTCTAACATCTATAATTCGTAGCGAGAAATTTGTTCAGTCTCTCTTGTTGGTGACTACACATTATCTCTTTTTACAACCGATAGTCCTTTCTTCCTGCTTTCCTTTACTACCTTGTCTAGGTGTTTTTGCATTTTCTTTCAGTGTCTTCCACCAAAACAGTTTTATATGGACATCTTATGTTAAGATTTCGCACACTATTAAAAAAATCCTGGTAGAACTTACTGATGAAATAAATTGTAATTCTATACATTTCGTATGGCAGTATGGGTTTCCTCACAGACGTAGAAAAGATTTGAAGTATCAAAGATTTTGTACTACAGAGGAATGCTGAGAATGTCATATATGGAGCATGTCAGAAACGCTTATGTTTTAAGGAAAAGGTAAACAAAAAAAAAAAGGACAATTTCTGTCTGAATTTCTGGGATAAGAAGTTACCATTATTTAAAACTAAGAACTAGACCAGTGGTTCTCAAAGTGGTGATCTGCGGACTGGTGCCGTTACGCGAACTATCAGCTACCAGTGTCCAGGCCATGCTATGGGATCATTTGTAAAGATTAAGGTTAGATAATATTTTTATTTGTTTTAATAAACTGCTTATTTTTATATGTTTTGATATTGAATTATGTTTTGCAAAATAAATGGAAGATAAAAAATAGTCAATTTTTATTATATCCATTATCGACTTCGTCAGCATCCGTCCGTCTCGAGAGACGATGGAGTAGAGCGCTGCGCTACGAGCCTGGGCGGGGTATATGGAGAACTAGGGCCGCCCGGACGTCTAGTTCCCCCTCTCGGCCTTGCTAGCAGAGTCCAATACAGTTTGGTACCAGCACGTCTGCAGGATTTGCCGGAAGGTAGCACAAAGTGCCGTCCATCCGCCTTCATTTTATATATATATATATATATATATATATATATATATATATATATATATATTAAAGACATTTTTTATGTTTAACGTTCTTTTTATAGATACAAGTATTTAAGTAAATGCTCTGTTTATAATAAACAGTATTAAATAACATTTACCGGCCTGAATGTCCGAGAAATTTTCTACGAAAATTTAAACATAACAAATGTCTTTAATAAATAAATTGTCGGACTTTGTCCATTTCTTAATATATATATATATATATATATATATATATATATATATATATATATATATATATATATATATATATATATATATATATATATATCTCGTTTCCGGTATAAATTAATATTAACACAAAATAATACATGTACGTGACCCATTGAGAAAAGTCAGTCTGTTATGTGCTATGCGTGATACACGCTTAGGTGATCATGTATCTTACGATACATGACTGACGAGGCAGATTTTTTTCCCGCAGTAGGTTGCCATTTCTTTCTGCGGTAGACTAGTTGCCATCCAAGATTATAGAACACGGGCTGTCCTGCTATTTACGCTTAGCTGGGGGAAGAAGAAGGGGATTCATACCTTTCCCAAGAGTATTAGCACGTAAGTGAATTTAATAGATTCGAACTCGGCTCTCCGATTCCTCAATCCGGGCCGCTATCCATTACTCCACCGTGCCTCCTCCTGAACTTGTAATATAATAAAAAACAAAAAAACAAATAAAAACATGAGCAGTGTAACGAGAACAGTTAATCCCTGTAGATTAAATAAAGGATTCAGTTCAGAATTCCCTATAAGTTACCTGGATCCATATACATCTGAGGAAGGCTGGAGGGCCCAACGACCGAAACGTTGTGATAATAACAACAAAGATGAGGAAAAGTGTCCCAATATGAAGTGTAAATAAAAAAAAGAACAATTACGAATAAAATCAGAAAGAGAAAATTTACATTTCTTGCACATATAATGAGAAAAGAAGGTCTGGAAAATTTAATACTCACAAGACGGAAAAAGAAAAGCAGGGATTAGACTGCCTAACGAACTTGTGTAAATGAATAGCAGAACAGGAAAGGGAAGGGGGGATTGGTAAGAACTACGAAGTATAGGAAGTAGTAGAGAGTCATGAACTCGTCCTGAAGGACTTATAATTAGGATCGCTTCTCTGTATAGTTTAAATAAAACTATTTTTTTTACTACTCAGAAAATATTAGTCCCGTTTATTAACAGGCGTATAAATATATATATATATATTATTCCAAATTACCAAATCACACGTGTTAGAATAGACGAAATAGAATAATAATAATAATAATGATAATAATAATAATAACAAAAAACAAAAAAACAAAAACAAAAAACAACGAACCGAAATAAATAAAGTAAATAATAAACAAAGTAGCAAACCATTATGACCAAAATATTAGTTTGACTAAAAAATCAAACCAAAAAATCAGACGAAAAATAGCTATATCTGTTATATAACAATAAAAAAAAATAAATGAATAAAATAAAACAAAATACAAAATAAAATAAAAATAAAAAATAAATAAATATATACTACGTTACTTAAAAGCCGAAAACCGAAAACTGAAAAGAGAAAATATACAAGTAAAATAAATTGACCTAAATTCATCCAAGTAAATAAATAAACTAACCAATCCCGATAAAGTTAACGTTAGAAAAAACACATAAAGATAATCAACCCAAATAAACACGAATTAAAAAACTGTTCCTGCCAAAATAATAGTTAGAATAAACTACAACAACCAACCCCAAAACCGAACAAATAGCTTTAATTAATTTCTCAAACCAAAACAAAACTATTAAATAAGTGATATAAACAAATCTTTACTAAGTTAATAAAAAAAAAACAATTAAAAAATAAGTAAATAAATAAATAAAATAAGAAACAAAAAAATAAAATAAAATAAAATAAAAACAAGCAAAATAATTTGACCCAAATAAATAAATAAACGACTTCCGGTAAAATAACCGCCATAATAGACTACCCACAATGCACCACTGACCCGTATATGTATAAATAGCCGAGAAAAATAACAGCATACGTGGCCCGACGATTGCATATAGCATGAAACAAACTGTCGCTCTTAAGTGTTGACTTCTATGTTCCCTTTTATATTTACAGACGCTCTATCTCTGATATTGAGCACTTTATCCCATAAATATAGCACACCTTAAGACTATATTTCTTCATATATATATATATATATATATATATATATATATAAAAGCTCAATAACCACTTAAGTTAGAGGGTTACTGTGTAAACTTTTATTAGCCTTGGAAAGGACCCGCATTAGAAGTAGAGAGCTAAAGTAGACTTTAGAAGGAACCGGAAACCCAATCCTAAACTGGAAACAAGTGATGAATCTCTAAACCTGTTTAAAAGAACGGGGAGGTGTGTGAACCGGACGATAGGAGAATCTGTCTATTCCTATCAGTGGATGAGAGAAAAATAAAATGAAATAAATAGGTAAAGAACAAAATTTCAGAGTCCAGAGCTGAAGCAGATCTCAGAAGGAACCGGAAACCCATCCTTAAACAAGAAACAAGTGACCTCTACACTTGTTCAAAAACCCGGGGAGGAGTGTGAACCGGACGATAGGGGACCCTTATCTATACCTGACGGCCATTTAACCTCACTGAGTGCTCTTAATCAACTCTTATATATCGACCATTTGTTTGTGCTTTAGAGCGGCTAGTGTACATGGATGTGTGAAAGGCCGATAACTTTTCGATTGAATTAATCGTTAAATGAGATTAAATGTTTGCATGGCTGATTCAGACATGGTCGTTCCGCTCCACGAATCGCTATTCGATTCGTTCAGTTGGACGTTCGAAATGCAGTCAATTTTGATAAGGAGAAAACCGCTAGGAAGTCTAATGCACAGTGTGACGTTTTCCAGCTGTCATTCCAATAGCAGGCGGGAATGAATCGATATATAAAACCAATAACGAAGACAAGCAGATCGAGATATTTTTGTACGTTGTTTACATAGTTAAGTTTCTAAAACTCCCAAATATTAATCTTTATTATTATTATTATTATTACTATTACTATTATTATTGATTCGATTGAAATATATAGAATATTATTCTCTAAAAGTAGATATAAAAATGTGTTCCTTTATATATATTGCAATTTGACTGAATATAAAATAAAGTGAACTTGGGTTAAGAATCTATCTATCTATCTATCTATCTATCTATCTATCTATCTATCTATCTATTTTGGCCTATTCATATCGATCTTTGTTAATTTCTATCTATCTATCTATCTATCTGTTTTCGCCTATTCATATCGATCTTTGTTAATATCTATCTATCTATCTATCTATCTATCTATCTATCTATCTATCTCATTCTGTTCATATCTATCTATCTATCAATCTATCTATCTATCTATCTATCTATCTATCTATCTATCTATCACAGGCGTGCCGTGGCTTCCCTCTGTCTCTTCTACAAGTATATTCACGGCAACTGTTCCGACGAGCTATTAGGTTGGTCCAAAAATAATGACGTAATAATGTCGTTTTTTGACGTATTTTTTAACGTCAAAAACGACATTATTCCGTCATGATTTTTGCATCAACCTAATACTTTCTCTGTTTCCCAGACTGCATGCATTGAAGCGAGCTACTAGGTTGGCATTTCGGTCCCATCCTTTCACTGTCGAAACGCTGAAATGTAACCGCCTCTTATACTCAAACAGCTTCTTCTCTTGCACTTCCCGACAGTGGAACTCCTTTCCCCTTGCTTGCTTCCCCGATAACTGTAATCTTCAAGTATTCAAGTGTAATGCCAATGGATATCTGACACGCTGAGCTTGTTCCCCGTCTTTTCCTCAATCACGCCTCTTTACTCTTGTTCTCAATCCTCTGTATCACTTTGCATACTAGTGGCACTACCGCCTTGCTTGGGGTGAATTGCTTTAATGTAAATATATATATATATATATATATATATATATATATATATATATATATATATATATATGTCGTTTAATATCTCCTGAAGAGACGCATCCATAGTGTTGAAACATAATTGTAATTGTGTAGCGATTCTATTATATATATATATAATTCGTAAATACGCTTTTAAGTAGGCGCACAAGGGGGTCGTCAGTGATGTTTTGACTTGGTTCATCAGGGTGTTTCGGCTCTTTCAACATCATACTTCCCATCACCAAGTCGACCCAATCAGGGGAGATCAACCCCTGATTCCCCCTTTTGATTGAACACTAACAGCTACTCTGGCCTTTTTAAAGAATAAGAGGAAGAAAGACCACATGTTCCGCACATCCGATTGGATGTTAGTAACAACCAATCTGCTGCGCGGACTAAGTTTTAAATATATATATATACATATATATATATATATATATATATATATATATATATATTTATTTATTTATTTTAAGACATTTTTTATGTTTATACGTTCTTTTTTTTTACTTATGTTACTATGTGAGAAAACGACATTATTTTTGCACCAATCTAATATAAGTAAAAATATTTAAGTGCTATGTTTATAATAAACAGTATTAACGACATTTACCGGACTGAACGTCCGAGAAATTTTCATAGAAAATATGCGTCCTCCGACAGGAATCAAATCTATATCCTATAAGGGACCGAAATATAGTCTGACGTGCTTTTCCGATTGAGCCACAGAGGAGCTTTACGTTTAGCAAGGTCGATTTTATTGTCTTTTAACTAAAATTCTCCATTTTCTCGTACATTCATATTCATAAATATAAGAAAATGTCATAAAATAATTGTCGGACATTGTCCATTTCATAATGTGTGACGTCATTTGCTTACATTTGGATACGCATCGAGCAGATATGAACATTCAGGCCGGTAAATGTATAAACATAAAAAAACATGTCTTAAATTAATTGTAGGACTTTGTCTATATATATATATATATATATATATATATATATATGGATATGGGATATGGGATAATGATATAGACATTTTTATTTATCAAGAACAGTTTTGGAGGAAAGATGTATGCTGGAACAATTACGACTGAGTAGTGAGTTCGTTCCTCACTGGGTGCTCCATATTTTCGGCCTTGTGTCACATCTAAGATACACTTGGAACATCTCTATATAATGTTCGGATTGTTTTCCTCATCTTTATTGTCATATTTACGACGTTTCGGTCGTTGTACGCTCTGGTCTTCTTCCGGTGATATACGTTGGAATTTTGAACCAAAAACCTTTATTTATTCCAGGGCTGTAGATTGATATGATTCCACGTCAAATGCCAAGAAATATAATCTGAAAAAGGCCTGACCGTACAATGGCCGAAACATCGTGAATGTGATACGTACGTGTATGTGTGTGTGATCGCGTGAATACGTCCGTCTGTGCTTATTTTATATATTATTTTGTAGAATATATATATATATATATATATATATATATATATATATATATATACAAGTATAGGGTTAGTGTATACGGAATAAATTCCAATATCCAACAAATACTATTCTAAAAAGTGTGCTCAATACAGAGTAGAGAAAATATAATTATTTATTCGAAAATCATAACATAAATGTGTTATAAAATCACTACAAAAATAGCCATTTTGTTTCAACACTTCTGTTGTCTTATAAAGTGATGTTGTTGAAGGTAGATTGTAGAATAAAGGGTTTTAAAATGTTCAAATCAATCAAACACCCTTCGTGAAGGGGAAACACTGTTACATAAGCTGGAATGACCAATCAAAATACAAGTATACGAGAATTCAAAAAAACTTGACAAACTTTGGTTATAATAATTATTTAATGCTTTAATGTTAGGGTTAGACTAAAATAGAATTCATTCAAACTAATTAATATTAAATTTTACTATAAAATTTGAAATTAAAAAGTACCCATTTTAAAATTTAAATTTAATATATATATATATATATATATATATATATATATATATATATATATATATATATATATATATATATATATATATCTTCAATATTATTTCTATTTCCACAGTCTCTTTCTCTCTATATATTTAATCAAATTTAATATATACCGTTTATTGTTTTTGTAATTCTATGAAGAGCAATACTTTGACAGTCAAATGGGGTTGTAATAAATTGCTTCCAGCTAAACTGGGTGTTTGTCATGAATCGAAAACCTTATTTTTACTTATTTCTTTGTTATTAAAGTTTATTTTTATGAACTGTTGGCGTTCATTTTTTGTTTCTTCACATTTGTGCCTATTCGGAGCAGATGTTTCCAAGCTGTGTGTAGCACGGTTGAAAAAAAAAAAAAGAAAGAAAAAGAAAAGCAAAAAAAGACGTATAGGAAGATAAAAAAAAAGAACTAAAATAATTCAATATTTGTCTGATCTTAATTCGTCAATTACCCTTAGTCGTATGTTTAAAATTAAACAAAGAGTTGCAACACCATCAGAAAGTCATTAAAAGGATATTGAGCAATCAGCTTTCGTATTTCTCATGTAAAAGGAGTTTATAAAATAAATAAAAAATAAATAAAACAAGCAACTGTACATATTTTATCAACAGGGTCCGATGAGAAAATTGTAGCCATTTTATATTTTTCATTTCGCGCATGCGCGTTGCTTCTTTTGGATTTTGTTGACTGCACAATATAACAGGGTCAGTTGGGCAGTGTCTGTAAGAAAAAGAGCATCATGTCGCAATTTACTCCGCCAAAAATGCTATACTGATAGGCATTTGTGCCAGAAGCTCCAATACGAACATTTCAGAGTGTTTGGGCGTCAATTTTATGACAGTGCAGAAGATTCAAAAAGACTTGGATGAGACTAATGGCGATTACGAAGTGTTTGGAGTGATTACTAGTTATGACAACGTTATGCCTCTATTCATCTTCCCACGGGGACTCAAACTCAACACGGAGGCCTACATCAAGTGTCTTCCGGAGGTAGTGCTGCACTGTGTCAAAAGAGTGTTTGTTAGAACACCTGAAGTCTGGCAACAGGACTCTGCACTATGCCACATAAGCAGGGGAATCTAGTCATGGAGGTTAGATAATTTCTGCGACCACATCAAACTTTACATATGGTCATGTAACTCCACAGTCTGCAACCCTCTTGATTATTATATGTGGAGGGCAGTTGAGCAAGAAACTCCTTCTAACACTAAAGATGAACTGAAAGAAAGCATCATGGCAGCATTCACCAACTTAAAAAGGAGATCATCCACAAGAGATGCAGGAGATTCCGAAGTCGTCTGGGGACTGTGGTTGAAGGCAATGGCGATTTTATTGAATTAATTTATTCTTGAGTATTTTAAGTCATTTTTGTGTAATTTTGGTAAATATAACCGTTAAGATGTGATGTCAGTGTCATATTCATTTTTGGGTAATGTAGATGTCATCACTCTATCTATCTATCTATCTATCTATCTATCTATCTATCTATATATATATATATATATATACAAATGAGAGAAAGAACAGATGAAGTAAAAATTCACTGTTCGTAGCATTTACTTTTTTAAAAAAGTGCCCAATACAACGTAGAGAAATATATTATTATAATATTTTCATTATAAGAGATTATAAAATAAAACTTTAAAATCGCTATACAAAAGCTTTCATGTTTCAGTACTAAAAATACGGAAAGCTTTTGTGGAGCAGTTTCAAAATGATTTTTATTGAAATCTCTGATAGATAGATAGATAGATAGATAGATATGAACAGATTGAGATAGATAGATAGATAGATAGATAGATATGAACAGATTGAGATAGATAGATAGATAGATAGATATGAACAGATTGAGATAGATAGATAGATAGATAGATAGATATAAACAGACCAAGATTGATGTGAAAAGAACTGTGATAGATAGATAGATAGATAGATAGATAGATAGATAGATAGATAAAAATATTCCCAGCAATATAAATCTTGTCGGCATTAAATAACCCATTGAGGTGTCGATATGCCGTAAAACAAACCAAACTAAATCAATATATATTGAAATAGATAGATATTTCCAGCAATAAAAATCTTGTCTTCATTAAGTAATCCATTGAGGTTGACATGCCGAAAAAAAAAACAAAAAAAAACAAACCAAATCAATATATATTGAAATAGATAGATAGATAGATAGATAGATAGATAGATAGATAGATAGACAGACAGACTGATAGATAAAAAATAGTACCAGCAATAAAAATCTTGTCGGAATTAAATAACCTATTGAGATTGAGATGCTGTAAAATAAACCAAACCAAATAAATATATATTGACAAAGAATAATCGCAATTATTCGCGCATGATAGATATCCATGTATAATACAAACTCTGACTGCATTCTATAACGTTTCAAAGTCGTTGACCTACAAGTGTAATATTATTGCCACTATGGTCAAGTGATCCCTAAATGCTTTTAAACCTGAAGTCTGTTGCTATTAGGTTGGTGCAAAAATAATATCGTTTTTTTGACGTTAAAAACTACGTCAAAAACGATATTATTTTTGCACCAACCTAATATTTAAAGTAAAGTCTGTGAAATACAGTCTTCAAAGCAGCCACCCACTTTACCAAAATGGAACAAAATAATAAATAAGTAAGTAGAAGCTTTTTGGAATTTGACTGGACCAATTTACGTTCTCACATAGAATCCTGTTTCCTATATATATGTTTTTAAGAAATTCACGTGCACGGTGAGGCAGGTATGTGGAATTTGGAACAGCAGACGAATCAGAATTTCTTTTCAACTCGCGAGACTTGAATCTCATACCGTACTGTTTTGGTATGTTAATATTTACGATCATTTATAGATGTCTGTCTATTAACATGACCACAATATTTTTATCTAATGTAAAATACCGCGAAATATGACACACAAGAAGGAACAAAAATTGTTTTATAACAACAGCATCTATATTTATTTTTGTGTAATGATATACATGCATAGAGCTTATTATTTTGTTGGTGTTATGTCACTTTGACTGAATTAAAGTTTTACTGATGAATTTGAAATATTTTTATCTGAGCTCACAAAAGTTGAATGAATTATAAAGCTGAGAAATGTTGAATAAACTGTAGCTTTAGATAAGTATTTCAAACAGAAAAGCTCTTGTGGCTTGTTTGGAAATATTTCGTATGTTCGTAATGTAGTTTGGAAAATTTCGTACGTACGTACATATGTGAATACGTTTTTAACGTCTGACCGCACATGGTCGAGACGAGATCCTTAAAGGTTACATCTTCGCAGGAAAAGAGAAGAGAAGAAGAGGAATGAGCAAACTTGTGTCTGCTATGTATAATTAATGTAATCACGTGACATGCTCCCAGAAAAATGGCGGGGACACTTGATTTGGTCACGCACTTGAATAATATTTGTATGTGGGCGGATTGCAACGCCCACTTGTGTGTTTATTGACCAATTAGAAGCTGATATTTTCTGAAAATCTGTATGAAGCTGGGTAAGCTTTTGATCCACTTTTTGCACAGATTTGTACAAAATTCAACATCGATAAGAAAGTGGTAGCGGGATGCTAAAATACGACTACTCTTTCATTCTCTATATCACAATGTTTTTTTTAAAGAAAATTGGATACAAAAACGTTACTTTTACTTAGAATCAGAAAGAGGACGTTGATTTTTTTTCGGGCAAAATGTGGAAAGAAGGCTTATAGAATTTAACATACACAGGGCATATTGAAAGCTAGAGAGGATTGGGAAAGAGCGAGTAAGGGACAGATATTGTATTGAGCTACAAAGGTTAGGGAGTCGTGGAGATCCATGATTGCCTAGGTACTGAAAAGAAAACGGGGTATAAACGTTTATGCATAAAAATACCATCGTAGATCTTTGTTTATCGACTTAATCATTTTGTTTTTGAATTCCAGATCGGATAAAATTGTAATTGAGATGATATTTTTTGGACTGGAATTGAGATAGGATTTGTAATAAGCAAAACAAGAATTTGATGATATCTTCAATTTTTTTTTTATTAAAATATGTTAATTGGCTTCGTTTTTATTTTTTATTTTTAAAATCTAATTCTATCTAATTCTACACTTCTGCCCGGAATATTCGAAGATTTTATTTTAAACCGGAGAAGCGATAAAGCAGATGAAATAAACAATCTTCAGAAATTCTGTGATCAAGCCAAAATATCTGAAGATCATATTTCATCGAGGAATTTCAGAAATTACCAAAAAGGCTTGAGATTACACCAGCCGAAATTCAGTGATGAAGTTTATAGTCTAGAGAGAATTTTTAATTATTTTTCAGTTTGAAAGATTTTCTTTCTTTCTTTTTTACTAAAGTTTACTCAGAACAAGGTTCAAGAGCCACTCGCGGTAGAGGGTTACTGAATGAGGTGTTGGATATGAACAAAAGAAAACGAATGCAGTGAAGGTTATGAGGATAGATTACAATTGACCCATGAAAAAGATCGTATTGTTCAAGAAAGCATTCACACGGGAATTTGTACTACGAAGTGTAACTTCATAGTACAAATAGGAAAAAAAACTTGTCTGAGTGGACAGACAAGATTTTTTTAAAATATTTTAATTGTTTCAAATATGACATAAGTAAGTCTATAATAAGTTCGATAGCGGCTCTGCTTGAGGAATCGGAGAGCCAAGTCGGATCCCTTACATTCACTTATGGACTAATACCCCTGGCAAGGGTATGAATCCTTTCTTTTCCGCCCAGCTATAGGTAAATAGCAGGACAGGCTGGGTTCTATAACCTTGGGTGGTAACCGGTCTAGGAGAAGGGAAAACTCTGAATTCAAAACCAGTCTGGATAGGGTTGTGCTCCGTCAAGCTATCTTGCCCAAGAAATCCCACTTCTACTGCGATTGCAGTACACTTCGCTTAAAGTGACTAAATTATTTCCAAAAGTCTTGATCACGCTTTAGATATTCTCTATTTAGTCTTGTTTACTTTTTTACGAGTGTTATTCGTACCATGTAACTTATTGCTATCTGCCGCATAGTCACATCATCAACGACTAAACGAATTCCACTCACGAGGTTTTTCGTTGTTTTTGCTTTTAGGGTATTAGCACGAAAGTGAATGTAATGGATCCAATTGGAATTCGGAGAGACGAGTTCGAATTCCAGTCGGATCCATTATGTTCACTTACACACTAATACCCTTTGGAAAGGTATGAATCCTCTAGTTATCCCCCCAGCTATAGTTAAATAGCAGAACAGACGGGGTTCTATAGCGTTGAATAGCAACCGGTCTAGGAGAAGGAAAAATTCTGAATTCAAAACCGGCTAGGAGAGGGTTGGGCTCCGTCAGGCTATCCTGCCCTAGAAACCCCACTTCTACTGTGGCTGCAGTACACAGGGTGCCCCATACGTCCCTACTGGTCACGGGATGAAAACGTTTATAGTATTAGAAATTAGAATTTAAAAAAAAATGTAATTACATTAATAAACATTACTTAAAATATATTAAACTTATTTCATTCTCCATAAAATAATGTATGTTATGTATAATATTTGCATTATTTCATATATTACATATAAAGTTTTATATTTTAAGACATCTTTTTCGTAAATTCGTTATTTTACGCCTGGTATCAGCAGATCATCCGCTATTTGGAAGCAGAAAAAAACAGCCAATGGAAATCAGGAATAGTATTTTTGCAAGAGTGTCAGAAAGGAAAAAGCTATAGAAACTTTCTGAAATCGTTAAATGTTTGAAAAAGTTCGGTTCAGTACACAGATAAGAAATGCAAAGAACGAAAACATGGTTGTAAATCGAGAAAGATTCCGGTTCGCGAAGAAGCATTTCCCAACGCCCCTGTTTAAGAAAAGATTGAAAGGTCAACATAAGAACCAAGTATTCCTCGTAAAGAATTGGTTGACGAACTGAGATCGACCGGGAGAATTGTAACATTCTAAGCAATGATTGTGTTGAGAATGAATACAAAACGTCATGCTTACCGAGAACTTCTAACGAAGGAAAGGCAGCTCGCATTATGTTTGTCAACAAACATATCAATTAAGGAAATAGTTTGTTTTTGTTTTTATTAACATTTTGTGGCCACATGAGAGCAAAGTCGGCCATTTGGCGACAATTAACAATGTATGGCAAAAAGTGAACAAAGCGTGTTATGCAAAGTGCGCTATAGCCACTGTAAAACACAGAAGTTTTATTTGGGGATGCTTTTTGGCAGCGAGAATAGGAGCTCCTTTATTAATACTATTGTTAACACTGTAAAAGGTTCGGGAGTCACTCAAGGTAGAGTTTTACAAAATGAGGTTGTTGTAAAGGCGTAAATGAAGAAAAAGAAGAATGTGAAGAAGAAGAAGGAGGAGGAGGTGGTGGTGGAGAAGGTGGTGGTGGAGGAGTAGGTGGTGGTAGAGGTTGAGGAGCTGGAGGAGGAGAGACGGAGGAGGAGGAGATAGGGTTTACTGAATTAGGTTGTTGTAACGGTGTAAATGAAGAAGAATGTGTATGAGGAGGAGGATAAGAAGAGGAAAGATAAGGAAAAGGAGCAGGAGAAGGAGGTGGAGGTAGTGAATGAGGTTGATGTAAGGGTGTATATGAAGAAGAAGGAGAATGTGGAGGTGAAGAAGAAGAAGAAGAAAAGGAGAAGAAGAAAGAGGAGGAGCTGGAGGAGGAGAATGAGGAGGAGGAGGAGGAGAGGAGGAGCAGGAGAAAGAAGGAGTTTACTGAATGAGGCTGTTGTAACGGAGTAAATGCAAAGGAAGAATGTGGAGGAGGAGGAGAATAAAAAGAGGAAAAAGAAGAAGAAAAAGAAGAAGGAAGAGTTGGTGGTACTGAATAAGGTTGTTGTAAGGGTGTATATGAAAAAGAAGGAGAATGTGGAGGTGCAGGAGAAGGATAAGAAGAAGTAGAAGGACGAGAAGAAGAAGAAGAAGAAGAAGAATGAAGAGGAATAGGTAGAGGTTTACTGAATGAAGTTGTTGTAACAGTGTAAATGAAGAAGAAGAAGAAGAAGAAGAAGAAGAAGAAGTATATTTGTTTTGGTTTGGTTCGTTTTACGGCATATCAACATTTAATGCCGACAAAATATTGCTGGTAATATTTTTTATCTATCTATCTACCTATCTATCTATCTATCTATCTATCTATCTATCTATCTATCTATCTCGATCTGTTTCTATCTATCTATCTATCTAGCTATCTATCTATCTCAGTATATATTGATTTGGTTTGGTTTGTTTTACGGCATATCAACCTCAATGCGTTATTTAATGCCGACAAGATTTTTATTGCTGGCAATAATTTTTCTTCAAAAGTTTATTGCCGGTAATAATTTTTTTACAAAGTATTTCTGGTATTAAAACCTATTTTTACACTTTCATAGTGTTTTGATCCCAGTTTGGGGGTTAATTATTTACCCATAGCTGGGGCCCTAACAGGGTCAGAGTGGACCTGAGACTACTAGCAATTAACAGGTGCTTCCACGCTCCTTAAACCTTGATTGATCTGTGATAAATATGAACGATTCCAAATATTTGGGACGTGCATCTTATTGTTTGGCATTTCAAGAGGACAATGAGGTCAAAGTTCATGAAACTAAGAAATGGTTTCATTGTAAACACATTAATGTTATTGAATTGTCCAGTCAGTTAACAGATCTTAATCTGCTGGCAAAATTACAAAGAGAACTGATAACGTCAAGAAAGATAGCACATTAAATTAATATTTAGAGACGAATAGATAGTCATCAGCCAATGAATCTTACACTATTTCTCAATCTAACGCACCCTTTTCACCATATTCCAGAATGTCATCCCTCACTTTCCAAGATTGTTCAACTCAAAAGCTGCATTCCAAATAATATGCATATATTATTGAAAATCTTCATTATTTTCCTTATAATTTTTATAGATATTTATCAGGGTAAATTGTATGACAAAATTGTATGCAAAATTGTATGACAAAGTGGAAAATGTTTAATCGTGATTAAATTTGTTCTGTTCATAAGACTATATATGCGCATGAACGAGGGATGCTGTGAATTTTAGATTTTTTTTTTTATCTAGTCGAACTCATTTAGTGTGTCCCTTTTTTTCCATCACTTTTGTAAGTAGGTATTCAACACTGTGATATTAAAAGATATGCAAGGAATGGTAAAATGTTATAAGAGCCAGGATGCAAATTTACTGTAGATGACCTTGCGGTTAAGGCATTTTCTTTACATTTAAGTCGTAGTGAATTATTTTCTGCTTTGATCAAATTAGCATTTTTTATGACAAAATTGTGGTCAGTCTCGTTACGGTGGGCAACCAATGCATTTGATGTATTATTAGGTTGGTGCAAAAATAATGACGTAATAACGTCAAAAAACGACATTATTACGTCATTATTTTTGCACCAACCTAATATATTGTAAAATTTCCCTTTTTTGTTCATATAATCTTCTATTTAGATTCCTTAAGGTTTCTCCTATGTATTTTTTGTGACAATTATTACAAGCGATCAAATAAACTTCTCCTTCAGGTTGGGTTTCTCAGGATGGGCCGTTTTTTGTTTTGGAATATTTTATGCGTCTTTTGTTTCGCATTGGATATAAAATAATTAGGGCACTAGAGAAGCTTGAAAGTGTTTCCAGTGTATTTCTCTTCGTGTAAATATTCCGGGCTGCATATTTTTAGCATTCTTAGGTAGAATCCGATGATTATGCCGGATTTTATTTTGTTGTTAGGACGAGAAAAGAAATTTTATTAGGTCGTTTTTGTTCGTTGATTTATATAAGATCATTACAGACGACTGACAAGGTTTTTGCGATTAAGGTTTTTATTATTTTTTTGTGTTCGTAAAAGTGTTTTTAATGTGTTTCTCGTCTTCGTGTAAATAATCCAAGCTGCATATTCTTACTGCTCTTAGACAGAATCAGATTTATTTTTTACAGTTGTGATAGACTCCAAGTTCTGTAAATAAAAAATAGAAAAAAGTTAAAGACTGCCCTGGCTGAAACCCTAAAATTCCCCATCTGTGGGAGGATTTCCCTCTAGATAGAATTCCCTTCTTGGTGGCGCTGGTGGGAACGGTGTTCTCCTTGGTTGAGAACCACTGTATCATCATACAAAAAAAGTTTAGAGGCAGGGTTGCTTAACAAATTTCACGCAACCAAGTATTAGCAATCAAATCTATTTTGTTTTGGTTTCGTCACATTTTGGGCCTCCGTTTTATTTCATTTACAATTCTTTGAACAGTGGCAACACTGGTAACCCCCCCCAAAAAAAAAATTGATATGGTGTCGATACACAAAACATCTTTTTTAGCTAATTTGAGGGGCGCTGAATCTGAAAATGACCCTTACTTTTTCTTGGTTAGCTTCCGTTCCTGTTGTACAGAAATGCCTCATTTAAAAAAAAAATTGTTTTCATTACAAATGATATTGATCGATGGCAATATTTCTCAAAATAAAATCGTAGAAACCTCTCAATTCGCATTTAAACCAACAAATATTGGTTTGCTTATTGAGAAATACTATTTTCGAAATAACAATGAAACCCTAAATCTTTAAAAAATAACACGATTGAATATACCAAGACGAACAAGTATTTTCATCAAATCATTTAATAAACTAACGTGAACATAAGAACTATGGTAAATATTTTCTCTTTATTGATTGTCTGTCATGTTCAATGTTTTTTAAATCCCTTTTGATATTCCAGCAATATCATGTACAATATAATAAGTGCATTCAATTGGGATGTCTTTATTTGGAGTTTCTTTCCAACTGTGGTAACAAAATGCTCTCAATATGCTTGGTTTCCTTCCGTAGTGATGGGATAAATATGAAACAGATTTTAGGGTTTCATTTTTTATGTCACTTTAATTATCAAGTTTACTAAATGTATTACTGATAAAGTTTATCAGTTAATTTAAATTTAGGTGTTAATTTGGAAAAATTCAGTACTACTATTTAAAAATGTTTGACTCAAAAACAATTTTTTCTTTTACAAATATTTTATTTCAGGTGTCTGACATAAACTGCCAAGCATACCTGGAAAATGATAGAATTCTACGACTTTTATTAACCAAATTTTGTGATTAGCCAAGATCGTAAATTGATCTTTTTTTCCCAAAATGAGAAATTTCAGTACAGCAAAAAGGCTAGCTAACCATAAAAAAAGTCATTTTCGGAATCAGCACCATCAAATTAGCAAAAAATTGTGCTTTGTTTCTTGGCATTAAAATCGTGTTGATCAGTGTCTAGCATTCGTTATTCCGGACACTATAAACATAATTTGAAATTTGTGATAAATGAATGATAAATGAAAAGACACCTGTTTTAAGAAAATTGTAAATTTCTACTATCAGGCGAACACTTATTTCACACAGTGTACTTAAATTTACATTTTCAAATATCTTATAACGGTTTTAACGAAGAAAACCGAAAGGACATAGACATTCGACAATTTACATTCAAATATGTACAGGAAACCTATGAAACTAGACTGTTATCCTCATCTTCATTGCCATATTCACCACGTTTCGGCCTCTATATCTCTGAGATGAGGTATTATGATTACTTGCATTATTTACATTATTCGGACTGTTATCCTCATCTTCATTGCCATATACACAACGTTTCGGCCTCCATATCTCTGAGATGAGGTATCATGATTACTTGCATTATTTACATTATTCAGAATGTTATCCTCATCTTCATTGCCATATTCACAACGTTTCGACTTCTATATATTCATCTATATAGAATATATAGATGAATTATTATTTATTTGCAAGGTATTTTTCCAGCATTCAATTCCATACGGAAGGATAAATTGTTCAATATTATTTCCTCATTCTTTTCAAAACCTTTCGTTGTCGTAACACTTTTTTGTCTCGGGGGTGAGGTTGGGGGGTGGGTTGATCTTTCGCTCATCTGTTACGCCCCCGCTTCTCTGTGTCGTACTTTCACTCGTCTGCTATTACTTTACCCAGATATTTAATTTTACAATTGTTAAAAAAAGGAAGTTGTGGATAGCGATGATCGCTTGGCTCCTGAATGGATAAACCATAATAACTCATTTTGTTAATCGGCTACAACGTAACATATATCGAATGTCCAATCAGTTTTTCCCGATCTGTAATATAAGACTTCTAACCACTGCAGGTCATGTGTATGACGATAAACTCTATCCGGCAGCATGACTTTTGATTGGGAAATTGGAGGTTTTCAGGAGCGTGGAACCACCTTTTCATTGCTATTATTTTCAGGACCACCCTAACCTAGGACGATAGCACTTATTAGGGTCCCAGCTATGGGGAAACAAAAATAAAACATTATGAAAGTATAAAAAAAATAATATATATATTTATAGTAAAAATACGAGCAATACATTTTTATATAAAAAAAGTACAAACGCTACATATTGTAAAACTACCAACAATACATTTGAAAGCAAAATGACCAGCAATACATTTTATAGATTTAACTACAATACATTTTACTGCAGAATAAGTAACAATACGTTTTATCTGTAGGTTTTATCTCCGTTCAACATATATTGAGTTGAAGCCATAAAATTGTGTTCAAAATATTTATTGTTCGACATTAAATAATCCACAAAGCTTGATATGCCGCTAAACTAATCATTCAACCAAAGAAACAACATGAATAAAATTCTTCATAGCATTAATTCTATATAATAATACTGATATCATTGTATTGTGTGATCCACTTATTGCATTTGTACGCATTACATAATTCGGGGGTGTATCACCTAAAGTCGAGAAAGCTGATAGAATAAACTTTACAAGAGTGAATTCTTTTCCAGCAGGTACATTAGACACGCAAAATGGCTGGTTGGTTAGTTGTTTTTTTTTATGGCATATCAACCTCAGTGGGTCATTTAACACCAACAAATTTTTTGAAATAGATTCATAGCGATAGTGTGGTAAAAAACAAAAAACGGTGTTTTATGTGTAGATGTTGTATTTTGTCATAAACTTTGGTCTTTTGTAGACCAACTTCCTTTTTTAACCGTCTTTCGTACACTGCATATTTATATTTTCTCAAATCTCGTGGTCGCCGTGATTTTGCGTCAATTTGTCAGCATAAAAACAATATGGCTTCTACATGAGATTGTTTTTACGTACAGACATTCATGAGGTAAGTTTCTTTTACTTTTTTCAAACTACAGTAAGTATACATATATATTTGAGCCATTTTTCAATTACTCATATTTTTGACTACAATCCAACTTTTAGGAAATTTACATTCTTGGATAGTTTTATTTTCGTAAAAAGTTTTTAAAATTTTTTTCCTCAAAAATGTATAGCTGGTAATATTATTTAAAATAATGTATTGCTCGTAATATTTTTTTCAAAAATATATTACTGGTAATAGATTTTTTCTTTTAAAAATTTATTTCTGGTAATAATATTTTGAAAAGTATTTCTGGTATTAAAACCTAGTTTTATATTTTTTCATAATACTTTTTACCTTTTTTTGGGTTAACTATTTGCCTATAGATGGGACCCTAAGAGTTGCTACCACCCCAGGTCAAGGTGAACCTGGGAACACCAGCAATTAAGAGGTGGTTCTATGCTCCTAAAAACCTCCTGATCAGAGGCCTTGCTGCTGGATGTAGTTTATCATCTTACCCTGGATGTGGATGTAGTTTAATGTCATACCTGGAACCAACATGTTTAAAAGAAGGCAGGCTTTACGGGTTTCAACATTTTCGTAGATATCTTTTTGATTCCTAGTTACGCGATCTGAATTTTGATGTACAACACTTCAGGAAGCTGTCCTCTGGACTGTAATGGATCGATTTAAAATATCAGGTCTATATTTTATAAGAAATATCAATTTAGGTAATGTTCTTAATATACAAACACTCGGTAGGAAAAGGCAGACATTCAGTTCATTAGTGAATATACGGAGGCAAATCACGAGGTGAGGATTCTAGGCTCTATATACTTAAGGAAACCTGCACATTCCTTTCTTAGTTAAAATGTCTGGCAAAGAAGGAAACAGTGATACCTCGGCTTAAGTCGTTTCGAGTTAAGTCATTTGCGAAGATACGTCGGTTTTTCTTAAATATTAGGTTGGTGCAGAAATAATGACATAATAATGTCGTTTTTTGACGTATTTTTTAACGTCTAAAAACGACATTACTACGTCATTATTTTTGCACCAACCTAATATTATCTGTAAAAATAAAACTCGCCTTAGGTCATGTTATTCGATTTTACGTATGATGTTAAAAATATTATAAACGTCAATAATGTAAAATAACAAAAAAAACAAAAAAAAAAAACAACCCCCCGCCAAAAATAATATTTAAATAAATTCAAAAATAATATATATATATATATATATATATATATATATATATATATTCATTTGTATGTATATGAGTTTGTGACGCTGGGTTTCACGCTTTTGCGCTCATCAGACAAACAATATGTTAGCTCTATCACTAATATTGAGCACTTTCCAATAAGTACCGCGCATATATATATATATATATATATATATATATATATATATATATATATATACAGTGTAACCCGGATATAAGAGAGTTGTCGGGACCGGAGAAGAAGTCTCTTATATCTTAGTTTCTCTTATATCCGGGTTTCTTTTATATCCGGGTTTGGTCTATTTTGTTTAGGTAAGTATGGCTCTAATTTGGGAGCAAAGAAAATCTCTCTTATATCCGGGTCTCTTATATCCGGATTACACTGTGTATATATATATATATATATATATATATATATATATATATATATATATATATATATATATCATAAAAAGTAAAATATAACATAATAAAATATGTTCAGCAGATGTTCTTATTTAAAATTCCTGCCGGCAGGTGGCACTCGTTGTTTTTCCGGAACGACACCGATTTTGAATTCAGAATCGTTTACATCGGTGCTCTACCGTTGATATTCTTTCAGTTACATTTCAATTGTGATTTAAAATACATTTTTGCCCATGTCTCCGAAAAAAAGTCCCAGTGCAATTGCTAGTGCTATGCGTAAGACTATATCACTGGAAGATGTGATGAAAATTAATTATTTTATTCAGAATAATGTACGTACATATTATAAATACTGTAATAGTTAATGGGGAGCGCGTATTTGCGGCTTATAGTGTGGTTATTTCGGCTTTTGGAATCAATTAACGACGTAAGGTGAAATATACCTGTATACAAATGACATAAAAGCTGGGAAAATTAGTTCGTTATGTATCAATTTTTATTATTTCAGATCTTTTCCATAAAATATTTTACAAATATTATTAACATTTCTCTAATCGGAAAGAAAATGTAAGAAAAGGTTAGATGGTATTATATTAGATAAAGTTTTAAATAAGTACAATTCTCTCGGAATGCAACAGTAACAAAATATCCGCAATGTGACACAGATTAAGTAATAACTCTGTGCCTGTTTTTACACTGGATGACATTATTTGGAATCTGGTTGCAATACGCACGCGCCAAGTGGAACGGATGGCAAGATTATAAAAGCCGCGAGAGAATCAACAGGTTGTGGACAACCACTGAGACAAGACCAGAAGCAAGAAAGGAAAGCGATATTAATTTCAGCAAGAGAAAAGCACGAATATTTGCAGAAGGTTGGTTTATCGAATATAAGGTTAGAAAAAAAAAAAATCCGCCATGATGTAAATCTGCTGAGAGAAAATGGCGGGAACACTGACAAAATATTTAATAAAGAAAGAAACATACGCAAAATCATTGAAAAGATTTCAATTAGATGTGCGGGTGGTGTAATAAATAACAGCACGGGAAGAGAAATCGTAGATCCGATTTCGAGTTTAAGTCGATTCCGTTCCATTCACTTACGCGCAAATACTCCTGAGAAAGTTATAAATCCACTCCAGCTATACGTAAACAGCAGGACAGATTGGGCATTATAACCTTAGTTGGCAATCAGAAGAAGGAAAACATCTGAATTCGAATCAAAGAGAGGATGAGCTTCATATATGATCCAATGGCTAATATGAAAGTAAGAAATGGAAAATATTTATTACGAAAATTCGATTACAGCATCAGAAATTAGTCCTTCGAATTTCTAGAAACGAGAATCTATTGTCAAGGAAGAATGGAGCAAAATACCTATCAGTGTGTGTAATGATCTTTTAAAGAACTATCAAAAAATGATTCAAGACAATAATCAAGAATAAAGGTTACAGATATGATTATTAAGACAAGAGAGCCAATAATTTTGTCCTATGTAAAATGTTTTATCAGGAGTTTTTTTATTATTATTATTTTGTATTATTGTTCAACATTAAAATAAAAACATTTGTTGTGGGAATCACTGTATATTCTTTCATATTTATTATTTCATCATTTGTGTAATTTCCATTAGAATTTGAGATATTGCAGCATTATTTGTAACTATGGAAGGTGAGCGTGAATAATTCTGTCCACAAATAAATATATATATATATATATATATATATATATATATATATATATATATATATATAAAGAGAGAGAGATAGACAGATAGATAAACAGAGAGAGAGTTTGTGTTTTATATGGTAAGGGTCTGGAAAACATACTTCAAGGTAATCAATATCCATTTAACAACCAAGGAGTCAGTGTAATGTTTTTCATATTCTGCTGTTTATTCACATGCTTCCCGAAAATCACTCAAGACATTCATCTGATAATCGAATATCGATTATCTAAAAGTTCTTTTCTTCTGAACTGTTGTTTTAAATGTCGTGTTTCAGTTATTTTCCTCGAATCACGTTTTTTCCCAATCTCTTTGCTCAGATCTTTCAAACCGAATCCAGACCTACACTTTTTATGAAATCTACTTTCGTTTTCACAGTAGCTTTTGAGGAAGATCCTGAGATTGTTTTAATTTCTTATGCAACCTTTGGTCCTTGAAGTTAGTCAGTCCTTAATCTGACTTGTGCTCTCTTTAGCTTTCTATTGAGTGATATATACTTCTGCTGCAATTTGTCCAGTTATTGTTTTCATCTGACAGGGATGCATGTTATTGGTCTGTTGTTACTTGGTATTGTTTCTTTTTTACTATTGAAGATAAGTTATGTTTTCCTTCTTTTTTGTTACAAAAGTTAATCAAAAACTGGTGCAGTCCAAAATTATTCGCTACTTTATGGAAATTATGAAATAATATTATTCTATGGCAATTATAAAGCTTTTCTTAATTTGACATTTAATACAAACACCATTTTACAATAAAATAGTATTGGCTTGATTCTATAGAATTCTAAAAGGTAATGAAGAAGACAATATGGGACTGTCACGTACCGCGATAATTCATTCGTTTTGCAATCATAGCGAAGACGGCTGGACTTGTCAAGCAGCTGCAAATGAAGACAGTTGATGCGTACAAATAAGGTTATAGATATACAACACATTCCAAATGTTTAAAATTTTCCTAGATTGAGATTTCATAGCATTATCAAGAAGTACAACACGACTCCTTGCGTTGAGAATATATTAATGTCTGGCAGAAAACAGTTGATTTCTGAGAAATTAAATGGAAAGGATAATTGTTAGAGATGTCTCGAAGAATCCTTACTTAGCAACAAAGGATATTGTAAATGATGTAAAGACATCAGTGTTGAATGTATCGATGAAGACAGTCACTAGATGCTTTCATCGAACAGGACTTCGAGCTTGTCGCGAAAACTCCTTGCATTAAGCCTAAACACCTAAAATGCAGATTAGCTTATTCTAGTGGCGATCTAGAACACAGGCATAAATATTTGAAATCTGTTTTAAGGTCAGATGAAATGAAACTAGAATTATTTTGTCACATGAACTCCCGTTATGTATGGAGGATAGTGAATGAAGCCCACAAACCAAAAAATGCCCTCCCTACAATTAATAATGGTGGTGGAAGAATTCTGCTTTGGGGATGTTTTGCTGCTTGTAGACTAGGAGAAGAAGTGAAAGTATAGATAATCATGGATAAAGAGGGAGTATTTCGCTATTCTTAAGAATATTATAAACCAAAATACACGAAAGCTATCTTTGGGGTGTCACTAGATGTTCCAACATTACAATGACAACAAAATTGAGGTATTGGCGTACCGCGCACAAAGTCCAGACCTAAACCCTATTGAAAATATATAAGCATATTTGAAGCATATTCGAAGACGAATATAAGAGAAAGAAGTCCTTCGAATTTGGAGGAACTAGAAGCTATTGCCAAGGAAAAGAAAAGAAGCAAAAATATCTATCACCTTGTAATAACTAGAAAAAATGAATTAAGGCAATATACAAGAATAAAGGTTACGCAGTAGACTATTGTGGCAAGAGGCTCAGTAGTCCTAGGTTAAATGTTTTTCTAGTATTTTTGTATTATAGTATAACATTAAAATAAATTTTTTTTTGTGGGCATCACCGCACATTCTTTCAAATCTATTATTTCATAATTTGTGGAAAATGCACATGAAGTTTCAATGAAAATATGAGGTACTACATCTTTATTTGTATTAGGTTGGTGCAAAAATAATGACGTAATAATGTCGTTTTTTGACGTTAAAAAATACGTCAAAAAACGACATTATTACGTCATTATTTTTAACCTACCTAATGATTATGGAAGAGGTGTGTGAATAATTATGTATATATATATATATATATATATATATATATATATATATATACAAAAAAAAATCTTTAAATATACAAATAGAAAAAATGCCGTAAGAATTTTTGCCGTTAACAATAAAATTAAAAAAAAAAATCCAGACGACATGCATTTAACGGATGTCAGATTTCATTGAAGAATACATCCCTACCCCCTAACAAAACGTAGCTAATAACGGATACATCAAAATATAGACATATCGAACACGCAAACACCCCTGTCTAGTAGAAGTGAATTAATCTGTAACCTTGGAAACGTGAATTATGATTTTAGCTGTGTCTTTAAAACCCAGTAATTTTAAAAGTTACTCCAAAATTCCCTTGAGGATGAAATGGAACTAATGTTTTAATTTAATTACAAAATTAAATTCGGACCTTCCGTTTTTGAAACATGGTTAGAACTGTGTAGCAGAAAAAACATATTTTAAATCAATTAATTTATAATATTAATGCTCTGTAAATTTACATTGAGCACTATTTTGTAAAAATAAAAATATCTATAAGAACACCGGATTATATATCTTACTGTTCTTTCTTTCTTTATATATATATATATATATATATATATATATATATATATATAGTCATGGTCAATATACCTGTTCTACAATATATTTTATATAGTAATAATATAATATATATTAAAATTGACTCAGCTAAATGTCTTCTTTGTGTGGTAGTAGTTATTGGATCGGACTTTGTGATGTCATTTGCGGCTGCCTGCCATTGGAAATTGCTTAGAACTTGAAATTATATATATATATATATATATATATATATATATATATATATAGATAGATAGATAGACAGGACACTGAAGGTGGATACTGAAGTCAAAAACCAGTGTCTACATTCTGTTTAGTTTTTAAACACAATCATCAGTCCATGTGCGTTGTGTCATTGTTCGACTATTTATATATACAGATCTGTGATACATTATGGGTTTGGGTGGACGCTAACAGTTACATTTCGAATTAATTTAGAGGCTATTGGGTGGAAATAATTGTGGATCCTGGTACAGTTTTGTGGTTATTTTATAGAATTGTTTGTTAACTTTTTTTATTATTAATTATTTTATTGTTGGTTCTTTAAAAATAGATACATGAAGGCATATTCGTGTAATGTTGCGTAGAACAGAAAAGAATATTACCCCCCCCCAAAAAAAAAAAAACACGGATGGTGTATTGCTTTGGGCTATTATTGCTGGCAGTAAAATGATAGGTTCCTTGGAAGATGAACTTTGTATCAAGATGCAGAAAATGATTGTAACTTCTTTGGCAACACATTTTCATGAGTGGTATAAGGTACAATTAAAAAGATAAAAGCTTTATGAAAAACAAATCTAATTATTTTGGAAGGCTGACTATTTCCCATATTGGCAAAAAAATTTTCAGGTAGCAAATTAATCGAATTACTCCCAAACTCTCCACTTATTAACCCAATCGATAATCGGTCATTTCTAAGAATCAACGTCTCTAATCAAATGCGTTTTCAACGACAAAGATGGGAAATTAACAACAAGAATTTTAGACCCGAATGTTGTCAATTCAACTTTGCTATATGGCTTCAAAATCTGGACTCAATGTCGTCGCGACGTCCAAAAATTAGAATGCTTTCATCAGCAAAAGTTTCGTCCAATCTGGAACATTAAATGGAATTACTACGTGAGCAACACCAAAGTCCTGGAAAGGGTCGACAGTCAAAGTCACTAAATCGCTGACCATTAAACACCGTCTTCGATGGTCGGGACATGGAGCAAGAAAGGAAGAGTAAAAGTTTTCACGTCAAGTCTTATTCATCGACCTCACTTCAACGAAAAGACCACGGTGTTTGCCTTCTTCCAAAAATACAAGGCCCAACTCAAAAAACGAAACAAAAAAAAAGCATTGAAAGTTACTGGGCTGGAGCCTAAATCATTTGAAACATAAGGCCGAGACCGTATCAACTGGCGGTGTACAATCATTATCAGGACAAAAAATTTCAAAGCCACCAGAAGAAAAAAAAGGAAAAAGTCAAACGACAAGAAAAAAAGTCTCGATAAAATCGACCTCGTCTTCCCCCAACATTACTATGCAGTCATCAATGCCATCGGATCTGCCATGTAAGAATTGGTCTGCTTAGTCATCAACGCTAGCATCATAAAGGAAGCGATCAGAAAAGAAGAAATTAAATTCTTGGATACGAAATAAAGCCGACGAGTACATATACAAATTAAAAATTAGCTTAAAAATATAATTCTTTTTCACAAAAAATAAATATTCAACATTATTTTGTTTATGTGCATATAAAAAATATGTATGTTATAGGTATTCACCTGGCATCTCGGCTTCAGTCACTTTCCCGCCACCGTCATGTAACTTTTCTCTGATTTTGTTATAAATACCTTCATGGTAATTGTTCTGATGACCTTTCGTCTATGTTGTTTTTTTTTAATTCCCCATCCCGCAAAGACAAATTGTAAATATTGGAACTAGTTAGGACATCGTAGAGTTTTTGACGTATTGTAGTGGCTGCAGTAAGAATGGTAAGTAAGAATGTGTTTTTTTTGGTATAAGGAATACTGTGGTTCGTTTGGGTCAGTAATCGTGGCTAGCTAAATTTAAGATAAAACATACTAAAGACCAGCATTCTCCTATTCCCCTTTTGGCCTATTGCCACATTTTTGTGCTATAACAAAATAAATATTATTTTCTTCGATATTACTTTTATTGTCCGCCCCACCCCCGGACAAATTATACATATGGGAACTAGTTAGGACTTCATAGAGACTTTGGGGTATTATGGTGACTGTAGTAAGAATGGTAAGTACGAATATGTTGTTTTGGTGTAAGGAATACTGTAGTTTATTTGTGTCAGTAATTGTGGCTAGATAAGTTTAAAATAAGACAGATTTATGTGAATTAGAGGTGCAATTCTTAGGAAGCTGGTGACAATCTTTGCTGTTAAGACTTGACACGTAAGCCTTTGTAAAAAAAAAAAAATTGCAGAAAATATCATAGACGGAATATGAAATAAAACAAAAGTATATTTAAACTGAAAATTTACGCTACGCCATTTCCTTTATCTGCGAATGCATTCGAAAAACATCACTTAAATAAATTATTTATATATGATTAGAATCGACTTTTTCTCGTTTTGTTCATAAATTAAGACAAAACAATAAAAATTATTTGACCCTTTCATAATTTATAATTCCTATAACATATTGCCATACGACATTAGCATGTTTATTCCAACTCTCGTAAATATAAATGAACTTAAGATTCATATAAAACACTTTTACATTAAATTTAAACCATTTTATATTTTTCTACTTCATATAATTATATAATAATATAAAGCACATAATAATGGCTGATCATAAACCAGCGTCTTCGCTGATCAGGACATGAGTCAAGAATAGAAAAGTGAAAGTTTCCACGTCAAGTCTTATTCATCGAGCTCACTTCAAGTAAAAGACCACGGGGTTTGCCCTCTTTCAAAAATACCCATCCTGGGTAAGACGTTAAACTACGTCCGACAGCAAGGCCTCTGATCAGGAGGTTTCGAGGAGCGTGGAACCACCACTTAATTGCTGGTGTTCTCAGGTCTACCCTGAACCGGAGTGGTAGCAGCTGTTAGGGTCCCAGCTATGGTCAAATAGTTAACTACTACTTTTTTGAAAAAAAATTATTACCAGCAATTCAAATTTTGAAGGAAATATATTACCAGAAAAAGATTTTTGACAAAACAAAATATTACCAGCAATAAAAAATGTTGTCGCCATTAAATAACACATTGAGGGTGATATACCGTAAAACAAAATAAACTAAACCAATCTAAACCAATACATATTCTATTCATACGAATCTATCCTAAAAATGGTGTCCGCATTAAATAACCCAATGAGGTTGATATGCCGTTAAACAAAATAAACCAAACCAATCTAAACCAAAGAATACATATTCTATTCATACGAATCTATCCTAAAAATGTTGTCGGCTTTAAATAACCCACTAAGATTGATATGCTGTAAAACAAAATAAACTAAAGCAATCTTCTAAAATACAAGGTCCAACTCACAAAAAAAAAAAAAACAAAAAAACAAAAAAACATTGAAAGTTACTGGCTTGGAGCCTAAATCGTTTGAAACATAAGCCTGTGACTGTATCAACTGGCGGTGTTCCATCATGATTTTGACAAAATCTTCGAAACTACCTGAAGAGAAAGGGAAGAAGTCAAGAGAGAAAGACTCGACAAAATCAACATCGTCCACCACCCAAATTATCAAGTAGTTAATGCTAGTGATTCTTCTATACAACGCCATCATCGTAAACGAGGAGATCAACAATGAAGAAATGAACGTCTTGGAAACGAGATAAATTCCATGACGACTTTATATAGAAATAGAAAAGAAAATTCAAGCAAACAATAAAATAAATTTTCTGAAACTAGTGTTAAATTGAGAAAGTTACCAAAATCAATTCCTGTTAAAGGTTATAGAAGATTACGAATCCCATATTATCGAGTAAAATAATAATTTATTCATGTAAATGCAATTTAATCTTAATCAGAAATATGTTTCTGTCAATACTTTTGGGATTTATTTGTATGATATGGTTTTCCGTTTCTACCATAGATTTTCATCAGAATTATTAATAAGGATCGTTATTCTAAGGTGATTATATGTGGAACATGTAAATATAAGTACAGCGTGATTTTTTTTCTAACATCGGTTGTTTAAAACTAATTTCATTAGGATAAATCTGACTTGCATGTTAAAATATAAAACAGTGTTTATGGCTAATTGTCTGCGTCTGTCTATGCATGCTTGCGTATCTGTGGGTATGTGTATATAACTATATAGATATTTGTCACCATCTCTCTAACTCAGTCTGTTCATTATCTATCTATCTATCTATCTATCTATCTATCTATCTATCTATCTATCTATCTATCTATCTATCTATCTATCTCAGTCTGTCCATACCAAAACGCTCCTCTGTGGCTAAATCGGTAGAAGCACGCCAGGCTATATGACGGTTCCGTATCGGATACAGGTTCGATTCCTGTCGGAGGACGCATATTTTCTATGAAAAATTCTCGGACATTCAGGCTGGTAAATGTTGCAAATACTGTTTATTATAAAAAGAGCATTTACTTAAATATTTATATCTATAAAAAAGAATGTGTGTGTATATATATATATATATATATATATATATATATTATGTGTATAAGAGTACACTATTGTAAAAAATTTTAAAATAGTTTTTAACGCACATAAAAATAACAATTTTTATTATACTCAGTTGTTTCACGCTTAGCGATTTTTCAAATTGGGTGGCATCTTATTAATAAGGTTTGTTTTGTTTTGTTTTATGGCATTTCAACCTCAATGGATTATTTAATGCCGACAAAATTTTTATTGCTGGTAATGTTTTTCTTCAAAAATCTATTTCTGGGAATATTTTTCCTTGAAGAAATCTATAGCTGGTCATATTTTTTTCAAAGAATGTATAACTGTTTGTATTGCTGGTATTTTTTTTTTAAGTATTGCTGATAATAACTTTTTCTTAAAAAATTATTACTGGTAATAATTTTTTTTATAAGAAAGTATTTCTGGTATTAAAACCTATTTTTACACAAGTTTGGGTGTTAACTATTTGCCCATAGCTGTGACCCTAACAGGTGCTACCACTCCCGGTCAGGGTGGACCTGGGAACACCAGCAATTAAGGGATGGTTCCACGCTCCTCAAAACTTCCTGATCAGAAGCCTTGCTGCTGGACGTAGTTTATCGTCATACCCAGGACAATATTAATAAGACTCCTGAGATTAATTGTTCTTTTCACTTCTTTAACATGTAGTTGTCCAAGAATATTTCATTCCTTTTGTTTATTAACCAATCACGTTCATAACATCCAAAATTTGTAGTCTCTCTTTCATGAATAGATTTCAGTTCTGTCTCTTTGCCACTTTTATTATATAGCATTATTGCGGAATCGGAGAGCCGAGTTCGAATTCCAGTCAAATCCATTACTTTCGCTTACGTGCTAATACCCTTTGGAAAGGTCTGAAACCTCTTCTTCTCCTCGCTATGAGTAAATAGCAGGACAGACCGGGTTCTATATCCTTGGGTGGCAACCAGTCTAGAAGAAGGAAAAACTCTGAATTCAAAATCAGCCTGGAGACAAAAGAGACACGGTGAAGTAATGGATAGCAACTTGGATTGAGGAGTCAGAGAGCCGAGTTCGATTCCAGTTAGATCCATTACATTCACTTACGTACTCTTGTGAAAGGTATGAATCTTCTTCTCCCTCCAGCTATGACCGGGTTCTATAGTCATGGATAGCAACTGGTCTGCCGCAAAAACTGCGGGAAAAAAATCTGCCTCGTCAGTCATGTATCGAAAGATAGATGATCGCCTGTGCGTGTATCACGTATGGCACATAATTCACTGATTATACAAATGTTGTTTTTTTGTTTTGTTTTATTTGTTTGTTTGGGGTTTATGGCATATCAACCACTGTGGGTTATTTAATGCCAAATGCAGTTTATATGAATTTTAAATGCCTATTTTGTATGGAATAAAAAGACGTATAGCTGGCAACATTATTCCTTTACGAAAAGACGTAGAGCTGGCAACATTATTCCTTCACGAAAAGACGTAGAGTTGGCAACATTATTCCTTCACGAAAAGATGTAGAGTTGGCAACATTATTCCTTCACGAAAAGACGTAGAGCTGGCAACATTATTCCTTTACGAAAAGACGTAGAGTTGGCAACATTATTTCTTTACGAAAAGACGTATAGCTGGCAACATTATTCCTTTACGAAAAGACGTAGAGCTGGCAACATTATTCCTTCACGAAAAGACGTAGAGTTGGCAACATTATTCCTTCACGAAAAGATGTAGAGTTGGCAACATTATTCCTTTACGAAAAGACGTAGAGTTGGCAACATTATTCCTTTGCGAAAAGACGTAGAGCTGGCAACATTATTCTTTCAAAAACATAGAGCTGGCAACATTATTTTTCTGAAAACATTATCTGAGACCTTGCTGTTGGATGCAGTTTACCGTCATACCCAGGACGTTTGTTTTATTGTTAGTTCCGACATAATGAGAGTTAATATTGTAAAGAAAAGAGAAGTTGGATGTGGTGACATCGTTATGTATGAAAAGTAATCTAAACTTTGGAAACGAAAAAAAAAAAAACTTACCTTTACGAATTCGCTTCATCTATTATAATTTTGTCCGACTGGTTTTATCTATCTGTACAGAACTGGAAAAAAAAAAAGAAAAGAAAATTTATTTATTTGATCATTATCAATTTTTGACATATATTTATTTTGCATCAATTTCACTTGCTTTGTTTGTATTAATATTATCTTGAATTTTCTTATTAGATGAATCATTGCCAAACATTCATTTTCACCATTAATTTCATTTCCTTCATTTCCAAGGGTAGTCATATTATTTTGAATTTCTATTAAGATAAAGCATTGTCAAACAACATTAATTTTCTACTACTATTCTTTTCAATTGGCCCTGCTCTGGCATCTCGTCTGCAATCGCTCTCTCACAGACGTGCCGTCGCCTCCCCCTGTCTTTTTTACAAGTATTTTCATGGTAACTGCTCCGATGAGCTGCTTTCGCTAGTTCCCAGACTTCATGAATTCAAGCGTCCTACGAGGCTGGCATCCCGCTCTCACCCTTTCACTGTCGAAACTGTTAAATGTAACCGTCTCTTCTACTCCAATAGCTTCATATCTCGCACCTCTCGCCTGTGGAACTCCCTCCCCTTTTCCTGTTTCCCTGATAGATATAATCTCCAACTATTCAAATGTAATGTCAATCGACATCTGCAGCTACCTTGATCTATCTACTATCCTTCTCCTCACCCTTCCCTCTATCACTCCTATCTGCTCTCGCTCCAAATCCTCTGTAACCCCTTGCGTCCTAGTGGCTTCCCGCCTTGCTTGGGGTGAAATGCTTTAAAAAAAAAAAAAATTTTTTTTCTCTCCACAATCTATCTTCATATGAGTCTAACATTCGTCTATGCTTAGAATATTCCTGCCAAATATGGTCCGATGTCCCTGCTATTTACCTTGAGCTCCTTGATAAAATCTAAAGAAGAATGAGCAGTATTATTGGTCCTGATCTGGCATCTCGGCTTCAGTCATTTCCCCACCGCCGTAAGGTTTCCTCTCTGTGTGTTTTCTATAAATCCTTTCATGGTAATTGTTCAGATGAACTCTTCGCTATGGTACCTAGACTTTTTGAATTTAAGAGCAGTACTAGACAGGTGTAAAGATGTCATCAATTTACGTCTGAGCTGGCTGGATGTAACCATAAATTTAGTTATAGCTAATAGTTGCTTTTCTCGCACTTCTCGCTTGTGAAACTCCCTTCCGGCTCTATGTTTCCCAGCTATCTTTAATCTGCAAAAATTTAAATGCAATGTGAATCGCTATTACCCTCCTGATTATTCTTTTCTCTTCCGGCTCGTTATTAATGTTTCAGTTCTTAATTCCTCCAACGCCCTTTGACCCCTTGTGTCTTATGGGCTTTACTCCCTTGCATGGGGTGACACCGATTAAAAAAATCACTTGCTTTTTATCGCAACTACACGGACCATCAATCTACCAGATTTCTTCATTTCTCGATTACCAGATGAAACCATTCTTACTAGGGCATCTAGTAAGTACTTCACAGTTACTATTTCAACTATAATAACACCAAAACAGAAATATGGACAGGAACTTCAACAAAATAGTATCTTCTAAAAGCAGATCGACAATCACAAATTAAACGAATGGTTTGAGGACAAAATTCACGCAATTTTAGTCTTTCATTCCGACATTAATAATCAGACATTAACGATTTCATATTGAAGCGCGCGCGCGCGCGCGCGCGCACACACACACACACACACACACACACACACACACACACACACACACACACACACACACACACACACACACACACACACACTTCTTTCGTTCTTATCCGAGGAAGCCTATTTAACGGGAGCGACACGCGTAGTCAAGTCAACAAATCAGTTCCTCACTTTGTCTAATTACAAGCATAATTAACTCTATAACTATACAAATTGAATCATCTGGGAAAAGTTTTTCACCAAAAGACTGAAAATATCTTACAAAAATCCGAAGGCACTAGAATTGCGAAAGATGCCTTCCCATAACTAAGCGATGTATTAAGAAACAGGAAAAATATCGTTAGAAATTCTATGCCATACCAATACTTCTGTATAACTTATTTTGTAGATAATCATGCTCTTTACAAAGTTTGGGCGAATTTGTAAAGAGCATGATTATCTACAAAATAAAATTACAAAATAAAAATAATGCTAGAAACGAAATAATAATAAATGCGCGAACTTTGTAAAGAGCATGATTATTTACAAAATAAAAAAATAGCTAGGATGGAGCATTTTATTTTATTTTGTAAATTATCATACTCTTTTCAAACTTAATGCAAAGTTGGGGCATTATTTGTTTTATTTTTGTTTTAATTTTAATTTAAAAAATGCTTTATTATATTATTTAATTTGTTCTTTTAATTTGTCATTGCTATTCTACACGAAAAAAAGGTTCTATTTCCTTATTTAATTTGTTTTTCTTTAAAGTTTTATGTTATAAAAAAACTACACTTATCAAAAAAAAAAAAAAAAAATACATTGCTTTACAGTAGTGCGTAGTGATTTCGGCGACGAAATTCTGTAAAAGAAGTAAATAGGCCAAAATTTACACTTGCGCGAAAGAAAAATGCCGGGAAGAATTAGTAAAAACAATACCCGTAATGGCGGACGAATAACCGCGAGTGAGTCCGAGTTTTTCTTGTTGATAACTCCAAAGCGGTAGGTTTTATCATAATTTAATTGTTAATTCGAGTTCAGCATTTACATTTACACGGAAAAAAGACAATTTGGGAAAATTTTAATAGATATTTAGCGCGGGTCTTAAAAATCAAATTTACCCAATTTGCTTGCAGATGAAGAGGAGACTTGTGGCAAAATGGATGCAGTTCCACAGAAGGATGATGAGAATGCCATGTGACGGATCATGTGAGAAAAAAATGATATTTTGAAGAAAATGGAAAGAAACAGGACACTTATACTTAGAATCAGAAAGAGATGGTTGTAATATTTGGGACGCATAATGAGGAAAGATGGCTTGGGAAATATGACACTCACAAGACATATTAAAAGCAAAAATGATAGACGGAAACATCAAGTAAGCTACTTAATGAATTTGTGTAAAAGGCTGAAAGAGCGGGGACTGAATGCGCTGGGAATGAGACAAAGATTGCTTCGATCTACGAAGAATAAGACGTCGTGGAGGGGCATTATCACACACTTTTTAAAGGGACACGGAAAATAAAAAAAATACTTATATATATATATATATATATAGCAATTAATCGAGTCTGTTACGCAGAAAACTGGACGGCCGGTTTTGTCCTATTTGGGACTCCTCCACAGTGTGCATCCACTCGCAGAGGATCGAACTCGGGCCGTTACGATACAACGTAAAGCGTCTAGACCAACAGGACTCGGTTTGTTTAACTCTGTATTAACAGAAAATGTGGCACAAGGCCGAAATGAGGAAGGGGAAAGTAGTCGGTTTTCTGGCTTAACTTTAAACTTAGCTAGCCACAAACGCTGAGCCAATCATACTTACAATATTCCTTGCACCAAAACAACACATTCTTACTTACCTTTCTCACTACACCCACCGTAATACCTCATTGTCTCCATGAAAATACTAACTAGTCTTCATATGTACAATATATCGTCTATGGGGGAGGGGAATAAAACAACAATTTAATTTTTTTTAATTAAAACTAGCCCCAATGAGTATTTACAGTATGAACTAATTATTATTTACAAGAAACTAAACAAAATCATGTTAGTAATAAAACCCTCCACAGTCACTAAATGTGGCAGAAACATCAGTTAACTGGACGAAATTAATGTGGGACTATAATAATATAAAACATTCGTTCATCCCAAGCACTCACGCAGACACGCACTCATTCAGACACAACAACAAATACGAAAACACAAACACGAAACGAAAGCCGCCCCGCATCGACCAGAGAAGTGACGTCACTGACCACCTAACGCGGGAGAGGATGGGGAATTATACTTAAAGAAAAATAGGGACAGCAATAAAAGGGGCCAATGAGCACACATGCCCTGGCTAAGGTTTAATGAAAAAGGAAACTAAAGAATCAAAACTAAACCTAAGCTAACCTAATTTTGGGATGGGTTGCCACTAACTAGGCAAAATATAGCGCAGATACTCATTAAATTCCGATGGTGTTACTCATCCAAGTATACATAACCCAAGATAGGGCCCGAAAAGCTTTTTTTCACTAAGCCGCTCCCTCTAGAGCAGTGTTTCTCAACTGGGGTTTCCCGGAAACCTAATGTTCCGTAAAAGGTCCCAAAGTGTTCTGCGACAACAGGTGAAATAAGCTTTTGACTTTTTATTTAACTTCATGTACGTAATATTACTGTTTACATTTATATTATAGGTATATGATATAAATTACTTATGTTTATTTTTTTACGTTTGAGTTTAGATTTTTGTGAGGTGGGGGGGGTGAGTGATTTTTGTGAGGTGGGGGGTGAGTGATTTTTGTGAGGTGTGGGGGTGAGTGATTTTTGTGAGGTGGGGGTGAGTGATTTTTGTGAGGTGTGGGGGGGGGTGAGTGATAAGTCCCTGATGAAGAAATATTCATTTTTCCTGAAACCAGTTATTCAAAAATACATAATATGATATTTATCATGTGAAATATGCTGAAAATAAAATGAGAAAGATATCGTATATTATAATTTTGTTTTTGCACAGGGATTCCTTGTGTCATGTAACTTATTTTAAGGGTTACGCAAGGGCAAAAAGCATTAGAAGCTTGATCAATCAAGAATATGTAAGTGATAGAATTCAAATCCTCAAAAATTTATATCACTTATATATATATATATATATATCACATATATATCACTTATATATGTATATATATATATCACTTATATATATATCACATATATATATATCACTTATATATATATCACTTATATATATATATGATATATATATCACTTATATATATATATATTATAATTTTATCATATATATATTATAATTTATCATATATATATATATATATATATATATATATATATATATATATATTATAATTTATCATATAGACAAAACCATTTTACTCACTACAAAGATGAAACTTGGTTTCAGTGCATTTCAACTGCACTTCGACGGGTGAGAATCGAAAATGGTTATGAACAATCCTGCTTGTAGGCAAGCCGTATTTGAAACGTCACTTCCCTTTTTCCATTTGTTTGAGAAGATAAAAAAAGGTGACAGAGTGAAACAATAGTGCTTGTTGATAGCAGTTTGGTGAAGAATGGATTGGATGTTTAATGTTGAATGGTCTGTGGAAATTTTCCTGTTGATGAACACCGGTCAAATGTCCAGGCACATCATCTCACAAGCGTCCTAAGATTGAGAGGTAGGGGAGGAAAGATGGAGATTGGGGATAGTATTATGTTTAAGTAGGTAAAAATTGCAGCGATACTTCGAGTAGTAATTGGGAATGTTATTTTTGGTTTACTATAAAAATTCTAGAGCTGAATTGCATGTATTTATGTTGGGGTTATCACTACTAATTCTGTAATCAATGAACGTGTTTTGTGGATTAAAATTTAGAAGTGGTGATTTCCTCTAAAAAAAAAAATAAGGGATGTTAATATAACCTTTTATAATCAAATTTTGAAATATCCCTGGACCGTATAGCCTGTAGAATAAGTATGGGTGTAAAACAATTTATCTGAAAATATTACCAGTAATATATATATATATATATAAAAATTAAGAATCATAATTTAATTAGTGGCGAGGTACATAAGAGGGTAGGGAAAATATCGAAGGAGGTGATTTATAATTTTAAAACGTTGTAATTTTAAAACGTTTAGTTATGGAATTAAGAATTTAACAAGATTGTAGTGTTCTAACACTACAATCTTGTTAGATTAAATTAGTATGTCTACAAAAAACGGTTGTTTCATATCTTTGATTTAATAATTGGGTGTTATTCAAGAGTTCAATGATACATATTTTCTCCTTGTAAACATAAGAAGCAAGGTTCGCTCAGAGAATTGTAAATTCTGGCTTGTCTTAGGATTTTCCATTTAACCTTAGGTCCTTTTCCTTCTTCCTTGAGTTTCCAAAAATATTTCCAAAGTGATGTCATATTTCGTTTGGCCGTATTTGTAAAGGGGTTCATGTGATTGTAATACCTATCCTTAAAAGGTCTGATAGTTCACCCCACATACAGCCTAATATCTCTGGGGTTCTCATTTGATGAGATATACCACATACTATCGATTTGCTTAAGCACCTGTTTAATAATGGGCATTGATCGGGGATTCTACAATTACATAGCTTTTTTTCTTGGGGTGTAATAGAACTTGTTTTTAGGCTGCGTTTATTATCTTTATGAAGTTTCAGTATTCTATTCTTATGCGATTTAATCATTTTATCTAGATTTCTAGAACAGCTATGGCTAATTTTGAAGGTATTGCGGTTGAAGATCTGGCTTAATTTATTCTCCATAGGGAAGTGCTTGTTAATTAGATTTAAGAATTTGTGTCCTAATTTGGTACAGACTAATTTATTCAATTGAGGTGTATACCAAATTATTCTCCTTCCTCTATTGTTTTTTTTAGAATAACTGCAATTTTTTCTATATTTAATTTCGAAAGATCTGTAACCACTGTCGGTAAGGATTTTGTTATAGATAATTTTGTGTTTATCGAATATTTCCTTGCTAGAAGAGTGCTTGTTTATACGTTAAATGCACTGAAACCAAGTTGCATCTTTGTAGTGAGTAAAATGGTTTTGTCTATATGATAAAATTATAATAAATAATTATCGCTCTACTATCGGTATCGGGCCCTCTTTTGGATTAATGCAGTGAACATTGGAATTTATATATTACTTTCGTTCTCATTGCATCGGATATATATATATATATATATATATATGATTTTCGTTTTCAATCATTTATCTATAACTTGATCAGTTTCTTATTCTTTTGTTTGTTTATGTTTTCTCTTTTCTTACTTCCAATTAAAATCTTTTGTCTTTTTGTCCAATGTTTTTGCCATTTCTACTTTTTTTTATTTATTCATTACTTCTTTTTTTACGCATTTTTATCCAACACTGTTGTTAATTTTCTATCGGAAACGACATTCTCCGAAACTATTGAAGAGATAGGCCAATTGGAAGCGTTTCACGTTTTGGAGACAACATGTCTACTGATTACCGTGGAAAACATGGCGGAAGAAAAGTGCACTGGATATGATTTTGTGCAACTACACTTCGGCTAAACTACCGTTTCGACTAAGATTCGAAAATAGGAAAAACGTTGATTACCATTTACAAGGCTTTATTTGAATTCCTTACTTGTCTTCGATGACAACAATGACAAGATTTAAGAGAAATCGCCAGATTAGAAAGTCTTTGGTGAATAGTGTGAACATTTTAAACTGTAATTTTCCATTTTCCTCTCCGTTTTGTTTTTCTTCTTTCGTGTATTTTCATTGTAACTAAGGGAGAATTCTTGTTGCAATAAGTTCCCCTAATTTGTCCAAACCTCCGCCATTTGTCTTTTTCCTCGTCCTTTCCTGATATTTATTGTCTCACGGGGTCTGATATCGTTTATTACATTTTGTAGGTTCTACTTCTGCTGATAGATTCAGTATATTTCTTTCTTTTTTTTTCTTTTTTTTTTAGCTTCATTGCATTTATTTTACGGGTCGTAGTTCAATCACTTCCAGTCAACCAAACATCCATTCTCTTCTTTCTTCATTTTCTCAACGTCATTCTTTCTTTTAAATATTTCTTTCTTTCTTTCTTTCTTTCTTTCTTTCTTTCTTTCTTTCTTTCTTTCTTTCTTTCTTTCGTTTCCAACATTCATCTTTTATTCGTATTTTTATCTCCCTTGCTTTTTCTCTCTACCAAGCACATTCTTTCTTTCTTTCTTTCTTTCTTTCTTTCTTTCTTTCTTTCTTTCGTCTCCAACATTCTTCTTTTATTCGTATTTTTAACTCCCTTGCTTTTTCTTTCTACCAAGCACTTTCTTTCTTTCTTTCTTTCTTTCTTTCTTTCTTTCTTTCTTTCTTTCTTTCTTTACGACAATTCCCCTTATTTTCTTTGCTCTTATTATTTTTTTTATTTCTTACTTCACTTATTCTGTTCCTATCTATCTATCTATCTATCTATCTATCTATCTATCTATCTATCTATCTATCTATCTATCTATCTGCATGTGGGTGGGTGTGTGCTGACGTGTGACGTAGTTACGGCGAAATTGTAGTGTTTGCAATGTCTTTAGCTGCTTCAGAAAAATAATGTAAACACAGTATTCCAGCACCAACTCTTCCGTTAAAGATGTTCTATTAAATAGAATGGAGAGGGAATAAAGTTTTTCCTTCAAATGTTCATTTCAATCTTGGGACTCGTTAACAACATGAACGCTATACTGGTTAATTTTTACGTTCTTCTCTTGAAAATGGCCCTCAAGGCTGTTTGAATATACTCCAAATATAATACACAATCTTAGCAAGTCACTTTAAAAGTCTGAATCCGACATCAAGCGATTTATTTATAACTAGAATATACCAATCATGGGAATTTACACGCCTCCCCTATCCGCTATGTTTAACATAAAATGCTTGAAAAAAAAAAAGATTACAATCAAAATGAACTCTTGGAGGAAGGCAGAGAGCAACTTTCTTTATAAGTACAAGTAACGGTTCTGATTCCAATTTTCCTTAATTCTTACTCATTGCTCAGATGTTCTATTTATGATATTTTCAATATCTTTCTATGGCAACATGATATCTCTTTTACCCCAAATCTCCTCTTTATTTTGTGAGGAAATTATTCAGTTTTCACTACCATATAAGAGGATTAATATTACAGCACACTTTTCTTTGTTTCAAACGGAAATTTTCAGTTTCTTAATAATTGTAGTTTTTTGAAGAGCAGCTTTCAATATCACAATGCGCCTTCGAATTTCTAGTTAAATTTCTCTAGTTGGTCGTTCCTGGTATCTCCAAGTCGTAGCTCATATCTTGGACCGTTTCTCTTGCAAAATTCCGCTTGCATTTGTTGTTTAAACGATTGAGGTTTTTCTGATGTTGATATAGTTGACCTGATGACAATTTAGGTTGGCACAAGTTACAGCTAAGGTTGTCTCCAAACTAAGGTCCCAGTTTGTCAAGTTTTTCTTTCTTTGTAATTTCTATTTCATCTAATACATATTATCTTGATTATTGTGTAGCTTTGTAATGAGAGATGAGGGTTAAAAAATCTTCTTGAGTCATGCAGGGTAATTGATATGTCAGCCATTTAAGATCGAAGTGTCAGATAAGAATGATTTTTTTAAAACTGTACTTTCATTTCATACTGTGTGCGTTTGCTTAAGTCATGGTTCCACTGAGTACATGTTTAATGTACACATTACATTTCAGTGATTTCATTAACTATTAGTCACTAATGGAATGCAAGATGGACTTTCTCGATATCTAAACTTGGTAAAATTATTTTCTTTCACTTTTGTAGAAGTTAAATGCTAACTTTAAAAAAGGGGAAAATCCATGACGATGAAAAATACAGTTTTTAGTAGCAATTTACGTATATTTTTTTTTTTATCAAGGAAGAATTTATTGACGTTCTAAAGGTCTTTTTCTGCGTCCTTTAAATGTCAATTGTCTCTTTCGGATTCTAAGTATAATTATCCTTTTTTATTTCCTATAAAACTTTCTCATTACGCGCATGTTCAATACATGGTGTTCTCGGCGTCTTTCTGTAGAACCACATTTCCTTTGTCTCACGTGTTTTCTTTCTGTGAGATTTTGGACAATAACAGATCGAAAAGGCAGCATTTCAATATCTAAGTCATTTCAATCTCCATGTCTTTGACATGGAACGAATTTTCGGACATTTGCGTACAAAAAATAAATTAAAATATAAAATCCGTCCTGGGTATGACGATAAACTACACCCGCGTCATGGGTATGACGATAAAATACCTCCGCGTCCTGGGTAAGACGATAAACTACATTCGCCGTCCTGGGTAAGATGATAAACCTCATCCGCGTCCTACGTAAGACGATAAACTATATCCACCGTCCTGGGTAAGACGATAAACTATATCCGTCGTCCTGGGTAAGACGATAAACTACATCCGTCGTCCTGGGTAAGACGATAAACTACATCCGCGTTCTGGGTAAGACGATGAACTACATCTGTGTCCTGGGTATGACGATAAACTACAATCGCGTCCTGTGTAACACAATTAACTACATCCAAAATCAAGGCATCTGATAAGGAGGTTTGAGGCGCATAGAACCACCTCTAAATTTATGGTGTTCCCAGGTGCTCCCTGCCCCGGGGTGGTAGCATCTGTTAGGGTCCCAGGTATGAGCAAATAGTTAACTCCCATAAAAGGTGTCAAAGCATTATGAAAATATAAAAGTACGTTTTAATACAAAGCAATAATTATTTCAGGAAAAAAATATTACCAGCAGTATATTTTTGAAGAGAAAAATATTATCAGCAATACATTTAAAAAAAAAAAATATTACCAGCAATACATTTTTGAAAAAATATTACCAACAATATATTTTTGAAAAAAAAATGACCAGCAATAAAAACCTTGTCGCATTAAATAACCAACTGAGGTTGATATACCGTAAAACAAATCAAACCAAATCAATATATACTGAAATAGATAGATAGATAGATAGATAGATAGATAGATAGATAGATAGATAAAAAATATTACCAGCAATAAAAATCTTGTCGGCATTAAATAACCCGTTGATGTTGATATGCCGTAAAACAAACCAAACCAAAACAAACCCAACCTATTTTCTTTAAATGTTTTCCATCGTTCAACTCTTTAATCAGTTGCCTTGGCATTATTCGTCAGTTGGTTCACGGCTTTTTCGTCCTCTTCATCTGTGAAGTGATTGCCTCGGAATCACTGGAATACAGGGGCTTTGTTAGTGCATAGCAGATTAACAGTCTTTCTTCCTAACGATATTACTATAACTGAATATTGGATTATGACGGCAGGTATCATAAGTAACGTTACGGTTACTCGTTTCACGTTTCCCATTGCAAATTACTAATCTCGTATGTCACCGCGTTCACGCGTGAGTTTGGCGCATGTGGTTTTTCTTGTTTGCTTTACTATTGATAGAGAAGAAGAGAGAGAGAGTGGGAGAGAGAGAGAGAGAGATCATGCCAACAATGAGAGATGCAAATATGAGACGCTCAATGGATACCTCATATAACGCAGTCAAATATAGTGACAGGTTTTAACAAAAGCAGGGTACAACCTGGCGTGACCTCGTCAGCTCAGATGTCCTCCTATTAAAAGATTAGTCCTTTTTAAGAAACATGGAATACCTGATTACTGCTGATGAGTTTATATCACCATTATCACCATTATATATATATATATATATATATATATATATATATATATATATATATATTATATTATATATTAACCATTATCACCAGTTTGTAGAGTCGGCATTATCAACATCAGCACATTTTTTTATTTTTTTTTATTTTAATTTATATTTTTTATTTTTTAAATTTCTTGTTTTTATTTTTTACTAGCAGCATGACCCGGCGTTGCCCGTTCTTGAATCAAAAACCGTATGACTCATACAGCAATCGCTATCACTTGACTTGAAATATTTTTGCCCTTCCTTTCCTTTAAAAGAGTGCCCTTTGCTGTGCTGATGTTGCTACATGCCTTACTTCTTGCCTATCTCACACTGCGAATTTTTTCTAAGCTCTATACTAAACTTTAAATCTGTTACAAAAAAAGAACTAAACAAAATGAACACAAAGCGATCAGCTTTAAAAAAGGACTCTTAACTGGAAAAACCGAATGAAAGAAGAATGTTAACAACAAATACTTTTTCACCCCCAACCCAGTTCTGCGGAATCAGAATCAACGTTGAGTTTAAGCAAGCGAATGAGCCAACTGGAGTAAAGTGCCATGCAAATTTAAATTTTTCCCACTTGTGACGAATGCAGCTATCGAGTTAACATTCGTGTCAGTCAGCTGTTGGCTCTCACGCTGGCCAATATAATCTTCCTGTCTATTCGTGGCAGCCAGCTATAGGCTCTCATTCTGGCCAGTAAAAAATGGTCGCAAACTACATGAAAACTGCCGTAGAAGGATGAAAAAATCGATTATTTCCACTATCGATGGGAGTTGTGAAATGCTACGTCGATCTTGGTCTTCCCGCTAACTTGGAGCATGTGCATGTAAATTTTGGTGCAAATCCGGCGAAAATTGCGGCCGTGCATTCGTTACACACACACACACACACACACACACACATCCTGCCTTTTATAGATAGAGATTGTTATTTTATTTTTTATTTCTTATTTTTCATTTTTATTTTTCATTTTTATTTTTTATTTTTATGAACTTAAGATGGATTTACTGATTTCTTAAAGAAGCCTTTATATTATCAACTATAAAAATACATATGTTACAATTAGCTATACAGTATAAAGATCAGAACGATGTTAACAAAAAGTTTAAATGCGAAATAACTTTTTATTTTAAAGCTTCACAGAACATTTTAGGAAGGAAAAATAAGGATATAAAGGTAAATTATATAATTCCAAAATATAAAGCTCAATAAACTTATTTTGATAAAGTTATAAGAATAATTATATAACGTTGGAAAAAAATAGATGATTATACATTCTTTTTTTTATTGATACAAATATTTAAGTAAATGCTGTGTTTATAATAAACAGTATTAACCGGCCTAAATGTCCGTGAAATTGTCAGAGAAAACATGCGTCCTCCGACAGGAATCGAACCTGTATCCTATACGGCATATAGCCGGACGTGCCTTAACCGTTTCGGCCACAGAGGAGCGTTCGGTCGGCAAGGTCGATTTTACTGATTTTAAACTACAATCTTCTATGATTCTCTCATGTACATTCATATCTGCTCAAAGCGTATCCAAATGTAAAAAATGACGTCACATATTATGAAATGGACAAAGTCCGACAATTGTTTTAAGACATTTTTATGTTTATACATTCTTTTTTTTTATACATACAAATATTCAAGTAAATGCTCTGTTTATAGTAAACAGTATAAACAACTCTATGACGGTTCCGTATAGTATACATGTTCGATTCCTGTCGGTGGACGCATATTTTCTATGACAATTTCTCGGACAGTCAGGCCGGTAAATAATGATAATACTGTTTATTATAAGCAGAGCATTTACTTAAATATTTGTATTTATAAAAAAAGAAAGTATGTATAAGCATAAAAATGTCTTAAAATATATGTATATATTAGTAAAAGTTTGCGATCTTTTTAAGGGAAAAATGTTAATTATCGGAAAGTTTGCTTTTTTAATCATTGACAGTGTAGACATAGGAATCAGAATGATACAATGCCCTCTTCAAACAAATATATATACAGGGTGGGATAGATAAATTATTATCTAAATTACGCAAAAATGAAAATAACACAGGCATTTCATTTTAAAAGATATATTTCCCAGAATTACTCAAAAATATCTTGGAATACGAAAGAGTAAAATTATTTACCGACATCTTGTTTAAGTTGATGAGTGCTGCCTTCAATTCATCTTTGGTGTTAGAAAGTGTTTTGTTGGTCCCTTGCTCAACTGCACCCCACAAATAATAATGCAATCTGGGGAGTTAAGTTAGGCAGATGTAAGGGATGATGTAGTCGCGGAAAATGTCTGAGAGTCATGACTAGGGTCTCCTGCGTGTGTGCCATGGTGAAGTGACCTGGTGCCAGATATAGGATCTTCCAGCCGACACTCTCTTGACCCAGAGTAGCACTACCTCCTCAAGATACTTAATGTACGCCTCCACATTGAGTGTGAGGCCCTCACCAACAAATTCGGGAGTTCTTTTCTTGTCAGAACGATTGAAGTGAGTTTTTCAAGCTGCCGTAACTTCGTAATCATCCTTAGACTCACCCAACTCTTTCCAAATCATTTGCACTGTTCCCAGATTGACACCCAAACACTCTGAAATGTTCTTAATGGAGTTTCTGACGCGAATACCAAGCAACACAGAATGCTGTTTTCAAATATCTGGCGGAGCGAATTGCGACGTGGTGCTCTTTTTCTCACAAATCGTGCCTAACTAACCCTACAATAATGTAGAAAGTAAACAGTACGCATGCGTGAAATTAAAAAAAAAAAATTACTCATGGTATCCTCTGTAATGTGAACATAGACAACAACAATGCGTGCCGATGGCAGGTTTAACGATTTAAACATTCATTAGATCAGTAGACCAGCTGCTCGTTTAAGTTGTGAAGTTGCTTTTTAATATACATTATTGATTTCTATATCCAGACTTTTCATATATGTATATATATATATATATATATATATATATATATATATATATATATATATATATGTCCAGACTGTTCCTAGAGATATACGACTGAGATTCCTGATAACCTGATGAATATTCATGAGCACTTCTATACCTAAAAGTTTGAAAGTCCAATAATATTTTTGCTCTTGTATATAAATACTTGTCACAAAATAAAATCCTTACATTTTCCTGGATGAAGTCGATCATCTAAGTTTCCTTGTTGTCGTTATATATATATATATATATATAAGGCCTGATGATTGCGTCCAGCATGAAACAACCTGTCGCCTCTGAGTGTTGATTTCAATGTTCACTTTTATATTTATATTTACATACGCCCTATCTCTGATATTGTTACACCGGCCTCCTAACACAAGAGAATTACACCGGTTCTCGCTATATATAGGTGCCAGTAATACCTACCCGGTGTGTGTAAGCAGCGACAGTACTACAACTGCCTAGCTGAGTAGTACCCGTTTCCTACCTTTGTATCTGTGATGTTAAATACACTTGTTCCTTAAACCAACCTCGACTTGATTTTCTTATTTTTACTATTGTGCCACGACACAACAGATATTGACCACTTTATCGCATAAAACTTTATCCCTTAAAACTATATTTCTTCATATATATATATATATATATATATATATATATATATATATGTCTGTATGTATGTATTCTGTGTATTTAGTATATGTATGTATTTCTGTGTATTTATATATATATATATATATATATATATATATATATATATATATATATATATATATATATTCTGTGTATTTAGGCAGGAAATATTCTTTATATATATATGTGTGTGTGTGTATTTAGGCAGCATATTTTCATTCATACATGTTTCATTAAATAATAGACAAGTGTTGTCTATTTATTTTATGTAAATTCTTTTCATATCGTCTGATAAGCTTAATAACATTATCATTAAAGGAAGAAAGAAAATCACAATATTAATCCATATTTTTTAATCCTATCTAAGCTTTCGGCTTTCATAAGCCATTATCAAAGATGACAATTACGGTACAATATATTAAGCAATACACGGACAAGATAGCAACAAACAGGATATCTACGATAAAGTAAATGATATAACTACCCCGGACCAACTGGAGGAAATTACGCATAGGTTCATTCTCGTGTGGCCATGTGTGACGTCATGAGCTGCGGTGCGATTTTCGCTTCCAGCATCTTATATGCACGAGTTTGTCGTTGCTTGGAAATCTTCCATGTAAAGAGAAACAGATTATCATCACTATCTATGGTTGTAAAAAAAAATACGTGCAATATCTTTGTAAAAAATTTAAAAAATTACTCAAGCTCCTCCAAACTTAAATTTTGGTATTAAATGATCCATAAGGAGTTGATATGCCGCTAAGCAAACAAATAAACTCTTGATGTCTCACTAGGATGACGTCATTGTGACAATCGCGTCAAATTGAATTCTAATGAAAACGGCTAGATAGCTATTTCAAGATGTGTGTGTGTATATATATATATATATATATATATATATATATAAAGGTGCACACAGACTCTCACACACATATACACACACATAAACGCACATACACACAATTATATGTATTTTAAAGAAAAATAGACCAATTTAAGGCTCATTAATTGTAATTAAAAATGAATAAAAATAAAATAAAAAAATAAAAAAATAAAAATAAAATAAAAAATAAAATGAAAAATAAATAAAATAAAATAAATAAAATAAATAAAGAATAAATAAATAAAAATAAAATAAATAAATAAAAATAATTATAATTTATGAGCCTTAAAGGGGTCTGCTTTTCTTTAAATTATTAGCTCTGAATTTACATTCAGCTCTCAGGATTTTATCCTCCTTGGGACTACCCATGCGGATTACCAAATTTTTCGTAAGATATATATATATATATATATATATATATATATATATATATATATATATATATATATTTGTGTATTTAATCCGAGTTATAGGTTACTGACATTTAAAAAACGTTCTTGAAAGTATGTTTCGAACATTAATATCCGATAATGCATTTTAAATTTTCCATCTCAAAACTGGGACTCTTGAGGCAGATAATATAAAATGTTTTAACATGTTAAACCATTTCTTAAAAAGTCGCTCTTTTTCTTTCTCTTTTTCGTCTCAAGCAACGCCATCTTGGGAAAAATAATATAAGATTGAATTATTTTATATACACACAAATGCATAAACAAATCTTTTCGTTATTCATCTTATGAAGCCAATTACAGAAGAAATGCATTATCGGATATCAATTTTTCGAAACATACTCTCATGAATGTTTTTACAAATGTCAATATCTTATAAGTCTATCAGGATTACAGGACCAAATTTATTACATACTCTCGATATAGGGAAAGTATTGATAAAGACAGTTACTTCCATTTATTTTCTACCCATTCTGAAGGTTTTTTCATCTCAAAATTCGGACTCTTAAGGCGTCTGATCTAATTTTATATATATATATATATATATATATATATATATATATATATATATATATATATATATATAAAATTAGATCAGACGCTATGTTGGCTTTATTATTAATACTATTAGAGTTGGTAGCGAAATCTGGTGCCCATATCGAATTTGAAATAAAAACTAAACGCTTTCCTTTCATATCGATTGTTTGTAAAAATTATAATTAATAAATAAATTATATATATTTTAAAATGGGTAGTTACTTTTCAATCACTCTTTAAACATATAATAATAATAATAATAATAATAATAATAATAATAATAATAATAATAAAGCCATAATCTCGGTCGATCTCCTAATATATATATTAATATTAGGTTGGTGCAAAAATAATGTTGTTTTCTCACATATGTTACTATGTGAGAAAACAACATTATTTTTGCACCAACCTAATATATATTATATATCCTATATAATATATATGAATAATGTCTCACCTTTGTTCTATAAATCCAGATTTAGGACGATAAACATATTAATGAATACTGTCAGAACACGTAAAAGAAAGATGGACCCGACTCAGCGAATTCTCTCCATTAGATCAAACTTGTAGGTCGAAGAGCAACAAATATATTTCTTTCTGTCACTTTTACTTTTCCGATCTCCAGCTGAAGTTTCCGCCAATATCTCAGTTTGCAAGGAAGACGCGCCGTTTTTGCCAGTCGCCATATTTTAATAACGATCATGAGTGGTTGATTTCTGAGAAATGGCGCTCATCTCACGACAAGTATAAAATTTGATTGGATGAGATTTGTTTCTTTGTTAACCAATGACGTACTTTAGTTGGTCGCTCGTAAAGTGACTTACGGCATCAACGGAAATCAATGCATGAGATGAGGATTGGAAGTCAAACCTTCAGGGCAAGAACACGTCATGCCATTTCCATTGTAGCAAATCACTCATATTCCTTCCGTATTCCATCAGTGAGAGGAAAGTTCCATTCGAATGTATATATATATATATATATATATATATATATATATATATATATATATAAGTGTGTGTGTGTGTGTGTGTGTGTGTGTGTGTGTGTATTCCAAAATTCGCTTGAAGATGAAACAGGACTAATGCTTTTAATTTAATTATATAATTAAATTTGAAATTTTTGAACTTCGGTTTTTGAAGCATGGTAATTCCTGTGTAGCGAAGAAACCATATTTTAAATCGGTTAATTTATTATATTTATGCTCTGTAAAAATAAAACTATATCAATAAGAACACTGGATTATATATCTTACTGTTCTTTCTTTTTATACTATCTATCTATCTATCTATCTATGCGTGTGTGTGTGTGTGTTGTATAAGAGTAAGTGTCGTTGCCGACATTTTGGTTTGAAACTAGATCGCCAGTGAGCAACACGGGCGATTCCATTATTACGCAAATCACGTGATCATAGAGGAAGTGAATAAATAGGAGATAGCGTAATGTTCACTCATCACTATTCCCTCTCCTATACTCTACTACCATACGTTTCACTGTTCACTCTTGTCTATCCACTATTGCGATCATGTTCACTCTCTCTACTCTTCTACTATACGGATTACGATTCTCTTCTCATCATTATTCTATTTGGCGATTACTACTTGAACAAGTATTACTAGTACGAATATTATTGGAAGGCGTTACTACTAGTACCGGCGTCAACAAAGTCTCGAATATAACGAGAATTTTGAAAGTGTTAACGAGATTTCGCTTGACATAACAAAAGTGACAAGCGAAACGGTCATTTAATTTAATTTAAGAAATATAATGTGACAACGTTTTAGATGCGTTAACATGTTTTTTTTTAATCGTTTTATCCCAAGTAAGGCAATAAAGCCACTAAGATACAAGGAGTTACTGAGCATTAGAGAATATGAGAGATAGAAACGCTAGTATGGAGAGCGGACAATAAAAGAACAGAAATTAAGAAGACAGAAGATAACGATTGACATTGCATTAAACTATTTGAAGATCAAAGGCAATAAAGCCACTAGGACGCAAGTGGTTACTGAGTTTTAGAGAATATGAGAAAGGAGAGAGGACAATAAAAGAACAAGAATTAAGAAGGTAAAAGATAACGATTGACATTGCATTTAAATATTTTAAGATAAAAGGCAATAAAGTCACTAAGACGGAACGGGGTTACTGAGTGTTCGCGAATATGAAAAAAAAAACTACTACTGAGGAGAAAAGATTATAAAAGAACAAGAATTAAGAAAACAGAAGATAGCGATTGACATCGCATTTAAATATTTGAAGATCAAAGGCAATAGTGCCACTAAGACGCAAGTGAGTTACTGAGTGTTAGAGAATATGAAAAACAACTACTAATAAGGAGAGAGGAAAATAAAAGAACAAGAATTAAGGAGTCAGAAGATCACGATTGACATTGCATTTAAATATTTGAAGATCAAAGACAATAAGCCACTACGACGCAAGGTGGTTACTGCGTGTTAGAGAATATGAGAAAAACTACTACAAAGGAGAAAGAGGACAATAAAAGAACAAGAATTAAGAACACAGAAGATAACGATTGACATCGCATTTAAATTTTTGAAGATCAAAGTTGAGTAGGAAGCAAGAAGCCGGAAGAGAGTTCCACAAGTGAGAAGTGCGAAAGAAGAAACTGTTAGCATCGAACATGGTGGATCTTAGCTTTGAAGGTGAGAACAAGTGGAACTACGGAATGCAGCTCACCAGAACATTTGCCATGGAAATAGCGGTAGAGTAGCGAGAGGCTTTTCATTTAGTGTTTGTAGCATAGGCAATGTGTCCCATATGCGAAAATCAAACTGGTATAAATATGGACCTGCGTTTAGAGAAATGGAGAGCAGAAGAGACAAAGGCAGACATATTCGGACGACGAGACGCGTCATCACCCGCGGTCAGCATTTTTTAAGCGGGAAGCTCTCGAAGATAGCAGCTCAAACGTTTCGCACGTCGAAAGTAAATGGTTCCCTGGGATTGGATTCCAGTATAAACTGTTAAATCGGGTACTGTCGAACTATATGAGTTCATATCCCTGATTCAAAAGTATTTTCACTTGGCACTTGATTTTATGTTACAATGCTACGTCCGATGTGAAACAAATCTGTTTACCTTCCATTCTACGTCATTATCAATGGTCGCTACGAGAGCGTTGTGTATTTTTGAAAATTTCAGTTGCAGTTATAAAAAGAAATCGAAAAGAGACTGATACTCATACAGAATTAATGCCCAGTCCGCTGGCAAAAGTTACTGGTGGCGCCAAAGGTGGCAGTACCGCCTTAGCCACCGAAACGGCGTTAACTCCTATGACTGGCGTCTACTATACAGATTATGATTCTTTTCTGATCATTATACTATTTGGCTATTACTATTTGAACAAGTATTACTAGTGCGGATATTATTGGAAGGTGTTACTACTAGTACCGGCGTCTACGAAGTCTCGAATATAACGCGATTTGAAAGTGATAACGAGATTTAGCTTGAAATAGCAAAAGAACAAGCGAAACGGTCCATCATCACAAGAGTGGCGACGAAAATTCGAAAGGAATCATATATATATATATATATATATATATATATATATATATATGGTATTTATTCAAAAATTATAACATAAACAAGTTATAGCATCACTACAAAAATAGCTATTTTGTTTTAACACTTCTGGTGTCTTGTCAAGGGATGGCGTTGATTGCCGAATAAAGAGTATATAAGAATCCTCTTTATTAGAGAATATTCTTTATAAAATAAGAATACTCTTTTATTCTGCAATCAACACCATCACTTGACAAGTAATAAAATATAATGCAAATCGAAATATGCTTTTTTGAAGTGTGTTATTGTCTTATTTTAATTTGCATTATATTTTTCGTCTCAGATGCTACCAGAATTTTACCAAAAAGAAAAATAGTTTCCATGCCTGATGATGACCAGAGAAAGCTTTCTCTTTTTTGTACCTAGACTTTATGAATAGAAGCGTGGTACTAGATTGGCGGAAAGGTCTCATCCTTTTACAGATGAAATTTCTAGGTGTAAACATAAATTATACGCTAACACAAATGCTTTTAACACAACGTTGAAAATCTCTGTTGCAGTTGTAAAAAGAAATCGCAACTGACACGTCTACAAAAACAATCCTCTGTCCGGTGGTAAAAGCTACTAGTGGCGCCAAGGTTAGCAGTACCGCCTTAGTCACCGAAACTGTGTTACCTCCTATGACTGGCGTCTGACGAGGGCAGGGTATCACACATGCTTTCACACGTTGTATGCAGATATAGCATTCAGTTGAATTCCCAAATGAAAGAGTTTTGTCTCAATTCGAATGCTTTCATGAGCGACAATTTTGCAACTCTGTCAATCAGTTATATGCTATACGTGATACACGCTTGGGCGATCATGTTTTTCGATACACGACTGACGAGGCAGATTTTTTTTCCCGCAGTAAGATGCCGTTTCTTTCTAAAGTAGACCAGTTGGCACCCAGGGCTAAAGAACCCGATCTCTCCTGCTATTTACTGCTGGGGGGAGAAGAAGAAGATTCATACCTTTCCCAAAGATATTAAGCACATAAGTGAATGTAATGGATTCGACTGGAATTCGAACTCGACTCTCCGATTCCAAAATCTGAGCCTCAACTGTGTAGTGAACTATAAATATTTATTAATATTCACACATTCTTTATATTGTCTCACGTTGTGTAATGTCACCCTAGTCCATTTGAATCATAGGCACACCTCACATGCTCCAGTCATGTGCTACAGAGCTGTAGTATTTGCAAGGCGACTAAGATTGGACCCAGAAGACCAAATGTTTTATGAATATATAACTCCTACAGCATAATGATATTAACATGAATTTGCTGCACAAATGCCTGAATACAACTGGTTAGGCGATCGTTAAACATTTACTAAACAAAACATCAATGTGAAACGTCTTACAAACAAGACATTTTCTCGGAATGAAGAAAGCTAATTCGGAATTTTATTTGAAGGTGTTGAAATCCGTTTACAATAAGTCCTACCAGCCATCTCTTTGTTACTACAAAGAGTTGTTGGCATATATTTTTAATAATTACACAATAAGCAAGACAATAAAACCACTAATATACAAGGGCTTACAGAGTGTGATGGAGTATAAGAAAAATGTAAGAAAAATCACAATTAGGGAGAAAGAAGAATATCAGAATAGAAATTAAGAAGAGAGAAGATTAACAATGCATTTAAATTTTTGAAGATCAAAGTTGACTGGAAAGCAAGTAGCCAGAGGAATGTTCCACAAGCGATCAGTGCAATGGAAGGAACTATCAGCATAGAACTTACGGTTCTAGAATTTAAATCTAGTGTTGTAGTTAAATTCAGAAAGTCTAGGTGCTATAGAGGAAAGCTCATCAGAACAATTACCATTAAAATATTTCTTAAAATATTAATGAAAATATTAATTAAAGGAATCATTAATGAACTTAGCCTGTAAGTGTTATATCTTTATTAAATAAAATTTGTTGATTTCCTTCTCCTCCACTAGTTGTTACTTCAAAGCAAGAGAGCCAAGTCAGCTCTGTTATTTAATCCAAAACTTGGGTTCATACTTTTCCCAAGAGTGCGATTCGAACTCCGGTCGCTAATTCTTTTTTCGAAGTCGCTAGCCGTTACACTAATCATACATTCTATTATTATAGCGAACTTGCATTCAATCCCTTTTGTGTTAATTTTAGGCTTTGGCTTGTTTTTCTTCTTAGGTATCTGGAAAATATCTCACAATTTGTTCGCCATAGCTCGCAGACATTTTCTTCGTGATATACGAAAATGGTTTTATTTCTTTTGTTTGCTGTAAAGCATCTGTGGATGTCTTGGATATTTCCGACAAAGGCTCCAGGGAAAAACAAGAGGTTCTATCGCCCGACAGAAAACAGGAAGAAAGAAACGACGCTTGTGCTTTCAAATAAAACTTAGCCAAATATAAAACGAAATAAAAGCAAAGACGGATTCTTTACTGATAAAAAAAGCGTTACTTTGTCCTTTCTCAGTTAATGGAATCTTTTCCAACCACAAAAGAAAAAAAAATATTCTGCTTCAAATGGCTTTTAAATGTCCACGAACTGAAATCATAAAGCCATTATTCAATTTTAAAATATATATTTGTGATTTTTTTACCTGCTCTATGGACGCTTCATGCTTTTGTCTAAGTGTTTACATCGCGTTCGACATGGACGTTCTCATAGTTTGCTGATAAATTACTCAGGAGACAAGAACGAATCGTTTTTCGAAAGACAAGTGCGCCTTCTAAGTATTTTCGACAAAATGGAAAATTTGTATTTTAAAACATTCTGTAATGTACACGAAACTCACACACACGGAGACACTCATACATACGTACACACACACACACACACATATATATATATATATATATATATATATGTATATATGTATATATGTATGTATGTTTATATGTATATATATATATATATATAATATGTAAAGACTAAAGGAAAACTTATCTTAGCCGACACATTTCGTCCCCTGCGGGAATTTAGCAAGACAAATGCAAGGCGAATGCAAGCTTGCATTTGCCTTGATAAAGTATCACAGAGGAGAGAAACGCCTCGGTAAAAAAGTTTTTCTTTTTGTCTTTATTCATATTGTGCTTTTTCATATATACTCTAATTGAATTTTCACAAACACACACACACACAGGTACATACACATACTCACACCCATATATATATATATATATATATATATATATATATCAATAAAAAGCGAAAAGAGGAAAAACTAAGATTTTCCTACTATCTCTTTTTACTGATTTTGCTCCGTTACAGACATACTCTATCTGAAAATATTTTACTCCACCATATATATATATATATATATATATATATATATATATATATATATATATATATATATAATTATTTATTTCAGCAGATAAGTTTTATAAAAAATAAATTATAATTTATTTCACCGGGTAAGTTTTTAATACTAGTCTCATCAGACCGAAATTACAAATGGTTTAAAGTTACACAAATATTTAAATTTAAATTTATCCAGAATATTTAAAAAATAAACAAAATAACATGAAGTATAGACGCTTGACCTTGAACATTTATTTTCTGGGGACTTATAATATCGAAGACATGCATGGGGGAAGGGTAGTTAGCTTCCAACACGATTTTCATGTGTGGTGGTGGTTGGGAGAATATAGTGACAGTTATTTACAAACACACCCACGCACGCACACACACACACACACACACACTCACACACATATATATTATTAAATTATAGGTATAGAGAGGTAAGTAAATCAATAGCTACCAAGGAAACTTAAATCGCACCCCAAAACATAGGTATATGTATATTTATTAATATATATTAATAAATTATACACACTATCTGCTATATTTTGTAATTTTATTGCTATATAATCCTATCTCTCTCTTAGTCTCTCTCTCCCTCTCTCTCTCTCTCTCTCTCTATATATATATATATATATATATATATATATATATATATATATATATGTGTGTGTCTGTGTGTGTGTGTATGTGCACCATCATCATCATCAGTTCTTTCACTGCTGCAATCGTCGGTGGAGGGTTTCCTAAGGGCAGAAGAAACAGACAACCTCCCCCGTGATGATTTGTTGGCGGTGGCTCTTAGGATTTCCGTAATTGTCATATCCATCCACTCTTTGATGTGGTCTGACCAGCTTTTGGTTTGCCGTCCGCACTTGCGACCAACTTTACCAGTGCCTTCTATGATGGCTCTTCCGGAGGGTTTGTTATATTGTCTCACACGGCCAAATCATGACATCTTCGACGCTTAATAGAGGCGAGAATAGGTTATTGTCTCTTCTGGCCACAATTAATAAATTTCATAGTTTAGGCGAAGATCTTAGAGGTCTAGACTTGAAGTTGAATTTAGGTGGAACAACAAACCCAATCCTAAACAGGAAATATCACACACACACATACACACACACACACACTATATATATATATATATATATATATATATATATATATATATATATATATATATATGAAGAAATATAGTTTTAAGATGTCCTATATTTATGAGATAAAGTGCTCAATATCAGAGATAGAGCGTGTGTAAATGTAAAAGTGAATATAGAAGTCATCACTTAGAGTTATATATATATATATATATATATATATATATATATATTATGTTTTATATATATATATATATATATATATATATATAATAATTATTTTTTGAAAAAATATGATTCCATCGCTACATAAGAGTTCTCATGTTTCAAAAATAGAAGCTAAAAAAAAACATCTCGATTTCATCCTGAAGCGAATTTTTGGAATAACTAATCTTGAAATTTATGGAGCTCTATAAGCATATACATTCTTATTAGTTACTTTCGGAAAGTGGTTAAGCTAAATTGTAGTTCAACACGACGTATTTATATACAAACAACCCTTTTAGAAAAAAAATTAAGGTATACAAATACGAATTTAACGGCATAACAATAATGCCAACAACTCCCTGTCGTTGAAACAGACCAGACGATATGCATCAAACTGATGTCACCCTTCGCTTGAAAATAGACACCCCGACCCTACCTTAACTTAACCTCTTTCCGAAAGTAACTAATATGTTGATACAATATGTTCACCCTTTCGTCCCTTATTACAATAATTGGCTTCACCGTTTTGATGTAATTAATATTATGAATTTTTATGCTTATAAAGCCCCGTAAATTTCAAGATTAGTTATTCCAAAATTTGCTTAAAGATGAAATAGAATTGTTTTTTTTTAGCTTTTATTTTTGAAACATGAGAACTCTTATGTAGCGATGTAATCATATTTTTAAAAAAATCGTTATAATATAAGCTCTATTTGTATATCGAGCACTGTTTAAAAAAATTATTAAAGACCTTTGGATTATTAGCCTAACGGCTCTTTCCTATTTTTCTATATATTTGCACACACACACACACAGACACAGACACACACACACACACACACATATATATATATATATATATATATATATATATATATATATATAATAGAATGAAAATGGATCCTTTTCTGTGCAGCATTGCTCTCGATTACCGTCACACATTACTAGACGATTTGAAACACTCCGCTTTCCAAAAAACCCAGCATGTTGAGAAAAGAATCTTGTCTACTACGCAGGCACCAGATTGGTTCTTGAAAATGCCCGAGGTAGTCAAAATACTTGAACTAAACGAAGCTCAAATATGAACTCCGGACTGTTTATCGACAATTTTCGTCTTCATACACCGCACCTTATTCGAAAATTGGATAAAAAAACAACAAAATATGAAAACAGACACCCCTTCTTTTTTAAACAAACATTTTGGGCTGAATACATGCTCTCTAAATATAACTTATTTACACACACATACTTAACATGCACACACACACACACACACACACACACACACACACACACATATATATATATATATATATATATATATATATATATATATATAACCAGATGATTGCATGAAACAGTCTGTCGCCTCTGATTGTTGACTTTAATGTTCACTTATATTTTCATACGTTCTATCCCTGATATTGAGCACTTATTCCATAAATATAGCACAATTTCAAACTATATTTCTTCATATATATATATATATATATATATATATATATATATATGTGTGTGTGTGTGTGTTTGTGTGTGTGTGTTTATGTTTGTGTATGTATTAAATTGTGCAGTATAATTAATATTATATAGAGTAGCCATACAAAGAATAATTCAGTAAAGTTAATTTAATTAATGGTGAAATCACTTCGCTAAAGTGGCCTTTTTTATTTAAATTATATATATATATATATATATATATATATATGTGTGTGTGTGTGTGTGTGTGTGTGTGTGTGTGTGTGTAAATATATAGAAAATAGGAAAGAACTCGTTAGGTAAACAATCCGAAGTTCTTTAGTATTTTTGTTTTTATTTTTTTAAAACAGGGCTCGATACAAAAGTAAAGCCTAAATATAATGATTTATTTAAAAGTATGATTCCTTCGCTATATAAGAGTTCTCATGTTTCAAAACAAGAGCCGAAAAATTCAATATAATTATTAGAATTAAATTACCAAGCTCTGTTCCATCTTAAAGCGAAATATTTGGAATTCCACGTGCCATGTCTGATGGATGTCAGTTATCTCCTGTTAATTTCCCTCTGAAAGTTCTCCTCTGCCTTAACGAGGTATTGAACTCACATTTTTGGGATCCAATCACTGGATCTAACCAACGCCTTTATCCAATGTGCTATGTGTAGTTGAGGACATTTGCGTATGAATTGCTGAGTATTATAAACCTAATGTCTTCATTAATCATTTTTACCAGTGCTCATATTGCAATTGTTGCTGTTATCTGTTTTTACCAGAGTTCATATTGCAATTTTTGTTGTTACTATTGCTTTTCTCTGGCACTCCTTATTACTGGTTCCTATATTGTATTCATTTCTATGTTTGGTTGGCTCAAGATATTTTTGTGGCCAAGCATATGTGCTGATTCCTTAAGTTTACGAATTTTCCAATGATGTTCTTTGTCTATGATCTCACAGAGTGCGGTGATCTCCCTTTGCCACCTTTTAATTCCTGGTGTTTCCAGGTCCACCTTGACCCGGAGTGGCAGCACCTGTTAGGGTCCCAGCTATGGGTAAATAGTTAATCCTCAAACTTAATTCAAAAACACCATGAAAGTTTAAAAATAGGTTTGAATATCAGAAATACTTAGTAAAAACCAGCAATACATTTTTGAAGAAAATAAATATTACCAGAAATACATTTTTGCCAAAAAATATTACCAGCAATAAAAATCATGTCGGCATTGAGGTTGATATGCCGTATAACAAACCAAACCAAATCAATATATACTGAAATAGATAGATAGATAAAAAACTTGTCGGCATTAAATAACCCATTGTAGTTGATATGCCGTAAAACAAATCAATCCAAATCAATATACACTGAAATAGATAGATAAAAAATATTACCAGCAATAAAAATCTTGTCGGCATTAAATAACCCATTGAGGTTGATATGCCGTAAAACAAACCAAACCAAATCAATATATACTGAAATAGATAGATAGATAGATAGATAGATAGATAGATAAAAATCTTGTCGGCATTAAATAACCCATTGAAGTTGATATGCCGTAAAACAAACCAAACCAAATCAATATATACTGAAATAGATAGATAGATAGATAGATAGATAGATAGATAGATAAAAATCTTGGAATTAAATAACCCATTGAAGTTGATATGCCGTAAAACAAACCAAACCAAATCAATATACACTGAAATAGATAGATAAAAAATATTACCAGCAATAAAAATCTTGCCCTCATTAAATAAACCATTGTGGTTGATATGCCGTAAAACAAAGCAAACCAAATCAAAATAACTTTATAACTTCGAATATACCTTTCCCGAATCATGACACCCTAGGTAACGAAGATCTGTGTGTATTGAACCTCAGGTATTTGTGGCAAAGAATACGAGGGTAATATCAACCGTACCCTGAAAGAAAGAGTGCAGTATTATGAAAAGTCTCTTTTCTTTTAAACCAGTCATGTCTCATGATATATGAAATGAAAAGAGTAGCCTTTAATTCCAGTGGGATGGAGTCAAGATACAGGATAGCCGGTCTCTGGAGGTTAGTGAGTCTGATCCGCAGTTGCATTGTCGTCAGCATACTGAAATTCTCGCACGCGGGTGGTAGTACTCTTTTTGAAAGAACGAAGTCGAGATGAGGTTGAATCCGCCGTCGAATCTGTATCGGATGTCAGTGTAAGTGTTGCTGGGGGTTGGATCTCGTTGATCATCGTTACGAGTTACAGGGATAAGAGTGTCTAAAGTTCAATGAAGTCAAAATAATAAGCAGAGAAAAATACTGGAGGATAAGATAGCTAAAACAACCAGTGCCCATGTTAATCACTGAAAACTTCAGCAGTAGACCTAGCATAGAGATACATACCGATAGACTGTTTACGTGGCACATTAGTTAACTATTGTCAATGAGGGTTTACTAAGGTGTGGTCAACGCCGCTGTGCTGTAAGTGAAGCTATGATTCTCCTTATTTTAGATGGGAGAAGTCGCTCAGCACCGGAGATTCCAATATTGAAACAGAACCTTCTTCTTTGGACTAAAGAGGTTGGGTTGGTGTAATACCGATACCAGCGTGATAATGGTCGTGGTGGCTCGGTAAAAATCGATTTTTGACCTTGGTTTATATGCATAAATGTATGGCGCTCCCCACGTTAAAACGACCTTGTGTCACATCCAGACTTGGTGGTGAGGCTGGGTAAATATAACTAAGAGAGAGATGAACACTATCTAGGTGTCACTGATTAAGAAGGAAATGACACACGAACATTTCAACACCTGGATATCGACATTAGATCTAAGTCAAATTAGATTAAATGATTGTACAGTCTAGCTTAGCGGATACAGGTGTTGTTTAAAATATTTATTTTTTGAAAATTGAGAGTCCAATATTTGGGTCGGGTAGTGTAGGAATGTAACGTAAGATCTAAATAACAATTTAAAAAAAATTAGAAATAGCGAACTGATACAGGATATAACATTAACATAAAAAACAAAGAGAAGAATCTATATCTATGCACGATTTCAATGGTGGTTAGTGAATAAAATACTGCCGAAAACGGTTGAATCGTTGTGATCTAACAATCAATTTGAGTATCTAAACAAAATGAAGAGTAGTATAATAATGAAGCATCAACCCAGGAATAAGTCTCCTCGGACTAGTAGACGTTTAAGAAACTTTGAAAGTGCCCTGAAATAGCGTAAGCTGTCTTCCAGAAAGTACAGTGCCGTTCGATAAAAGTGACTCACCTTATCTTTTGAATTTAGCTCAAATTTCCTTTCATTTGCGAAGAGAACATTCTTCCAGTCTTCTACGGTGAAATATTTGTAATAGTAAGCCCATTCAAGTCTCTTGGCTTTGTTGGCTTTGCTTATTAGCGACTTAAACCTTCGTGTATAAGATTTGTAGCCTTGTTCTAACAGCCACTGACGGGCTGCTGAAGAGGCAAGACTAACATCTTGCTCTTCGCTTAGACTGGCTGCAATTTCTTGGCTAGTTATAGTCCTATTCTTCACAACTTCTCTCTTGATTACCCTGCCAGTTCTATCATCAATCTTTTTCTTTCGTCTCCTTGTTTCCTTCCTTGGAGCAGGAGTGACATCATTATGTGTCCTAAGCACTCGAAAGTTGATTGCAAGGTTATAGCAATTTCTGCAATTTCTTTCGTAGAGTTACCTGCTTTTGAGAGGGCAATAATAGATGCCTGATGCGTGTTTGTACCCTTTCATCTGGTTAGTGACGAGTGGCTATTTTAAGCTGTTTTTATACTGCATGAGGCTTTCTGGAATACTCTAGATTTAATTTAAGCTGTTCTAGAACTCTCTAGACTATTGTTCTGAGTGTATTGTAAAATAGTTTTCAATATTTTGTCAAAAACTCTTTAAATTTACCAGTTTAATCATTAGAATGCGATATCCGAGTCACTTTTTTGCACAGAGTTTTTTCCTGAATCTCATTTATATCC